>CM076579.1:879785577-880985577 GCA_034641835.2 Pinus albicaulis | reverse complement strand
CAAAAGACGAGAGAAATATGGTTGTAGCTGAGCCAAAAACCAAGAATGTCATAGCTGGAAATTTCGCACTCCAAATCTGCTTTTCAAATCTCTTTCTCTTGCGGCTGAAATATCGTTTGATCACTGGTGAAAACGCCTTAACTAAAGCACTACTCTCTTCCTCTTTTCTCCTTGCTAAAATCGCCCTTCTTCAAGTGAAACGACTTGCTCAATTCGTGTGATGAGAGAATGAGGCGAGAGTCTTTTTATAAGTTGAGATAGCCATCTTGAAGCATCCAAAAGACACTTTCCACAATTAAAAAAATAATAAAACACATGCAAAGCAAAAAAAATAAGTTAAAGCAACGAAAATGCGGTCATATGGCCTAGAAACGTGCTTTCATCCGTACTGGGCACATTTCCCCAACAAGAAACGGTCGAGTACAGACAGAAATGCGTTTCTAGGCCATACAGTATGGTGAAACGCGTTTCTGTTTCGTTTCTGGGCTGAAACGGAGACGAGACCCATGTTTCCTGCAACATAGGTCTTATATGACGAAGATTGGTGATTGTACAATATTGTACAATTTTGTTTAAAACTGTGTCTATTGTGCATATGTTATTTACTGCTTTATATTTTCTGCTGTGCAAAGTAGTTCATGGTTGAGATTCTTGGTTTGGTAGGGTCAGTGAAGTAACACTCTAACCTAGACCCAATGTCGTGGAAATTCAACATTTATAGCATTGCATCATCTTATGTATCATGTGTATGTTCGTTTTCATAGCATCGGATGTGTTCTACATACGAAAATTTGTGGACAAGTTAGATTATAGGAGATCTCCAAAACCCAGAAATCGTTTCTGGAAATTCCGCCTAGAAATGACTTAATTAGATTATTAGCCAGTTTTTAAATATTTCCTAAATCTAAACTTAGGGAATATGGTTAATTAATCATAATTAATTAAGTCAAGGTGTGAATGATCTAGAAACTCACACAAATCACCTTCAAGTTAATCCTAGCCAATGATTAAAATATAATCTTGGTCGTTGGAGTCCCTATTGATTTGTGGTAGCATCGGATGTGCTCCAAGTGTCAAATTTTGTGGAGAGGCTTAGACACGTGTATTGGACATAACCTAGAAATTGTTTTGGGAAATTCTACCCATAAATAGTTTTATTTGATAAATTAATTATTTTTAATGAGGACCCTAAGTCTAACTTAGGAAATTAAAATAATTAATGGGCATTAATTTAAACTGTGGGTGAAACTTCTAGAAAAAGCAAATCAAGTCTAAATGTAATCTTAGTCGTTGATTGGAGATCTAATCTTGGTCGTTGAAGTCTCAATGAAGACTATAAAGGAAGGATTGAGGGTCATTTGGAAGATACACCGAAAGGATCAAGTGATCGAATTTTCTGAAGTGAACATTGCTCAGAGGAAAACCAGATCTAGAGATTCTTCACGCAGTTGTGGGGCAGAGACAGTTTTGGCTGGAGCATCTTCTTTGGGGCCAAGGATCATCAGCAGAGAGAAAGAGAAAGACGCAAAGGAGGCAACGCAGAGCCCAGAGAGGGTGACGCAACACCCAGAAGGAGTGACGCAGGGCCATGCAAGCCACATGCAAAGGCAGCGCAGTTTCTGAGCAAAAGTCTGAGTTTCAGCGGGGAAATCAAGATTCTGAGCCGGGAGGGTTGGGATCAAGTTTCCTGAGCGCTGAAAGATCATGCAGAGGAGATGACGCATTTCCAGAGCAGTCCCCACGCAGGCCTATGCAACTACTACGCAAAGGCATCGCAGAGGGTGATGGGGTTTCCTTAGTTTAGCTACTGGATCAGTCGAGACTTGCAGAGTGAGGGAATCTCACTATTTTTCTCTGTCAGTGGCATTCTTTTTAACTGAATTTTCTGGAGAGACATTCAAAGAAGTATTCAGATCTAATTTTTGCTTAATAATAAAACCCTCAGATCTACTGCACTGATTTTCCCGCATTGGATTTTTCCGGGGACTGTTGTCCAAAAACAACGGTGTCCTGTGTGATGTTTTTGTTTTGCTCAGTTTCCTGTTTCCACATCTAAATTAATTAAGTGAAGGTTGTAGCAGTAACTACTTCAATGTTTTCAGAAGAAATCTGCAAATAAGTTTTTCATTTTAATAACAAGTAGGAGAAGTTAATTCAGTTAGGTACAGTAGGATTCCAGATCTAGGAATTGGAATTTTCACAGTCACAATAGAGGATTATAAGAAGAAGTTGATGGGCACTTGGAGAAGACACTTCAGAGGTTCGATTTCATGAGCAGATCAATTTCTAAAGTAGCAGCAATCAATTGCGAGAGAGAGAGCTAGTGAGATCAAGGTAAAGAGAAAGAGGGGCAGAGACAGTGAAGCCGGAGAAAGGAATCCAAATCTGGTGAGTGCATTTGTAGAGAGGCAGAAGAGCCACAGACAGGCTGACATAGAGGCAGCGCAGTAGCCTCTAGAGGCAGTTTCGATTCTTCAGGGAAAAGACGAGTTTCAGTGCCAGAAGCTGAACAGAGGTTCCAAAGGAGAGGAGAGTCATTTTCCAGACAGCAGTGCACTTGACGACTTGAGGAGAACCTAGTTTGAACTGAGTGCAGAAGGGACCGCGCTAGTGTGACGCAGTAGCTGCACAGAGCCAGTTTGGATGGCTCATCTAGAGCTGAGGTCAGAGCCCGGATTTTCCTGTGGAGTGAGGAAATTTCCTCACTAGACTTTTCTTGTCAGTATTTCTCTGTAGGATTGCCAGTTTCAGCATCCAATTGTACTTGGATTATTTTCACTACTGCTTAATAATAAAACCCTCATCTACTACACTGGTTTTCCCAAGTTGGATTTTTCCGGGGACTTTGCCAAGAGGCCGAGTGACTTGAGGAGAATTCGATTTTTCTAAGTGAGGGACAGAAAAATTCGATCTCTCCAGATCGGGTGATTCCGGAGGGAGAGGGAGCAGCCCAGTATTTTCGCAAAGCAGATCTCTAGTTGGACGCAATACTTTTGTAGCAGTTTGCTAGAGCAGAGCTAGCGTCAGGTGGAAGGAAGAAGAGCACATACTGAGGGAAAATTTTCCTCAGGGAACTTCTAGTCTCAAGAAGTTCGATTTCCATTGCAGATCAGAGGTCGTTGTGAGATGAGTCTCTCACTCCAGAAGAGAGTGTGAATAGTTGAGCAATAGCTGAGCAGAAGGGATGAGGATATTTTCGACAGTTCGTTGAGATGGCCACTGTTGGGCTTCGTGATCAGGACAGGTTGGATGCGGCTTCCAACTACGTCATTTGGAAGGCAAGGATGTCCTTCCTTCTGGACGAGTTTTGCCTAAAAACATATATTGATGGAGTGGTAGCGGTTCCCACAAATCCAGATTAGCTGATGGAGTACAAAAAGGAGATAGCACGGGCAAAGCGATTGATCCTAGATAATGTCTGGGATCATGTAGTCACGCATATCGTTCGCAAGGACACTGCCAAGCATATGTGGGATGCTCTCGCCACGTTGTATCAGGGTACTTCCGAGCAGCGGAAGATGTACCTCGATGAGAAGCTTAGATGCATCTGGATGAAGAAAGGGGAAGGCATAGACCCTTTCCTCACCAAGATTCAAGAAGTCTGGGATCAATTGTCAGTTGTTGGGGTAGCACCTCAAGCTTCAAAGCTAGTGCGATTGGCACTCATTAACATCTCAGAGGATTGGAAAGTATTTATCCAAAGTATAGTGGGCAGAGACACCATACCAGGATGGGACAGAATGTGGGTTGATTGGCAGCAAGAGGAGATGAGGTGAGCTCTCTCGAAGAGCTCCATTAGTGGCAGCAGCAGCGGATCGAAACAGGTGAAGGAAGAAGAGAATGTGGCCCTTGCATTTTAGGATCCCAGTGAGGGACAGAGGGAATAGAGGAAGAAGGACCTGTCGAAGGTCAAATGCTTCAAGTCTGGTAAGCTAGGCCACTATAGTACCTAATGTCCTCTCAGAAAGAAGGACAAGGAGGAGAAGCAAAACCATCAGGGAGAATCTGCAGAGATCGATAGGCTTTCCTCCAAGTTGGAGGAAGACTTCGCGATGTCCATAAACATACCTCCATGAGTGAGGTGGGGTGACTTAGTTTTGTATCAACAGGGCACTATAGACGGGCATGATCCTTGAGGAGTCCACCTCTTGGATTAGTACCTAGCTATAGGGGCCCACAATATTCAATAGCAGGATGGACCAGTGGCAGTTGGTGCAGTTAGATGCCAGAGTGACAGTTGCAGAAACTAGTGGCAGTCAGATGTTGGGAAGCGCAGTGCAAAGTTGGCAGTAATGCAGTTGGCACAGTGCAGAGTCAGCACCAGCCCAGAGTCTTCAATAGACAGTGCAAAGGCTAGTAGCAGTCAGGAATCAGGTGAGAAATGCATCATACTGAACACATTTCGTTCAGTGTTTCGGATGCTTCTCAGTTGCAGATGTCGCAGTGCACCAGCAGCAGAAGAGAGGGAGTTGCATTGCAAATGCAATGTTGGGAGCAATTCAGCAGGGTCAGCAGCAGCACAAATGCAGCGCATATCAAAGTTGCACAGTGGTTTGTGGGCAGTATGGCCAGACATCAGCAGCGTGGCAGGAGATGGTGTAGAGACAAGGTCTTGTGGCAGTAGGTGCAGCACTAGAACACGTTCCTCACTAAGAGGGAGTGTTAGTTTTATAGCATCGGATGTGTTCTAGCCATGAAAATTTGTGGAGTGGTTAGAATACAAGAGACCTCCAAAACCCAGAAATCGTTTCTAGAAATTCTGCCTAGAAATGACTTAATTAGATTATTAGCCTGTTTTTAAATATTTCCTAAGTCTAAACTTAGGGAATATGGTTAATTAATCAAAGTTAATTAAGTCAAGGTGTGAATGTTCTAGAAACTTACACAGATCGACTTCAAGTTAATCCTAGCCATCGATTAAGATTTAATCTTTTGGTCGTTGGAGTCCCAACAGAGGATTATAAGAAGTCGTCAATGAGCACTTGGAGAAGACACTTGAGAGGTTCGATTTCATGAGCAGATCGATTTCCAAAGTAGCAACAATCAGTTGTCAGAGAGAGAGCTAGTGAAATCATGTGAAAATTTCTGAATATAGAAACCCCACTGCAGTATCTTGATTTACTTCTACTTGTTTGATTTAATTAACAAGTTATTTTCTTAAATATTCAGTAAAATATCAAAGTAAACATAACTGCAGCCTACACATACATACAGATCATTTACTAAAGCATAACGCACATATGACAAAGGACATAGTGTTTTTTGGACAATGTCCCCGAAAAAACCCAATGCACGAAAACCGATGCAGCGGCTCTTAGAGGATTTGTTTATTAAGCAGAATGTCTGAATACAATCAAGGGCACCAGTAATGGTTTGCAAAACAGAGAATTCACGGCAAATGTACCTATCAATCGGAAAGCAAATATGGTTGATTCAGTCAAGGAAGCACTCCTCTAGAAATATTGAATACAAGCCCTTTCTGGCCCACTGGAACCCTAACGATACTCCTCCAGCCTCTGCGTCAAATTCTCCTGTCGAGCGTAGCCACTGCGTCACCCCTCCGGGCTCAACGTTGCCTCTTCATCACCATGAAGGACCTACGTCAGCCTCTGCGCTACCTCTATGTGAGCCTGGTTGAGCTGCATCCCTCCTGTTGGTCTCTGCACTGCTCGATATGGATCTGTCTCTCTGCCTTAGTATTCTTGGCCTCGAATCAGAATAATCCCTTATCAATCTGCCCCTCACTAGCACTGTAAGCTCACTCGAAAATTCTCAGCAAACCACGCCATAGAATTTCGACTTACCTCAAGTGCTACTGCTTTGTGTGTCTTCTCCAACTTGACCCCAAGCCTTCCTTTAATACTTTTCTCGTTGAGAAATCAACAATCCTGATCTAATCTCTAATCAATGCCTAATATTAGAAAAAACTTGATCCATGTTACCTAGAACATTCTCACCCATATGTTTAAATTAATTCTCTTTAATTATTTAATTTCCCTAAGTTAGACTTAGGGTTTCCATTAAAATAATTAATTATTGGAATAACTTAGGCTCCGAGTGGAATTTCTCCAAATGATTTATGGGTCTTGGAGATCTCCTGTGTTCTAGCCCCCCCGCAAAGTTTCAAAGCTAAAGCACCGATGATGCTACCCAAAATCTCAACACTCCCTCTTAGCGAGGAATGTGCTCTATCAACACTTCACTCTAGAAGCGTTACTTTGATCCATGGCATTAGTCCTCTGCTCAGCTAATGCCCCTCATTGTGAAAAATCCTAAATATGGATTCCTACTGCAACAAATATGAATTACTTCTATTATTTTCTTAATTATTTCATTACATTGAAATACCGAAGTAATTACTGAAGTAGTCTACACAAATAATACTACAGAATGAATCTAAGTGCTGAAACAAACTGAACAAAATACAATGAGAAACATTCACATTTGACAAAGTTATTTTTGGACTAAGTCCCAGGAAAAGCCCAACTTGGGAAAACCAATGCAGCAGATATGAGGGTTTGTGTTATTAAGCAGCAGAATCTTGAGTACAACTAGGGTGCCAATATCTGGCTCACCCTTCAAAGAAATCTAGACAACTGATGAAATTGTGAGATATACCTCACTCTACAAGTCTCCAACTGATCTCAACAGCGTTGATGAAGCCCCTCTCTGCCTCTATATGATTTCCTACACTAGAACTACGTAAGCCTATGTGGGCAAGCTTGAGGAACTGCGTCACCTCTCTCTACAACTGATCAAGCTAATCTGAGACTGGATTTTGGCCCTCCTGGCTCAGAAACCCCAACCTCTAGCTATCTCCGAACTGACTTTGGAAGGCACTGCGTCACTTTTGCGTGATTCCTGCAGGGACTGCATCACCCATTCATAAAATTGTGTTGCCTCTCTCTGCGTCACTTCTACCTCTTCTAAAATGTACTCCTGGTCCTCCTTACCAGTTATTACATCTGCCCCTCTCTGGAATTGATCACTGAATCAAAATCACTTAGCAAACCCTGCCCTAGTGATTCGATTCTGACCAAAAGCTATGTCTCCTCACACAAACTCGAATGCCAAATGCTCAATGTGCTCAATGTGTTTTCCATAGGCCCCTCACCCTCCTTATATTCTTCCATTGACCCTTCAACGGCCAAGATTAAAACATAATCAAGGGCTAAGATTAACTTGGAGGTGAACCATGACTTTATCTAGAAGATTCACACTTAGTTTAATTAATACCATTTAATTAATCAGTTTCCCTAAGTTTAGACTTAGGAAAACATTAAAAAATGATTAATTAATTTAATTAAACCATCTTTAAGTGGAATTTTCCAAAACCATTTCTGGGTTTTATGGAATACATGTGTCTTAGCCTATATACAAAGTTACAAGGCTAGAGCACATCCGATGCTACCATAAATCAACACTCCCTCTTAGCGAGAAAGTGCTCTAGCAAAACAGCTCAATGTGTTGTTATTCTGACTTCTGGAACATCTACTACTATGTTGGTGATGCTGCTCACCAACACTGCACAAAAATACTGCATTTGTATTGTTGTTGACTCTAGATGCTGCTGCCAACTGCCACTGTACTGCAACTCCCCCTGAATTTTGCAACCATGCGGTCGCACTGCGTGAGCACTACTGTGCACTATGCTGCACCACTAGTGCACTGCGTTGTTGGTACTCATCTACAGTTGTTGCTCATCTATTGTTGTTGTTGCACTGTTGCTAATTGCAACAGAAAAACATCCGAAATTGGACAACTACATCTGCAACTAAAAAATAACATTGACTGTTGCTAGCTTCTGCACTAGCACTCTGAGAGTTGTTGCTCTGCACTGCGCTGCACCAGTGTGCACAGCGCTGCTGCTGCTCAATTGTTGATGCTGTTGATGCCTCTCTGCGCTGATCAAACTCTAGTACTGCTAGACAATACATTGTCTTCTCATCTTCTGCTACAACTGTCCATCATGCTACTGTCTTTAGGTTGTCGTAGCTCACATGTGATCCAAGAGTTCGGAAATACTCAAGGATCTTGCCACTTGTAGATTTTGGATCTACAACTCCAAGTTAGCCCATTTCTCTCCTTTCGGAATATGAGCTAACATAGCACAATCTCCTTCTGCCTCAATCTTGGCAGCTCCGGCTTGAGGATCTTGCTTCTCATCTTTATTTTTTTCTTAAGAGGACATTGTGTGGCATAATGTCTCATTTCTCCACGCATGAAACACTTGATCTTAGACAGATCTTTCTTCTGCTGCCTTTGTTGCCCCTTTGATGCAAGCGTTGTGTTTTCTTCCTCCTCCTTTACTTTCAAATTGTTGCTGCCATCCTCTATATGGATTTTGAAAAGGTCTCTCCTCAGCTCTTCTTGCTACAAGGCTGCCCACATTGCCTCCCATCTTGGGAGTCTTTCTCTACCCAAAATGCTTTGGACAGAGACTTGATAATCTTCTGAAACAGAGTTCAAAGTGAGCCTTACTAGCTCTGAGTCTCCAAGAGTTGACCCCACTGCCGACAGCTGATCTCAGTTTTCCTGAATTCGAGACAGGAAGTAGTGAAAACGCTCTCCCTTCTTCTTTCTAGTATTACGCATCTTTTCTTCCAAGTACATCTTCCGCTGCTCGAAAGACCCTTCGTGTATCTTTTCAAGCCCTACCCACATTTCTCTAGCAGTGCCCTTTGCTACTATGTGAGGTACAATATGATCCTTCACACCATCTAGGATCAATCGCTTGGCTCTTGCCATATTCTTCTTGAATTGTCTCAGATGTGTTGCATCCAAGTGTTTTGCAACTACGCTTTCAATCAGGGCCTTTAGATCATGCTCATCAAGGAGAAACTCAATCCTCGATTTCCAAATAACATAGTTGGAGGCACCCTCCAATCTATCCTGGTCACGCAATCCGTTGCTGGCCATCTCCTCAACTGTCGATTTCTACCTCTAACTCTCTACTCAGCTAGACTTACCCACTCCTTGTGGAGTAAGTCAGTGCTTCTATTGCTGCATGGGAGAAACTGAGCTTCTTTGAGTAAGAAACTCTCTGAGATCAAGAAATCCCCGATCTGTGTTTTTCATAAATTTTATGACGCTTTAAGCACCAGCTCTCACTGATGTGTACTAACTGCATCCTTCAGCTACGTTGATCTGCTACGCTGCCTTTTCTGCAACTGAAAAAGCTTACCCCTCTGTCAACTCTCTCAGAGGGAGCCTTTTCTGCGCTAGATTGCCCTCCTAGCCTGGACAACGTAATCTCTTGGAGGGTCTGCTGCTGCAGATCCCAGTCTCTCTTGCGTTGATCTGCCGGTTCACCCTTGTTTCACCTGCACTTCAGCTTAAATAAGCTCAGATACCATGTGAAAAATCCTAAATCTGGATTCCTATTGCAACAAATCTGAATTACTTCTCCTAATATTTTCTTAATTATTTCATTACATTGAAATACCGAAGTAATTACTGAAGCAGTCTACACAAATAATACTGCGGAATGAATCTAAGTGCTGAAACAAACTGAACAAAATACAATGAAAAACATCCACATTTGACACAGTTATTTTTGGACTAAGTCCCCGGAAAAACCCAACTCGGGAAAATCGGTGTAGCAGATCTGAGGGGTTTGTATTATTAAGCAGCAGAATTTCGAGTACAACTAGGGTGTCAATATCTAGCTCACCCTTTAGAGAAATCTAGAAAACTGATGAAATTGTGAGATATACCTCACTCTACAAGTCTCCGGCTAATCTCAACAGCGCTAGTGAAGCCCCTCTCTGCCTCTGCGTGATTTCCTACGTTGGAACTACATAAGCCTGCGTGGGCAAGCTTGAGGAACTGTGTCACCTCTCTTTGCAACTGATCAAGTTGATCTAAGACTGGATTTTGGCTCTCCTGGCTCAGAAACCACAGCCTCTAGCTATCTTCGGACTGACTCTCGAAGGCACTGCATCACTTCTGCGTGATTCCCTGCAGGGACTGCATCACCCCTTCATAAAACTGTGTTGCCTCTCTCCGCGTCACTTCTGCCTCTCTCTGAAATGTACTCCTAGTCCTCCTGAATAGTTACTGCATCTGCCCCTCTCTGGATCTGATCACTGAATCAAAATCACTTAGCAAACCCTACCGTAGTGATTTGATTCTGACCAAAAGCTGTGTCTCCTCACATAAACTCGAAAATGCCAAATGCTCAATGTGCTCAATGTGTTTTCCATAGGCCCCTCACCCTCCTTATGTTCTTCCGTTGACCCTTCAATGGCCAAGATTAAAACATAATCAAGGGCTAAGATTAACTTGGAGGTGATCCATGACTTTATCTAGAATATTCACACTTAGTTTAATTAATCAGTTTCCCCAATTTTAGACTTAGGAAAACATTAAAAAACGATCTAGGGCTAAGATTAACTTGGAGGTGATCCATGACTTTATCTAGAATATTCACACTTAGTTTAATTAATCAGTTTCCCCAATTTTAGACTTAGCAAAACACTAAAAAACGATTAATTAATTTAATTAAACCATCTCTAAGTGGAATTTCCAAAACCATTTCTGGGTTTTATGGAATACATGTGTCTTAGCCTATATACAAAGTTACAAGGCTAGAGCACATTCGATGCTACCATAAATCAACAATCGCTCTGAGCGAGGAAAGTGCTCTAGCAAAACAACTCAATGTTTTGTTGTTCTGACTTCTGTAACATCTACTGCTGTGTTGTTGATGCTGCTCACCAACACTGCACAAAAATGTTGCATCTATACTGTTGCTGACTCTACATGTTGCTGCCAATTGCCACTGTACTGCAACTCCCTCTGAATTTTGCAACCATGGTGTTGCACTACATGAGCACTACTCTGCACTGCATGAGCACTACTGTGCACTGCGCTACACCATTTGTGCATTGCGTTGTTGCGGCTCATCTACAGCTGCTACTCCTCCACTGCTGCATTGTTGCTAATTGCAACAGAAAAACATCCGAAATTGGACAAGTACATTTGCAACTGAAAAATAACACTGACTGTTGCTAGCTTCTGCACTAGCACTCTGAGAAATACTATGTTGTTGCTGCTCTGCACTGCATGAGCACTGCTTTGAACTACGTTGTACCAGTGGGCACTGCGTTGCTGCTGCTCAACTGTTGATGATGTTGCTGCCTCTCTGCACTGATCAGGCTCTAGTACTGCCAGCCACTGCATTGTCTTCTCATCTTCCGCTGCAACTGTCCATCCTGCTACTGTCTTTAGGCTGTCGTAGCTCACATGTGATCCAAGAGTTCGAAAATACTCAAGGATCCTGCCATTTGTAGATTCTGGATCTACAACTCCAAGTCAACGCATTTCTCTCCTTTTGGAATATGAGCTAACATAACACAATCTCCTTCTGACTCAATCTTGGAAACTCCGGCTTGAGGATCTTGCTTCTCCTCTTTATCCTTTTTCTTAAGAGGACATTGTGTGGCATAATGTCCCATTTCACCACACCTAAAGCACTTGATCTTAGACAAATCTTTCTTCTTCTGCCTCTGTTGCCCCTTTGATGCAAGGGCTGTGTTTTCTTCCTCCTCCATTACTTTCGAACTGTTGTTGCCATCGTCTATATGGATTTTCAAGAGGTCTCTCCTCAGCTCTTCCTTGTTGCAAGGCTGCCCACATTGCCTCCCATCCTGGGAATCTTTCTCTACCCAAAATGATTTGGACAAAGACATGATAATCTTCTAAAACAGGGTTCAGAGTGAGCCTTACTAGCTCTGAGTCTCTAGGAGCTGACCCCACTGTTGACAGTTGGTCTCGGTTTTCCTGAATTCGAGACAGGAATGAGTCAAAACGCTCTCCCTTCTTTGTTCTAGTATTATGCATCTTCTTTTCTAGGTACATCTTTCATTGCTCGAAAGATCCTTCGTATAACTTTTCCAGCCCTACCCACATTTCTCTAGCGGTGCCCTTTGTTGCTATGTGAGGTACAATGTGATCCTTCACACCATCTAGGATCAATTGCTTGGCTCTTGCCATATTCTTCTTGAATTGTCTCAGATGTGTTGCATCCAAGGGTTCTGCAACTGCGCTTTCAATCATGGCCTTTAGATCATGCTCATCAAGGAGAAACTCAATCCTTGATTTCCAAATAACATAGTTAGAGGCACCCTCCAATCTATCCTAGTCACGCAGTCCGTTGCTGGCCATCTCCTCAACTATCGATTTCTACCTCTAACCCTCTACTCAGCTAGACTTACGCATTCCTTGTGAAGTAAGTCACTGCGTTTGTCGCTGCACGAGAGAAACTGAGCTTCTTTGAGTAAGAAACTCACTGAGATCAAGAAATCCCCGATTTGTGTTTTTCAGAAATTTTCGGACGCTTTAAGCACCAACTCTTACTGTTGTGCAGTAACTGCGTCCTTCAGCGACGCTGGTCTGCTATGCTGCCTCTTCTACAACTGAAAAAGCTTACCCCTCTGTCAACTCTCTCAGGGGAGCCTATTCTGCGCTGGATTGCCCTCCTAGCCTGGACAATGTAATCTCTGGGAGGGTCTGCTGCTGCAGATCCCAGTCTCTCATGCACTGATCTGCTGGTTCACCCTTGTTTCTCCTACACTTTAGCTTAAATAAGCTCAGATACCATGTGAAAAATCCTAAATCTGGATTTTCCTACTGCAACAAATATGAATTACTTCTCCTATTATTTTCTTAATTATTTCATTACATTGAAATACTGAAGTAATTATTGAAGCAATCTACACAAATAATACTGCGGAATGAATCTAAGTGTTGAAACAAACTGAACAAAATACAATGAAAAACATCCACATTTGACACAGTTATTTTTGGACAAAGTGCCGGGAAAAACCCAACTTGGGAAAACTGGTGCAGCAAATCTGAGGGTTTGTATTATTAAGTAGCAAAATCTTGAGCTCAACTAGGCTGCCAATATCCGGCTCACCCTTCAAAGAAATCTAGACAATTGATGAAATTGTGAGATATACCTCACTCTACAAGTCTCTGGTTGATCTCAACAGCGCTGGTGAAGCCCCTCTCTGCCTCTGCGTGATTGCCTATGATGGAACTGCGTAAGCGTGCGTGGGCAAGCTTGAGGAACTGCGTCACCTCTCTCTACAATTGATCAAGCTAATCTGAGACTGGATTTTGGCCCTCCTGGCTCAGAAACCCCATCCTCTAGCTATCTCTGGACTTACTCTGGAAGGCACTGCGTCACTTCTACATGATTCCCTACAGAGACTGCATCACCCCTTCAGAAAACTGCGTTGTCTCTCTCTGTGTCACTTTTGCCTCTCTCTGAAATGTACTCCTAGTCCCCTCCTGACTAGTTATTGCATCTGCCACTCTCTGGATCTGATCACTGAATCAAAATCACTTAGCAAACCCTGCCCTAGTGATTCGATTCTGACCAAAAGTTGTGTCTCCTCACACAAACTCGAAAATGCCAAATGCTCAATGTGCTCAATGTGTTTTCCATAGGCCCCTCACCCTCCTTATATTCTTTTGTTGACCCTTCAACGGCCAAGATTAAAACATAATCAAGGGCTAAGATTAACTTGGAGGTGATCCATGACTTTATCTAGAAGATTCACATTAGTTTAATTAATACCCTTTAATAAATTAGTTTCCCTAAGTTTAAACTTAGGAAAACATTAAAAACGATTAATTAATTTAATTAAACCATGTCTAAGTGGAATTTTCCAAAACCATTTCTAGGTTTTATGGAATACATGTGTCTTAGCTAATATACAAAGTTACAAGGCTACAACACATCCATTTCTATCTTAAATCGACACTCATCCACTACATTGTTGCTCTCTATACTGCTGCCTATGACTCTACCACAGTCACTGCCTCATCTGTACTGCAGCTCCTTCTCAAACATGGAAAATTTTAGGGGCTAATATTCACAGGTGGGATAATCTTCCATGGTTTTTCCAAAAAAAAGATTCGCCAATTTCCATTTTTTTATAAAAATGATTCGCCCAAATTTTACAATATAAAATTATTTTACGTTAAAAATCGCCAACATTATATAGACAATATATATAATATCATTATAAATTTGAATAATTTTACAAATACATCAATAAACATTTTATAGTTTGCATATTAGGGATTAGTGAGATTCGTCAATTTTTTAAACTTCAAGATAATTATCCTTGCTCTCAAATATTGCACCATGCTGCCCATAGCACTGCCACTGCAACTCAGTCGCTGAGAAGTAAGCAATTGAAGGTCATCACCCAAAATCCTGATAGACAAGTCAATCTAGTTGCATCTCAATACTGAAGAACCCTCTGTTGTTGCTCTATGCTTATCCTCCGAAGCTCTGCGATGTCTGCTGCTGCTCTGCGCTTATCCTCTGAAGCTCTGCGATGTTTGTTGCTCTGCACTACGTAAGCACTGCCTCTGCTCCAATCTTCAGCGTCTCAACACTGCCAAAGTGCCTCCATGATCCTCTGCACCAACTAACTCCAATCATCCTGCTACTGTCTTTAAGGGCTCCCGTAGCTCGTATGTGATCCAAGAGTTTGGGCACGTCAAGGATCGTGCCCTGACAATTTGTAGCTTGCTCTACAGATCTATGTTGCCCCACCTCTTCTCTCTAGGAACATGAGCACTCATGGCCACATCATCATCGTTGTCGTCATCCCCTTTCATTGTTGCTGCCTTGGAATCCTAATCTTCCTTGCCCTTCTTCTTAGGACAAGTATTGGCGAAGTGTCCCAATTCGCCACATCTGAAGCATCGGACCTTGGATAGGTCCTTCTTCTTCCCTTGTTGCATCTGTCCCTTAGATGCTAGTGCTGCATCTTCCTCCTCTTTCTTAATCTTGACTCCTCTGCTATTGAATTCCCTTTTGGTTATTCTCCTGACCTCCTCGTGTCGAAGGATTGCCCACATGTCCCCCAGTTTGGAAGTCGTGCTTTTCCCAAAATACTTTGGACAAAGGTCTCTCAATCATCGGTGACTGCATTCAGGGTAGTCCTCACAATGAGTCCATCATCAAGAGTTCCCCCCATGGCAATCAGTTGGTCTCGGATAGTCTACAATGTAAAGAGGAAAGGATCGATCTCCTCTCCCTTGTGCATCTGGAACAACCTCATCTGGTTCTCCAAAAGCATCTTCCTCTTGACGGAGCTACCTTGATACAATGTGGTTAATGTTGTCCACACCTCATTTTTCGTCTTCTTCTCGGCAATATGCGAAACCACATGATCTTTTACTCTAACTATGATCAACCGTTTAACCCACGCCTGCTTTTCATTAACCTTCACTAGAAGAGCAGCATCGGTTGGAATAGCCAAGACGTTCTCGGAATGATCTCTGATTCCATATTCTTAAAGAACTGACAGGGCTCTGGCTTTCGAGATGGCAAAGTTAGACACATCGTCTAACCTATCTTGATCTCTCAATCCATGCGAGGCCATTTCCACAAAAATTATTTCTAGGTTCTTTGGAATGTTGTTGTCCAAGCCTCCCTGCAAAGTTTGATACTTGGAACACTTCCGAATGCTACAAAAATTAACACTCCCTCTTAGCAAGCAAAGTGTTCCAACAATATGTCTGTTCCATGTTGCTCTGATTCTGAAGCACCCTCTACGTTGTTGCCCACTGTACTGTTGCCTTTGGCACTGCCACTGTCACTTGCTGCATCAGTACTACAACTCCCTCTGAATATTGAATCCTCCATTCCTGCTACTAGAAGGGATTCTTCATCATCCCCATCTTTTCTTTGAAGTAGACAAACTTTGTCTTTCCCAAAGCCTTGGTGAGAATGCCTGCCACCTATTCTCATGTTGGAGTGTACTGCAACTGAACACCTCCACGTTGTACCCAGTCCCTAATGAAGTGACACCAGATGTTAATACGTTTCGACCTATCATGAAACACAGGATTTTCAGAGAGCTTTATGCAACTCTGATTATCACATAAAATGTTGGTTGCTTCCATTTTCTCCTTGAGTAGATTTACTAACACCTCCACGTTGTACCCAATCCCTAATGAAGTGACACCGGATGTTAATACGTTTCGACCTATCATGAAACACAGGATTTTCAGAGAGCTTTATGCAACTCTGATTATCACATAAAATGTTGGTTGCTTCCATTTTCTCCTTGAGTAGATTTACTAACAGTTTCCTAAGCCATATGGCTTCGCATGAAGTTGTGTTAGCTGCCATATACTCTGCCTCTGCTAAGCTTAGTGCCACGGACTTCTGTTTCCTACTGCACCAGGAAGTCATTCCCGATCCGAGACTGAAACAGTACCCACTGGTACTCTTCCGATCAACTGAACTTCCAGCCCAATCTGCATCAATGAAACCACTCACCCTGACATCATTTTCATGGGTGTACTTCAATCCAAGCTCGACTGTTCCTCGAAGGTACCTTTAAACATGTTTGGTTACTGCCCAATGTGCCCTCTTCGGTTCCACCATTTACTGACTTAGGGTATTAACAGCATAACAAATGTCTGCCCTTGTATTTACCAGATACATCAATGACCCTATGAGTTGTCTGTACGACGTAGGATTAGCTTCATCATCATCGGAAGTGTCGATTTTCCTCCAGTTGGTAATCATTAGAGTGGTCATGGGTCTACAATCCTCCATCTGAAATCTCTTCAGAATCTCTGTAGTGTATCTTCCTTGACCAAGGAAGATCTCCCCATCCTGCTGCCAAACTTCCAACCTAAGAAAATAATGCATCTGTCCCAGATCCTTCATGTCAAACTCTTCAGCTAAATTCCTCTTGCAATCTGTGATGAGCTATGATGATCTTGTCAAGAACAGATCATCCACATACAATACCGGTATCAATGGCTGACTCCCTACTCTTAGATAGTAGAGATTGGGATCTGCATCACTCTTGACGAATCCCATCTTCTGCAGATAGTTGTCAATTCGACCATACCAGGCTCCGAGAGCTTGCTTCAATCCATATAATGCTTTCTTCAATCTGCACACATGAGTCTTTTGATCATGTGTCTCAAAGCCCTCCAATTGTTCTATATACACTTCTTCTTCTTCTATCACATCATTCAAGAATTTCGTCTTGACATCCATCTGGTGAATTTCCCATCCCATCTACGCAGCAAGGGATATCATGGACCTGATAGATGTGTATCTAGCTACCGGGGCAAAGGTTCATTCATAGTATATTCCTTCCTTCTGAGCATACCCCTTAGCCATGAACTTGGCTTTAAATTTCTCGATGATGCCATCTGCAGCATGCTTGATCTTGTAGATCCACCTGGATCCTACAACAGATATCTCTTGTGGTCTCGGTACTACTTCCCAAACATCATTTGTCATGATGGAATTGTACTCTTCCACCATTGCATCAACCCATACCTGGTGCTGAGCAGCTTCTCGGAAACTGGAGGGTTCTTCGACTTGACCAACCAAGGCTTGATACCTCTCAGGCTGCTTACGTTGTCTCTTCTCATTCTTGGGATTTCCGACAAAATCCTCTGCATCCTTTAGAATCTGTCGAAGTTCCCTACTCGTTCTTCCACTGGTGGTGGGTGGATTTACCGGCTCTCCTTCTTGGAAATCCTCAAGAAACCCATCCTTTGGATCACTATGCCTTGGAGAGGCAACTGAATTTTTTGTTGTTGGTTGCTGGGGCTTGACCAAAGGCTCTTCCTCTGACTGTGTAGCAGAAGGCAGTTCTCGTGATCTTTTGAAGGCTTTCTCCTCCATAAATTTCACATCTCTTGCACCACTACTTTCCTGCTCTCAAGAACGTAGATGTGATATGCCTTTGCATTCTCACTGTATCCTACTAAATACCCCCTTTCAGCAGTCATCTCCAACTTCTTCCTCTTCTCACTGGGTACATGACAGTAAGCTGTACTGCCAAAGATCCTAAAGTGACTCACTTCAGGCTTGCTGCCAGTGAAGACACTTTCTGGTGTGATCTTTCCCAGTGCAATGTGTTAGTCATCAGTAATTTTTTGCCTTTGTAGATGACTAAACGCCTATCCTAGATTTCTAGAAACGAAATTCATGAATATTGTGAGTTCTAGAAATCTAACTACCTTCATTATCCTTAGGATAAACTTTTCACTGTTCTAATACTCTATCAAGGCATAGCCATCCTATCACTCCCAGAAGACCAAATCATGGACTTCTGCCTTTCATTCTCACTATGTTTGCCACCTCTGACCTTACCACTCTGTTTCTATTTGCTTGACCTTTCTACTTACACCTTGGGTTGCCAAGTAGCCTAACTGTTTCCCCTATTCACCAAGTGCCTCAAGCAGTGTTGGTTTTAAACTACCTTTCTAGACTCTTTAGACAAATCAAAGTCACCAATTTTTAGATCCACAATGCATAAAGGTTGGTCAAAACTCTGTTTTACACCTCCAAGCCCTGATTCAAGTTTTCAGCCAAAGACCAAGTCCAAAAGGCATCCCAATAGGTCATGTAGGGTCTCCTAGGTTATTCATTGTTTTGGTTTTCTAAACTCACTGTTTTACATATGCCCAAAGATGAAATCAAACGAAAAGGAGGGCGAGCTCATGATTGTCCAAAGGGTATCAAAAAGCCTTCAAGAAAGGACCTCCTTGATCAAAGCATAAAGTCTACAAAAGGACAGTTGCCCATCTTAAAAAAGAGGCAAGGTGAGAAGCCAAACTCCTCAAGGACATTCACAGCAAAAGAGAAACAACATGCCTAAGTTCACAAAGAAAATCATGGTTTCATGACTAATTGGCTATAAGGTGTTGCCCAGCAAAGAGTCCATGCAAAGGATCATGAAGACGGAGGTACATCAGCACCACTGAGCATATATTGAAGATTTGTTGAAACAAGGAATGAAGGTGAGAGACCTCCTTAATGATAGCAAGCAGAGGTTTGAAGGATGATGTCAGATGGTCACCTTTAGGGTTTGTCAAGGCAACATTTTTCCACTGCACCGAAGGGAGAAATTCTAAAGAGTATCATTGTGAGGCAACCTAAGTTTTCAAGTACAGTCAAAGGATTGTCAAAAGCAGTAAGAGGAAAAAAAAAGTTATATGTTCAAAATCACCCACCAAAGAATCATTTTTATGCTTAGGTCACCTCCTGCAAAAGAAAAGAAGATGTCAGTGACAAAGTGACAAAGTGAAACTCAGGACATTAGCAAAGTGGGTTTTTAGTTTTAATTTATTGATGCCAAGGGTATAAAGGCACCACATTCATCCCTCAACTCATTTGTCATATGAAAAAAGAAGTGAGAAAGCCTTCAAAGAAAATCAGGGTTTTCTGGCAAAGTTTCGAGTAGGAGAAGCCCTGCGCTGTGCTCCTGAAAACACGCGCTACGCGCCTATCTGTGCCTCCTTTGCAATTTTCCACAGAGCGCTGCGCTCCTGTAGCGGAGTGCTACGCGTTTACAGCGTGCACAACCGCCCAACCAACTCTGCCCAAGCTGCTACACGTTGGGCCGTTCAGCGCAAAGACCCGACAACTCTGCCAACTGCTGCACTCCTATGCTCCGCCCGGGTGCTACGCGCAGGGGCGTGCAAAAGCCACCCAACAGCTCCACTGTGCTACGCGCCCATTCGTTCAGCGTTGCACAATTCAGTTATAGCCCAACAGGTCGTGCCGAAGCCACCCGACACCTCTCCGCCCGAGTGCTACGCATTGGGTCGTTCATGCCTAACTCGACTGTGTTCAGACTCTATCGGTGCTCCGCTCCTGTGCCGCGTTCAGTGCAAGACCCGACAACTCATGTAGGGTCGACCCGACTAGCCCAAGCGTTGCGCTCCCGTGTTGTGCATTCAGCCAGGGAGCTTTTCAAGTTGTTCCAAGCCTCCAAATTGCTCAAAGCTTTTCAAATTCTCTGCTGGGCACACCCAGAGCTTTTATAGAAGGTATTTAGACACTCTGCCCCCTCTCATGCTATTTTTTAAAGGGTGAATTTAGAAAGAAAGCTAGAAACCCTAGAGGAAGAAAATGTTTGGTCTCTATGCTAAGAAGTAGCTCTTCTACCAAATAACCTCTCTGTTTGCACAACTAGCCTCCACACTGCCAAGCCTTGACACCATTGTCTCCCCACCATCCCACTCACCCTCTTCATATCATTACACAAGCAGTTTTAAGTTTTTGATTTTAAGGCAAGGGTCAAGGACAAAATGCCTATAGAAAGTAGTGTTGACAGTGGCGAAGGAGGTCAAAGGCCTAGAGAACAACAGAGAAAGGGTGGGAAAGAGAATAGGTTTGAGCCTATAAACACTAAATAATTAATAGCCTCCCCTACCACAGTTGCATATTTCCAAGAGGTAGGATGTCTTGATTTCTGTGAAAAAGTACAAAGAGTCAAAAGTCACCCTGAGTTGACCAGACTTTTCATCCTCAACCTCCATGACCATCAAGTGCATCTAGCTGGAGTGAATTTTGAGCTATCCACCCATACAATTGCTATGGCCACTGGAATACCTTGCATGGGAGAAAAATGGTTCAAACAGGTCAATTTGGACCTAAGCCATTATCATCCCTTCTTGAAACCAAGATAACAAGCTAATTGCAAAACCATTTTTCCATTTTCACATCTATTGGAGAGGTATGCACCCTTAATGAAAGCCATCATGAAGTACTTCACCTGTGAGGGTAGGTTTTCGAGGCTCTATTCCTACCATATAAGACTACTCATGCACTTCACTAAGGCCAAGCTGCTACACTTGCCCTACTATCTTTATAGAAATATTGATAAGATGTCATACATTGTGCAAAAGAGACATCCTTCACCGCAAATGTAAAGTATTTTCTAACATTCTCTTATCAAGATGATTGTATTGCATCAATTAGAGCAACAGGGTATCCCATGGGAAGTTTTCATCATCCATGATGATTTCACAAATTCACAGCCTCTTCCTCTGCAAAGTTTACCCTCATCATCTCATCCACCTTCCTCCACTTTTCCATCACCCCCCCACTTTTCCATCACCCCCCACTGACCATGATTCATCCTCTCCATATGAATCCTCTCCCCAAACAAACCTCCCTCTTTCACCTTCTCCTAAAGCCTCAAAACAAGAAGAAAGTGTTGAAGAACATGAAGAAAACAGTGACAAAGAGGAACATGGCAGTCAAGAAGAAAATGACAATCAAGAGGAAGAAACAAGTGATGAGGGAGAGGAAAATGAAAATGAAGAAAGTAATAATGATGCGGAAGAAAATGACAGTCACAAAGAAGAAACAAATGATGAGGCAGAAAGTGACAGTCATGAGGAAGAAAATGACAGTCACAATGAAAAAACAAATGATAGTCAAGAGACAAAGGCAGAATTAGAAGAGGAGGGCAGTGGACATGACAGTGAGGAACATGAAAACAGTGAAGAAAAGGCAGATCAAAGCAGTGATAATGAAGAGACAAATTATGAAGACAAAGACAGTGAGCATAGCAATGATGAAGAGACAGAAGAACAAACAGAGACGGAGAATGAGGAGGATAATGATGAAAATCAAGAAACAGAGGACATTAAGGAAGAAGATGAAAGTGATCAAAATGAAAACAGTGAAGGTGAAGAAGGAAATAGTGAGCCAAATAGTGAGGAAGAAACAGAGGAAAAAGAGGCAGATGCAAGCAAAGAAGAAGAGACAAATGAAGAGGAGGATAATGAAGACACCATGATGACTGATAGCCCTAAAAATAATGACAGCAGTGACACTATGAACCCAAAAAGCAGTCAAGAGATGGATAATAGTGGTGAAATTCGTGACAGTGATATTTGCATGAAGGAAAATGAAAATGCCTCTCCAGAGGGCAGCCAAGAACAAAATGAAGAAGACATAAACGCAGAGACCATTGATGAAAGGAAAGATAATCTTGAAATCAGTCATGAAGAGAGTATTCTAGTAGACAAATTTGATTTTCTCCCTCTCACTTATCAAAGAGGATCAAGGCAAGTGTTTGCTGCCTCCAAAAGGCAAGGGACCTTGCCATCTACATCAGTTCAAAGGCTTGACAAGGGCAAAGAAAAGATGAAAAAGGATAAGAAAAATAAGGGAGGCAAGCAAACTACTCAAAAGCCACAACTCATTGACCTAGATAGTGATAATGAAGATGAGGAGATGGCCACTAGACTACTACTCCAAAGCAAGCATGCCCAAATCAGGGAGTGGGCGAGGGATTTTGAAATGGCACAACGTATCATTCAGTACTACAAGAATGAACACAAGCGCTTCAAGAAGATAAATAAGGGCCTTGCTCTCCAGGAAAAGATGACCAAATATTATGCCATGAAAAACAAACTTGCTAGTGCCAAACTAAAGGAAGCCCTCATGGAAATTCAAGCACTAAAAGAAGAAAAAGGCCAAGATAGGCTTGGGATCTTGGCACAAGCTTCTCTATAGGTCTCTCAAGACCCATGAGGCACACTTCCACCAAATTTGGGAGAATTTTGACGAGTTTTGGTTTTTTTTTTATTTTGAGGGCCAAGGGGGTAACACACATGGTGCTACGCTCTTTTTCAGGGCATCTTCAGGAGGAAAGGCTTACATTTTTGGGATCCTCATCACTAATATAGCATGCTCACAAAGTTTCAGATCAATTGGAGTTGTTTTGGTCCTCCAAAAGGGTCAAAAACACCCCATTTTTCACCATTATGCCTGCTTTTCAGGACATGTGATGCGTCCTTACCAGCCTTGGCATTTTCACTTTTTGAACAGGTTGCAGAGGTCCAATCAAAGAAACAAAAGTAGTTCTGGAAAATAGACTTCAAGGGCTTTCCAACGAGCCATCACGGAGCCTATTCCGACATCGAGAAGGCCTTCAAAACACTGCTGCAAGTTGACCCAGTTTTCCTACTCCTGTGCTACGCCCTTGGCATGAAAATTCATCTTAAAACACAATGTTGCGCTCCTGAGGTTGAAAAGTCAAAAATGTACGCTTGGCAAGTTTTAGGAGGCTTGTCAAAGCCTAAAGGTCAATTTATTTGCTAAAAATGATCGAAAAGATATTTATTTTAGATATTTTGTGCCTTGGGCCTTGCAAAGCTTCAAGGACAATAAAGACACTTTTGATTAGCCAATAGACTTCTAGAGACTCTATTAGGTTTTTCTCCTCCTTGCTTATTATATAGAGCATGAGGATTGATTGTAAACGTTGGCATTTCATGAGTTTTGAGAGCAATACATGGTTCTTTGAGGTTGAAGAGCAATTTGGTGTTGTGGAGCTTGTGGATGATTTGCCTTGATTGATGATGATGAAGGCTTGCTTGCAGGATCCCTGAGTTTGGTTAATGGTGATGTGTCTCTTATTTGTTCATGTTTTTTTGTTTATCATTGTGTTCATCTTTCTATGTTGCAATAGCTCAGAAAAGTATAGGTTGAGAAATGTTGTTTGAGGCACCTCAGTCCTCTTGTTTACTATTGTCTTTATGTTTTCCTCTGTTGGGTTAGTTTAAGGAATTCTTAATTGCTCCTTAGGCCCATTTAAGCTTGTTTGTTTCATTAATGGATTAATATGCTAGTTTCCAAATATGATTTATGGTAAGCCCTATTTATTTGATGCTATCTAAACTCTGTCTTGGAACCTCTTTTTGATGTATTGATTGTTAGGTTAAGCCAAAGAGGTCTTGTTTCGATCTTGCCCTTTGTCCATGCCTATCAGTTTGCCTCAAAGTTCTTTATAGTTTGATAGATGATGTTTAGGAGTTCCCTCTTCATTTATTAAAGCTATTTGTCATCTTATATGTTTTCAAATCTTGAAAGTAGAATCATGGAAGTTTGATAAGTTTTCTTGCTTCCTTTGTTCCACTGGATTGTTCATCTTGAATGTTTATTTGTTTGAAGTATTGTCATTGAGTAAATGGTGTGCCCTATCTCATGATTAGTATCTTTTGCTTATAAGTATTTAAGACTTTTTTGTTCATAGGTATTTGACAAAGGATTCTTAACTGCCCTTTGCCCTACCTTGTTTCCCCAACTTAATGTCCATCTCACTTCACACATAACCTTAAAGATCCATTGACTACACTAGATTTGCCCTGTGATGTACCCCGATTCATTATTGAGATATCAATGACTTTCATAGACTCCATAGCCCAATTGATTTGATGACCTCTCACTCCACCTATCCTACTTGATCATCTTACCCAATCAAACAAACAACAAACCCTACACTTAACAACTAGCCTAAAATCAACCATCTAAAGCGAACAAGTTTACATCCTTCGCACACAATAGAGAGAGCCCTCTTTGAGTCCAGGAAGGCTAAGTCCTAGGACTCCAAAAACTGGTCTGATGTTACCCAGTGCATTTGGTCTACCAATCTGCTAAATCACGGGACACTAACACAATGTGAGGTGTTATGTTCTGAATGTAAATAGTTGTATTACACACTTCAGCCCATAGGAATTTGGGCATGTCTTGGTCATACAACATAGCTATGGTTGCTTCAACAATAGTTTGGTTCTTCCTTTCTGCCACTCCATTCTGTTCCGGATTGTATGGAGCTATCCATTCTCTTTTGATGCCTTCTCTTACGCAGAATCCAGTGAATTATGTATCTATGTATTCACCTCCATTATCTGATCGCAATACCTTGATCTGCTTCCCTGTCAGATTCTCCACCAGAGCTTTGAACTCTTTAAATCGACTGAAGATTGCATCGTTGGTCTTCAAGAAGTAGATCCAAGTTTTCCTGGAATGGTCATCAATGAAAGTGACGAAATATTCGACACCACTAAGAGCTCTCGTGGACATCGACCAGCAGATATCTGAGTGTATTAGATCTAACACACCCTTGGCCCTATTGTTGCTTCTCTGATATGCTGCCTTGGCATATTTCCCCAATACGCACCCCTTGCAAACATCATCACGCTTGGTGCTCAATTCTGAAACACCTGTGACAGTCTTCTGGAGAGTTCCCAATGCCCCATGATGCAAATGCCCCATTCTCCTGTGCCATAGCTCGTTCAGATCTGTTTCATCTGCGCTTCCAACCAGTGCCATTGGGGAATCAAGCTACAGTTTGTACAGCTTGTTGCTTCTTACCCCGATTTGTGCCTTCTTCTTCGAACTGGGGTGCTTGACATAGACTCTATTGCCAACAAAGTAGACGTCATATCCTTGGTTTTGAAATTGTGACACTGAGAGTAGATTCATCCCCAAACCCGGCACATGCAGTACATTAGTGGCCCGGATTTTGTTCCCTGCCTCGGTTTGAAAAACTACAATACCTTTCCCAATGGTTGTGCACTTTGCTTTATTACCCATGGTTATTTTGAAATTCATCTGCTCTTCTTGGTAGTCGAAAACACAGTCCCGTACTCCCATCATGTGGGCAGATGCTCCACTGTCAATATGCCAGACATCTGAGGGCATAGTGCTTGATAGAAGCAAAATCTTCCTCTAATCTAGATGCTAATACAGATACATCGTGATCCATCCATTCCATCGTGCTCCCCCAACCCCCCCCCCCCCCCGGCTCCTACAAGACTGCGTGAACCCTTCTGCGTTGTTGCCCTGGGGAACTCTGTAGATCTTTGTTCACTGATAGATGCCCCTTCTCTGTGATTCATCTCTGGCTCTGATACCATGTGAAAATTCTCAACCAATTGCAGTGATAGATTTATTTCTCCTACTTATTATTTCAATAAGTTATTATTCATAAATCTCCCGGCAAATATCGAAATAAATACTACTGCAACATTCACAATTATATATGCAAAGAAATAAACAGTAGAGAACAAAAGCACAATAATCAATCACATGTACACAATTATTTTTTGGACAAATGTCCCCGGAAAAACCCAATGTCGGAAAACCGGTGCAGCAGATGAGGGTTTTATTAATTCTTCAGAAAATGATATATCTACAAGGAAATATTCGGCAGACAAATTCTGAACCACATGAGACTGAATGTCCAGCTCTTTCGGACAAATTTCTGACACCCAGAACAGCCCCTGCAAGCCTGTGTCAGTCTGTGTGATTCTCCGCATAGTCCTAGAGTTGGACTGCGTGAATCTGCGTGGAGACTGCGTGGGGTCTCTGTGATGTAGCCTCAAGCTACCTTCAGTGAGCCACTGCTGCTCTCCGACCCTGATCTCGATCACCACTAACATCCTCCTGCTTCTGCAACTTCCCGCCCTGCAACTCTCCCGCTGAGATAGAATTCTACATCAGAATGGATCTCCTTCGGGTACTGTGTGTGTGCCAAGCTTGTCTTCCAAGTGACCCTCAAGCCTTCTTTTATAATCTTCCTGTTGGAGAACCAACGGCCCAAATTAAAAGATTAATCAATGGCTAAGATTAAATCTTGACTTGATCCATGTTTTCTAGAAGATTCACTCTCTGAATTATTAATGCCCTTTAATTATTTCATTTTCCTAAATTTGGACTTAGGTCTCCATTAAAATAATTAATTATTTTAATAATTCTTGAACCGAGTGGAATTTCCACAAACTGTTTCTGGGTTCTTTGGAATGTTGTTGTCCAACCATCCCTGCAAAGTTTGAGACTTGGAACACTTCCAGATGCTACAAAAATCAACAAAAACCAGAGGAAGGATTCCAGATCCAGTGAGTGCATTTGCAGAGAGGCTGACTCAAAGGCAGTGCAGTAGCCTCTAGAGGCAATTTCGATTCTGCTGGGGAAAGACGAGTTTCAGTGCTAGAAGTTGGACAAAGGTTGTGGAGGCCAAGAGAGACATTTTCCCATACAGCAACAAACTAGACGGCTTGAGGAGAAGCTAGTTCAAATTGAGTGCAGAAGGGAGTGCGCTAGTGTGATGCAGTAGCTGCGCAGAGCCAGTTTGAACGACTCACCTAGAGGTGAGGTCAGAGCCCGGATTTGCCTATGGAGTGAGAAAATTTCCTCACTAGATTTTTCTTGCCAGTATTTCTCTGTAGGATTTCCAATTTCGACATCCAGTTGTACTCAGATTATTTTCACTGTTGCTTAATAATAAAACGCTCATCTGTTGCACCGGTTTTCCCAAGTTGGGTTTTTCCGGGGACATTCATCCAAAAATAACTATCATTTTATGTGTGTGTGCTAGCATTTCTTCCAATGTTTATTCTTCCACAGTTTTTATTTGTGAAGGTTGAAGTGTATTTATTTTGATATTTGCCATAGGAAACAGCAGATAAATTGTCAAATAGAATTAACAATTAGAAGAAATAATATCAGTTGCTGCAATAGGATTCCAGTGTAGGAATTTTCACAGTGTAAAGGGGTGAACATTCCTAGAGATTGTTTCTATTGAACACATCTTGATAAGTCATCAATTATTTAACATTGAAGTATGAACTCTCCTAGCAGCTCCTCTCATGTCCTTGTTGCCATGCAAAGTTGTCTAGGAGGCTCCTTGATTGGGTGCGGTTCTTCTAAACACAAATTTCATCTTGACTCCATATTTCTCACCTTTCTCTTTTTTTCTAGGCCTAGCTTACATAGGTCACCTAGGGCATCAATTATCTCACAATCTAGCCATCCAAACACTTCGATGTTTGTTCCACAGCTGCGTTGGTGTGTCCTCTAGAAGCCCTCCAAATTTGAAGCAATTATGACGGTGGGATCTGAAGATATAGCAAGCCCTAGCTCAGGAACCACTTCTTTCCCTAGGTTTCCTTTGGCTAGTGACCTCATAGGGATCATTGCATCAAAATTTTGAAAATTTCTCCTTTGATCCCCTTCTCCCCTTCAATTAGGTCAAGCACACCCCTGATTGATCAACTCCACTCACTTGACCTAATTTTGGGTCCACTTGGTCTCGTGTGGTCCCACAACTTTCGGAAGATAATTTTACAAAGACTGTTTGGAAAGCAGGTTTTCACAAGGATTTCTAGGACGAGGTTCTTCCTTGAAAAATCACATTTACAAACCCCAGCCCTTGAAACTCCCTTGGCCCTTCTTAGAGAACATTACACCTTGCTTCTCAAGCAAGTAAACGATACATTTAAGTCTCTCTTGTGAATAAGCCCTTAGGAATCACTTCTTATCTCTTCATTGACTCATTCGTCTAGTGATTCCCATTATACCGAGTCTCCTCCCATCGGTGAAAGTTCATAAAGAGTAGGGAACTTTAGCTAAGGTGACAGTGGGCTATTGCTCCATTGTTTCCCTTGACCTAGTAGTTGTCCCTTCAGGATCCCACCCTAGGACCCCTGTTAGTTTAAGCGCAAACAGACCCCACCTTATTCAAGCAATTGATAGGCTCTCTCATGTATTTGGTCAACATCAGGCCAAAAATATCCTATGCAGTGAACTTTCTCAATCAGTTCATGGTGGAACCAAAGTGAGTGCATTAGACGGTAGCAAAACATGTACCGAGGTATTTGCACAACACTATCTAGTCAGGTTGGTTGGCTATACTGATGTCAACTGGACAGGTAATATAGTGGATCGTAAAAACACTTCAAGGTGTTTCTCCAGCATGGAACCAAGAGTTGTTTCTTGGTACAGCAGGAAGCAGAGGTTTGTGGCACTGAGTTCTGCATGGGAAGAGTACATAGCAGAGCATGGATACATGCAAGGCTATATGGCTTTAGAAGTCGTTGGTAGCCCTGTTTGATCAAAGGGTAGAGACAACAGTGATACACTGCAACAATCTGAGTTGCATCAGGTTGTCGAAGAATCCAGTATTTTAGGACAAGTCCAAGCATATAGACATTAGATACCACTTTATCAAAGAATGTGTACAGCGCAAGATTGTTCAGCTACAAGATGAGCAGGTAGTAGATACGCTGATGAAGGCTTTGGGGAAGGTGATATTCACCTTCTTCAGAGACAAAATGTGTGTTATGAAAAACACCTTCATCACTAAGAGGGAGTGTTATTTTATGTAGCTCGGATAGGTGTTCTAGTCTGAGATGGTGTCAATGAGGCTAAGGAATACAGTTGATTAATTTTCTTCAATACCTAGAAAAAAATTTTAAAGAAATGTGCATTAATTAATATTAATTAGTCAGTTTATTAATTTTCCCAAGTTTAACTTAGGGAAATGGCTTAATTAATCGAGATTAATTGAGATAAATTGATTTTCTTCTAGTGACTTCTTGAAAAGTCATTTTACGGGGTCAAGACGATCTAGCCAACGATTGAGATTAAATCATGGTTGTCAATTTGTCAACGAGAGATTATAAGAGGAAATCGATGGGCATTTGGAGAACACATTCGAACCACAAATGTGCAGTGATAGTAAGGGCGCAATAATAGCATGAGGGCACCAACAAATTGTAATATTCCCAATAATGGATTCTTCAGCAGATCATGCCTGAAAAACGCATTCTTCAGGTATGAGGGCTTCAGCTATCATGTCATATCTCTGAAAATGTTCATCAACCAAAATAAATAGCAGCAGCAACCTTTACTCAGCTTTTAGGGGCAAAAAGGTGGGGAAAAGTGAGGATTTTGGCCCTAAAATGGGTATATAAGAAAATCTGCGTAAAATGACAGGTCAAGGTTATGTAATATGTTAGAATAGGTCAAGAGGGACTTCCATGTCGAATCTCAGCTCAAAAAAAGGCGTTTTGCTAAGTTAAACAGTTCCTCCTTCTCGACTAGTCAATAAAAACCCTGATTTCCCAAGACTTTGAGTATGCAAAAATTTGTTGAAGCAAGGGCAGTGTATTTTCTGAAGGAATATGATATATAACACTATAAACAATCAGAGAATTGGTTTGGGAGCATGGAATAGGCTTTCAGCAAGGATAAACAACAGTTTATATATAGAAACCCCTCAAGAATGATGTGCCGCAAGACAAGAGAATAAACCAGAAACCCTACAGCGTTTTCTGCAGTAGCTGTGGGACAAAAGATGCATATATAGCCAATAATAATTTACAGCAGTAAGAGAGAGTACAAATCTTGAGGAAGCAACCTCTCAAGAGAAGCATTACAAGCTACAACAACACAAGTACATGATCATGAATAACACTGCTATTTCTGCATAAAACCAGGCTATGAAAAACGCAGTCTAAGATAGAATGCTGCTCCAACACACAGATATGATAATAGATGGCCCAAATACAATAGGGGAGCAAAGCTCTAACCCTTATAAGCAAGAATAACTCAATCCTCCAAGGGATTGGCTGAAATGCACAATACCACAAAATTGCCGGAGTTGTTGGGCAGCTACTGCAACTCCAAACTGAATCCAAATAGAGAAGGCTGAATATGATGAGCAACTGAAGTATACCTCCTCCAATAGATCTTCAAGTGGAAGGCTGATCCTTACACTTGAGATCTTCCCCACAAATCAACCGGCAAACCCTCACTGCAAATATACCATAATGCAGTAACTGAGAGGGACTGCGCAGTAGTGGAATAAAACTCTTTGGCCAAGTGCCAAGATCTGCAAATCAGCTCCAAAGTCTCCCAATCTAATCCTCCAAAGAGAAGAAAGACTCTCCCTCTGAAAAATAAGAGAAGGAGGTGGTGTCGCAAAGTCACCACGGCAACACCCTACAACACAAAATTACGCTGCTGCAGCAATAATGCTGTAATGGAGGATGATGCTAAGAAAATAACCTTGCCCGAGCAGGCACTCGAAGTCCCCCGGGGCTAAGGGTGAGATCTCCGCACAGAGACACTCGGTGCACTAAGCAGTGCAGCAGACGGGCTAAATAACCAGCGTGCCAAAGAGAAGACAATATGTCTCACTCAATAATCAATCAACCAAATATCCAAGCATGAATGAAATGAGGAGGCTCCTCCATCTTTTATAGTGTTGGTTTCCCTCCAAAACCCAACGTAGCCTCTCTCTCCTCCACATCCTCATCCTTATCCACATTCTCATCCTTATCTGCGTAGAAGCTTGGAGAAACTTCTAGAGTGTACATAGGCCCCCTCCTCCACGTGGTGTTGGGTCCCCCCCTTGACTCCCACTTAAGTCACAACGTTGTGCTACTAGGTGGATGTCTTATTTCATTTAAGTGAGTTTAGACCCTCTTTACTCACTTTTTATTTATTTATAAACTATAGACGGCAAAATAAACAAAATAGAATATTCCAATTTGCTGTCGCAAATTAGGAATATTACAGTCCCCCCCGGCAAAATGTTGCTTGCCCTCAAGCAACTGCCTGAACAAGTCTCCTTCCTAGGTGATGCTCTCCACCGATACTGCAAAATGTGCCTGGGTCCCAGATGCGCCACTGAATCTTCTCTATCCTCTGCATCACCCTGATATGAAGGGATCTCTCAATGCCAGGATCCCAAACCGATCTCTCATGGTACCAGCCAACCAATAATCCTCCTGGATCCCATTGCCACCATGCCCAATAATAGCCCAAGTCCCATGGCTCGGACTGCACACTGCCTCTGGCTATGACTGATGAAGACCATGACCCCTGCTGCTCTGCATCTATGACTGTGTAAGCTAGCCCATCAACTGTGTACCAACTCATCACCTCTCTCCAATCAACTGCAAGGGTAGAACTGAAGAATCTCCACTCGAGGCATGGAGTCTGGAATGTAATGAGGAACATCTCCCTCATGTGGATCCTCCATCCCCAAGCAAACATCCAAACAAAATGAGCCACCTCCCAACAAGGCAACTCCTGAAAATCTCCTTCCACCTCAAGCTCCGGTAATGAAGGTGGGCTGAAAATTTGACCTTGGCAAGCATCATAGCTTACCCCATGCTGTCCTTCTCTCCACTCATGATAAGTGTAGAGTGTATGCTGATCCTGGGCTACACAATCATTGCCCTCCAGTGGCAAAGTGAAGAAAAATCCTCCAATGAAGGTTCCTCCAACAATGAAGAACAAGCTGGCCCAAAACAATCCATCCATGAAGAATAGGACATGGTCATCATGGATCATCCTAATGAGATGTTTGCTGAAGGTTTTACATGATGATACATGATGCAAACAATCTCTCACAAGGATACAACGCAGTCTCATCCACCGCAACTTCAAAAAATTACATGGCAAGCAATGTACAAGATCCATCACATCTACTAATGGATAGTAAATGGCTGAATATGACAACAACATAAGACCAAACACTTGCCCATGGTTGTACAATGGATGACTATCAATCTCATGGCCCACCTCAAAAGAGAACACATATGTAGTAGTGGTGGCCATGCCTCCTCTCATGCTCCCATTAGAACATGTAGTGCAGAAAATACTCAAAGACACATCCAGCTCATGTGTCTCTCTCATAATCAAGCCTCCCATACAAATCTGATCTATATCAGCAAATGGAGACACGATCAGTAGCAAAATGAAGGAAACGCTGAAGGTTACAAGTGATGCAAAGAGGTACCAACAGCTTCCCCAACAAGTACAGCGCAGTTTTACAAGTTGCTGCTTGATGAAAGTACAAGGCAAAATGTTTCTTATTACATAGTTAATCATGCATGTCTTTATATGATACATGCTATAGTGTAACAAATGAACATACATGTAGTGATAAAACATTTGCCCAAGGCCACAAAAGAGATGGCTGCCTCCATCATGTAGATTGGCTCAATACAATTCATGGAGCAATGTGACAAGCTTGCCCCCTTGTGAAGCAATGCACTGCATAGGAATGGCAAGAGTGTGCAAATCAATGAATGTATAAACAAATCCCTCACCATATGCTGGAAGTAAGATGGTACATGGATCCATACATGAGTCCTCCATAGTGTTTTGGCCTGCTATGAAGAAGAATGAACTATGTGCTGCAAGAAGATAATCCTCCTCATGCTTGGAAACCCAAGTCAAGAAGGATATGCCATAGATGTCTCTATCATCAGTACCTCCTCTTTGTCCATCAAGTGCAACAAATTTGAAGTGATCCTGGGACCTATGGGTTATAGATCCATCATATCTCTGCTGGGCACACTTCATCCATAAGACTCTGCTCCAAAGTGACAGCGTTGTGAGCTCATGCAAATAAGCTCCTGTCAATACAAGGCTCTGTTCTTTGACATGCTCCTTGTCAAAGACTCCTCTAATAATGCTGCAACAAATGTGGAATTCCTCCCAAGATGGAAGTGCTTCCAAGCTATCATCAAAGATCAAGGAGATAATGCCATCTCCTCCTCCTGCAACATTATACAAAGTGTGAGAGCAAATATGCCCTTGCTCTCCCAAGCAAAGCAACAAGACATTTTGCTGCCTCCCCATACCTCCATCATACCAATCATGTGATGAAGTCATAATGAATGATATGAGTATCATATCAACACCATGCATCCATACTCTATGCTGTTCAATGATACAAGTATCTAGCCATCTTTCCTTCATCCTCCGACTCTTAGGAAGAGTGTTTGCCAAGTGATGGCCAAACTCTTTCAAGAGTAACCAGCGCAGCCAAGCCTTCTGCTGCCCGGTATCATAGATCTGCAAGTAGCCTCCTAGCAGTGTTTTAAAAACCGGCCGGTTTGAACCGGTAACCGGCCAAACCGGCCAGTGAGCTAAGTCACCGGGTGGAACCGGCCCTGCAACCGGGTTCAAGGGGGCATCTCACCAAAAAATCCCGGTTAACCGGACCTAACCGGCCGATTAGGTATGAAACCGGCCAGTTAATGCATAAACCGGCCGGTTTTGTACCTAACCGGCCGGTTAGGTGTCCCATGCTCAAGTTTGTGCTACCATTTCAGGAGGGCAAGGGGGGCTTCACTTGACTTTGCCTACCCTCTCATTTTCCTGACCCATCCATTTGTTTCTATCATGTGTAAGGGTACGAGATTGGCATTTGATCAAGAGCATGAAGTCATTTAAGAACCTTGATGTTGGTGGCATTGATTGTTGAACTTTGTTGATGTTGGTGGTATTGATTGTTGAACTCCCCTACCGTGGCCTTAACAAGAATTTACCCTTCACTGAAAGGAAAACAACTGGTTAGGCATGATAATATTTTTCTACTGCATTTCAAGGTTGAGGAAATGAACCCTTCACTCAAACCAAAATCACTGGTTAGGCATGTTAAACTTTTTCAATTTCTATCATGTTATAAGGTTGAGCAATCCAAGTCTGAAGACTTTGAGCTAGATGATGTTTATGTATCTCTTGTTGATGATCCCATTTCTAGTAGCGATGAATCAATGATGAGTTTCATGAGAGACCATGTTGTTGAGTGATTTGTAGTTTTGATGTCTATTTTTGCTACTACTATTACTACTACTAAAGTTGTAGAGAAGTTTTAGGAGTCCTCAAACTCCGAGCCATATTATTTATGTAGCTCATGTTGATGATTCCTTGTCTAGTAGTGGTGATGATTTTGATCATGATGAGGAGTGATCATGTTATTGATCACTAATATGTAGTCTTGTATTAGGCCAATGGCCTCATAGCTTGTAGCATTGTTTTTGGACTTTATGGGCCATTTGGAGCCTCATTGCTTATGTATTTTTTGATGATATGTATTGCACTCGGTGCCATTTTTATATATTCACCTTTGCATGGTATATAAATGAGAAAACTTTGCATATTTTGTCTCTATTGGCTTGGAATCATGGTTGCAAATCTTAAAAATAGTTTTTTTTATTAAAAAATAATTATTTAATGTATTTTTTTTAAAACCGGTTCATTGAGATCTGACCGCTCCCGGTTAGACCGGTTCCGGTTAGAAACCCGGTTTATTAGGTCCACCGGTCCGGTCACCGGTTCTGGTTTTTAAAACATTGCCTCCTAGCTCCTTGCTCATCATCCCCATCCACTCAATCACTTGTGGATGCCTCCTTCTCCTCATCCTAGTACTCCTCCCATGAGGGCCACCATCCTCCCAAATCAAATTTCTGACTTTGCACTTCATGGGATTTTGAAATGTAAATTTCTCAAGGATCAATGAGACCCTATCAAGAATCAAATAGGTGGTAGGCAAAAACCTCCCATCATGATGTGTATGGCTCAAGGGATGTCCAACACAAGCATGAGAGATGTTATCCATCCTAAGATGTCCTCCATCTCCTATCCACTCTTGTGAGAAGGGAATGAAAGCATTGCATTTCATGGTGTGAAGTGCATATCCAATGAGATCTCTCCTTGAGACCTCCCTCTCATCCATAGTTTTCCAAAACCAATGAGGTCTTGGATCTGAAAGTAGAAGTTTCTCTTTGAGCTGAGAGGAGCTCATTGAGAAAGTGTCATCTTGAAGGGAGAAAGAATTTCTTACTCCAAGATGTCTACCATCCATCTTCAAGGCTTCAAACCCCAACCTCCAATGTAATGTACAATCCAACAATGGCTCATGAGAATGATGGTTCGATTCCTCCTTGAGTGTTTCCATGTTGCACAACGCAGTGCAACCAGGCTGTTCTATAGTAGCAATGAGATTTGACCCTTGATCTACAAGAGTCCCATCCTCAAAAGTGTTGGCTGCCCCAACTGTCGATGCATGTGGCTGCTCCTCCACAAGTGTGACAGTGTTTCCACAAGCCTCCTCAAGAGGTGATGTGATCTCTTCTTCTCGATTAGAATTGGAAGCGCATGGTATTTCCTCTTATTTTTCTTCATTCTTCTTGACCTCCTCAAAGGTGGATGTATCTTTTCTAGATCTGAAAAAGAAATAACTATCCTTTTTCACCGTTTCGGTCCTCTTGGGCTTAGACTCACAGGGACTAGTGGATCCCTCATGCATGGGAAGAGGTGACCTCCCAGTAGTACGCCGCAAATATGAACTCTGTATGCTAGAAACTCCATCCTCTCTGAGCTGACAGTAATCTTTGAAGGGCAAAATTGCTTTTAAGTCTTCCCCCATGGACTTCCATTCTCTGAAATAATCTTCAAGAGGTATACGACCATGTTGCCTCGGTACTTCAGGTAAGAATGTAGGCATTGTGATCCTCATATTTTCCATAGATAGCCAGCTCCACAGGCTGAGCCAGAACTATGCTTTGATACCACTGTAATATATCAAAAATGGATTTATCAGCAAATCATGACTCAAAAATGCATTCTTCATGTATGAGGGCTTCAAATATCATATCATATCTCCCGAACCCGAAAATGTTTATCAACCTAAAATAAATAGCAAAGAACAACTCCACTGTACTTTTAGGGGCAAAAAGGTGGGGAAAAGTGAGGATTTTGGCCCTAAAATGGGTATATAAGAAAATCTGCGTAAAATGACGGGTCAAGGTTCTGGAATATGTTAGAATAGGTCAAGAGGGACTTCCATGTCGAATTTCAGCTCAAACAAAGGCGTTTTGCTAAGTTAAACAGTTCCTCCTTCCCGACTAGTCAAGAAAAACCCTAATTTCCCAAGACTTTGAGTATGCAGAAATTTGCTGAAGCAAGGGCAACGTATTTTCTGAAGGAATATAATGTAGGACATTATAAATAATCAGAGAATGGGTTTGGGAGCATGGAATAGGCTTTCAACAAGGATAAACAACATTTTTATATAGAAAACCCCTCAAGAATGATGTGCCGCAAGACAAGAGAATAATCCAGAAACCCTACAGCATTTTCTGCAGTATATGTGAGACAAGAAGATGAATATATAGCCAATAATATATAGCAGCAAGACAGAGTACAAATCTTGAGGAAACAACCTCTCAAGAGAAGAGATGCAAGCCTCCACAACACATGTACATAAACATGGAAAGCACTGTTATTTCTGCATAAACCCCAGACTAAGAAAAACGCAATCTATAATAAAGTACTGCTCCAGAAAGATGTCAGCACATGGATATGGCAAGATATGGCCCAAATACAATAGGGGAGCAAAGCTCTAACCCTTACAAGCAATAATATCTCAATCCTCCAAGGGATTGGCTGAAATACACAATATGACAAAAATGCCGGAGTTGCTGGGGAGCTACTGCAACTCCAAACTGAAACCAAGTAGAGAAGGCTGAATATGATGAGTGACTGAATTAGACCTCCTCCAATAGATCTCCAAGGTGGAAGGCTGATCCTTACACTTGAGATCTTCCCCTCAAATCAACCGGCAAACCCTCACTGCAGATACACCATGAAAATAACGCAGGAACTGAGAGGGACTGCGCAGTAGTGGAAATAAACACTTTGGCCAAGTGCTAAGATCTGCAAATCAGCTCCAATATCCTCCAACCTGATCCTCCAAAGGAAAGAGAGACTCTCCCTCTGAAAAACAAGAGAAGGAAGTGGTGTCGTAAAGTCACCACGGCAACACCCTACAACACAGTATTACGCTGCTGCAGCAATAACGCTGTCCTGGAGGATGATGCTAAGAAATAACCTTGCCTGAGCAGGCACTCGAAGTCCCCTGAGGCTAAGGGTGAGATCTCCGCACGGAGACACTCAGTGCACTAAACAGTGCAGCAGACGGGCTAAACAGCCAGCGTGCCAAAGAAAGACAAATGTCTCACTCAATAATCAATAATCCAAGAATCCAAGCATGAATGAAATGAGGAGGCTCCTCCATCTTTTATAGTGTTGGTTTCCCTCCAAAACCCAATGTAGCCTCTCTCTCTCCTCCACATCCTCATCCTTATCCACATTCTCATCCTTATCTGCGTAGAAGCTTGGAGAAACTTCTAGAGTGTACATAGGCCCCTCCTCCACGTGGTGTTGGGTCCCCCCTTGACTCCCACTTAAGTCACAACGTTGTGCTACTAGGTGGATGTCTTATTTCATTTAAGTGAGTTTAGACCCTCTTTACTCACTTTTTATTTATTTATAAACTATAGACAGCAAAATAAACAAAATAGAATATTCCAATTTGCTGTCGCAAATTAGGAATATTACACAAATAGAGATCAGCTGTGATTGACGATAGAATATCCGGAGGAAATTCTTCACAGTGATTTCCAGTTTCTCATAGTTTGAGAGAGATCGACTTTATCTGCAGAGAGGCTGAGTTTCCCAATGGTGTGAGTTGCTTCAGTGAGGTTGAGTTGTCGAAGCAAAGAGAAATTTTCGAGAGTGAATAATTTGCATAGGAGAAGCTAAATTTTCGAGAAGTCGATTTCCAGAGGAGGCCAAGTTTATTTCCAGCCAGTGTGAATTTTCCAGTGAGGGTCGAGTTGCCAGGGCCGCATGTGTGGTTCGATTCAGTGAGCCAGAGGGAGGCCGAATTGGATCAGAAGGGCCAACTTGTCCCCAAGAAGTCAGATCGACTTGCAGAAGTGATAGAAACAATTTTTCGGAGGTTTGTTAATTTACACCAAACAGTTATAATTTTCAATCACAAAATTTTGCTGAAGAATAATAAAAATATTCATCTGCAGAACAGGTTTTCCCTACACTGGGTTTTTTTTCAAGGACATTTGTCAAAAATATTGCTGTTCATTATTTGTGTGTATGTGCAATAATTTTCTCAGTTCATGTGGTTTATTTATTTTCTGTGAAGTAGCAGTAGTGTTTTACTCAGTATTTGCTGCAAAGAAATTGTAGAAGACAAATAATCAAATTTGATAGGAGAATAATAACCCGTAACTGTAACAGTATTAAAATTTCACACAATGGATGCTGAGTAGATTCCAGGCTCGTTAGATAAATACTTGTATGTACTCTCGTGGTTTCATCTAATAAAACGGCCTGGTGGTTTGAAATTTATGCAACAAATTATATGCGTTTATTTTCTAAAATTAATTGAGCAAGGATTTTATTCATTGTGCTGTTTGCAAAATATTTGTAGGATTGTTTACATGTAAAATATAGAAGGTTTGTGTAGTGACATTACTGGTGGAATTAGCCCTATTTTGTAAAAGGGGACATTACATCCACCTATGTAACTTGAATGTCAACATTATTAGATATATAACCAGTATTGACATAATCATATCATTAGGACTTAAAAGACAACATTAAGACAAAACTTTACAAAACTCATATCATAGATCTCGAAAATAAAAATGACTAGACGTGTTGCTAAACCAAAAAAAAAATACAGCTTTAAAAAGGATAGTGCTCTCTGCACCCAGAAACATACTCTTGAACGTTGCCAGTCCAGACTGGAACATCTGCCTGAAATGCCTTGCCAATTCGAACCTGAGTTGTGTAAGGCTGATTATCTTCCAGCATATGCCAGAAAAGATCAGCTTTATCTTCAGCAGATTTCTTTGATTTTGAACCACTTTCATCAAGGATACTTTTAGTATTTTTGCTTGCGATAAGGCACTTCTTTTCTCTTCTCTTCCTCTTCTTTTTGCAATATTGGCAATGCCATTCATCTTGAACAGGTACTGATTTTATTTTAGGACTACAACACGTCATATGAAAGGCTTCCTCACACAAATCGCAAATGAGAGTTCTGGTTGAATCTTCCGAAAAACCACATATTTTACAGAATAGTGAGAAACTGCCATCACCAACAACACCTGGATGCCTCGCTGCTGCATACTCTCCCGAAGACACAAGCCAACCAAGCAATCCATACTCCTCCAAAACAGAAATGCACCACTCTTTTTCACAGTCACTCTCTCGAGAAAGTAGTGTGTTATCACTAGAAGACGTGCACTCAGTTAGATCAATTACATCCTGTGTGGTGGAGACCGCAATCTGTTTTAAATTACAATCAGATATTTGGAAGGATGGACTGCTTAGAATTTGAAAACTGGGAGACTCTTCAATGATTGACCTGCTTCCTGAAGTAACCTCTCCAACATCAACAACATTCATATCTGGTTTTCTGGAATCCAAATGTAAATTTGAAGATCCTGTCTGACATAATGAAATCACTTCACTATCAGCTGTCTTACAATCAATATGCATTCCAAGACAAGTTTCATATTTTTCAGTATGCAAAAGTCCACCCAAGCTATTATTTATGACCTCATTTCCCAACTGCAGAAGATTCATTGGATAACCTGTACAAGGGCTAGCCAATACACTTATATCAAGCTGCTCAATATTAACATTGCACTTGCCAGTATCTTCTATTTGTGCTGCCTGAGGTGTCCAGATAGAATTTATGTTGTCATTATGCAAGAATTCTTTTTGAGGAACCACATGGATTTGTTTTGACAGAAGTGCTACTGAATTTCTCTGTAACTTTCTGCGTTTATATACATAATTATTTTGCTTCTGGACATAATTTCTGGACTGTTTCTCCATAATGGATGAATCCAAGCATGATTCAACATGCATTGGCATAATGGAAATAAGATCCTCATCCTGCTCATCTTCTATTACAATAGGATTTTCCTTTATACCAATGCAATGTAAACTTAACCCATCATCTAATCTCTTCGGACAAAATGCTGCACTATCGCCATATGAGGGGAAAAAATGTAACTGTTCTACTGTAGCATGGCCTGACACAAAACTCAATGCAGCTCTTAAGGAACTTGGGAGGCAACTTTGAGCACTCATTTGGTCTGCATTTATGCCTGCTGGAACAATCATAGAGCTCCCTGCACAAGAATCTACCAAAGAGCTTGATACTCCCTCCATTACTCCAGTATTTATAGCCTAGAAAAGTGCCACAAAGGAACCATCAGCAAACTCAGATACAGCATGAAAAAAATGCATTCAAGCGTCCACACATCAATTAGATCCGCCGCAAATACGAGTATGCCATGATGGATCCAAGAACATTAAAGCCTGGAAAGCCAATATTGTCACAAATTTGTTTAAAGTAATTGCCAAACTCCAGAATTTGCTGATCTGTAATCACATACACAAATAACAACACTTAAATTATTTCCACATAAAAACGATGTGGTTTGTGCTGAATACTTTAAATCACCACATCCTATTCAGCATATTACATGATAATCAAATCAGCAGGTGAAGTAGCGGTGCAAAATTTGTGTTCACAGATGAAACTACAAAAAAGAAATACTCATTACAAGCAGTGTACACAAACAAATAAATACAAGGAAAAAAAAATACTTCAAATCAAAAAGTGTGTATTTGTGAGATGAAAGCACAAAGCATATTTGCCATTATTTTAGGATATTGAACAGCAAATGTTTCCACTATGAAAGATAAAATGTAGCTGTAAGCACATCCTGGGCTCTGTCAGGAAGCTATAGTCAGTGTTGGGTCTAGTATTTTATGCATATTTAGTCTTATATTAAACCCTAAACTGGCCTTATTAAACCCGCCTTACACCTCATTTTCCATATTTTATCTTCGTTTTGGCTTAAAAAGACATCAAAAAGGTATATAAATCATTTACTTTCAATTTGTGAATTTTCGGCAAAAATTGTGCATTAAAAAGTTAATTTTACCAGAAGGAAAATAGGATTTTTGGTAATTTCTCATTCATTGAGGCATTTTCATGTGAGCTGAGAGAAAACCGGAACATGGGTTTTGTTCCCTATGTTACCTAGATGGTTAGTTTCCTATTGGTTGAGGAAAAAAGCCCTCACTCATGCCCAGTCAACGCACAGTCAACTCTGTCAGTTTTGAGGAAATGCCCTGTTTTAGGCCTAAAAATCAGAACAGATTTGGAATTTGTGGGATTTTTCTTGATTCTTTGCACTTCAAGGGAGGAATTCGACCCAATTAGTTGTCTAAAATAGTAATTAGTTAATTGGGTAGAGGTTTGATAGGATTTCAGTTTCATACCTTGATGTATATACACTCAAACATGTGAAGACATTCATAAGTTCATTTTTTAAATTTTGGCTGTGGAGCTTTTGCTTGGTTTTTCCGTTCTCAAAAGACCTACTATAATTTTGGACTTGTTTTATTTATCAATATATGCCGCCTCATTGAGTTTATCTAGCTGAGAGTACTTGAATGCATAGTTTGGAGCTTGGAGGGCCTCCATTCTTCATGCTTTGCACCATTGTTTCATGTGTAAATTTGTTGTAGATACTTTGTTGCTATAATCTCTTCGTTTCCTTTCTTAATTTTTGTTCTTTATCTACTGTTTATGTCCATTGATGGTTTCTTGTTCATAGACTAATCAATGAATTTTAATGTGCTATATGCTTACTAGTTATTTACTAGTTTACTACTCAATTACTCACTGTTTTAGTTTCAGATTTTAAAGTTTAGTTGCTGCAGCATTTAGTTTCATTTCCTGAAGATTTCATTTACTTTTAAAACTCAAATGAACTTGAAGATGGGAGTAAGACTACTGTTGCATATTGTTGAGCCACCTGAGGGAGTAGGCCAAAGACACTACAACCTCATTTTCTACCTGTGAGACACTAATGGATACTTGATCAATCAAGTAGTTCAAAGTGAATCGTGTGCCCTGTTTTTGCTTTCAAAAGTGGGAATAAAAATTCTTATTCAACCAACAACCTAAGCCAGTGAAAGGAACACCATTATACAGGCCTTCTCAAAAGGCATAGTTCACCTCACAACCTGATATTCTACAAGTATAAGCTCGATAGTCTACATTGATAAGATTAATTCCTTTCTACTGGATTTGGATTGATTAACTATAATTTCATTTTTTATTGCAATAGTTTAGGTAGTGATTGTGTTTATTTTTGAAGGAGATTGTTAGCCTACACATACAGTGCATGACATCTCACAAGTTTATGAACTCCCAGATTGATAATATAATGTCCTAATTTATGCAAGTAAATCAGGTCAACAGTCAGCAAACTGACGCTATTGAGATTCTGGAATAGAAGACTACAAGTATGTAAAAGACACAAATCACAATGAAAAGACAATTATCAAAACTGAAACATGAGATGACAAAACGACATATTTGAAGCAGAACTAGAAGATATAAGGGAGATTTTGCTACCTTGATATTCAAACCACCAAACATCAACAACGGCCTTATGTTCTTGTGGATTCTATGTAATCCAACATACCCATTACATCCCAGCCCTGCAAGTAGAGTCGTGGAGCTCACACTATTCTACTTAGCTGCATCAATCTTGCCATAAGCATGATGCTACATCAAAATTAGTGCATGGGGCAGATTATTTCTTTATTATAATATGCACACATGCAGTTTCACATGGACAGATGCAGCTAATCATTCTCAGAAATAAACTCGTATAACAGCCAAAGTAGAGCAGCGCATTGATTAGATGATTTGATCACATATATGCACATGTCCAGCCACACGCATTTATGAGCATATCCAACAAATAAAAAAGAAGCTAGCTGCCTCGAGGTTATTATCCTTGTGATTTTCTTTTGTTTACAGTCCACATGTTTAAATTAGCATCAATGTTTACACAAATAAAATAAAACCATTCTCAGCTGCAGTTGTGAAAAATACAAAATTGCAGAAATAGATATGGAGATGGAAGAAACAAGTATGTAAATTTTAGGAAAGGCTAGATATGATATGGCAGAGAAATGACAAATATGTGTGTGTGTGTGTGTGTGTGTGCAAAAAACCACTTAAAAAGTATTGAGTAATGGTGTGGTGAAGGGAAGTACAACAGATTCATTTATAAGTTTTGAGACTGACTATTAGGGTTAGCATATATTATTTGTTTTTTATGTCCAACACTCACTTTTCCAGCTGGGAACATGCCCTCTAGGAACCTAAACATTTTACAAAATCAGGATACCTTTCAGGATTAGACTGAACTGTGAGTTAACACTACCTGCTTCCAAAACATCATTCACTTTTTTGGATCAGGCTTCGAGACATATTGGTGTTATTTCCAAGCCATCTCCCCTCAATTTCAGCTTCCAAAATGATAGCAATGTATCTCCAGTTTGTTAGACATTTCTGGTAACTTGGCAAAGATATCTAAACATGAAAGAAAGCCAGACATTTGTGAACTCAAAATAAGATAATTTATTAATGTCCACAAGTGACCAAAAAGGTGGTCAATGAGAGGAGGCAGTACAGAAACCACAGCAGTAATGTGGGTGTTGAGCCAACTTGTAAGAGTCCAAAAATAAGAAAAACACACAAAAATAATGAACAAGGGGGGGAATCTCATAGGAAAATAGTGATTAATAAATCTATGCACGTGAAACAATGCTAACTGAATCTTGAGAAAAGCAGAGAGACCAATAGCACATAAACAGTACATGAGATTTAGCATGGAAACCTTTAACCAGGAAAACCAACAAACTCAGAGCATCACCTCTCTCATTTTATTAACAAAACAGTTCACTATACAATATATAGTTATTTTGCAGCATCATTCAACCCTGATTGTTGGAATTTGGGTAGCTCGGAAGGTATTTCCAAGTGGAGAAAACCCACCAAAAGGGAGTTGATTGGGCAAGTTATCCAAAGTGGTTGGGGTTTGGACCCAAAGTTGTGGGTTTGGACCTAAGATAATTAATTGTTTATTCTAATTTGTGTTTGAGTTGTTAAATGAGGGTTTCGTGATGGGCAAGGAAAACCCCAAAGTAAATCACACAAAAATTATAAATAAAAGGCCAAAGGAGAGGCCTAGACACACAAGTAGAGAAGGAATTTCACTTGTGGAGAGACGGAGGCTAAAGGACCTAGCCACAGATTTGCCTCTGAAGAGCCGCAGTAACAAGGAGGCTGAGTAGGAGGATCTAGCCTCAGCAAGGAAGGTCGAGGCTTCAAGCCATGTTTGGTAGACAAAGGCAGGCCCGAGTTCACTTTCAAAGTCAGCCAAGGCAGCAACAGAAGAGTCAAGGCCTAGCTGAGGCAGGTCAAGGGTTTACAAGCCTTAGATCCGAGTGTTGGAAGGTCAGATCTGCACGAAGAAAGTCAGATCTCAGTGTTGAAGGGTCATATCTGCAAGAAGAAAGTCAGATCCGTGATCTTATGAAGCAGATCTAGCAGTTCGAGAGGCTGTAGTGTGGTTGCAGAAGCACCAGTTCCCAAGGATAGCAACAATCCAAGGGCCTTGACCTGAAGGCACTAGCCCAGGTATGCATTTGATTTATTTGGCAGATTGAAGATCTAAAGGATCATATCTCAAGCCCTGTATTTTTAGTCAAAGGATAAACGGTATATTGTTTTTGTATCAGAGATCTGAAGGGCCATGATCCCTAGTATGGCAGCCCTAGTGTTGTCTTGTTAAAGGATCAACAAGATGACTGACTTGGGCCAATTTTCTTGTGTACTGTTATTGATTTCACCGCTATTATATTTCCATTGTGCAAAGTGCTTTTCTGTTGGGCTTCTTTCGTGTGTTGTGTTCACAGCTAGGGCAAACACCAGATCTAGGGGGCATGGAAAATTTCAACACTAATTACCTACGAGGTATCAAAATATAATTGGTATAAAACAATGGGCTGAAAATCACCCAAAACCCATAAAAGATCCATAACAAACTCATAACAGACCTTGCCATCATCTATTCATGCAAAGTCTCCCTGTATACAAAGAATCCAACACATATCAAACAAAACCAAGAAGGTAACCTCTAAAATAGAGAAAAATATTATGTTGTACTTAAGGACTAGAATCTAGATGTAAATGCAAAAGCAAGAACATCCCTGCCATCATCCATAAGAGTGAGTGAGACGATGTACAGCTTGATAATGCTCCCTAGGGAATGCCCTCTACTGATAAAGTATGCCTAGGTAATCTTCAAAGGAGCCTGCATGCTGCCAATTAGAGCTCTCCTGAGTCCTAACCACTAAGGCCAAAGAGAAAAACCTTATGATGGCCAACTAACTACTCAACTGAGATTGAGAAGTATCCTTGCATGGGAAAAAATTGTGTAGCTCTATCTCTATGGCCATGTGCAAATGGTATGTCTCACAAGTGAACGAGAGGGTATAGATTGTCTCACCAATTTGGTGTCCTTTACAACTTCAACTTCATTATCTCGAACTTTGTTATCTACCTAAAACTTAATGCCTCCAATCTCCAATATAGGTTTAAAAAACAGAAGTAGTCAATTTGGTGGGAGTGTACCTATATATGGTCCATGGAATATGTCATTCAAGGGTGATAGCTTCTCAAATATATAAAGCTTGACACCTCTAAAGTAGAAATAAAAAGAAGGTCCCAAGGGACACAATTGAGCCTTCATATAAACATTGATATATCCAACAAATCTCCTAATATATGAGGGCCCTGAAAATGAAGTGCTCTTGTGTATTTGTCCCCTATAGATAGCATAACTAAAAATTCATATCCTCTTGCAAGATGTGATGGTCAATCTAAACCCATTGTTGACAGCCACGATAACCTTTGCCAATGCCTTAGACTCCAAGTTTGCATTGTGGTTGAGAGTTGAGAAGCCACAAACATTGGTAGGTATGCAGGAGGCTGCTATTGGAGTGCAGTCCAATCTTATGGCCTCAAGTAAACTGAAAATTTAAGAGGGGAAGGGAGCAAAGGATAAAAAGAAAATGAAAGAGGAGAAACCATCTTCTTCCTCTAAAACTTTCACAGTTGAAGAAAAGCTTGATCAAATGTCAAATTTGATTAAAGATCTTGCTTCCAAAATGACAAAACTGGAGTTAGAAAATAGGCCTGCTGTTAGGCCCATTCAAAATGAAGGAAATAGAAATCAAGCTCCTTTTAGGAGACCCTTTCAGCCTCAACAAATTTTACAACGCCCAAGAAGAAATCCTGATGATCAAAATGTTCAATCTCCACTGAATAATTTTGCTGAAGAAAATCAGCAAGAACAAGAAGAGGAGGATGAAGATATAAATCTTGTTGAAGAGATATCATAGTCAACTTGTTTGACTTTGCAAGAGTATAAAGATCGGCCCAGGATAAATCTGTTTTCAGATGATGAAGATGCTCATATTCATGTCCAAAATGAGAAAAAGCGGCCTGAAAATCAGAAAAAAATTATAGTTTGATGTCAAAAAGGGTTGTCCAACAGCCTCAACAAAAACAAGATTCTGAAAAACATGTTGCCAAACAAAAGGCAAAAGTTAATGATGTTCCTCCATCGCCTAAACTTGTCCAATCATTAAAACTGCTGCAGAAAATAAGGATTTGACTCCTCTAAATTTCAGTGTCAAGTCAAAATTGAATAAAATCAAGATTCTGATTCCACTCCTTGAATTGTTGAAAAATCCAGCCTACAGAGAGTCATTTAAAAGTCTGTTACAGCCATCTCTTGCCCTTGATTCAGTCAATCTAGAAGATGAACATCCTACCATCTACTTGGGTAGCCATGTCCAAGATCAAAATAATGATAATTCTCCACCCTTTTATCTTTCACTCAACATTCATAACAAATTGTTGCATAGATGCTTATTAGATTTTGGGGCCTCTCACAATCTAATGCCTAAGAAAGTGATTGATGAACTAGGGCTGGAAATCACTAAACAATACCATGATCTTTACACTTTCGATTCTAAAAGGGTCAAGTGCTTAGGACTGATCAAAGATTTGGTAATTTCTCTTACCCAGCTTCCCATGAAAATTGTAGTGATGGACATAGTGGTTGCAGACATACCATCTAGATTTGGAATGCTTCTTTCCAGATCTTGGTCCAAAAAGCTGGGAGGCACTCTTCAGATCGACATGACCTACGCCACTATCCCAATCTTTGGAGGAGAATTCAGGAGATTGTATAGGGAAACACAAATGGCTTATATCATAAGTGATCAGCGAATTCTCTCAAATCATCCTATATATGCAGAAGAGAAGGAATTAGGGTCATCCATTTTACACCTCGTTGCTGATGACAGCAATTTTCAGCCTGAAATCAGTAAGAACAACATTTGCAAGTCACAAAAGAGCATAATTTAGAAGCAGGGCAGATCTAGAAATTGTATTTTGATGCAGCCTCATCAAGAGAGGGATTAGGGGCTGGTGTAGTTCGTATTTCTCCCACTCTGCAAATAGTGACTTTAATATTTATCATACAAATTACAAGAGATTATGAACACTGCTGAGTATGAAGCACTTATTTTGAGAATGAAGGCAGCAAAATATTTACGAGTTGAAAAGTTGATTGTTTTTGGTGATTCATAGTTGGTGGTACAGCAGGTGAGAGATAATTATCAAGTAAAAAATTCAAAGTTGAAGAATTATAGAAATGAAGTGTGAGATTTAATTGAACACTATTTTTCAGCATTCAATTTGAATTTTGTTTCCAAAGAAGAAAATGAAATGGCAGATTCACTGGTCATTGTTGCTAGTAATTTTAAGGTTCCCTTTGATGTTTAAGCAACATATGATGTTATATTAAAAACAGACCTTCCATTCCTAACAATATCAAATACTGGCAAGTATTTGAAGATGATAAAGAAATTAAAAATTCTTGGAATGTGTAGAGGAATTTGCAGACATTCAAATTGATAATGCGCAAGACATAGTTGAAGGTCAGAACAGCAAGCCATTCAAAAAGACTATAGCTAGAAAAGACATTATTGATCTAAAAACAAACTTCATTCCCAAAGGCTTGGTTCCTTTAGAAAGGTTGTTTGATAATAATGATGTCTTCTTAAAGCCTGATAGTAAAATAGATGGAGAGAGTACAGTTGACTGCAATATTGGTACAGAAAATCAGCCTAGATATGTTAAAGTTTCTAAATTTCTTCCTCAAGAAACTAGAACTAAATATGTCAAATTGTTGAAGCAATATGCTGAGATTTTTGCTTAGTCCTACAGTGATTTGAAGACATATGACAGAAGTATAATGGAACATAAAATTCCTTTTAAAAAAGAAGCAAAGCCTGTAGCACAAAAGATAAGACATCAATCCTATGTTGCTCCCTATTATTGAAAAGGAAATCAGAAAAATGTGGGAAGCCAAAATAATTCTGCCTATAAGATTTTCCAATTGGGTAGCTAATATAGTCCCGATTCGAAAGAAGAATGGCGAGATTAGAATGTGTTGATTTTCAAAATTTGAACCAGTGTTTGCTAAAGGATAACTATCATTTACCCAAAATGGACCATATTTTGCAGAAAGTTGTAGGCTCAAAGAGGTTATCAATGATAGATGGTTTTTCAAGGTACAATCAAATCTCAGTTGACAAACAAGACAGAGAGAAAACAGCGTTCACTACACCTTGGGGAACTTTTATGTACAATAAGATGCCTTTTGGTTTAATGAATGCAGGTGCAACATTTCAACGGGCAATGGACATTGCCTTTGCATGGGAAAAGGACAGATTTGTAGTCATATATTTGGATGACATAACAGTGTTTTCAAAATTTGATGAAGATCATTTAAAACATTTGCAGCAAGTGTTTGATAAGTGCAGAAAATTCGGTTTTGTCTTTAAACCCAAAGTAATCATGCTTTGTTGTTCAAGAAGGAAAACTATTGGGGCACATAGTGACAGAAAATGGTATTTGCATTGACTCAGGGAGAGTTGAAGCTATACAGAAAATTCGTTTACCAAGAAATAAGAAAGAGTTACAGTGATTTTTGGGTAAAATTAATTTTCTGAGGCGTTTTGTTCCAAACTTTGCAGAATTAATTAAACATATAAATGTCTTGTCGAAGAAAGATGCAGAGTTCAGGTGGCAAGATGAATCAAACAACTCTTTTATAGCAATCAAATCTGCCTTGACCTAAGCCCCGGAGTTAATCAGCCCTGATTTTGAGAAGGATTTTCTGACTTTTTCATATGCTTCTGAGGAAACTATTGCAACAGTTTTACTTCAAAAGAACAAAGAAGGCTTGGAGCAGCCAATTTCTTTTTTCAGTCGTGCATTAAGAAATATTGAGTTAAAGTACAGCTTGATTGAAAAACGGGCATATGCATTGGTAAAGGCTTTGAAGTCTTTTCGAGTTTAAGCTCTGCATTCAAAAGACATTGCTTTTGTACCAAATATTGTTGTCAAGGATATGTTGTTGCAGCCAGATACAGATGGCAAGAGGGGAAGATGGTTAACAAAAATTCTAGAATTTGACATTGAAATCAAACCTACTAAGTTTATAAAGGGGCAGGGTTTAGCCCGCTTGATGGCAAAATCAAATTGCAAAGCTCTAAATCTAAACATGGAGGTAGCTGAAGAAACAGATAAAGAAGGTATATCTAATTATCCTGGAATATTTTATTCCAATTGGTATAAGGACATAGTGTACTTTTTATTAAATCTCAATTGTCCTCCAGAAATGGAAAAATCAAAGAAAAGGGATTTTAAACTGAAGGTTGTTAAGTATTGCAAAATGGAAAATCATCTTTATTGGAAAGACCCTGTAGGATTTTTGCTGACACGTGTGGATGAAGTTGAGTCACAGAAAGTTACGTCAGAGATACATGCAGGGGTGTGTGGTGGACATTTATATTGGAAAGCTACTACAAATAAGATTCTAAGAGCTGGCTATTATTGGCCAACTCTTTTCTCTAATGTTTTTGCTAAAGTCAAGGCTTGCACTAAGCGTCAAAAGTTTTTCAGTAAGCAGAAGCTGCTCCCACTACCTCTAATTCTCATTTCAGCAGATGCTTCTTTTCAGCAGTGGGGGTTAGACTTCATTGGTGAGATCCTTCCGCCATCATGAGGACAGCACGGGTAGATTCTTACAGCCACGAACTATTTCACCAACTGGATTGAGGCCATTCCAACCAGAAACGCCGCTGACACGATAATAATTAAAATTCTGTTGGAAAATATTATGTCTAGATTTGGCTACCCTCAAAAGTTGGTCACTGCAATGCAATGGCTTATAAATCTGCCAAGATGAACAGTTTATGTCAGAAATATAACATTGATTTGACTCATTTTACACCTTATTACCCCCAAGGTAATGGGTTAGTTGAGTCATCGAACAAAAGCCTGGTAAAAATCATAAAGAAGATGATGCCAGAAAACAAAAGAAGTTGGAATACTCAGCTAATTCATGCTGTTTGGACAGATAGGGTAAGTAGCAAGAGATCAATTGGAGTTTCTCCCTTTCAACTTGTTTATGGTGTTGATGTTGTGATGCCATTACAGTTGGCCGTTCCTGTTATGAAGTTTTACAAGATGAAACTAATAATTCAAATCCCATTCAGAGAAGGACGCTACAACTTATAGAAGCTCATCAAATCCGGGAATCCCTGATGAGCAAAGCACAGAATACAAAGCCAAAGTAAAAGTTGTTTTTGACAAAAGAGCAAACCAATAGGTATTTCAAGAAAATGATTTGGTATTACGCTGGGATGTAAGAAGAGAAGACCATGGAAAGCATGGTAAGTTTGATAACTTGTGGTTTGGGCCATTCAAAATTGTTAAAGTTCTGGAAAATAACACATTTCTATTGAAGCATTTAGATGGTGATCAATTGACGGGAGGTCCAGTCAATGGTCATTTTCTCAAAAAAAAAATTGTTTGATAGGTCAGTCAGTCTTTCCATTGTAAATATCTGGAGTGTTGTTTCAATAAAACTCCATGCCCAATGGTATTTGTGTCTGTAAATAGAGTCAGTCTTGAGTTCAGTTAATAAAAGTCAGTTCCTGTCGTTAGCTTCTGAAATTCAAAAGTCCTAATAGTTTAAGGCACTGAATCTACCTTCCTTGAAGCCTCACAAGGAGGACTTCATCCCCAATAGGAGCCACTGTTAGCACTGCAAATTTTCAAAGTTTGGTCACTGTTGTAGTTGTCTCTTTGATCCTATCTTGTCTCCTAACCCATGGTTGAAGGCCCTAGAGGGTTAAACAGTGTATTAGTTTTTATCATTTTAAACAAAATCCAAACAATTTTGAGTCCAATAGTTTGTTTGTGTCATAGAGTTATTACAGTAAATTTTCTTTTAATAAGTCTTTTAACTGCTTTGAGTAGTTAATGTCATGGGTTTAGCTTGAGATGTATTATTTATTCACAATGATATCTTCTATCCAAGGCTAAGGACATAATGTCAGAGTCATCAATTATTTTAGGAATAATACAGAAATAACTACCTTATCTAAAAAGGCAGCTATTTTCTTCAGAAAATCTAGTTTCACAAGCAACACAGAAATAGCTACATTTTTCAAAAAAGTAGTTATTTCCTTCAGAATTTGTACAAGCAAGTAAAAAGGCATTGCTCAGGTGAAAAGACACTGCTCTTGGAATAATTGAAGATCTGCTAAAACAAGAGGTATTACCCTTTTGAAAGGTGGCTATTTCTAATTGGAGGATTCATTAAAAGGAGGTTGGCTAGTTTAATTGCTAAGGCTAATTAAATCTAATGCTATTCATTAAAGGTGAAATATATCAAGGTTGAGGTATGAGTAGCTATTAGTTAATTATTCATTGGAATGAAATGTTCAGTGGAATGAGTTGGCACCAGAATTTAAATCATTTGATTCGTGCCACTCTCTCTCACAGTGATTAAGGGCATGCAGAGCTCTGTCTCCCATTTACCCTGAGAAAGCTACAACAAACAATTTTCTTATCCTCCAGCAAACAATTTGTTACCTCCTGCCAGCAGTTAGGGCTTCGTGGAGGGTTGTTGTTCCTTGTTTTACAGGTGTGCATAAACGGTTGAGTTAGTTGTTAACAGAATGGGTAAGGGTGGTAAGGTGAACCATTCAGAACCGGCCAATACCCGTTTCCTTGATCACCATGCAAATCGACAGTTCCAAGCAGTAGGATGGTATCGGTTCTTGAAGAAGTTTTCAGGAGAAAATGTGGCAATTGCTCAGGCATTTGCCCAGTCATTCAATGGAGAGCAAGTCAAGTTGGGGTCTCGAACCTTCAGGATCACAGAGACTATCATAGCAAGAGCTACCGAAACATCAGCTATAGGTGAGTCCTAGTATAAGAGGAAAACTTTTTTGAAAGCAGATTTAAATCCCCATCTTAAGCATGAGCATGAAAATATAGATTGGACCCCTACTGTTCACATTTCTTATTTTAGGCCTGTGGCAAGATGTTATTACCACAGTGCAACATTATATTACCTGTGAAGGTAGGTTTTCCACTGTGCATCAATATCATATCAGGTTTCTAGCTCACATTTCGGGTTCTAAACCTATGAATCTACCATTTTTCCTCTATAAATCTCTGTTGACAATGTCTCAAAAAATACAAAGAACCCCAGACTATTCTCTTCACAATCTTTATCTCAGGGGTTTAATCGAAATGCTAGTGATTTATCATCTAAAAAAGAAGAGAACCACATGGGAAAAGTTCTTAGCAGATGAAGGTTTCAGTAGTGTTAACTCAAGGAGAAGGGTAGGAAGGCCTTTAAGGCAAAAGACCCAAGAGGAGCAGTCAAGCCCTGCAACTACACTAACCCCTTCACAAACAAGTCAATCTTCTACACCATCTAGCAGACAGACAAGGAACTCAGCTAGGAGAGCTAAAGTTCAAACCACCACTCCTATACCTATAATGCAACCAGCCAAGGAAGTTTATACCAGAAGACTACCTAAGGAGCCGCAGACCTTGGGGTCTTTCAGGCAAGAACATGCAAGCAAGCTTAAACAAAAGACTACTCTACCTGACAACAATACAATGTCTAAAGGTAAGGAAGAGGTAGCTTCCTCTTCAAAGAATAAACGCAGGAGAAAACTTATTCTGACAAAGGGATCTTCAGTGGAAGTCACCCCTAAAACCTTAACACCAAGCCCTGTTCTAGAGACTAGACGAGAATGAAGAAGACAATGCTACTCCAGCAGCAGAGGAGCCAACACTGGCACAAGTCTTTTCCTCTCTCAAAAAATCAGCTAAGGGGAAAAGTAAAGTTTCAGAGACTACAGCAGAAGAACCAACTATAGCCCAACTTTATTCATCTCTCAATTCATCAGCCAAAGGAAAGAAGAAAGCCATAATCCACTCATACTCATCTTTTAAGGAAGAAAGTAGTGAAACGGAGTTTACTGAAACAGAGTTTGAGGAGGGGCAGTCAAGCAGAGTTATCCATGGAAGAAGGAGGCCTTCATACATTCCTAATCCATACATTCAAAGGCCTCATACCAGACCAAAGAATAAGCTCGTGCTAGCAAGCAAACTCATAGCCAACCCTACTCTCAGAGATGAGATAATAAACATAGATGAAAGTCCATAAAATGATCCAGGGAAGAAGAAGACTCAGAAGAAAAAGCAAGTACAAATGAGAAAGCCAAACAAGAGGTTCACTAAGGCATAAGCTATTAGGATTTTTGCTTCTATACTAGATCTTTGATGATTGAATGTCTAAAACAATGAAAATCTGAAGAATCATATCATTTTTGGCTTATCTACAGAATTTTCAGAAATGGTTACCTCTTCCAAAAAAGTAGCTATTATTTTCAAAATTTGTATAAGGTGAAAAGGTTGCTTTTTGGTTCTGGTTTCGAAGAATGACACTAAGTGGTGATAAAGTGAATGCAGCCTCAATGGTAATGGTTTTTGCCAAGTGTCATCGAGTCAAGTTATCTTCCAGATGTCATTTCAGTTGGTTACTCCTACACTTTTGTGGATAAAGGTCCAAGTGTCCTTTTCAGTTGGCAGTTGCACTTTTTGTGAAGGAAGTTTTCCAGGAAACGAGGATCACTCAGCCACCTCAACTAAACCACTTCGAGCTCAATACTATCATGTTTTGTCTTCATTTGTATTTCAGACTTCTTTTCTGTTATGTTTAAAATAATCTTTACTATATGTAGAAGATTGTAATAAAGTCTCTAAAACAGACTTGCACTTTTTCTAGAAGCTTCAACAGAACATCTTTTTGTATATATATTATGTAAAGCAATGAAGAGAGGATTTGTTGGTTGTCCATCTCATTGCATTTTGTATAGTATAATTTCAAGCTTATAATATCAAAAAACACTCTTGAGGACTTATCAAAGATCTGATGTGTGTATTTTCTATCTCCTTATGTGTTTCCATACTTTACTGTTTCAGTCCAGATTATGATCTACATATGTTGTTTCATGTTTTTGTTAATCTTGTGGTTTAGTTGTACATGATTATCTAATTTTGTAAGTCTTGTTTTACAAGCCTTCTGGATAAGATATGTATGGTGAAATTATTCATAAGCTTTCCCTGTTATAGAAATCTTCAAATGTATGATAAGATTCTTGTAAGTCTTGAAGAAACCTTCTTTCATCAATACATTATAGGTCAGAAATCTTTTGTCTATTTCTCTTCTTAGCAATGGACTTCTATTCCTTAGACCCACTGTTCCTGCACATTCTCTTGACCATTAAAATACAAACCAATCCCTGCTATCACATCAAGCAGTAGTACCCTCCTTTGTGCGAGTGATTTATCAGTTTGAAACCCTTTAATTTTCCAGTGTGTGTGAGAATCTCAACCATTTTCCAAATCATAATCCAACTATAAGAAAAGCCCTTGAGCTTAAGATGTGTCTGGTCAGGCACTTGTTACAATCCAAGTGATGATTCCAGCACTAACATGTATATCTAATGGTTTTTTTAATTTCTTCCAGGCATTCAAAATAATCTATATCTCTCTTTTGTCTTCGTGCATTATGAACTTCACCAACTGATTGTAATAACAACATATTTGATGCAAATATTGGATGATCTGGAATGAACTTCAAAAATGCCAAACCTGATGATGACGTCCATTCTGCAGTAGTTGAATATTTCTCGCCCCATATAAGTGTTTTCCCATCAATTTGTTTCATACAAAATTGATGTTGGAAGCTAATGTCATTAAGTTGTTCAATGCATTTCTCCTCACCATGCAATCTGAGAATAAACCTTCGCATGTCAACAGTTTCTTCTAACACATGAAAAATCGGCTCTGGCATATATGATTTCTTAGTACATTCAATTAATGATGGCTAGCTCCCAACATTCTTCCTCCTCAATGTTACTGAAAAACGACTAAACATCTGATCAATATGGTCGTGAGTGTGCCCAACAAGACGGAAACCAACCTTTATTTTATGAAAAATTCTCAATTCAACAAGCATGTTTAGATATCCAAAAACAATCTGATTTTTGTTTTCACGACAAGTGTTGTCTAATTGTAGATACAAAATTTCAAGAAGATTACCACCCCAATGAGAAAGCACATCATGAATTATGGTTATTGTCATATTTCCATCATTATGAATATTTGGAGCTGTGAAGTAAACTATTGGCGACATTTTCCCATTGACTACCATACAAGTGACCAAATGAAACTGGATAAATTTTTCCTCCTGCAAATTTTTGGGTGTGCGAACAAAATGTGGTAGAAGTGTTTTCTTCTGGTCCATACCATCAATTATCAAACCCAAATATTTATTTGGATTATCATAACACTTCTTTCGATGCTTGTACAACTTTTTCCTTTCACTTGTTTGTTGTTCGTGATGCTCTTGAAGGGATTTAACAATGCAATCTACACATAACATAAAATAAATGTATTAAATTATTAATAAATACATTTTCATAGTAGATCACTATACAATTTAAAAGAATAATGTTATGAATGCTTACCTCTTTTTGCTCCTTGACACTTATCCCTTTTTTTTATTTTAGAGAAGCACATGTACTACAAACCCCCATCCTTGTCTTCTTAGGAATACGAACATTGTTGAATTCTCTCCTCCATATCTACACTAAATATTGATATGTAATAAAACGACCATTTCCTTCAACACCTTCTGCATATTCCTTGTATAAGTTGTAGATTTCTTGTCTTGAGAAATTTCTGGAATATGTATTGTATCTCTATTTGGCAAACACTCTCCATGTTTTGAAAAGATGTCTTGCAGCCATGACATTGCAGTCTTTGCTAGTGGCCCAAACTCTCGTTTATGACGAACTTCTGAATAATATGTAGGATCCTTTTCCAAATTATCTTGGATTCTTGATAGACGAAAATTTCCAATTGAATGAATAATTTTTTTTTAACATGAACGGGTAAAATCTTTTTATTTATGATGCTAGGTTGGGCTGGAGCCTAAACAACCCCTATTACAAATTTCATTTTCCAAAATACCCGATGGGGCGATGCACTGCTTTTACATAGCTAGGGATCTTCAATCTTATGGAATAGGATACCAAATTGGGAATTCGTCATTTTTTGAGAGTTCTCCTTGGGCTAAGAGGCAGCCTACATTTGCCTTTTCGTCTGCTTCCTTATTTAGATTTCGCAGAATGTCGTAGAAGGAGCTGGAGGTGTAATTCTGCAGCACTCTTCGGAGTCTCTGCAGGGTCTTATTGAGGGCCGGGTTGTTGAAGTGATCATCAGTGTTTATGATTTTTATAAGGATTTACGAGTCTTTGAAGACTTGGATGTCTTTATCTCTGTATTCCTGAGCGAACTGGCAAGCTTTGAGTAGTCCTAAGATTTGTGCTTGATTGTTAGTACTCTGCCCAAGGCCCCAACTGAAGCTGACTTTGTTGTGCCTTTCTCAGGAATAGATAACTCCGCCTGCACCCAATATCCCCGAGTTAACTTTGGAAGCTCCGTCAAAGAAGATCATGGCTTTGCCTTGGTTCTTCCACCATTTTTTAAAATCGAGTTCGAGGATCCGAAGCCTCCACTCTGAGTTAAAACAAGGTCGAGAGGGGGTCTTTTTTTATGCAGGCGCTCTTCAAAGGCACACCGATCCAACTGATCACATCGGGGGGGAGCTCACTGTCTATCTTATAAGTTTTGTTCTCAATAGACTCAAACAGCAAGGCATTATCTTTTGCTACCACAACTGTGGGAGGGCGCTTACTGTTGTTGAAAATGGCATCATTCCTTGATAACCACATTTCCCAGAAAATGTATTTCGAGATTGCATACTAGATTTTTGTCCACAGGGTTTTTCTGTTCAAAGCATGGGGAGATCGCCCTTTCCATGAGGTGAATAAATTTATCATTGTGATTTGTGATGGAATTTAAGCGTTAAGCCCGTGCATAGCTTGCATCCAAACCTCTTGTGTAAAAGAGCAGTCAATAAACAAATGATCGATCGTTTCCAGAGCCGAGCAGCAGAGTGTGCATTCGTGTGGGCTGATGATGCCTCTTCTAGCCAGGTTATCCCCAGTCAGGATCTGACTGTGCAAGAGGAGCCAATTAAAGAAGTTGACCTTTGGAAGGCCAATTGGGTCCCAAACATGTTGCCACAGTGATGGAGAGTGCAGCGAAATCCGAGGTTAAAGGGTAGCGAATCCCTGCACTGCTGTGTAAGCGCCAAACCTCCCCCAACCCCACTTGTCATTTGCATGTTGATGAACTGGTGCCAAATCAGAGAGCACAACAAGGAAGAGGCTTAATTGAGGATGCAGCCAATGTGGAGGGCGTGGGATAGCCCAATCGTTCTAGTTTCTAGCAGCATCCCCGAAAGAAATATCTTCCAGATTGCGGATGCTGAGATTTTTGAGCCAGTCACGCAGATCAGCAAAGTCTTGGGTTGAGTTGAAGGGTTGGAGACCCATGATTTTGCCATCCCACAAGCAGAATTTTTTTTCTGTTTCCAGGAATTCTGTAAAGGTGCTCTTTGAAGAACTCCCAGCCTCAACTACAGAGCTTCCAAAGAATGGTGCCATTGCGAGAAACTCCCTCCTCCATATTGTTCAATGAGAACCCGTGCATATATTTTTTGATGAGCACTGGATTAACAGGGTGTCGTTGGTTCGAGAAGATTTTTCATAAAATCTTCCCTCCCAAGGCCAGATTGGCCAACTTGAGGTCTCTTACTTGCAGGCCTCCATCTTTTAATGGTCTTTTTACAATTTCCCAGCTAACCAACTAGAATTTTTATGATTCCCCTTTCCTCCTTGCCACAAGAAGTTTCTTAACAGCTTAGAGAGCTACTCAGTGATCAATTTTGGAGCCAATAGAAACATAGCCTGTTATATAGGAAGGGAGGAAAGAACAAATTTCAATAGAATTAGCTTCCCGGTTGTGGTAAGCCACTGGCCTCCCCAAGCATTCATATTTGCCTTAATTTTTCTTAGGATCTCCTACCAATGAAGGGCCTTATTGGTTCTCATAGATAGAGGCAGCCCAAGGTACTTGATTTTATCCCAGGTAGCGAAGCTCGCAAAGCCAAGGGCATGAGCTATCTGATTCATGGTTCGCTGATCAATCTCCCATCCATACATAGCACTTTTCCTCCTATTGACCAGAGCTCCAGAGACTTTGCAGAAGCTTTGGAGAACTTCATTGAAAGCCCTTGCAATCTTGAGGGAAGCACCTCCCAGAGGCAATGAGTCGTCTGCAAACAAGGCATGGTTGATTGGCTCAGTGCCTCTCACAGCCTTGATGCCACGGAGTGTCCCTTTTAATTTTTCTGTTGTCAGCTTTCAACTTAGTGAGTCAGCCATCAAAATGTACAAGAAAGGGGACAAAGGGCAGCCTTGCCTAATGCCCCTCAAATCTTTGAAATAGTTGGTCGGCTTGCCATTAACTAAAGGGGCAATCCATGGCTCTCCTATACATGCTTTTATTAAACTTATAAATTCAGAGCTAAAGCCAAAAGCGGAGAGAACTTGGAGGAGAAATGAGTGTCTTAACCTATCAAAGGCGTTCGCCATGTCCAGCTTGATTAGCATCCCTTTCTCACGTCGTTGATGGCTGGAGTGAATGGTTTCCTACACAAGGGACACATTATCTAGGATATGCCTGACTTTAACAAACCCTCCTTCGCTAGAAGAGATGAGTTTTTGTAGCAAAGGCTTGATTCTATTCACCAGGAGTTTGGAGAGGATTTTGTAGGACGCATTGCATAGTGAAATTGGCCTGAAGCGGTCAAAAGATACCGAGTTCGCTTCTTTAGGGATAAGTGCAAGGAAAGTGGAGTTTATGCTTGCTCCCACTTTGGCTTTATGGTGGAAGCCCTTTATCATTCCAAACAGATCAGCCTTGATAATATCCCAGCAGATTCTGTAGAAGTGTATGGAGAAACCATCGGGTCCTGGAGCTTTGTCAGGCTCCATCGTCCAGAGACTTCAAGAGACTTGAGTTATCCTCCTCCTTAATCATTCTTGGAACGTAAGTGAGAAATTCTGGAAATTCCTCCTCATTGTCCATTCCATTTTCTTTGAACAATTGTTGGAAGTGAGAGGTTGTAGCCTCTCTTATCTCAATTGTTCCTTTGTATATTGTTCCATCAGTGGAGGTAATTTCTGCAATGTGATTTCTCAAGAGGCGAGTTCGAATTTGCGTGTGGAAGTAAGCAGAATTTTTATCTCCAGACTTGAGCCAGAGATTACGAGACTGTTAAATGCACGCATGGTAAACACAAGAATAGAGAAAATGATAAAGATAAGCGTGAGTTTCTTTATTATTAACCATAGAAGTGATTTTATATTACAATGATGTGACTCTTGGATTCCACATTCCAAGTCACTTGGACTCCTCTTTGACTATTCGGCTTCCACACCTACCCATAGTGGATTAGGTGTCCAACATACCCCCCCTTAATCCGAAAGGGTATGTGTGAGTCCAAGAAGAGAGTTGTAATACAAAACTGGCAAAGTATGCATGGCAGCACTTAGGCTGCATGAGCTCTCTAAAATGTTGGCATAAAGAGGTGGTTTAAGGATGACCACCTGTTGGGGTTTTTGTATTTTGGCCAGATTGGCAATACCAAAAGACAAGACAACATCAAACCACTTTGGGATCCTAGGATCTAGCCCTCCTGGATCCGGAGAGGGATCTCTCTATAAAAGGCAAAGGATAATATGTCTTTGAAGCTCAAAATGAGGTATTAGGCTAGGTATGAAGCACAAGGGGTTTTTAAATTGGTTTGGTTGTTGGGTTGGAGACCATTAACTGAGAAAGCTATGGGGAAAAGGAACAAAGTAGCAGGATGTTTCGGCAAAAGAAGATAGGTCAAGAAAGTGTCAATCCATTGGGCTATGGAGTCATGAAAGGGAATTACTTGCATAACAACTAACCAAGAGTTTCCATAGGGCAAGTCATCTATACTAAAGGATCTTTTTAGTTAGATGGTGGAATGGAACATCAAGGAGTGAAGTAAAGAAAGAAAGAAACCCGAGTGCAGCCTGAAGATCAAGTCGGATGTCATTTAAATCCAGGCCTGCTTTGACATACTCAGAGGAAACTTTCAATGAAGACACAAAGGGTAACTTAAGATCAGGTCATAGGTCATTTAACTCCAGGCCTGCTTTCAGCATACTCCAAAGGGAAAAACAGTTAAGATTTAACACAGAGCAAGGCCTAAGATCAGAGGAGGATTTTTAACCTTCAATGCTTTTGACACTAGCTCAAAGGGATCTTAAAAAGGCCAATCTATTGGAAAAGGACCCTAGTGGTCAGGGCTAACTCTAAATCCCCAATATCCCAATTCTTCCAGCTTAAACCCAACAAGAACATCTAAGCAGCAAACTCCGAATTCAAACATCAGTAAGCATGGGTAATGCCAACTTCTTTGACTGGTTAAATTATATGAATTTGCTCCTAGATACACCATCGGCAGAAAACATCAAAGATAAGAAGAGCAGGAAAGCATTAGGGTACCATGCAGGGGTATATCCTAAGCCTGATTTACTGATTCTTATCAGAGAATAATGGACAGTATGATTAAACATGAAATAAGTGAGGAAAACATCACCCGTAATATAGACCAGGATCCTGTGAAATTTGCTTGTTCAATTGATGTGCAAAACCAGTCACATACTCTGAGCTCAATGGTTGTTACATTCCAAACTTCTCCTCCCAACCTACTAAATTACAAACTACTAAGCTACTTCCCCCAATAACAGTTCTAACAGTCAAATGAATCACTACCACAGCAACAACATTACAATGTATTCTTCAGGGGTTCTTATAGGAGAATGAGTGATAGCAGGAATAGATGTAAGTTTAATTGATTCATTAGGACAGAGTGGAGGAACTGTTTGTGCCCATTCTGCTTAATGGCTCTATATTGAAATATTGGTACTCTTTAGGCTGTTTCAGAAGTCTTGTCAGGTTGACATTAACCTCGGATGTGCTCTTTGAAGTCCTCTCTGACTGTAAGGTACTCATATTGCCTTCTGAAATAAGTAACATGGATGGAAAATCTGCAGGTCTCCATACTTCCATAACTGCTGATAACTGTTGTCCTGACAGTTCTTTAGAAGCTTCTGTCAGTGCAATAACTATTCTGGGGTTCGATGTGAGATGGAGGAAGTCAGGTAGATAGTCCTTTCTGGAGAAAACACGTTTTGCTAATGCTAAAACACAAATATGGCTTTTTTCATGTGCTTTAGGCTTCATTAAGCCTCTTAATCCTCTTCATGATCTCTAACTGTGTCCTTTGAACTTTAAACATTGGATTAAAGGGTTCAGATCCTCAATAACGAGTTCTAATCCTTTAATCCCTTCACTGATACTCTTTACCGCTGCTGTGACGGTCTCTCTGCGCTCTGAGTCACAGTGACTGTGACTATGGAGACAAAACGCGTTTCACCATCTGTATACCCTGCACAATACAATAAACTCATTATGAAATCCAGGGGAGTGGTGGAAGATTGTTGTAGAGGCCTGTGGAATGGTGGCGAAAATGTTGGACGCAGGTGAAAACGGGTGAAAAACATTGTAGAATGGTGAAAGAATGATCCGATGGAGGTTTGGTGCGAAGAGGGTTGTAGATCATCCGAATAGATTAGCTAATGGCGATCAACGGTCGAGATCCACCGGGGAAGTCTGTTCAGAAGGTTAGGCGGAAGAAATAAGTTTTAGTGTTAAAACCCAAAGTTTAATGTTTGGGCGAATTACACAGAAAAAAGGTCAAAATGAATGAAGTCGGGGGCCTTTAATGGTGGGACCCGGAGGGCGGAAGGAAAACGAATGCGGACCGTCGGATCACTAAAGAAAACAACAGCGGGGCTCTTCCGATGAAACTCTTTGGAAGGTTTGATGAAATGATATGGATGGGAACGCGATGCGATGTGAACCGTTAGATCAAAGCCATCGACGGTCGGGATTGAATGATGGAGCTTTCGAGAGCCAAAAAGGGAAAAGGTGGTATTAGTGGAAAAACCGCCGGTGTCGCGCAGCTTCAGAGTGGTTCGAAAAATTCCCCAAAAAAAACACGATATACCTCGCTGCATGACACGTGTCCTCCCAAAACCACTTTTATAACGTGATTTTAAAACGTTAAAGCCCAGAGGAAAAATTTACACGATATGCGTCTTGGCCATTAGATGTGGAGCGAAGAGATCTGACAGTGGAGGTGCGAGCGTGATATGGGAAGTTACACTGGCGATTAGGTGGGATGAGGTCAAAGGCGGATTAGATCCCGACCGTTGGATCTATAATATGGACGGTCAAGATTAAAAGAGGAAGCGAGAAGGAAAAGGGACAAGTGAACAAGTGGGAAGAACGAGAGTCGTTGGATCTGAATGGACGAACGGTTAGGATCTAATTGGGGCTCGCAAATCGGCAGAGGTCAAATGCATGGGATTAGGCTTTTGCGATTGTGCGATTACACCAGGGCCGTCGGATTAGGATGATAGATCAACGGTCTATAGTCAGTCGAAGGGGAAATGGAGAGGCGATGGGCGGAGAATGACAAAGCGCAATGGCCGTCGATCTAATGTAGATCAACGGTGGAGATTGCCGCGGAGGCCGAGAAGAGAAAAACTAATCGCATCGAAGATTTTCGGAATAACAAAGGAAAAGGCATTCATTGAAAGTTCTGATTGCGATTAGCGCTCGAGAGCTCAGCGCTTGGTTCTGGCGCCAGTTATATGCGGAGAAGGGCTGAGGGCCAGGCCAAAAGGGGCTTAAGCCTGTCATAAGGTAAAAAGTGGGTTTTAGGCCAAAAAATAGAGTTTTCAGGGCTTAGAAAGGGGTTCCGGTAGGCAAAAAAGGCGGTTTTAAACCAAATAAAGGGAGCTATAAGGTTTAAAAAAGGGAAATTTGATGATTTGGAGGGTTAATGAAGGGATTTTGCAAGGGGGAAAAGTGAGGGAAATAGAGGCTTTGTGGGAATGAAATAGGGCAAATGGAGGCCTTTTTGAAGCATTCCCTTTCACAAAACAGAAGGGCTTTTTTTTAATGGAAATAGCAGTGAAGATCTCTTCAAAGGCAAAAGTCACATAGAGGCTTCAAGAATGAAAGATTTTCAAAAGAAATGTTTCTCTTGAAGGCTCAGATCATTTTAGCCACCTGTTTGCTTGTCAAAAAATTCATAGGTGGCTAACAGTGGCTCCACATGGGGATGGCATCTTCTTGAAGGTGTTAAGAACCTCAGAAAATTATCTTTGGGGGGTAGGCCAGATGTCTAGTACTTGACACATCCCTTTCTTCTTTGATCAGCGGCCACAAATCATGAAGACATCATGTTAGTAGTAATATTGCTCCCAAACAACTACCTACCCATACTATTGTCCTAACATTTTTTCTTCTGGGTGCATTTGGACTTGCAGACCCTTTACATCATCAATTCTTTACAAACAAGAAAATAAACCTATTCTACTGCTACCCTTATTTCTCGATGAGACCAGATTAAACAGTTGGCCTCATAGCTTCTCTACCTAAACTACTATCTGCTAGGATTAAACTGTCTAGCAGATTTCTTTCTCTACATTCTAAGACAGAAATTGAAAAAACAATCAAACCAAGATTAGACTGTTTGGTTTGCTGTGGGCCCATGACATAAAGGCAAACTGCTCATGGACTGAACTCTGCAAAAATTGAAAACAATTGACTAAATGCTCACAGACTAAGCTTTATTGAGATTTCCTACCTACCCTACTCTAACTTGAAATATTTACAAGTCTAGCTGACAAACACTCTTTTCCAATACATCCAATCAATCAGATGATCCCATGACTAGTCTGTTCTGCTCATCTCTTTGAGCACGCTGGATAGGCAGGGCCACTCCCATTCTCTTTGTTTTTTAACAGCAACCTTTAAAATATTTCTTGTGGTCTGCAACAAGCTGCTCAAAATGACCTTTGATCCTTCTTCAAACGTTAGCAGGAAATGAACATAAGGATCATGAAATGATGCCTAGTTGTGAATATTTGGCAGGCAGGCTTCAACCAGGATTTCTTCCTCTTCCACCGGATCAAGAACGAGACTCTCTTGAGAAAGAGAATCTACTTCACCTTCTTCATCATCTGAGCTGGAGGACTAATCATAGATTGCAGCTTTGTCCTCTTGGAGCTCTGATATATTCTGATCTGGTGGGCTGAGCTCTGTGAAAAGGTCGATGTATTCTTGAGCAGGGGTTTGTTCTATTGCCTCCTCTTTTTCAAGAGAAGGCTCCTTAGTTTCAAACTGCTCAAAAATTTCTTCCTTGTTTTCCTCTTCACCCTCTGAAATGAAAGGCTGCTGACTTCCAATCACATGGAAACAATTACTGATGCTCTGAGGTGTAACAGAGTGAAAATCCAATGAATCTTCATCTATTACTAGACTTTTGTAACTTTCCCCATCAGTATCATAGATACGCTGACTTGGCTAATCACTTTCTTGCAGCTGATGGAACTGATTTTCCTCCCACAAATATGTTAATGATGGCTCTGCAAGATCTACTTGTGTTTGGGAAACATCATCATCAAACAAATCAAAACTAGGAAAATCATTGAAGTAAGTAATGTTACCAATCAAACATACTGGATTATCAGCGGATCTTTCTTCATTCAGATTTACAGAGGAGTCTTCTGAATCTGCATAATCAAACTCAACAGATGAATGAGCAAGGGTGTTTGTTCTATAAAAGATTTCAGAGGCTGGCTGTCTATTTATGATCTGATCTATCTCTTCTTCTGTCAAAGGGGAAGATGTCTTCTTGAGCCTCTTCTAAGATATCTTCAGTTGTGCTTGCAGGGAAACTTTGAGGATTTTCTGATGTTTCCTGATCTCTTTCTGACTCAAACAAATCCTCATGAACACGATGATACTCGGTTAGAGTACAAGGCTCGTGAGTTGTTTCTTCTTCCACATCCAATTTTGCATCTATGTGGTCTCTTGTTTCCTCAAAGCAACGTTCCCTATTAGATTTTGTCATTAGGTCATGATATTCTCTTATCATCATAGTACAAGATATAGGTAGGCAATCAGGCAGTTCTTGATCACCTTCCTCTTCATCTTCTATAGATTCTTGAGCATCATACATGTCTTGTTCATTGTCTAGGTCTTGTATAGGTTGAGTTTGCTCTTGTTCTGGAAGAAGCATGGGCTGCTCTAGATAATCAATATTTGCATTTAAATTGGCCTCATACCCCTTCACCATTATTTCACCAAACATGTTTATCACTCTTGTGAATCTATCCGACAAAGCATTTAGCTTTGCTTCTCTGTCCATGCTTGGATCCATGTTTGTAACAAGAGGTCACTGCGTCTTCTTAACCAGTTCAAGGTCTTCTACCAGTGGAGTCATTTGGTCTTTTAGGAGTTATTGGAGTGTGGAGTTGCCAGGTGGATGAATGTGAATGTTTGAAGCAAGCTGTTGTCCACCATCAGCGATGAAATACCAATCTAACCAGAGATTTTGGGTCTTTTGAGAGCCTAAGGGTATCTAAGATGAAATGCACTCAAAACTTCCCCAACGGAGTCGGCATTATGTTGGGGTTCCTGTGTTTTGGCCAGATTGGCAAGACCAAAAGACAAGACAACATCAAACCACTTTGGGATCCTAGGATCTAGCCCTCCTAGATCCAGAGAGGGATCTCTCTATAAAAGGCAAAGGATAATATGTCTTTGAAGCTCAAAATGAGGTATTAGGCTAGGTATGAAGCACAAGGGGTTTTTAAATTGGTTTGGTTGCTGGGTTTGAGACCATTAACTGAGAAGGCTATGGGAGAAAGGAACAAAGTAGCAGGATGTTTCGGCAAAAGAAGATAGGTCAAGAAAGTGTCAATCCATTGGGCAATGGAGTCATGAAAGGGAATTACTTGCATAACAACTAACCAAGAGTTTCCATAGGGCAAGTCATCTATACTAAAGGATCTTTTTAGTTAGATGGTGGAATGGAACATCAAGGAGTGAAGTAAAGAAGGAAAGAAACCCGAGTGCAGCCTAAAGATCAGGTCAGATGTCATTTAAATCCAGGCTCGCTTTGACATACTCAGAGGAAACTTTCAATGAAGACACAAAGGGTAACTTAAGATCGGGTCAGAGGTCATTTAACTCCAGGCCTGCTTTCAGCATACTCCAAAGGGAAAAACAGTTAAGATTTAACACAGAGCGAGGCCTAAGATCAGAGGAGGACTTTTAACCTTCAATGCTTTTGACACTAGCTCAAAGGGATCTTAGAAAGGCCAATCTGTTGGAAAAGGACCCTAGTGGACAGGGCTAACTCTAAATCCCCAATATCCCAATTCTTCCAGCTTAAACCCAACAAGAACATCTAAGCAGCAAACTCCGAATTCAAACATCAGTAAGCATGGGTAATGCCAACTTCTTTGACTGGTTAAATTATATGAATTTGCTCCTAGATACACCATCGGCAGAAAACATCAAAGATAAGAAGAGCAGGAAAGCATTAGGGTACCATGCAGGGGTATATCTTAAGCCTGATTTACTGATTCTTATCAGAGAATAATGGACAGTATGATTAAACATGAAATAAGTGAGGAAAACATCACCCGTAATATAGACCAGGATCCTGTGAAATTTGCTTGTTCAATTGATGTGCAAAACCAGTCACATACTCTGAGCTCAATGGTTGTTACATTCCAAACTTCTCCTCCCAGCCTACTAAATTACAAACTACTAAGCTACTTCCCCCAATAACAGTTCTAACAATCGAATGAATCCCTACCACCAACAACAACATTACAATGTATTCTTCAGGGGTTCTTATAGGAGAATGAGTGATAGCAGGATTAGATGTAAGTTTAATTGATTCATTAGGACAGAGTGGAGGAAGTGTTCGTGCCCATTCTGCTTAATGGCTATGTATTGACATATTGGTACTCTTTAGGCTGTTTCAGAAGTCTTATCAGGTTGACATTAACCTCGGATGTGCTCTTTGAAGTCCTCTCTGACTTTAAGGTACTCTGTATTGCCTTTTGAAATAAGTAACATGGATGGAAAATATGCAGGTCTCCATACTTCCATAACTGTTGTCCTGACAGTTCTTTAGAAGCTTCTGTCAGTGCAATAACTGTTCTGGGGTTCGATCGGAGATGGAGGAAGTCGGGTAGATAGTCCTTTCTAGAGAAAATACGTTCTGGTGATGCTAAAACACAGATATGGCTTGTTTCATGTGCTTTAGGTTTCATTAAGCCTCTTAATCCTCTTCATGATCTCTAACTGTGTCCTTTGAACTTTAAACATTGAATTATAGCGTTCAGATCCTCAATAACGGGTTCTAATCCTTTAATCCCTTCACTGATACTCTTTGCTGCTGCTGTGACGGTCTCTCTGCGCTCTGAGTCACAGTGACTGTGACTGTGGAGACAAAACGCATTTCACCATCTGTATACCCTGTACAATACAATAAACTCGTTATGAAATCTAGGGGAGTGGTGGAAGATTGTTGTGGAGGCCTGTGGAATGGTGGCGGAAATGGTGGACGCAGGTGAAAACGGGTGAAAAACATTGCAGAATGGTGAAAGAATGATCTGATGGAGGTTTGGTGCAAAGAGGTTTGCAAACCGTCCGATTAGATTAGCCAATGGCGATCAACAGTCGAGATCCACCGAGGAAGTCTGTTCAGAAGATTAGGCGGAAGAAATAAGTTTTAGTGTTAAAACCCAAAGTTTAATGTTTGGGCGAATTACACAGAAAAAGGGTCAAAATGAATGAAGTCGGGGGCCTTTAATGGTGGGACCCGGAGGGCGGAAGGAAAACGAACGCGGACCGTCGGATCACTAAAGAAAACAACGGCGGGAATCTTCCGATGAAACTCTTTGGAAGGTCTGATGAAATGATATGGATGGGAACGCGATGCGATGTGAACCGTTAGATCAAAGCCATCGACGGTCAGGATTGAATGATAGAGCTTTCGAGAGCAAAAAAGGGAAAAGGTGGTATTAGTGGAAAAACCGCCGATGTCGCGCGACTTCAGAGTGGTTCGAAAAATTCCCCAAAAAAACGCGATATACCTCGTTGCATGACACGTGTCCTCCCAGAACCGCTTTTATCGCGTGATTTTAAAACGTTAAAGCTCAGACGAAAAATTTACGCGATATGCGTCTTGGTCATTGGATCTGGAGCGAAGAAATCTGACGGTGGAGGTGCGAGCGCGATATGAGAAGGTGCACTGGCGATTAGGTGGGATGAGGTCAAAGGCGGATTAGATCCCGACCGTTGGATCTATGGGATGGACGGTCAATATTAAAAGAGGAAGCGGGAAGGCAAAGGGACAAGTGAACGAGCGGGAAGAACGAGAGTCGTTGGATCTGAATGGACGAACGGTTAGGATCTAATCGGGGCTCGCAAATCGACAGAAGTCAAATGCACGGGATTGGGCTTTTGCGATTGTGCGATTACACAAAGGCCGTCGGATTAGGATGATAGATCAACGATCTATAGTCAGTCGGAGGGGAAATGGAGAGAGGCGATGGGTGGAGAATGACAAAGCACGATGGCCATCGATCTAATGTAGATCAACGGTGGAGATTGCCGCGGAAGTCGAGAAGAGAAAAACTAATCGTATCGGAGATTTTCGAAATAACAAAGGAAAAGGCGCTCATTGAAAGTTCTGATTGCGATTAGCGCTCGAGAGCTCAGCGCTTGGTTCTGGCGCCGGTTATATGCGGAGAAGGGCTAAGGGCCAGGTCGAAAGGGGCTTAAGCCTGTCATAAGGTAAAAAGTGGGTTTTAGGCCAAAAGACTGAGTTTTGAGGGCTTAGAAAGGGGTTCTGGTAGGCAGAAAAGACAGCTTTTAAACCAAATAAAGGGAGCTATAAGGTTTAAAAAAGGGAAATTTGATGATTTGGAGAGTTAATGAAGGGATTTTGAAAGGGGGAAAAGTGAGGGAAACAGAGGCTTTGTGGGAATGAAATAGGGCAAATGGAGGCCTTTTTGAAGCATTCCCTTTCACAAAACAGCAGAGTTTTTTTTTAATGGAAACAGCAGTGAAGATCTCTTCAAAGGCAAAAGTCACATAGAGGCTTCAAGAATGAAAGATTTTTAGGGGAAATGTTTCTCTTGAAGGCTCAGAACATTTTAGCCACCTGTTTGCTTGTCAAAAAATTCATGGTGGCTAACACCACCAACACTGGAACGCTTAGTGCAGTTCCCAGAACTCTTCCAAATCTGGCAAGAAGCTGAGGTCTTCTGCTAGAGGAAGTGTCCCTCAAATTTTGAAAAGGGAGACCTTCAACCTAGAAGAAGGGAGGTCTACAACCTGCGATGGTTTAAGGATGAGCACCAACTTTTGAATACTTGATGCATTCCCTGGAACTCTACCAAAACTGGCAAGAAGTTGAAGTCTTCTGCTAGAGGAAGTGTCTCGAATTATTTGAAGAGGAAGAATATCAACCTCGCATAGATGGTTTAAGGTTGTCCACCAACCAAAGGTATGTTCATGGGCATCCGTGTCTCTGGCTACAACTCTGAATCTGGAATGACAGGTTGTGGCTCAGGCTCGCTTGAACTGCTATGTCTCTGGCTACAACTCTGAATCTGAAATGAGAGATTGTGGCTCAGGATCGCTTGACAAGTTGTGTCTTTGGCTACAACTCTGAATCTGGAATGACAGGTTGTGGCTCAGGCTCGCTTGATGTGGCTTCGACGCTTGTAGATGACCACCATTTTCCCCCCAGTCAGGTACAAGGTGAGATGATGGCGAAAACTCAACTGCAAGATTGTTCAATCTTCTAGAACAAGTTCTGACATGTGACTTAAACATCTTCTTGGTTGTTGATGCCCATTGCCAAGAAGCGATCCATCCAAGATGAATCTTTGTTCTTGCAAGAGGCTTGTTTCTGAAGCATCTGTGTGAAGAATGGGTGTGTCGACCACAGTGCTTGCATGGGTGAAGATCGAAACAGTGATCTTTCATATGGCCAACTCAATCACAGTGTTGGTATTTTACAATCTGTTGTTGTTGCTGTGGAAGAGGAGCAGAATCTGGAAGGCTAAAGGTGAGCTATCATGAAGAAATCTAGCACTCCGAAATTTTATGAGCTTGGAGTAGTTCGGAATATGAAAGGACAATTCCTTGTCATATCCAAGACCTGTTCGATGCTTGTTATGGACAAGCTCTTCCCAAGGTTTGATGATGGGTTTGGGAAGTGCAGAGTCCAGACTGAACTTCTGCATCTGCATACAAATCTACTTTTGTACTGGGCATTGAATGTGAATCAACCGCAACATTATTGTCTTGCTTCTTATGGGAGTCTCTTTCAATGTTCTGAACAAAAACAGGTTCAGAAGGATGACTCCATTGTTGTAATTCTTCTTGTTGAAGCTGAGATTCAAGCTGCAAAAAATCAATCTTGTCATGTGCATCTTGTAAACCTGTATGAATATGAGAAAGGGCGTCCTTGTTGAGTTTAACTGTGTCTTCGACATTAGATTGTATCAGAGTTTTGAGAAACTCTAATACTTCACCAATTAGAGCCATTTAAAAACTTCAAAAAATTTCTTGAAATTTCTTGTTATTTTGGTAACTCCACCTTTTTTTTTGTTTTTACAATCTACAAGATGTCAAGATTTGGGACAATCTTCGAGTTACCGCACGTTCGTCAAAAGGACGTTAACACATAGTATAGCATGGACATACAATCTATCATAAGCAGAAAAGAGAAACACGTTTTCTTGCAGCCAGTGGGAGAATGCACGGCTCCCTTCACTTCCTTTTTCTTTAATCATAAAGATATTGATATAAATACAACGCAATACTACTGAAATATCACATACTGGAGAGTTGATTTGATCTCACATCCTTCACTCTGCTTCGACTCTTCATTGCTTTATCGACCCCGGACTCACAGAAAAGCCAAATCAAGAGTCAAAATCGGCTCCATCGCAACATGGCCATGTAAGGAAGAGGAAAATTATACATAGTAGCGTTATCCTTTGTAACACACAGCCACTTCAACACATTCTTGCACCTCTCAAGAATGTTGCTGGAGATTAAATTGACGGAAAAAGAACAAGAAATATAAAGGGAAAGAAAGGCAGCATGGGGAGTGTTCGAATCTCAAGAATTGCTTCGGAAGAACATCTTAGAGATAAAACCTAAGAGACAGCGTATCTCTGGTCTTTCATCCGACGTTTCATATGGAATTCGAATAGAGGAAATAAGAGCCAACGCTGTAACTCCCCTCCCAAAGCCTGACCCCATGATGTTATTCAATAAAGTCTTGTGAAAAATCTCATGGATTTTCACAGAAAAATTGGGTTGTGACTTTTCAGACAACTCAGTGGTCTCCAAAATGGAGTTTGTCAAGGCCTATCTGTGGGATTCGAAGGCATAGATTCTTCGTACAAAGAAGAGATGTAGAGCAGCAATTCGCCTGAGATTTTTCAGTACTCACTGTATGGGGCAAACCCAATTGCTCTATAAAACATCAGTTGATAAGTGGACGCCTTGATGGGCCTATCTGCGAAGGTCAAGCTGTTAAGAATCGAGCAGGAAGTGGGATGGCGGAGGAGCGAGGGAAACATTGTGGGCAGAGGAGGGGGCAACATGGAGCGGGGATGGGGAGTGAGGTGAGGAGTTAGGAGTAGGGGAGGGGAGGAGTTAGCAGCGGGAGGAGTGTGGAGGGATGTCGGGGGGAGCATGAGGTCACGTGCTAAGAGGGGAAGCAGCAGTGTGAGGAGCAGGCAGCGTGAGGTGCAGGCGTGGGTGGGAGCCAATAGGGAGGTAGAGGAACGGAATGTGAGGGAGCAGGAGCCGAGCCTAAGGGAGTTAGGAGGATGGCCAAGGTCGGGCGCAAGAAAAGCACCTGCGTGCGTTGAAGAGGGAGGCCAACGCAGCACGAAGGGAGCAGAGGAGCCGGCGTGGGAGGGAGCGCAGAGTGGGAGGGGGGAGAGGTGACGGGGGGAAGTGTCCGAGTGGCAATGGGAGATTGGTGCACAAGTCGAGGGCCGAGGAGGGAGCAGATACAAGGCCAACACTGTAGTATATTTACTGTTGTATATTAGTGAAGACTGCCTCATACGTTGATTGAATATTCAGTTCCTTCGAGCCACCAATCCAGCGCGAATTATATTCATTTCATTCAACATAGTGTAATAACAACGCACTGTATCAGAAACCAAAACAAGCATATGCAAAGTCGTTTATGACGGAGACAACAACAAGAGCGTTTGCATAAAAATGAAACAATCAAACGTAGGAGAATAATTTTCTGACAACTATAACAGACAAGGTGTGGGCTTGACAGGTTTGGAGAGATGCAGAGGCATTACTGCCACGGTAGGTAGGTGACAATAAAGAAGAGCCACAAAAACGTGTTGTTCATTCACATTAGCATGCAGTAGATCTCCGGGAGGAGTGTTAGAGACCATCACGCTATCTTGCACAAAGATCAGCACTATTCAAGGCAAGGCAGAAAACCTAACAAATTAACACATAAACGCACAATGAGGAAGAAGGCCACTCACCATGGCTCTAATACCATGTTAAACACACGCATGGTAAACACACAAGAATAGGGAAAATGATAAAGATAAGTGTGAGTTGCTTTACTATTAACCATAGATGTGATTTTATATTACATTGATGTGACTCTTGGATTCCACATTCCAAGGTCACTTGGACTCCTATTTGACTGTTCGGCTTCCACATCTACCCATAGAGGAATAGGTGTCCAACAGAGACTTTAGCCTCAAGGACTCTTTTTCAACTCTGAAGAGTGCTCCAAATCCATTTGCAGATCAAGCAGTCGCTCAGTGCCCTGCTTTCTAAGACTAGAGGGGGTAACAGTGGGCTTTTTTATCCATTCTTTCAGGGCTGATTTGGTGGCCTTGAGTTTATGTTCCCACGCATAACTAGGCGATCCAATAACAGGGTTGGACCAAGCCTTCGAGATTGTCTCCATAAACCCATCCCTTTTTTACCATAAGGGGTTGAACTGAAAGGGGATGGGCCCTAGATTTTCCTCTTCTTCTAACTGCAGAAGGATGGGTTTATGATCAAATGTCGGCTTTGTCAGAATTTTAGTGGAGATAATCATGTTTTCGGAGAGGAAGCTGCTCCGGAGTAAAAATCTGTCTAGGCGGGCTGAAATATGCTCCGTCCTTGTTCTATTGTTTGTCAAAGTGTAGAGCCCTTTTTTTCGCTTGAAGTCCATTAAGTCCCATTGTTGGATCAAGTCTTCCACGAGGGGTAGGATATGGTCCTTGCTAATGATACCTCCTCTTTTTTCATTTGGCTCAAAAACTAGGTTGAAATCTCCAGCTAGAATTATATTCTTGGGGGAGTAAGCATCTAGGAAATCAGACAGGGTTTGCCAACAATCTTTCTTTTCTACTTAAAGGACTGGGAAATAAAATTTTAAAGAGGGAGAAGGTGGTCTTACTAGCAAGATGTTTAAGTTCGATGTAGATCCAGTGCTACGTTTCGAAGGAGTTTTCAAGGTGGAATTTGACTTCCTCCCAAAGAGTGGCGAGCCCACCACAAGTACCCCTTGCACTTACTGCTTTTCCAGCTTTTGTTCTCCGTTTCTCTTTGCTAAGGTCTAGAAGGGCAACCCCTTCTATTTTAGTCTCTTGGAGCATGAGGATATCTGGAGATTCAGGTTTCAGGAGGTTCATCACAGCTTCCGCTTTTAGGGGGTTCCCAAGCCTCTGCAATTCCAAGATACTATACGCATTATTTACTTGCAAAGGGTTGGCCTTTGGGAGGCCTAGTTCTAGTGTTTCTGCTTATGGACATCTCAATCTTAGGCTGACTACCTTGCATTTTTTGTTTATCGACCTCTTCTTCTCTGTTGAGATTTTTTGTATATTAATTTGGAGAAAATCTCATAGATAATGCCCACAATGGGTTTGTTCCAAAACTGATGGCATCAAATCACCGTTTGCATGATTTCTCTGACCATCGTTTTAAGGAAGAGCAGTTTGGGCTCTAGTTGAGCAAGACGGACATCGTCATCATTTGATCCGGTTGCAGCGCTCCAACGGTTGCATCCTCGAAACAAAGTCCGCTGCCTTAACTTTTACACAGTCTGCTATGTTAATATTCGTGAGGCCCGAGTCTGTTGCGTGCAGCCGTGACAAGCACCGTAAGCCGTGACATGCACATCGTCGCTGTGAATTGAAGGTTGGATAGTGCATTAATTCACTGCGCGTGAATTGGAGGATGAACTTCGCATGAGCAGAGCGTAAGAAAGCTGGAGAAGCCATAGCACGTAAGCGGTTTGTCAGCGCCGTGAGCTCGTGCGCTGGAGGTTTAGCAGTGTTGTGGACGCTGTAAGATTAAGTTGACCCGTGAGCTGAAATATTGTTGCCAAGTTGTGATATGGCTAAGGTGGTCAAAGTCGTGTTCATTTATTGAGTTGGTCTAACCAACTCTTACAATGAATGGTAAGGTGGTCAAAGCCGTGTTCATTTATTGAGGTGGTCTAACCAACTCTTACAATGAATGGTCAGGTGGTCAAAACTATGTTCCTTTATTGAAATACCATTTGTATCGATTTATTGAAATGCTTATATATCGATTTATTTAAAAAGTTTGATATATGCACTTGGGTAGGGCCTAGGGCCTAGTTTTTTCGACAGTGGAATGGTGGAATGTTAGTTTATGAGAGCTGTCAATTTGCCGAAAAAGCTTCGGTTTGTAGGCGATAAGTAATTACATGTTTTTTTTTTATAAAGGGTATTTTGATAAGTAATTACATGTTTTGGAAATTTTTTGACACAAACTACTCAAAATGTCAAAAACTCAAAGTGCTCAGTTTGAGATCGAGAAGTTTAATGGGAGAAATAACTTCGAGATCTGGAAAGTCAAGATGCACGATCTACTTGTACAACAAGGTGTGGCGAAAGCACTTTTGGGAAAATCCAAACAACCTCTCGCCATGACAGATGACGAATGGAGTGACATCGATGACAGAGCACTGAGCAGCATACGGTTGTGTTAGGCGGATGATGTGTTATTTAACATCGTGTCAGAGAAAACAGTTGTTGATTTATGAACAAAGTTAGAAAAATTGTACATGACTAAATCCTTAACCAATAGGATTCTTTTGAAAAGACAGTTGTACAGCTTGTGCATGAAGGAAGGTACGACGATAACTGATCATCTAAATACCTTGAAGACTCTCTTGGTGCAGTTAGATAGCATAGAAGTAAAATTTAATTCAGAAGATAAAGCTGTAACTTTATTATGTTCTCTGCCTGAGTCATGGGATCATTTTGTTACTTCTATAAGTCTTAGTTCATGAGAAACCCTTGAATTTGATGATGTTGTTGGAGCTATGCTGTCCGAAGAAACCAAGAAAAGGTCAAATTTAGAAACCTCTACATTAGAAGCAATGATGGTTAGAGGTCGTCCTAAAGAAAAACGCTTCAGTCAGAAAAACAACTCTCGGTCAAAATCGAAAGGGAAGAAGAGTAAGCTAAAATGTTGATTTTGCGGCAAATCGGGACATTTGAAGAAGGACTGTTGGAAGAGATGACAAACATCCAAAGGAGACTCTTCAACAGAAAATAAAGAGGCAAACACGACAGATACAGGTTCAGGTTCGGCATCTGGTTCAGGTATAAGTGATGAAGTTCTATCAGTTAATTTGTTAAATCATGATCAACATTGGCTATTAGATTCTGGTGCGTCCAATCACATGTGCATTCATAAAGAGTGGTTTAAATCTTATAAATCAATCAATGATGGAGTTGTTTACATGGGTAATGATTTCTCGTGTAATGTTGTGGGAATTGGAAGCATCCAAATTAAAATGTTTGATGGGACAAATAAAATCATACCTGATGTAAGACATGTGCCTGAACTCAAGAAAAATCTTAATCCTCTAGGAGTGTTAGACACAAATGGATATAAAACTTTTATTCAAGGTGGAGTAATGAAAATTTACAAAGGAATCCTATTAGTAATGAAAGCAAAGAAGGTTGGAAATCAGAGTAATGATAAGGCAGTAGGAACTTTGATGTATGCGATGGTCTGTGCACGACCAGATATTTCACATGCAGTTGGGGTTGTTAGTAGGTATATGGCAAATCCAGGGAAAGAACACTAGGAAGTAGTGAAATGGGTGCTTCGGTATCTGAGAGACACAAGTGATTATTGTATCACTTATGACAGTAGTAGTGAATTTGTTTGCAAATATGTTGATTCTGATTTTGCAGGTGATTTGGATAAGAAAAGGTCAACTTCAGGATATGTCTTTACTCTTGCAGGTGGAGCTATTAGCTGGATGTCAAAGCTACAAAACATTGTTGCTTTATCCACTACAAAAGCAAAATACATAGCTGCTTCACATGCTTGCAAAGAAGCGGTTTGGTTGAAAGGTTTGTTTGGTGAGTTTGGTAGGTTGCAAGACAACATTAAGTTATTTTGTGATAGTCAAAGTGCAATTCACTTGGCTAAAAATCCAGCCTATCATAGTAAATCAAAGCATATACCTATTAAGTACCATTTTGTAAGACAGGTTATAACTGAACGGGGTGTCTCTCTTGAAAAAGCTCATACAAAGGAAAACTGTGCAGACATGTTCACGAAACCAGTTTTATTAGAGAAGCTGCGATGGTGTCGGGCTTCTCTTGGCTTGCAAAGAAAATTTAAAAAATTAAGGAACGAGGTATCAGGCTAATTGTTGTCAAGGTGGAGATTGTTAAGATTTTTTGTATATTAATTTGGAGAAAATCTCATAGATAATGCCCACAATGGGTTTGTTCCAAAACTGATGGCATCAAATCAGCAAGAGGAGATATTTTATCCTATTATGTTGTGATAGAATTTATGATTCAGTTTCTTCTCTACATCTATAAATTGTAAGCCTATAGAGGCAAATGTATATGAGATGTGAGGTGTGTGGAAGAGGAAGTGCAGATGTGCAAATCTGCTGTTGTAATCTCCTATTGATGAATAAGATTGCGGGTACCTCTGTTTGGTGGATGTAGCCCAGATTGGTTTGGTGAACCACGTTAATCCGTTGTCTCTATTTTTATGTTGTGTATGATTTAGTTTTGTTTTCCGCTGTGATTGACTCTAACATTCTCTTGCCTCTCTGTGGGATTTCCTCCCAACTCTTTTTGAGGGCCTCTCGAAAGTCTCTTCTTCTGAGGAGCCGGAGGATTCAGGAGACTTCTTTCCTTGTCATCTTTGCATAGGACGGGGAGCTGGAGGCTCCTCTTGGTGTTCCGGTTTGTAGAGGGGTCATTTCTTCCTGACTTTTGCCTTCTTCAGCTGTTATGGGTTGTTGTTGTTCAGTAGTTATGGGTTGCTACTTGGCCCCTTCAACTTCTGCTACAGCTAGGAGTTCTTCTGGGGTGCTGAGGATTTCAAAAGGATTGTTGGAAGCCTCAGCTCTTGGAGGGTCAGAACCCCCCTCCCCTTGAAACGCCGAGGTAGGTGCTCCACTCCCTAATGGCTTACCTTTCCCTTTAGCTCTGGAGTTCTGTTTAGTTGAAACTGTTTTCTGGGCCTAAGTCCACTGTTCCTCCTTCGAGGTCTCGGCCTCCTCCGCTAATTTCTTTCTGCAATAATTGGTGAAGTATCCGTAGCCATGGCAAAATCGACATTTAAACAGGAGTTGCTCGTAATCTAGCTCTTGTATGTGTGACCAATCAGCCACCGTGAGCTTAATAGCCTCAGGGAGGCCTTCCTCCAAGTCAACTTTTACACAAATTCTTGCACAGGAGTACTGGTCCCTCCTTTCTGCTCTGTCTATATATTTTCCAAGCTTGTTGTCGATGGTTTCTAGAGATTTGGGGTTCTAACAATGCAGAGGAAGGTGGGGCAAGCGAACCCAAACTAGAACAACCGAGGGAACATCTTGGGCCAGGTCAAAATCCGGAGTCCATTGGTTCAAGTATAAACCCTAAGGGCCCATGAAATACAGGCCATTTCGAAATATGAGGTTCCTATCCTCCACTGAATCGAAGACAAAGATGAAGAATCCCTTTCTGACTAAGAAACTTTTGATGCCTTCTTTGACCAGAGAAATCCAGTTCCTTTGAATCCAAGCATCGACGGCTTTGGACGAGGGCCAGAACCCGGAGAACTGACCAATGAGCCCACGTTTTGCAAGGTTCAAAGCCAATCTACAGGGTTCTTCGACCGATAGAGCAACTGTGGGGATGGATTCCATTCTTTTGACAAATTTATGTTGATGATCACTAGTTGGACGTTTGATGCAACCTACAACCAGCTTCTTGAACGTTAACAGCCCGGGCGAGAGAGGAGTAGTGACCTCGGGGCCCCCTCCTGGGGCCATGGCAGCGTAGCAACTCTCAGATGCGCATAGGAACTATGCTCCCAGGCACCGCGCGCGAAAAATAATGAATCATTTTGAAAGCCTTTCTACAAAGCAATAAAGACCCAATATGATAATCATAACCCGCCAGTGTAGATTGCATGCACCCCACTAAATATGAATTATGCATGCTTCTATTCATTGACAAATAGTTCTTCCTTTTCTCCAAAGAAAATTCGAAATACATATGTTTCAAGCAATCCTTTTAAAAACAGTCCCTTGAAATGAGCTCACTGATAGAACTTCTTCTCGTGAGATATACTACTCTACCCCTTGTATAACTAGAACATCTTGGATTGATACGAAAAGGTCTACTCCTACTCGTAGAAACAATATTCGCTGACAACATCTCTATCATTTCATCATTCTCTGAACAAACATTTCCATGATCATTAGGAGGAATACTATTCTTACTATGATCATTTTCAATATAGTTAGGAAATTCACCACCAACATTATTTGAAAAATATTCATTACCATCTTCAGCGGCATGAAAATTTTCAATTACCATCATCTGTGGTTTTGAAATACTGAATTGGAGGATATTCTTCACCATCTTTATCTTTCCCTTCATCATTGTTGCTCTCATAGTCCATAGGATTAAGACTATGTGGAAATTGTGACTCTTGATTTATTGGAAATTCTTCATCCTGACCTTCGTCACTGCTGCTCCCATAGTCCATATGATTTGGAGTGGGTGGAAATTGAGACTCGATTTATTGGAAATTCTTCATCCTTCCCTTCATCACTACTGCTCTCAAAGTCGAAAGGGTTAGGAGTAAGTGGAAAATGTGACGCTTTATTTACTGAAATTTTTTCATCCTGCCATTCATCACTATTGCTCTCGTAATCCTTAGGATTAGGAGTAAGTGGCAAATGTGACTCTCTATCCACTGAAATTTTTTCATCCTGCCATTCATCACTATTGCTTTCATAGTCCTTAGGATTAGGACTAAGTGGCAAATGTGACTCTCTATCCACTGAAAATTTTTCATCCTGGCATTCATCGCTATTGCTCTCGTAGTCTTTAGTATTAGGTCTAAGTGGCAAATGTGACTCTCTATCCACTAAAAATTTGTCATCCGACCATTCATCACTATTGCTCTCATAGTCCTTAGGATTAAAACTAAGTGGCAAATGTGACTCTCTATCCACTGAAAAATTTACATCCTTTCATTCATCACTATTGCTCTCAAAGTCCTTAGGATTAGAATTGTGAGTCTCTAGTTTTTGGAAATTCTTCATCTTGCCATTGGTCATTGATGCTCTCATAGTCCATAGGATTAGAAATAAGTGGACAATTGGACTCTCTATTCATTTGAAAATCTCCATCTTTCCCTTTGTCACTACTTCTCTCGTTATATTCATCAATATGAATAGAGTTGTTACGTGACGAAGATGTTGATGCTTCATAAAATGAAACTTCAATATCAGAGGAATCCATAGCATTCAAGCAAGAGATGTTGAATGATGCAAATGATCTCTCTACAAATGACAATATATAGCTGAAACAATGAAATTTTCCCTCAAAAAAATTTCGCCGAAAATTTTTGCTTGAAGCATGTCCCTCCAAATTTTACTTTTGCAATTTATTTGAAAATTAGTTACTAAAATATTCTCTTAATATGGACCCTAATTTCGAATTAAATTCCCTACACATTTTTCTTTTAATAATTTTTTCAAACTAAAATATTTTTAATTAAATTATATATCATTTACTTCACTATAGATTTTATTTTTTTAATATTTATCGTAGTTTTTATTCCACATTTACCCCGTCGAAAAGCAATTCTATTATTTCCGCTTTATAAGAAATTTCATTGTCACTATTCCTCACATCACATCAAGATTTCTTGAGGTTTGTTTAAAAGCTTGGAACGATTTTCTAGAGCAGCAACATTGTCAAAGGGAGATTCTCGCTTTTGAAATGTTAGTTATCTTTCTATTATTCTGAAAATCAGTAAATTATTAAAATTAATGAATCAAGTTTAAGTCTCACATAGTAAATATTTTAAACCCTTATAAATTTACCAGCTTTTACCATTAAATTTTTTTGGTATGCACATCCAGATAACGATAGAAAACCAAATAATTTTTTTATCTAAAATTAAAAAAAAAAAAAAATAACATGGACATTGTGTGTGGGCCCGCCTGGGGTAGCACATGGTCGTTCCGGCCCAAGTGGGCACGCCCACCAGCCCCTTGCTTGGCCAGGGGGCAGTGGGCACGCCCACTTGGGGCAGGGCACCCGTGCTAAGGGCAGACACACCCACGGGGCGGCATCCGCCTGAGCCTTTGAGTCGCCCCCCCACCTAGCAGGGGGGCCGATTCACGGGCTCGGGCAGACGCTACCCCATGGGCCCGTCCGCCCGCAGCACAGCACCCAAGGCAAGGAGGTTTTTGTCAATCTTTCTAGACCTTCAAAAACCAACATTTGCATCATCTAAAGCTACAGGTGGACCTTCAAAAATCACTGTTGGATGAATTGCACCTCAGTTAATTACTGAAAATGTAGGAGATGCATCCGCAAAAGAAAAGAAGTTGGTTTCATACTGGAAGAAATCAATAGAAGTGAATCATTCAAAATATGCATGGTTTCTGAAAGATATAGAAGACGAACCTCTGCAATTATATCTATATGCTAGTAAGAATTTTGATGCTGAACGTTATGACCTGGTGGGAAATGTACTAGAACTATATATTCTTCCAAATACTGAAAATGTTTTAATACTTTCAAAACTACCCAAGTCACATGATAAACTTAGATATCATTTTACATTGTCGATGTATAACACGGGAGAAGATTCTTCAAAGATATGCAAACAAATCGTACAAAATATTGCACAGAAGATTGCAAGTATTTTTATTTACACTTATTTGTTTTGTGTTATTCAAACTGTATCATTGTATTTTAATAACTTAGTTAATATTGACATATTATATTTTGTTTTACAGGATTTCGCTGAGGGCATTTCAATTATGTTGGGGGGAATCTATTATATAGAGCGAGATATTATGAATGTTGTCTCCATTTGCTATGAACATGAAGAAGAAGATATGGAAAAGAAGCAAAAAAAAATACTTCATGATGCTACAAGATTATATCAAAGGGATCAATCTAGTAAAGGTAGACATGTTACTTTTCAAAATGAGGAAGTTGAAGTTGAAGCTGAAGATGAAGAATATGTTGCCATATCTGAGGATCGGATTAGAACTTATGTTAGAAAGGAGAAGAGCCATAAAAAAACAAAAACAAAAATGTCCAAGAATGTCTCCCTTCTAGTTGATGATGAGGAGAATGTTTCGGTTCAAGAAAATATCATAACCAATAGGAGGAAGAAACAAAAGATTTCTCATTCTGAAAAAATCATGGACATCAGTGAAGGGCCTAGTGAAAACTCAAAAGGAAGCAGGGAAATCATTACACTAGGAGCTGATTTAGAGGATGGCGTTATTAAAACAAAACAAAATGTCATTCGACATCATTTAGCAAAGACAAATTTAATTGAGGGTGGTCGGTCATTTCAACCTAATGTCATTCAAGTCTACAAGCTAGATGAAGGACAGTTCAAATATCAAATTTGAAAGCCACACCACTTGCATGTTCACAATATGAAAACATTGATGAGATACAACCCTTTTGCACATGTGGTTGATTATGTTCTTCTTGTTCATCCAAGTCAGGTTCCTACAAAGAATCATTTGACAAGTCAAAATATTTTGAATACAAATATTATGTACTTGGGGGCAACCATTCTGTAGAAGCTCAAAGACAATTGATGGAAGAATATCCCAATAACATGCGCTTTGAAACAATGAAATGTATCATTTATGCTAGTTTAACAGATACAGAAGCAAATTTATTGGCATGGGATCATAATTTAGATAATGAGTATAGGATATCTATGACTTTCATTCTAAGGGTCAGATTTATTCATAGTGAATTTGAAGAAAAATGTGGTGGTGATAAGACAAAGGTTGATCATGCATTCCAGAATGAATGTTGTATGGAAATCGGTTATCAAATTGAAGAAAAAATAAGTTCAAAAGTTCGCAAAGTAAATTATGAAATATTCAAAGGTATGGATAACATTTTCCAGTTGGCATTTAGAACTGGGGAGATAGAGGAATTGATTGATCGGATTTTTGAGTTGTGGGAGAACGTTGGCATCAAAAATTAGAAGGACAAAAAGTTTAAACCATTGATATGTACCAGCAATAAATCAGGTCTTGAAATGAAGCTCCTTCCAGAAGATATGACTATCACACCTTAAAGATCAATGCAAGGAGTGAAGGATGAAAAACTTGTCAAAACAGTATTATCTCATGTGAAGTTAGGAGAATTATCAATGGAGGAAATGTTTGAGGAATTTCTAAAGTAAGTTTTTTATTTTTATTTATTTCTGGATTATAAGTTTCAGTTAAATATAATATATTGTTGTTGGTAGTATTTGTTATACATATCACTATATTAACATTGTTTACTTTATTTATTCAGCCACAAGGTTTATTTGAGAATACAAAAACAAATGGTTAAATTGTTGAATGAATATAGTTGAGATGATGTTGTACGCAACTACCCAGATTCAAGTTCTACATCAATGCTAAAAGATTTTTATCTTGCATTTAAAAAAGTATGTTCATTCATGCATTCATTTCTATTCATATGTATATTATTTTTATTTTAAAACTTATACATGTATTTGTTTATTTTATTAAAGATGAAGAAGAATGTGAATGGAGCACTAGAGAGTTTCAGAAGCTTTATTGAAAAAATTAAAATGGAAAGGATGAGAAAACAACGTCTTAGTGATGTTGAACTTGATCCCAATCTTAATCATTTCATTTGGAATGGGCTCCACACTATCCAATATAAAATAATATCAGGCGATTGTGAAGACATTGCAAAACTCATACCTAAAAGGTATCATTCCATAGTTATTGCAGATATTCCTCATGGTTTCAATATCCCAAACATTGAATATGATAGTGACCCTTATATTTATCAAGCATTTAGTAATGTGGTTACGGGATTTCTAGAAGTCACAACATCACCATTTTGGAAATTTGTGACATTTCATTCAAACACACAATTGGGGTTGTTATTATCAAGCTTCAAGGGTAAAGCAAAGTCAAGGATGTAGCTTACATGGTAAGACGTTGAAATTGTATGTTTGATTGATGTTAAAAAAAATCATTTATGTACAAGTTAATTGAACTTTTACTATTTCATGTTACAGGCAAAAGTTAAATCTTATTTGTGGCGAAAATCAACCAATTATAAGTCATTGTGAGTTGATTCATGTTGAAAGTTGGACAAAGGATGATAGCTATAAGTCTATTCTTTTCAATCAAGCAAGATGGAAAGAGTCATAGCCAAGTACTGGACCATGATGCTATTGTAAAAAAACTAACATATGAAAATAAAGAAGCAAAAGGAGAGATAGTTAACATATATCAAAAACCACAGTCATTGATTAACTATTTTTTAGATTTATGTTCAAATGAAGGAGATTGGGTTTTGGATTTATTTTCAGGCTCAGGAAGTTTTATTATATAAAAATGAATATCACTATTTTCTTTTTTAAATTTTTTGTGTTTATACTAATTTACTAAATTCTTTCTTTTGTACTTGACGATTAGGTACAACACTAGCATGTTGCTTACAAAAAGGAAGAAATTGCATTTCCATTGAAAAAGACCCAGTACAATGCAAATTTATTCAGCAAAGAATTAATGCTCTTCAATTTCATCCAGATGCAACGCAAGAAGTTGGTTTGAGAAAAAGGGGATTTTAATGTATCCTGTATAGCAAAAAAAACAAAGGAACCTCAACCACCATTAGATGGAATGATTGGAAAAGCATACTTTGGGACATTCGCAAACATCAAAGATCCATCAGAAGAGGAAAATGATGAAATTGAAGCCAATAATGAAAATATTAGGGAAGAGGACAGTAATGAAACTCTTGAAGATGAAGAGTTTGGGTTACGTGATATTATTGATTAAGTTTTAGTTAAGCTTCCAAATGAAGCTCATTTTTTATAACTATTAATAAATTATACTTGTAATGTTTTGACTTTGATATTTTATGAGAATAAATAAGTATTCAATTGTTGTTATTATATGTTTAGTATTTGTATAATGTGATTTTCACTTCATTTTTATGTGAATCATTTAAGTTTTGAAAAAAATTGTAATTATTATTAACTTTTGACATAAAATTCACAAAAATTGCTAATTTTTATACATTTTTTGTTAATTTTTTCCTTTAAAAATGGTTTATTTGACATGTCGCTTTTAGCAAAAAAGATTCAAAATGTGTATTTTTTCAGTTATATCTATATTCAAAATGTGTTTTTTTATGTAAATTGTTAAAAATTCTTGTTTTTTTAGTGACAATTATTTCATGTGCAATGAAACATTATTTAACAATATATAATTAGACAAAAAATTGAAACTTTAAAATTTTGACCTTTTTATTTCTTTGAAACTGCGAAAAATCAAATATCTCACTACCAAAAAAAAAAAAAAAAAAAAGGAAAAAACAAATACCTAAAAAACACTTTAAAAAAATATGTAAGTGAAGAGGAAGAAGACGAGTACCTCAAAAATTGTTAAATTTAGAAAATATTTATTAGAATTTAATAGATTAGAAAATTTTAAGTCAAAAATAAGTCTTCTAAAAAAAGGGGATGATGCTGGCATCGACACTTTTCAAAATCCACATAAAAATCACTAACATTTTAAAAATAATGTCTATACTTAGTACATAAGAAAATTTAATGTGTTAAAAACATACTAAAAAAATTAAGAGTACTTTGAATCAACACTTTTCAAAATCAAACCATTTTTTGCTCCCTAAAAAAAACGGGTACTCGTTTTTGTTCCCGCTTCAAATTTTGCATTGTTTGTGCAAATGGCAGCTCTGAAATTTCTTGTAGATGACCTTGTTGGACAAGCTTGAGGAGTTGAGTCGACCCTACTTGAGATAATTCCATGGTTGGCAATGAGAGTGGATCTTCGACAATAAGCACTTAGGAAAGATTTGAGTGATCTTTTCTCCTAATCAGCTAAAGTGAATCTGTTTCACCACCAAAACCAACCAAATCGAATCTCCTATAAGCCTAATGTGAGAAACCAAAATGATCTCTCGAACTTACTAGCTAGGGTTGAATCTTTCACAACGAAAACCAAAATTCCCTTAGGGCTTCGTTCAAGGGTTCGAAGCCAACAGCTTTCCAAAGAACAATAAGATAATCAAGCATGCCCAAAGAGTAAGATCCAATCACTCTTTAATCATCAGAATACCATGGATCATTAAAAAACCATGGATCATCAAAATACCATGGGTATATCCCATGGGTCTCTCTTTTATAACCTTTTTTCCATTTGACCCTTTCGTTAACCATTTCACGCTCAATTAAATAATATAAAGGGACTATATAAAGTTTTCTTTTTTCCCCATAGTCACCTAATAACAACATTTTAATTTAATTATTCAATGTCACTTTTACATGTTTCTTTATCACCTAAATGACATTCAAACAATTAAATTGATTGATTACCTTTTACCAATTATAGCCTACAGGAATCAAATAAGCTAGTAAGTCGTTCTCCAAAAGCGATCATTCGGAAAGGGACATTACAATTGTCCTTATAACTACTTGATGTGCATTTCCAGAGTCTGAATGAGGATGGAGATCACTTGAGATGCTTTGGGAGGGCTAGCATACTCCCTTTTGAGGTTAATGCCATGTCTTAAAGGTACCACATCATCGATGGATGCCCTAGGAAGGTGACACAAGCCTTCTTGATGATGACATCTTGGTTGAGATGTTACTTGGAGATTCACCCATGCGCTTTAATTATATCCCTTGGAGTGAAGAGCACTATTGGAGCCACTTTATCACTTTGCTTTATGGAGATGCCCACTTATTAAGGATGACGTCATGTCAAAGATATAACTCTCCCACATGTGTGGAGAATTCATGTAATTTTATTATGAATTATCATTTTGTAAAGTTATCTTTAGGTCGCCTTATGACCTATTAGTCTTGTTGAATGCTTTAAAAAAACTTTTTAGGGCTATTCATTGTAAATTAAGGAAATGTGACTAGGTTTCCCTTACATAAATAGAACAAAGACATTTTCCTTTGGATCATCATCACACACTTTCATCATTCTTCTCTTCAATGAGTGTGCACTAGTTGTTCATGTTCTCTTGGACACAATGGGTAAGTAGAGTGTGAACTATTTTAGGAAGGATATTTATTGCGAAGAGAGGCTTTCTTATGGATTGATGAAGTGATTCTTGTTTGAATGTTGTAAGTTTAATGCCATTTTCTTCCATTTTGCATCTAACTTCTGAAATTAGGTTTTATCTTGTGCCATATTAAAAAGTGCAATATCTTTTATGAATTCTTGTTGAATTTATTATTCAAGAATCCATCAAAGGAACTTGTTTCATGCATCCTTTCACATTAAATCTCCTTATGAAAGGGAAGTCATTAGGGTTCCAAGTAGAGGGAATTGTCTTCCAACCTTCTTCATCCACTTCTATCTTGACCTCGCCCTAATTGACTCCATCACCCAATTAAATGAAGGCTTCAGTCTTCTTATGTAAATCAATCTAGATTTTCTCATTTTCTTCATTTCATGGTAGCTATAGTTAGGGTTTGGTTTAAATCTGCATTTAAGAACATTTGTGTACATATATGTTGTTGTCCTTTAGGTAGTACTTGCATTCATTAATGTTTAAAAGAAAAAATCTATCATTTATTGCATATTTTAACTTAAAATTTAGAGTTGACGTCTAGGTTAATGTTGTTATTTTAGGCATTTTCAGCCATTAAAAAATATTTGTTGACATGTCCCTTGCTTACCTCTTTGATAGCCCTTCAAAACTTTGTTTATCTTATCCTTTATAGACTATTTCCTTGTTGCTATATGGATTTGCATTCGATGAATCTTCTTATCATTCAAACCCTAACTTATAATATCAATTTCTTAGTTTATTGGTGTTGGTGGAAAGTGTATTGGAACATCTATAAATCTTATCTTAGCCTCCAAGGCTTTGTGGGTATCTTCTTCCATAACCATTGAACTCTTATCCCCCTAAGTCGTCCTTTATTGAAGATCTTCGTAGGGGATGTTGTTTGCAAGACCCCTACAGAATAATTTTCCTAAGAAACCCTAGGTCATCTAACCCTTGCGAAGGAAGCCTCCCTTGTGGAGATAACATCCGATCATAAAGCAACAGGAGAGAGGCAACTGAGGGGACAGTGGTTGCTGATTTCTTTGTTGCTCTAAGACCTAGGTTGCCTAGTGAGGCTTTGCAATAGGTTATTAGATTTTGCAATGACAACACCAACCAATAATTGTGTTCACGCACTAAAGAGAGACAAGTGGAGAGTGCACAACATAGGAGACAAGACTGGACAATGAGCAAACTCTGTCAATGGGCCGAACTTTGATGTTATATTATTTTTAGCTGCCCTTGAATGCACCTCTAGAGACTTCCACATGCACCTAACGCCTTATTTAAGGTATTTATTTGTTTTTTAAACTAAATATCATCTTTATATTGTGTTTGGCTAATATTGCCATGTGTCCATGCATCACTAAGATGTGCAAATGCCCATATGCACCACTCAGAGAAACACTCAGAAAACAAGAGATCCAAGCGACATTCCCCTTTAATAGGTTGTTATGTGTGAGATTCAATCCATGGACGAAGATATATTCAGTGTTACGATCTCAATGCTTTGAAGATTAGACCTGCAATCTGCACAACAACGAGCAAGCTCATCTAAGAACTTTCTTCAGAGTTATCTAGCAAGCACAGATCTAAGAGATCTATAGTTCTTAGTGCTTGAGTGAATCCATGGTAATTTTCCATGGAAGATCTTGATGTTAAAATTGACTTCCAAAGGTTGAGAAATCCAAGTGTGGAAAGATGCTACATATATTCAACACAAGGCTACTTGGGAGTGGAAGCAGAACCAGGAAGTGGGGAGCAGAAACGAGAGCAGGAGCGGAGAACGACATTTTCAAAAGCTCCCGAATCGGGAGCAAATTTTTATAGATATATATACTTTTATATATTTTGATGCATATATATCAACAAAAGAATGTAGAATGTTGAATTAGATATAAAAAACATGAAAACATGGATTAAACCATATAACATCAATCATCTAAAAGTTATAATTTTCATCAACCAATTCCACAAGTTAGTAACATACAACATATTGAGTCTCATGATTCGTCAATCTCAAAGTTTCAAGCTTTCAAAATTCAATATATAACATTTGTCATCATTGATCACCAAAGTTGTACTTGTAACCATTACCATTACTAAGTAACCAAACTATAACAAAGAATATCTAACATGAAATGAAATGTTTCAACTTTCAACTTTCACGAAGCATCATAATCACAATTCATTACCAATGAGTTATAACTACCAACTTCAACCTTCAAACTTGAATTGTCATATATTGTTTACAAAAAATATCATAATATATAAGAAAGAGTCGACAATTTTAAAATCTACTAGAAACTAGAAAAGACAAGTAAATCTATTATCAATTGCCTCCTCTTGCCACAAGAAATTTCTAATTTCTTTTCACGTGATCTATTGGGAGTCTCCTCCCGCATACTCGAACGACCATGTCCAAAACCAGAACCAAAAGGCACATGACCTCCACGTATGAAGGTGGAGGTGGCGGCAGCAAAGCTTGTGGAACTCGTGCACTGTTAGTCGATGATGGGAGTGGCATGGTTGTTGTTGTCGCTGGTGTTGCTTCACCATCACCTTTCAAAAGTTTATTTTCCAATTCTTCTAGAAGTAGAGCTCCATCCTCCCAATTATCTTCCTCTAACTTGTTGTCCCAATATATATTTGATGTATCATCACAATCCTGATCACAATGATGTGTCAACAACCTCAAGTTGTAGTGCACATAAACCAAGCTTTCTACACGGTTTTCATTAAGCCTGTTTCTTCTCACAATATGGATGAAGCTATAGGTGCTCCAACACCTCTCTGTAGAAGAAATATTTACAACCTGTGAAAGCACTTTCTTTGTCAATTTTGCCAAAAGTCCCGAGCCACCATACATATCCCACCATGTGACAGCATCAAATCTGTCCCTATCTTCCATTACATGCAAAGAACCAAACACTTAAGTGCTAGTGAAGTATTTGCCTAATTCAAGACACAATCTAGCACACTCCTCCCTATCAGCGACCAACATGTCTAATGTTGTCATATATCAATTTTGTACCTCTGGATTTGTATGGAGTTTGGTCCTAACCCTACCCCCAAGTGCAAGTTTTCCCAACCAAGATGGAAAGCAATATTTTGGCATAAGGACATACACCAAGGCATGTAGTGGAACATTAAGTTTATCCCACCGTACACACACAAAATTGTGAATAATATCATACAAGTTGGGATCTTTTTGCTAAACAATATCTTTTATTTGCCCCAACATGTTATCCATCTACTCATAATATCTACACCTCCCCAGTATTTGCAAAACAAATCATGTTATAAATGGGCTTAGTGTATTGTAAAACATCACTCGCACGTGCCCAAAACAGGCCATCAAGAGTGGTCTCCTCCACCTCTTTAAAACCTTTTTTGTCAGGTGTAGTTGGAGCCTTGGCCTTTAATACCTGTTAATGTTGACTTGATACCATGTTAGCTAATGACTCTCTTACCTTCAAAAGGCGCTTGAAGGTGAGGTAATAGCTAGCAAATCTAGTCTTCGCAATCTTCAACAGCTCCAACCTTCACTGACTGCAGGAAAGCCCATGGGTATTGCTATGATTGGTAATAAACTTTATCATTCTCTTACCTCTCATGTACAAATCACCAATCCATTTGTATTGAGGTTGCTTGTTCTTAATAATATCATGTATCAAAAGGTTCATTGTGTGAAGCAAACAACCAAACCAAAATATGTTGGGGTATTTATCCTCAATGATTGCTCTTGTTTCCTTACAATTAGAAGCATTATCAGTGATGAATTGGATGACATTGTATAGCCCAATACTTTCAATTGCTTGAAGTAATGGTTCTACAATGTTGATGGCGGTCTTGAATTTTTCTGAGTAATCATATGCTAAAAGGAAGACTGCACCACTAGCAGACACACCAAGAACACTTATCAATGGCTTGCCTTTTACATTTGTCCAACCATCAGATACAATGGACATTGGACACCCCGTAGTCATTCCAAGAATTTTCCATTTTACCCAAAGCACAAGCTATTTTGGCTTTTTCATGATCAAGTCTCACGGTTCTAGCCTTGTCATACCCAAGGCTCTTGTATCCTTTCGGGCATCATTGATGGTGCCAACCATTTCATGCCAATAAGGTGAGCAAAGAACATTGAATGGTATCCCACATGCATAGAGAAACTAGTAAATTTTTGCAGCCACATCATTCCTACACCCTTGATTAAGGAAATCTGATATGGTTCTATGTCTTAAAGGAATGTATGTGCTTGTGTCTATGCCTGTGCCTGTGCCTCCATATCCACTTTCATGGGTGGATGCTAAGGTAGTTCTTAGTCTATGTGATTGTGGGCTAGTGGTGTCATGTTCAAAGTCACCCTTTGATCTTTTAGATTTGTATTGGGCTTCCTCCTCTTCCCTTATGTATTTGGCTCTTTACCGATCAAATTGGCACGGTTGTTGAGGTTCTTGCAACCTACTGTTGATTGGCACAAACAGGATTAGGGCACACTGTCACCTCGACCCTGTTGATATTTCATAGGATCTTCTATTTGATAATTACTTCTTATGACTTATAATTCCACAGTTTTTTGTTTTACTCCGCTTCCTTTTCTCTTACTACCTTCTACATAGGTCGCCCCTTATTTCTAGAACTCTCCATTTCGTGGCTACTTCCTTCATCAGCGCAAACCAAATTTTGGGCCATATGCATGGTTATAACACCAACGATTTCTTCTACAACACTAACAACAGGTGAAGTTGGCTGAACTGGATCATTTTGTTTTCTCGAGCTTTAAGGATTTGTGAGTTGCTGGAGAGGCGCGTTCTCATTCATTTTTCCTTCCTCTGTGTCTTCATATTTTGACTCCTCCTAATCTTTCTCATTCCTTTTGCTAGTGTGATCCCTTGTATTATCCTACTCTTGATTTTGAAGTGCAGTAAACGGATTTGCAGAAGTATATGTTGAATTGTTTCACTTAGGGGCCTAGGGTTTTTTACTTGCACCCTTCCCTTTGTTCCCACATTTCCTTTGGGTCTCCCACTCCTCCTCGAGAGGAGGGATTTGTTTTGGGCCCTTGTTGCTTGAAGCTTTTATGCAATCACGAACAAATGCCTGTATTCGTGACAGAATCAGCACTTAAACGAGATCTGCCCATAGTCCGGGATTTGACAGTGTTTACTCTCACCTAGGGTTAAGTTGATCTCTGTTGAAGACCCTTTTCTAAATCAACCTCCACACAGATCTTTGCACAGGCAAATTGAGAACCTTTGGATTCTGCTTTGTCCAAATATTTTCCAACCTCATTCCCAATGGCTCTCGAGTAATCATCGCTCCAGCAGGACAGAAGGAGATGGGGACCTATGAACCAGACCGGGATTGTCGTGGGAATGTCCAAATCAAAGTTAAAGTTGAGAGTGCATTTATTCAAGTACATTCCACGAAATCCAAAGAAATAGGGTCCATTTCAAAATATTATATCCCGAACTTCCTTAAATTCAAACAGAAAGGCAAAAAATCCATTACCTGCAGGATACAGAGCTATGTTACCTCTCATATTTGATTTCCAAGTTTTGTCGATCCAAGCCTCCATTGACCATGGAGATGGCCATATTCCAGTGAATTTCCTTATTAGGCCTCGTTCAGAGTAGGCCAAAGAAGTTCTTCGAGCACCTGATGGCAGCACAATGTCACGGATCTCATTGTTTTCCCTCACATATTTTTACTGTGAATCAGTCGTTCTAGCGCACTTTTGGATGCAGCAACCAGCACTTGAACGGTCGTTGCTTCATCTTTAGGCTAAGAGGGAGAAGTGGAGTGGGGAGGGGGAGTAGCCGCCTCCATGGGAGCCATGGAGGGCTAGGGTTTTAGCAGGCTTCCTCCTCAAGAGGAATGAAGATTCAGCGAGGGAGCACGCACACACTATTTAAGCTCAATTCAACAATGGTAATATTACATTGTATATTCACTATAAAATGATCTCCATATATGGTAAAGAAGGTATCACAATAGATCTATTTTCATACAATTAAATGTGTTAACATCATATAACTATTCTAGGAAGAGTGTGCACTTATGGATGCCTCCTGAGACCTTCATGTATGTCATTCATTGCTTGGAGTTGGAGAAGTTCATGTAAGGCATCTCGGAGTTACTGCAAGCCTAGTTTTACCTTTGACATTGCACTAGATTTGGATACATATATTCTTGTTCCATCTCTAAAATTTCTCCTCTCATTCGCTATAAATCATTGTAACAGCAAGGTAGCAAGATTATCAGTACTTTACTTCTAATTTCTTAAACATCCTTGCTTCCATTATTCTCCTAAACAACTTGTGATTGGAGCTAGCATTAAAACACATGTACTACATGGAAGACTTTGTCACCATTATCACAATCATGTCCCATGTAATGTGTAAAAGTTGAAAATCTTCACTCCCTAAAGATCCTTGAGCGTTGGTTGTGGAAATTTCAGAATCTTTACACTTTATGCAAAAATTATTCACTGTTAGTCTGGTTATGCTCATCCTACTTAGACAAGTTATTAACAGAATAAATTCAAGTTAAAATCGAAGCAAAACACATAACAGATCTCCACCAATCCAAATCTAGAACAAGTTCATGCACACATAGAGAAAGTGGCACAGTTATTTCTGGACAAATAGTCCTCGGAAAAACCCAATGCGGGAAAACCGGTCTTTGGCTGCTGGAGGGTTTTATTATTAAGAATTTTATGAATACAACAAGCCTGGGTTCCAGATCTAGAAAACTCGACAAAGAAATAATAGATCTACAACTCACTAGCTAATCTAGGACCAAAATAATGCTTGATCCATACCCTCAAACAGGATTTACAGAAATCAGCTAAAATTAGGGCCTAGAAACCCTAGCGTTGCCCCTGAAAGCCTCTGCGTCAGCCTCTGAAGCCCCTCTGACCCTCAGCATTGCTCCGGAAAGGGCTGCGTTACCCCGGACTGGGTGACGCAATCCTTACACTGCCCCTTAGGGTCTCTGCGTAACCCCTGAAGGTTTCCTGCTAAAATTCACGTTGTCCTTGGAGGGACTGCGTTGTCCTTTCTGCTGTAGCTTCCCTTCTCCTCTACGCTGTCCTCTAAGCTGATATCTACCTCCTGTGTATTCTAGACCCCGGGATCAGATCATTCCCTTGGCCCAAATTCCCCTCTCTACAACTAAAACACTTCTAAGTATACTTAGCAAACCCTGCCCTAGAATCTCAGCTTAGCTTCAGTGCTCTGCCTTTGTGTATCTTTACAAATGACCCCAAGCCTTTCCTTTATACTTTTCTCGTTGGGAAACCAATGGCCATGATCAAATCTTGAATCAATGGCTAAGATTAAAAGAAAGCTTGATCCGTGTGACTTAAAACAATCTCATCACATGTTTAATTAAATTCACTTTAATTATTTAAGTTCCCTAAGTTTTAACTTAGAAAATACATTAAAATAATTAATTAATTTAATCTCCTAAACCAGATGAAATTTCCCAAATCAATTTTTGGGTCTTGTAGATCGAGTGTACTCTAGTCCCTCCACAAAATTTAGGAGCTAGAGCACAACTGATGCTACCCCAAATACACAAAATCTCAACACTCCCTCGTAGCATCGAGGGTGTGCTCTAGCAATACATCACACTATGCATTACATGATTTTGGGCACTGGTTCTGTGCTGCTGAAGCTTGGCCTGCTGCCACTCAACTCTGCACTGCTACTGCCATTATGCATTGCTGCCCATGACTCTGCCACTGCCACTGCAACCTCTGTACTACAGCTCCCTCTCAATATGTTGCATCTGTGACGCTCATAGCACTGTCACTGCTGATTTGTTGCACTTCAACTTCAGTTGTTGAGAGAAACAAATGAATCTCTTGCCCAATCTTTGACAAACAAGTCAGATGAGTTACATCCTCATCACTAAAGCTCCATAGGCTACAGATCTGTGCTGACATCTGAAGGATGATGCACAGCTACAGCTCTGCACTGTGTAAGCAGACTCCCTCTGCACTACTGAAGTCACATCATCCCCTTGTGCTTAAATCTTTCACGTTGATGTTGTATTGTGTTGTCCCACTAAAGCCTTCTACGTTGTTGCAACTTGCAGCTCTGCCCTGCGCTGCTGAAGTCACATCAACCTCTGTTTTGTCGTTGTTGCTGCTCTGCTCCTCCCGGTCTTCATATCTGCCTCTGCTTCATCTGTGATCTATGCACCCACTGCTCCACTTGTCCCGCCATTGTCTTAAGGCTAACGTAGCTCGCATGTGATCCAAGAGATGAGCTGCTCAAGGATCCCGCCTTCTATGTAGTTCTTCTACATATCCATGTCACCCCACCTTCGTGGTTCATGAGCACTCATGGCTGCATCAACTTTCGAACCATCATCTGCCACAAACTACTTTGGAAGAAGATGCTTCCTTGTCCTTTTTCTTCTAAGTACAATTACTGGCAAAATGTCCCATTTCACCACACTGGAAGCACTTGATCTTTGACAGATCCTTCTTCTTCTTTCCCTACTGCCTCTTTCATGCCAAGGTTGCATCTTCTTCATCTTCCTTCTTCACTTTGCTTGATCCCGTGCTGTACTGCTTCTTGGTGAATCTGCGGAGTTCTTCTTGACGCAAAATTACCCACAAGCTATCCCAATCTGGGAGGTCTACTCTGCCCAAGATACTTTGGACAAAGGTTTCCCACTCATTTGTGACTGAATTGAGAGCAGTCCTGACCATCACATCGTCTTCCACCTTAGCACTTGTTACATTCAGCTGATCTCTAATTGACTGCAATCTGAAGAGAAAATGCTCCATGTCTTCTCCCTTGGTCATCATGAATGACCTCATCTGTGTCTCCAACAGCATCTTTCTTTGGATAGATTTTCCCTCATATAAGGAGATCAAGGCCTTCCACATCTCATTAGTTGTCTTCTTCTTAGCTAAGTGTGGTACAATATGGCCCTTGATTCCATCCATAACCAGCCTCTTGGCATGCCCAGCAGGCTCCTTATGCTTCCGAAGTAGATCCGGATCTGTCGGTGTGGCCAGAGTTTGCTCTGCATGGTCTCTAAGATTATATGTCTCAAGGACTATCAGAATCCTTGCCTTCCAAACTGAAAAGTTTGAGAGGCCATCCAACCTGTTCTGATCACACAGTCCATGAGGAGCCATCTGCTCAGAATGTGTCAGAACTTCCTTTTCTCTTTGCTAGAGAAATGGATCTAAGGCCCTTGGTGAAACAGGCACCTTCTGCTCCCTCTGACAACTGATTTCCCTCCTTGGAAATCTACCAAATCAACTATGATTCAGCTCTTCTTTGATCCTCTGATCAAACTGCAAGTTTCCTTTGGCTAGAAACTCTCTGAGAAGCGGATTTCCTCCTGCTCTTTATCACTTGTGCTTAGGCTAAAAATCTAAAAAACTTCAGAAATTTAACCCCACCAGCACCTTCTGAATTTTTGCAGCTTTTCTTCAGTCTTTTCTGGATCTGACAGATTCAGATCTGCATCACACTAGTAGGCTTCAGACTAGTCCAGTGTTGTTTCTGAGTTGCCTCTGCGCAGTAATTGTGTGGGCTTGCTAGGAGACAACATTAGACAGCGTCACCCTTCCCTCTGCGTGAACCTGCCTCTGAAAACTACGTTGTCCCTTCAGATCTGTGTTTTTGTTGCTTTTCCATCTACTTCCTGCAGCTAGAACCTTCAGATTCTTGTTGGTGACCCTCCTAGATCGAAACTGGCTCTGATACCATGTGGAAATTTCTGAATCTTTACACTTTATGCAGAAATTATTTACTGTTAGTCTGGTTATGCTCCTCCTAGTTAGACAAGTTATTAACTGAATAAATTCAAGTTAAAATCGAAGCAAAACAAATAACAGATCTCCACCAATCCAGATCTAGAAAAAGCTCATGCACACATAGACAAAGTGACACAGTTATTTCTGGACAAATAGTCCCTGGAAAAACCCAATGTGGGAAAACCGGTCTCTGGCTGTTGGAGGGTTTAATTATTAAGAATTTTCTGAATACAAGAAGCCTAGGTTCCAGATCTGGAATACCCGACAGAGAAATAATAGATCTACAGCTCACTGGCTGATCTAGGACCAAAATAATGACTGATCCACACCCTCAAACAGGATTTACAGAACTCAGCCAAAATTAGGGCATAGAAACCCCAGCGTTGCCCCTAAAAGCCTTTGTGTTAGCCTCTAAAGCCCCTCTGACCCTCAGCGTTGCTCCAGAAAGGGTTGCGTTACCCCAAACTAGGCGACGTAGTCCTTACGCTGCCCCTTAAGGTCTCTAGGTAACCCCTGAGGGTTTCCTGCTGAAAATCATGCTGTCCTTGAAGGGACTGCGTTGTCCTTGCTGCTGCAGCTTCCCTTCTCCTCTGCGTTGTCCTCCGAGCTGATCTCTTCCTCTTGTGTATTCTAGACCTCGGGATCAAATCATCCCCTTGGCCTAAATTCCCCTCTCTGCAACTAAAACAATTCTGAGTATTCTTAGCAAACCCTGCCCTAGAATCTCAGCATAGCTTCAATGCTTTGCCTCTGTGTATCTTTACAAATGACCCCAAGTCTTTCCTTTATACTTTTCTCGTTGAGAAACCAACAGCCATGATCAAATCTTGAATCAATGGCTAAGATTAAAAGAAAGCTTGATCCGTGTGACTTAAGACAATTTCATCACATGTTTAATTAAATTCACTTTAATTATTTAAGTTCCCTAAGTTTTAACTTAGGAAATACATTAGAATAATTAATTAATTTAATATCTCCTAAACCAGATGAAATTTCCCAAATCAATTTCTGGGTCCTGTAGATCGAGTGTACTCTAGTCACTCCACAAAATTTGGGAGCTAGAGCACAACTGTTAATACCCCAAATACACAAAACCTCAACATTGGTGTGTTTAACCAGTCCAAAAATTTGTTCATTCGACAACCCTTGGCAATAAAGATATATTAGTGACTCTTTTGGTGACTACATTCATATTCAAAGTGTGTGATAATTTGCAATCTTTTAGCGTAGACTCTTACAAGCTTTTATGGCAATATTAACGAGAACTTAACCTTGTAGGGTTCAAATAGTTTTCATTTGCTCTGTTTGCTTTCTATCATTCATTCATACTCCATACAACGCATGAGTAATTTAATCTAATTGTTAATCATTCTAAGGAGTAAACTTATTAGCTATTTTCCCATCCTTAGTTGATTTGGACTAGGGTGCAAGTCCCTTGAGGCTTGGACAACTTTTCAGGTTGTAGCCAAGTGAAATATGCACTTTTAAGGCCAACTCACCTTGTTGGTCTGCTCTTTTTTGCACAGCTTTAAGAAAGTACTATAATATTTCCTAGGTTGTTATGCATTTATAAGTACTAAGAATCATTTACTTGCAATTAATTTAATATTTTCCGTCAATTTACAGAAATTTTATCTCGCTGGTTTTCTAATTTTCAATTTCTAGCATCAATTTGGTGTATACGTGCATATAGCATTTAGTTCTCATCTTTTAAAGTGTTTTTGAGTGACTTTTGCTTACTGTTTTGGCACATTTTAGAACAGAGCAGCAGTGGATTATCAAATATTTAAGCTTACACTTAATTTTTGCATTTAGACTCGAATTCTAGGCTTATGTGCTTGTTGCCCACTTTCGCACTCGCTGATTGATATCTGATTTTATTCTTATTTCATCAGTTTGAGGTCATACTCACCTTTTTATATTATCATTTGATACCTTAAACTATTAAGCAGAGCCCCCATGGTTGGAAAAGCACCAACCCAAAGTGAGGTAGGTTCAAAGGAAGGTGATGTTCACTCTTTATTAGTAATCCGAACTCTAGTATTTGCAGGAAGGAATTTCCAAGTGATAATTGGATATATAGAAAATCCTTGTTTATGCTCTATATTCATGACCTTTAATTAGAAAAATATTTTTTAAACAAAAAATCATAATAATTTTCTATTTTAAAATATTCTCCTCTTTTTTAATTATTTACAATTTTATGTTTTAAACTCCTTGTTTCCCGAACAACTCAATTTTCAATTCAAAAGATGCAATCAACATGTTCCTGGTATTCTTCATCTTGCCTTCTTTCTGTTAACATATAGTGCTTACCTTTGAGTTTTAACAAAATGTTGGTGATCCCCTTGATATGCACCAAAGGGTTACCCGGAAAGGAACTCCCAAGCATATTATTGAGAACAGTTCCAAAGAAATCATGGAGGATCTTTGTCGATCCATTCGGCTTTGGCCTTCAGTGAAACCCAATCGAAACTGGATATCTATAAACTAGAGGTTAAAACATGGATATGAATGTTCCCTCCTTGGCAGAGGCTTTTAAGTTTTATGATACTTTTTCACTCAGGGGATGAGGCAGCTGTGTTTGAGGGAGAACCCTAGTTTTTAAACTGAGAAAACTTCTAAATGAAATTCTGGCAAACTGGTTTTGATCCTAGAGTTTAAAATTCCCCTAAATCTCCAGTTTGAGTTCTTGGCCTTTTTCACACCTTTGGTAATTTGTAACGAAATCTATTGGGATGGACTGGGCATCTATGTTGGTATGGCTAAATTAAGGAAAAAAACTTGCAAATTATACCAGAGTGTGGCAAATATGGATCTGAATAAGGCCGCCTGATAAGCTTAATCTAAAGATTGGTGCTCAAATGGTGGAAGAAGATGTAGAGTGTGAGAATAGCCCATTTAGAGGTAGATTTAGTCATCCAAATTAAAATTTCAAGGCCCATCTTCCATTGTAACAACTTATTTCAAGGATCTTTCAGATTCAGAATATTCTTCTAGAGTTGAAAAAGAACATATTATATCTTTAATCCCCAGAGCCGTAATTGAGGAAGTGAACAGGAGTATTCCAGCAATGGTGACAGAAGTGGAACTCCAATAAGTAAGTTTTCTCCATGAGGAAGATTAAGGCTCCAAGTACAGATAGTTTCCCTGTGGAATTCTTTCAAAAAATGTGGTATACAGTCAAGCAAGAACTCCTGGATGCAACTAAAGAATTAAGAGAATCTCATAAGGTATTGAAGAGTCAATATCCTCAACTCAACCTTTATCACTGTGATTTCAAAGGAAGACTATGCAAATGATTTTGATTCTTTCCAGCCAATGTCTCTTTGCAATATTGTATAACAAAATAATATCCAAGATCAATGTCTCCATAAGCAATCCTACCTCTCAATATTGATATCAGAAAAATTATGTGGTTTTATAGTATAGAGTACGAACAGTCTAATCTCAATGGCAAAAGAGGAAATTCATTCCATGAAACACGGGAAAGACAAGGAAATGCTTTAAAACTGGGCCTGACCAAAGCCTATGTAAGTTCAACTGCAAATAATTGCAAGAAATTCTCTTAAGAATTGGGTTTAAAGTTTTGAACAAAACCATAATGGATTGGATTAAAATGTTTTTAGAGAGTGTACTTTGTTGTCCTAATAAATGGAGGACCAAACAATTTCTTCCAAGCCTCAAGGGAACTTCGTTAGAGTTGTGCTCTATAAAATCTAGCACCCACGTATGATGTGAAGCCCCTAGCATCGAGGGGCTAGTTTGTGCAACTTAGGACGGGTACCCAGTATCACCTCAATAGCCCTTCCTTCTACTTTGGCTCTTCTTCAACTCAATGGGAGCTTCCCTAAAAGATAGGATTGCTAAGGCTATGGAATGGAGGCTCTAGGTGATGTACAAACAGTAAGCCTAAACAAAACAAGTGGTTGTAATAGAAGTGGAATAAATGAGTGGTGTTGGAAAGGAATACGAAGGTAGAAACCCAAACACCAAATGCTCAATCACGCCTTGGGTTAATGGAGTCATGGGCGAATAGATCAAAAGGGTAAGTGCATGAGAATGCAAGGCAATAGGATCCGCTATGCATGCCATAAATCAGCCTTAGCTTGCTGACTTATATAGCAGAAAATTACCTCAGAAGGCTTTAATTGTCATACTAAAGCATTTGTAATGAATGTGATGTTATGTTAATCTAACAAAAATTTGGTTTATCATATGAAAGGTGAACATAACAACAATAGAGGTAAGAGGGGTAAGTATTCACATTATTGTATCCAACTGAAACATGGTTCATTATAAAGGGAAATCACAACATGATCCAAGGGTTTCCTAATACAAAATCAAAACATAAAATATAAGTGCACAACAAAACCTCGTATCAAAGGGGAGAGTTCCTCAACCCCAAGAATCCCCCAACAATAGAGAGAGAGCTCCTCTTTATATTATGAGTCTCTTCTCTCATACAATAAAATATTGTTATCTTTTAACGAACTCATGACAAGTCAAACAAATATTATAATAATGAAGTAGTTAGATCTCTCCTAATCCATGGTTGACCATGTTACGACATGTGGAAAATAGCCTTAAGTCAATTCAGCCATGTTGACTAATATGTGCCGACTACCCTATAGCAGCATACATTTTTTCAAAGCATTCCATCATGTTCGAGCAGTCAGACATCCAGAATTCATCATCATTCAGCGGATTATCAAAGCTATGTGATCCAAAATTTGTAGCCCTATGGGCCATCATGTAAAAATATTCTAGTATGTTTGTAAAGCCATGTAAAACACCTAGGTAAGCTTAAGATTTTTAGCAAAGAGTTTCACTTTAGGGAGTTTTTTAACCTCAACTAATTATTGTGTTTTTCCTAAACATCAAATAATTAGAGGAGTTTTTCTCCAAAGTATACCCCAAAGCTAGAGTGGAGCTCCATGGTGATGTTTAAGGTGAGTCCTAATGTATAATGTCCTACAAGATCATGTCTAAGGTCTTGCAGAATTTTGTTAAATCTAAGTGTCTAATTTTAATTATTAAAATTTCCAATTGGTCGGGATTTTAATAATTATTTTGATGTAAAAATGTAATGTTTATAGAAGTTGATGGGGATATGAGTACTCATAATTAGAACCTCTACATCTCAACTTTCTATTTAGACAAATTTTGAAGGTTGAAATTATGTCTATCCCCTTGAATTATTATTATTTCTATTTTCCAGCAAAAAAATGGCAAAATAATTAGCCGGAAATAGGTCAGAAAATAAAATTGAGAAAATAAAATTCTCCAAGTGAAAAATATTTAAAAAAAGGAATGTGCACGTTCCAATAAGGGAATCTACACAAATCAAGCAAGCAAAAATTCAAGAAAAAATCGTTGGGGCAGAAAAAAGGAATAAATTCCCAGAGAAAAAATAAATTAATTAATTAAATTAAATAAAATAAAAATAAAATAAATAAATAAATAATATATATATATATATATATAAATTGATTTTTTAAGAAAAATCAAATTTATAGTCCACATTGGTTAAATGAATGGGAGCTTTTCGAGGAATTATAAAAAAATAATAAATAAATTTGGACCAAGAAAAAAGCCATCATCAAGGAATTCAATTTTTTTCCCAAGCAATCAAGGGTGGAGATTATTTTGACATGGATCAAAAATTTAACCAACCAAGATCAAGTCAAATTTGTGCACCTTCATGGACCTAGTCGTTTTTCACTTGGAAGAGCCTCTAAAACTCTCATTTTTTCTATATAAGGAAGCATATGCTCCTCATTGTACCATCTCTTGATACTATACTCTTGCTTTTGGCTCTTGAAGCTCTTTATTTTGAAATAATATAACGGAAGTCTTTGGGGTGAAGTATTGTGGCTCTTCTTCTATGGATATGGTAATGATTCTTTGAGTTTAAATTTTCTGTGGTAATCACATTTGTTATTTCCATTTGGTCAGGGTAGAATTATTACTGTATAGCTATCTTACACTGATAATTGGATTTGAAGAATATTTTAGGATTGGACGTGGCTAGTGTGTTTTTGTCCAAGCTACTAGAACTTCCTTCCATTGTATTTGTAATATCCCAAATCGGGAATAAAAAGTGTATATAAAGCACAATAGACTAAAAACTACAGCAACAAAAAATACACCAAAAAACACAAACTGGAGCCAAAATAACTGTTGAGCCATTTTATTAATTTGCTTGGAAAGAGTACAAATGAGGTGTTGGAAAGTTTGCACCTGGGCCTCCTCAAGGCAGGCTGAAGGACAACTCAAACCCAAGCTAAATCTCCTGCTGGAAGTGGCTCTGTGTGGCTTTGTCTGCGCTGCCTAGCCCAGAAATGTTACTTTTGGCTAACTTCGAACTGCTGGATAGGTTGCTTCCCTTGCTCAGAAAATTTCGGGAATTGGACACCAGACTCTACTCAACAAACCCACAAAAACCAAGAAAGGATTTGTTGTAAGCTCGACCCCGGAAACTGGCCCTCTTGGGCTTGGCTAAAGCAACAAAACTAGTAGATTTGTTGACTTTAATAGTAAAAATACACGAGGTATTTAGAATAATAATTTATTAATAAAATATATGATAAGATAAGATGATTGAAAGTTACAATGAGGCCCTGCTTATATACCTATGCAGGTGACCTTTCATGACTAGTTAACTAATAACTACTTAACATAATCCTATTTGATTATTTAGTAATTACATTTATTCTATTTTATACAAATTATATTTGTTACATTGCCTCTTCCTTCAGAAGCTTTGTCCTCAAAGCTATATTGTTGGCAATTGTCTTCATCTTTAATTGCTAATCATTTCCTCAGTTCCTTCACTTAGATCAGTTAATTTTTTTGCTCAGCATGTAAATTCGTTCCCAACACTATCTAGAGCTAGGTTTTTTTTCTTTTTCTTTTTTTTTCTCTTAGCTTATCATTATAATTATATATATAATTATAATTATAAGCTATATAATATAATTATCTAAGAATCGAAGGCACACGAAGGTTAGAAGACAACGATACGCCGATCCACGATTACACCATTTCGTAAAACTGAAAACCCGATCCACGAAGTTTATTGATCCGATCTGGTAGCGTATTTGTATTCATATTTGTATCCACGAATTCGTTTTTCGTTTTTTTTTTTTTTTTTTTTTTTTTTTTTAATCTCTAAATTGAATCCTGTAAATTTACCAGTCATCAATTAAAAACATGATTTTTCATGAGGACGGTGGTGACCATCAAATTGCATGCAAATGTATCGAATAATCATGCTGTGACCCGGGAACTATCGTGGGAAACCATCGGCGAATCTCTGGAATTATCCTCTCTACCAGAGTTCGATACCAAGGCAAGGACCGAACCTATTGATGATACTCCAAAATGAAAAGAATGCATACGTGCATCAACAGTTCCAAATCATACTTCTCAGCGAATTCATAGACATATGCAACACTCTCTACCGCAATGAGCTCACGAGCAATCAAGTACTCGCAAGCCCTTTTCAGAGAATTCATGGCATAGAATTTCGCAGCTTCGGAATTGGCATAAGCATCGCCCACATGAGAACAATGCAGACGGCCTGTATAGACAAATTCAATCACTGATACAAATGTCGAATGCTTTATGTTGGGGACCTCCACAAATCTTTCCACAGATTCTTTGAAGGAATTCTTAGGAAACATTACGCGGAATACGTCGGATGCTTCCCTGAGCACGCACTTGTGGGCATGTTCAGCAGATCTATGAATCGATAATTCATCTCTACCTCTATTTTTCCACCAGTTTACAAAGATTTTATGTATGGGTTTTCCTCTACATAAACTTTTCTATCTACTAGTTTCCCCATCTTTAATGGGCTTTGGTATTTCAATTCTATAACTCTTGGAGTACCCACTAGCAGGCTCATCTTTATTTTTAAGATCAACTTCATTCTCATAATTTGGGATTTCCATAACCTGATCTTCTACAGAATGTGGTGAATCTTCATGATTATCTTCAAAAATATCTTCTTCCTTATTATGGATTTCATCATAAAAAAATTTAAGATGGGTTGTAACTTCTGTACATGAATTTTCTAATCGCTTAAATGCTTCTTGAATTGTTTTAATCTTCTCACTTTCTTTAGGATCTTCACATAGTGGCACATTGCATGGTAAACAATGTTCATAGGCTCGTAAACTACGTTCATAGGCTTGTAAGACGATGTTGTGCGACATGGCTCTGATACCACTGAAGCAACAAAACTAGTAGCTTTGTTGACTTTAATAGTAAAAATACACGAGGTATTTAGAATAATAATTTATTAATAAAATATATGATAAGATAAGATGATTGAAAGTTACAATGAGGCCCTGCTTATATACCTATGCAGGTGACCTTTCATGACTAGGCATGTCTTTTAGACATGCCTTTTCAGTTAACTAATGACTACTTAACATAATCCTATTTGATTATTTAGTAATTGCATTTATTCTATTTATTCTATTTTATACAAATTATATTTCTTACATTGGCTCACTAAACTGCTGGGGAAATCGAACCAATGGAAGGAACTGCTAGGAAATGCCTCAGGAATGCTACAAAAAACCCCTGGTAGGATGTGGCTATGCTCACCTCCAAATCTCCTGATAAGAATTCTCTTCTCTCCAATCTTTCGGCACCAACACCACTCTGCGCTGCGCAGTCTCTTCCACCTCTTCGCAATCCAGAAAGGGCTACGCTATCCCCTTTAGTTGTTGATGGATAATTCCTTCACAAAATGTAGAACTCCTCTCCTTAGCGAGCACTTGAAGTCCCCCGAGGCAGAGGTTGAGATCTTTGCTTGAAGATCTCGTGTGCTAAACAACACTGCTGACTTGGCTCTCCGGCTCAAGTGTGCTCAATTAAATTGACAAGAAGAAATTAGTTGAATGAATGAGGAATGAGGTCTTCCTTCTTCCTTTTGTCCATTGAGGCTCAACACATTCCTTGGGCCCCACCTTGGCATGCATTGCTTCTCCTTGAGCCACTCACGTGTTGCCTTCCTCCAGCCACTCACACACTGCCTTCTTTGTGTCCCCTTCATGTTGCCACCTAAGGAAAACTCGACCCCACCACTAGAGCCGCAATTTTTCCTTTGTAACTTTAGGAAGTCGCTTTATTTTGGCCAAATTTTATTTGTGGGTCCCCTACCCACTTTATTTTTGTCCAACATTAGGAAAGGCAAAAATTAATCAAAATTAATATTCCAATTCGCTAAATTGCTAATTTGGAATATTACAATCCTCCCCGCTAAAAAGTTGTTTGTCCTCAAGCAACTGAAAAGATGGATGTTGAATAATTTGTTCCCCCTCCCAAGTGGTATCCTCATCTGAAAGGTTCCTCCATCTTATCAAATACTCCTTCACCACCCTGCTCCTCAAGTACCTCTCTCTGGTATCTAAGATGGCCTCGGGCTGAAGCACCAAATGTCCCTCATCATCTATAGGAGGGAGCTCAGTCACTGCTGACACCTATTGTCCTAAAGCTTTCTTCAGGCATGATACATGGAGAAGTTGTGGATCTGGCTCCCCTATGGCAACTCCAACTCATATGCCACCTCCCAAACTCGTCAGACAACTCTATAAGGCCCATAGAAGCGAGGCTTGAGCTTCTCGGCTCCCTTCTTCTTCAGCGTGGATTGCCTGTATGGCTGAAGTCGGAGGTACACCAAGTCCCCTACCTCGAACTGCCTCTCTACGTGGCCCTGGTCTACATACATCTTTTGTTGGTTATGCATTGTCCTCAAGTTGTCCTTGATAGCCCTAAGGATGTCCTGAATCTCTTGAATCCAATCTTTGGCCCTAGGGGGCTTAATAGCTCCAAACATGTCATCAGCAAACGTCAGTGCATCATAACCATATAAAGCACGAAAGGGGGACATACCAATAGACAAGTGGAAAGTGGTGTTGTAGCAGTACTCCCCCTAGTGCAGCCATCGCAGTGAGGCCTTTTGCAGCCCTGTGACATAGTTTCGCAAGTAGCCTTCCAGCCACTTGTTCACTATCTTTGTCTGCCCATCGGTCTACGGATGGTAGCTTGTGCTCAGTGTGAGCTTCGTGCCCACTAGTCGGAACAGCTCCTACCAAAATCCTCCCATAAACCTGTTGTCCTGGTCATTGACTATGGCCTTGGGAAGACCATGCAACTGGAAAATGTCTCTGGCGAACAACTCGGCCACCTATGAAGTTGTGTACTAAGCTGAAATGTTAAAGAATGTGCATACTTGGTTAGTCTGTCAACCACGACGAAGATACAATCCTTGCCCTGCACCATGGGCAGCCCCATGATAAAGTACATCAATATGCTCTCCCACTTCCCCTACAGAATGGGAAGCGACTACAACAATCCTGCTGGATGGGTCAACTCCCCCTTGTTCCTCTGGCAGACTACGCACTCCCAGACATGTCGGAGTACATCCTCCTTGAGGCCCTTCCAGGAGAACCTCTCTCTGATGGCCCTGTAGGTTTTGGTGAACCCTGGTGCCTTGATAGTGGGGAGTCATGAGCTGCATGCAAGACCTTCTCCCACAAACGAGAGTTGGTTGTCAAAAAGATCCGGTCCCGATAATAAATGACCTCATCCATCACCCGGTACCGGTCATCCGTCACTTGTTCATCCAACACCTCGCATGCAAATTGGTCCTCTGAATACTCCACCAACAACTACGCCTTCCAATCTGCGTCTATACTCATCAGGGAGAGGGATGCTGACCTCCGCGACAAGGCATCGGCCACCACATTATTCTTCCCTTTGACATACTCAATGTCAAAGTCATAGGCCCGGATCTTACTGACCCACTTCTGTTGTCTCTCCTGCAAATGCTTCTGCTCTAGGAAATACCAGAGGCTGTTATGATCGGTCTTAACCTTGAGCCAGTTCCCCACCAAATATTGTCTGAGCTTGGCCAGTGCATGCATGATGGCCAACATCTCTTTGTCATATATGGGGTAATGCCTCTCATGAGGCAAGAGCTTTCAGCTCTCGAAAGCAATGGGGTGTCCATCATGCATCAACACTGCCCCAACTCCTACCCCAGATGCATCGCACTCCAAGACAAATGGCTTGGTGAAATCAAGGAGTGCAAGCACTGGGCAGCTACTCATCACCTGCTTGAGGCGATCAAAAGCCTCCTGCGTTGTGGGGGTCCAAGTGAATGCTCCCTTCCTGGTCAAATCCGTAATAAGTGCAGATGCCCACAAATCCCCTCACCTCGGTGACATTCTTGGGCTCTGGCCAATCTCTGATGCCCCTGGTCTTCTCCCCGTGCACTTGTACACCGTCCTGTCCTATAATGTGGCCCAAGTATAGCATCTTTGTCAGTGCAAACTCACACTTGGACAGCTTGGCATAAAACTTCTGCTCCTCCAAAATACACAGCACTGCCTCCACATGCTGCAAATGCTCCTCCCATGTTCGGCTATATATCAGGATGTCATCGAAGAAGACTAGAACGAACGTCCTCAACTAGCCACGAAAAACATGGTTCATATAAGACTGGAATGTGGCTGGAGCGTTGGTTAGCCCAAAGGGCATCACCAAAAACTCAAAGTGCCCATAATGGCACCGGAGCGCTATCTTGGGGGCATCCTTATCACTCACCCGAATATGATGATACCCTGATCTCAAATCTATTTTGGAAAAGAACTTGGCCCCCTCAACTCATCCATAAGCTCATCTATCTGCGAGATGGGGTAGCGGTTCTTCATTGTCTTCTTGTTCAGGGCACTATAATCTATACACATTCTCAGTGTACTATCCTTCTTCTTCACCAGGACAACTGATGAAGCAGAGGGGCTCGAACTTAGTCGAATATGCCCCAAGGCCCAAAGCTCATGTATGTCCCTCTCGATCTCAACCCGGTAGGCCTTGGGGTGCCTATACGGAGTAGAGATCACGGCCTGAATGTCAGGCTCCAACTTAATGGTGTGCTCAAATCCTCGAGCAGGTGGCTGACCTGGTGGAATGTCCCCGAAAACCATGGAGTATTGGTCGAGGATGGCCTGTACATCTGGGAGAGGGTCTAGCTACACCATCTGCCTCTGAAATCCTCAACTCAATTGCCCACTTTATATCTCCCCGTCTGAAATTTGCCTCCATCCTATGCGCAGAGACTGTCTGAGGTGGGTACAAATGCATACCCCTCAGCATCATCGGTTTCTCGTTCTTGTCCAAGAACTCCATATCCAGCTTCTGCCAATTTGTAGTAACTCTACCAAGGGTGAAAAGCCATTGGACCCCCAACACTATGTTGGTGTCGGAATGTAGACCACAAAGAAATGATATGTCACTCAATAGGTCCCCATGGTCACTGTTAAGGCTGGAACATAAGCATGCACTGCATGGTCCTAGCTCTCGGCACTAGCACAGAAAATCCTTCAAATCCCTTTGTCTGGAGTCTGGACACCCCTCCTCTGCACCATTTGGGTGTCTATGAAGTTGTGTGTGGCTCCACTGTCCACAAGCATCATGTCTCATTTGGATCTAACAAAGTTTCTTTGAGTTGTGTAGAAAATCATTTGATTGAATCAGATCTCAAGCGTGGGGGGGATGTTTTTGCTTAAGTTAACCAACTCTTGACTGAGAAGGTGGGAGAATCCACTCTATTTCACTTGAAGGATTTATCTAACGAATTTGTTGTAGGGTTTCCAGATCTTAGCTAGAGGAAAATCTATTTATCTCATTTATCTTTCTTTAAATCATTGTGCTTAATTAGGATCTACTAATTTGAGGTTTATTTGTTGATCAGGGATTGGAGTTGGACTCATAATCCCTTTATCTATAAATTATAATTTTGTAAATAGATTTGTTTTACATATTTTCTTCTAACCCTTATTTATCCATCTTGTATAGCAATTGGGGTTTGCGTGAGTTTTCTCTTGCAGATCTGTGGAGACGTCTAGGGTTTTTCTTTGAATTCGTTTTGCAGCTGGATTTGTCAAGAATCAAAGATAATTCGATTGGTGAGGGCTTTTTCAAGATTATTTGAAGTCAATCAACCAAATAAACCCTTCTCTTCAGGGTCGCGGACTTTGAGGCTTGTCCTAAGGCCTCCATTTGAATTTCATTTCAATTTTAAAATTAGCAGTCATTAGCTTTCATAATTTCATTCTAGCCTTGGAGGATTAGTATTTTAAATTTTGTGGCTCAAACAATTTACTTGCCTATTTTTCTACAAGGCCACAAGCAATTTTTTCCTCCTAGAGCTAGGCCGCCAGGGTTTTGAGGTCATAATTTTCGTTTTGATTAATAACCTAATAACCCTTGTCTTTGCAGTAATTTCTAACCATTTTGTAACAGGGTTTCAATATCATTTTGGGCTCAAAACAAATTTTCAGAGGCATCGTTTCATAAAAAAAAATTATCTCAAGAAGGTCATAGGCCTTTCAAACCTCAAACCATGGATCTCGACTATCTAAATTTTTCCTAAGTCTAAACTCAGGGAATATGGTTAATTAATCAGTATTAATTGAGATGAGGTGTTCTAGAAATTCACAGGGTTCGACAGGGAATTAATTTGGACCATTGATTATGTTTTAATCTTGGTCGTTAGTGCACCAACAGAAGATTATAAGAAGAAGTCGATGGGTAGATGGAGATCACATGAGTGCAGTTACTCAGTTGCCCAGGCAGTTCGATTTTCTCGGTGGTTGTAATTCAGCAGAGAGGATAGAGCCAAAGGGTGAGTAGCAAGTGAGAGAAGAGGGCAGCAGCTCTCCCCGTCTGAAATTTGCCTGCGCAGAGACTGTTGCCAAAGCCATGGCAACCTTCACAATGTACCTGAAATCCTTGCTAGGAGGCCATGCAAGAACAATCATAACCTAGCAAAAAGAAACAAAGACAAGAGGCTAATAGAAAAACAATAATAATCAAGGAAGAGAGAGATATAAAGTACTTATCTTTTGAGGATTATAGGGAACTGTCAACTCCCCCTTGATATTTGCCCTTTTGCAGAAATGAAATCCATTTGCAAACTCATCATGCTCATCCTCATCATCATCATGCTTCTTTCCTTCCCTCCCTTGCATCAGCTAGGATTTTTCTTTTAGTTGAACCATTGGTTTAGGTCAAGTTCTAGTATTTTATCCTCAAACCCTATGGTCTTTCAAAACTTCTTTACAAACCCTGAGACTTCCAAAATCTTATTGATACCTTTTGTAAGTCCAATATCCTGTTGCAAATCTCATAGCAAAATAGGTGAAGAAACCTTTCTTCTTTGGAGTATCTTACTTGATCATATCTCATATACTTTGAAGGAAAAACTAATCTGTTCTATTAACAGTTATCAGCAACATATCTTCATCCAATACAATTCGAATCATAACAGTACAATGCAAGGCATCTCTTGCACTTTGACAAGAACCCTTGGGCCTTCCTCAATCATATAAGATATTTCTATGTTAGTACAAGGTGTAAGGCATTAGAGGCTTAAATCTTGTAGCTTCAAACTCTGCCTTTAGCACATATTTTGCAGTATGATGTGACCAAAGGGAATGTCTCTGCACTTCATTTCAACACATCATACTTTTTGAACCATAAGCCAAATTCCAAACTTTCAGGACTCCCTCAAACAAGAGAGATCATCAAATCTATCATGTGCAACTTTTCTTGCTGAAGTAGATATAGATGGGACAGTTCATCCAAATCACAGGAAGACAAGAATGTGCCAAGTCTTCCAAAAGGACTCCTTTCATCAGCCGAGATAAAAAAGCAATATTTAATTAGTTTAAGTATGTGATGTTTTTGAAAAGCAGCCGTGAAATGTTAGAGTTCCTTTGCAAGATAAAAGCTCCTGCCCTGTACAGCTGCTATAATCATGAGCACAGTTTTTCCACAATCTTCCTTTACAAAAGAATCATTAGCAACTTCTGATCGCAGAGTAACACAGTTATTGGTAGAGATTAGATGGATGTTTTTCGGCCCTTTTCAAACAAAGTAATTCGGTCTTCTCAGAACATTTTAATACTAGAAATAATTTGTCCTTTACAAGAACAACTCCACTTGTGAAAGTGACTTTGTCATCACAAGATATCTGATGAGGAGCTTGGCCTCTTCTTTTCTGTTAGCATATGAATATCCTTTCAATTATCATCAAGGCTGAACTCTGTTCCTTAAAGATCAGCTTTAGAGTCTGCTATAGGACTGATATTATAGCCAGTTTTTAAAACTAGAGATCGTCTAAAAAAAAATCAGTCCATGGTTTACGAGAAACAAAGTTAGGATCTCTTCAAATTTTCTTTTAGACATATAAACTCGAAATAACTCAAGAGCACCTTCGAAAAAGGGCTTAAGTCTGCCCTAACTAGTCTTATTACAGGTAGAAACCACCACCTTGATGATAGATGGCACAATCTGAATTTGAGCCTATATTTTCAAACATGTTTATACTTACAGAGGTATAGATTGAGGTACCCATCTACCTCTCAACCAGGCCTATTCTTGGTCCTGCAACTCAGCACACAATCCTATATAATTTTATCCCCTTATTGACAATATTTTAATGTGGACAATGCTAATGAATGTTGGAAAGGGAGCATCAGTATATTCTTTTTCCTTGAATCAAGCTAGATGAAATGAAATCACAGTAAGCATGTCAAAATATGGTACATACCTTGCAATTTATGTATATTAAAAGTTAAAAACTCTATTGCAGAAAGACTATAGAAGACAACCTGTTGGCTCTTTTATTGATCTGAGATGTCTGGACCTGTTACTTGTTGGCCTATTCAAGCATATCATCATCCTCATCATTATATGTTCTGTCATATCTTGATTTCTTCTGTTGTGGATACTCATCATTAATATCTGATTTTGAAGTAACCTGCTTGTGTTTCCTCTTCCTATCATTCTTCCTTTTAGGACACTTGTCTTGATAGTGGCCAAACTATTTGTTGAGAATTAGGTAAGGCTAGGTTTAATTCAAATTCCCTTCTTGATAATTACTTGTGAGCTTACTTCCTTTACTTATGTCTTCTCTTCTTAGCTTATTATGTCTTTCATCAAATTAATTACCAAAACACACGAGACACAAATTTAGGCTCTTCAAGCCAGGGCCAAAACCTGTCCCTCTTGGAGAGGAAAACCCACAAGAAATTCTTCTTATAGACTTTCAGTGGACAAGTACTATGACCAAGACTCAGACCCCTGACCTATGTATGCCTTCAAGACCTTGTCACTGCTTCTTCAATGACTCCTTGACCCAATCCTTCTTTCCTGCACCTTCCTGCACCGATCTGCACCTTTCAGCACCAAGACTAGAGATCTCGATCTCTGCTTGTATTCTTCCTTCTCCGGCTATATGAGATCCTTGCTTGACATCAGCACTGTATCACAGAATGTCCTACCTTATGATTTATCCTTGCTGACTGTACACACTTATCTTGTTTCCTCTTATAGAATAGTCCACCCTATACACAGTCCTGTTCTAGTACTTGACATAGTACTGTTCTTGTACTTCAACACATCCCTTCTCCATATTAGATACAGACCTGCCCTTGCACTTGTTGCATTCCAGATTCCGCACTACAATCCTTCTCCACATTTGAACGCATTTTAACACAGCCCTTATTCACTGTTAAATGCAGTCTTATATCTGCACTAGGGCACAGTCCTGTTCACGCTTGAGTGCAGTCCTATATCCGCAATTACCTTACTCCCTCCTTCATACTAGAACGCTGCCCTTACTTCACACTTCTTGCTGATCTGTATATCCGTAGAGATCTCAGACTTCTCCTCACATTTCTACCTCAGACCAATCTGAAGTTCTGTGTCCAAATGAACTGCAGACAGGTTCTTATATATACAGGACAGACCTCCTTCTGGGCCGACATGAAGGCCTACTTCTGAGCCGACTTGTGCAGGGGTATGGAAGCTGACTTGTTCATTGTATATAGGCTGACTTGAAGGGGCGCTTCAACGCTGATCTTGAGCTATATTCTGAGCCATGACTTCAAGGCTTATGTGACAAGGTCTTTAGGCATATAAGTTTGACTTGGCTCTTCATATACATGACTCTTTAATTAGTACATTTATGACCAGATGACAAATCCCTAAAAGACATCAAGAAGAAGTCTTTTGACCTATAATAAACCTTGCTCATGAAAACCATGAAGCAAGCATACCAAAAATATATACTTTATTATCTTTTTCTTCTTCATTACATAAATACATAATTACATAGTCAATATGAAGACCGAACCTAGTTACACTTTCCAACACTATTGACAATGGTAACATTGAATATTCTTCTTCATTTGATTCTGAATGGGAGCAAGACTGTTTGAAATTTTCTTTTGGAATTTACTAAACTTTCTTTCAAACTCATCATTATGAAGTCTTTTAATTCTTCTTTTTGACAACAGCCAAGACTCCTCTAGAATATAGGAGATCCACGATTTGATTAAATGTTGTTGTAAGAATACTAGAAGTAAAAGAATCCCATGATTTTGGTAAACCATTTAGAGTTATTGTCACAAGTTCTGAATCATCAATATAACTTCTCCAATGGCCTTGAGTTGGTCTCTTAATTGGGAGATCTTCATGAAGTAGGTCATAGAATCTGATCTATACATTCGAATATCCTGTAGATGATTTCTTAAGGTTATTTTCTGCTCACCATTGTTGATTATATAAAACCCTACTAGTCATAAACTAGCTTTGAGGTATTCATTTCTGAAACAAAAGGAATCAAGTGGTCTTTGATGGATTCAACAAGAATCCTTTTGGCCTTCATTTCCACTCTCTTGTGTTGAATCTTTTCCTCATTATTCTGAGGCTCAGAGACCCTACCTTCCACATATTTGTAGACATCATTTTCTTCGAGAATGAGATCTATTCTAGTCTTCCAAGCCTTGAGGTTTGATGCCCCTTCCAGCTCATGTTCAGGTTTGATAGAGGAGCCCATTGGTCAAGGATCTGGTGCACCAATCAAATTGCAGAAGTAGGTATCTTCAAGAGTGATCTCAATGCCCTTTCATTTACCAAAGCTCTGATACCATGTTGATTATTAAATGCAATGTGATCTTGTATGTGGATGATGTGTTGTTGATTGAAAACAACAAGGAAATTAACAAGGACATGAAAACAAAATTAACCTCTAAATTTGACATGAAAGATGTTGGCGCTACAAATTTTATTGAACATGGAAATTAAAAGAGATTGTGCAAACAAGAAACTTAAGTTGAACTAGAGGAAATATATTAAGACAATATTGCGAAGGTTTAATATCCAAGAATGTAAATCGGTCAAGGTCCCCATTCCTATAGGTGTAAGGTTAGCTACAACGAACTGTCCCGAAACACAACAAGATGAAGAATACATGTCTTGGGTTCCCTATGCCAATGCAGTTGGTGGTTTGATGTATGCAATGGTCTATACTAGACCAAACATTGCATATGCAATAGGTGTTTTAAGCAGGGATATGTCAAAACTGAGGAAGGAACATTAAACAATAATAAAGAGGAATTTTAGATATTTGCATGGCACTATACATTATGGAATTTGCTACCAAGGAAGACTAGGAGTATACAGAGTGTTGGACATACATGGTATTGTTGATGTAGACTATGTTGGAGATTTGGATCACAGAAGATCTACAAGTGGCTATGTGTTTAACCTATTTGGAGGAGCAATCATTTGGATGAACAAAAGACAATATGTAGTTGCACTCTCAACTATAGAAGTTGAATACACGGTAGCCACTCATGCAACTAATAAAATTGTATAGTTACAAAGATTGTGCTCAGGCATTGGGTTTGTACATCAAGTTGTAAGGTTAGATTGTGACAGTTAGAGTGCAATCTTTTTGGTAAAGAATCCAACTTATCATTGTAATGAAAAGCATATTGATGTTCAGTATCACTTTGTGAGAGACATGGTTGAAGACAGGAAGATGTTGCTTGTGAAGGTGGACACTTTGAAGAATGTTGCAAGTTCATTAAAAAAGTCTATGAGCACTGAGAAGGTTTCTTACTATAGAGAAACAATGAGCATTGTTGCCCCATATTGTTGATCATGTAATCTTGTGACCCCTTGTATGCAAAGAAAAAGCAAGGGGGAAAATGTTGGGTATGTGTTATATTCTTTAAATGATTAGCGCCATGCATAATTTGTATAGGTCGAGTGGGGGAGTCAAAGGGGGGCAGCAACCCCCTTATTCAGAGGAGTTGCAAGGAGGCCAGTAGCACCCCTTACTAAAGATTTGGAGCATGTAGGCCCCCAAAAAAAATTAGAAAATAAACAAATAAATTGGGCGGTTTCATGCATCCAATTTTTGGCTATTTTCGACACACGATTTTTGCTTTGGGTGGGTTTGTGGGGCATGGTTTTTCAACCCATGGTTTTATAATTTCGATTGAGGAATGAAGGTTGTAATCTAATCCAGGTCAATCGATTAGGGGTTTTGGATGTTGCAGGATCCTATATTGTATTGTAAATACTAAATAATGAACTTGATCGATAATAAAAATAAGAGGTGCAATTAAACATTGTTAATTTTAGTTAACCATGGTATGTTCTATGCTTAGAGCAGTTTACTTCAATCTTTCTTCTTATTAGCCCGATTCAATTTCAGATTAGCAATCACATAATCATTGAAAGTAAATGCTGATAGAACATAAATTAAATCGACAGAAGATAAGCCAACACAAGAGACAAGAATTGTATAGTTCTTCTTATTCAGCAGAGAGAGAAAAAAATGTATTTTACAGCAGTCAACAGGATGCTCTAGCCAGCAAAGACTTTGTTGGTCAAACCAACTCTTCAACCTACAATGAGGTTCAGTCAAACACGGTCAAACTTGGCCTTTCTTCAAAGTCAAACTCAGCCCAAAAACCAGTCCTCAAAACAGTCAATGCAGCAGTCAAAAATCTGCGGTCAAACTAGTCAACATTGCGGTCAAAGGTCAACGTTTGACCTCAATTTCTGTGCCCTCAAAAGCAGTCTTCCAAGATCAGACTTCCTGCCTCAAAAATGCAATCAAATGGTGGAGGTTGACCCAAAGTCAACGTTCGTCAATGCTATCCAGATTTGCCCTAAACCAGTCTGAAATTGCCGCTCCCTAATTTCACACGTGTGGAGGAGAGAGAAGCCTCTAAGGCTGTACGAACCAATCAGATGAGAGAGAGATGTGTGAGATGAGTGAATGATGAAATGAGCATCATGTCTCTCCTATTTATATCCATGACTGGGGGTGAGTGACACATCTTTTGGGGTTTGAACAATTCTGGCCGACTTTGACAATTTGCACATATGTGGAAAATAAATTCAAAATATAAGTTCTGCTCATCCAAACAAGATGATCTTTAGATCAATCTTGCACCTCTCCAAAAGAGGAATCCAACAAAAATATCATATCCATCATATGAGCAATGCAACATGGAGTTTGGACCTAGTTGCCCAAAATTAACACTCCCTCTCAACTAGTGAGAACTCCATCTGTCCACCTGTGCAATCCTATCATCCAGTACCATCATGTACCATCATATATCATCATGCAATCTTGTGTCATCCTGTTGTAACTGTTTTTCTGGCTCTACTCTGTTATAGAAGAAATAGGACAAACGAGAGTGAGTCACAAAGACATCACTTTCCACTGACTCGAAGTCAGTCTAGAGGTAAAAACCTCAACCAGACTCAAGAGTGAGTCACATACTGACCCAAAGTCAGTTTAGAGGTAAGAACCTCATCCATACTTGATCCCAAATCAAATTGTTGGACACATCCCATTCTACACAGAGAGAGTACGGCAATCTCCGATGCGTCCATCGGTAATGCTATCGGTCTCTATCCTCATTTCCCACTCATTGGCCAAATGAGAAGTACATCCCATGAGTCCCATACTCCAAGGGTAGGATGCATGTGAGGCATACATCAAATAGAGAGTGAACCAGCTCAATATCATAACGGTGGGGAAGAAGCACACTAACAAGGTAAGGCGAACCTCGCCCTGTGGTTGCTTATAGCTCTAAGAAGTTATTCCCAAGCCACTTGGATCTCCTAGAGCTCATAGTCCAACTCAGGCGGGACCCTCAAAATAGGGTCTGTCCACGATACCAAGCTTCTAACAGAAGGTTAAGAATTTGACCTTCCCCAAGGGCTTCTTGAGAATATCTGCGACCTGCTCATCAGTCCCAATGTGATGGAGCCTTATGGCGCCTCGTTGTACCATGTCCCAAACAAAATGGTACCTAATATCAATATGCTTGGATCGGTCGTGGAACACGGGATTCTCAGAAAGACGAATCCCACTTTGGTTATTGCAAAGGATAACAGTGGTATCCAACACATGTCCAAACAGCTCACTGAAGAGATTTCATAAACAAACAGCTTCACAACATGCCATACTCACAGCAATGTATTCAACCTCGGCGGTGCTTAAAGCAACCGATTTCTGCTTCCGTCTCATCCAAGAGATCGAAGCAGAACCTAGAGTGAAGCAACATACAAATGTGCGCTTACGATCCACCACAATGCCTGCCCAATCGGCATCGGTATATCCATGGAGTCTCATACTCCCGGTAGTGCCCATGGTTGATTGTGCCTCGGAGATATCTCAAGAGATTGTTGGCACCAATCCAGTGAATGTGATGAGGCTTGACCATGTATTGACTCAATGTGTTCATTGCAAAACATATGTCTGGACATGAGTTCACTAAGAACATGAAGGCCCCCAAGAGTTGACGATACTCGGTGCGATTTCCCAACTCGGGCCCAGCAACACTTCCACACAACTTCTTAAATTTGAGTTCCATCAGAGTAGTCACGGACTTGCAATCCATCATCCCAAATCTCTCCAGCAGCTTCACAACATATTTTCCTTGAGAAAGGAAAATCTCACCTGGCTTTTGCCAGACCTCCAAGCCTAGGAAATAGTGCATCATACCTAGGTCCTTCATTTCGAACTTGGAAGCTAGCTCCCTCTTACATTGATGAATGAGAGGGTCAGCACCTATCAGAAAGAGATCATCCACATAGAGAACGAGAATGGGAGGGTTGTCATTATCAACCTTAAAATAAAGGTTTGGATCAGCAGCACTTCGAGTAAAGGCCAGCTTCATCAAGTAGGTATCGATCCTCTCATACCAAGCCCTAGGGGGCTTGCTTCAACCCATAGAGGGCTTTCTTCAACCTGCATACATATGTGTCTCTATCTTGGACTTCGAACCCCAGAGGTTGTTCCACATAGACCTCTTCCTTGATTGAACCATGTAAGAAAGCAGTTTTCACATCCATATGATGGAGACTCCATCATTGCATTGCAGCAAGGGCAATGATTGATCGGATGGTGGTATAGCAGGAAACAAGTGCAAATATATCATCATAATCTATGCCTTCCTTTTGAGAGAAGCCTCGGACAACAAATCTTGCCTTGTACTTTTCAGCACTTCCATCGACTCCATGCTTGATCTTGTAGAGCCATTTTGAGGTGACAACAGATTTGTCCTTTGGTCTAAGGACCACATCCCAAACATCATTCTTCAAGATTGACTCATATTCCTCGTGCATAGCATCCTTCCAAACTTGATGCTTTATGGCTTCTTCAAAAGTTCGAGGCTCAGATTTTACAATAGCACTCATGGCTGCTAGGTACCCTTGGTACCTATTCGGCTTCTTACTTTCACGGAATGTTCCCCTTGGAGCAATATGTCCCTCAGCATCTTCGAGAGTGTCTCTAAGCCATGAAGGTCTTCTTTTATTTGAAGAAAGTGGATCTATAGGATCCATGGGCATCAGTTCATCCTTCGGTTCTTCCTGCCTTCTAGCTTCTTCTTCTTCTTTGTCTTCCTTTGCGATAGGAAGATTTCTAACCTTCTTGAGGGCAGCATCTTCATCAAAGGTGACATCATGGCATATCTCCACTTCTCTTTGACCAGGCACATAGATTCTAAATGCCTTCGAGGTTTCACTATAGCACACAAACGTTCCCTTCTTCCCAGAAGCATCCAACTTGCTTCTCTTTTCTTTCGGTGGATGAAAATAAAAAAGACTTCCAAAAGCTCTAAAATGAGAGACATTGGGTTGTTTACTAGAGAAGACTTCTTCGGGAGTTTTGGAGACCAATGCAGAATGTGGGCATCTATTTTGAACATACATAGCGGTGTTGGTAGCTTCTCCCCATAGGAACTTTGGAAGACCTTGGTCATAAACCATGGCACGGGAGCTTCCAAAATGGTTGTATTCTTTCTTTCAACAACACCATTTTGTTCGGCAGTGTACACAGTGGTGGTTTCCCTCTTAATGCCAGCTTCCCTGCAATAGTCATTGAATTCATTCGACTCATACTCGATTGCATTATTGGTCCTCAAAATTTTGATCTTCTTTCCTGTTTGATTTTCAACCAAGGCCTTGAAGGTCCAAAACCACTTAAATGCTTCGTCCTTCTTCTTCAAAAAGAATATTCAAGTCTTGCGGGAGAAGTCATCTATAAAAGTGATATAATATAAACATCCTCCCAACGATGTTACGGGCAACATACCAAATAGATCAGAATGTATCAATTGCAAAATATCAGATGTCTTTGTGACACTTGAGGGGAATGGTCCCTTTGTATGCTTTCCTTCGGCACAGCCCTGACATACACTTTCGTGATCATCGTTGAAATTGGACATCCCTGTCACAACCTTCCTTGCTTCAAGAAGGGCTTTGTAATGAAGGTGTGCAAACCTCTGGTGCCATAGCTCGGATTGAAGAGTTGTGTCACATGTCATGGCCCCCAGCAGACTTCCTCCAACCTAATAGAGTGTATCAACTCTAAAACCAAGAGTGAATGCTTCTTTGAGGTTCCTCTTCCAAATGTGTACCTTTCCATTGATGAATGCCACCTTGAATCCTTTGTCTTCCATTACCGAGATAGACACTAGATTCTTCTTCAAGTCAAGTAGTACAACACATCTTGCAAGCGGAGGACTTGACCTTGACTTAGATGAAGGGTCACAGTCCCTGTCCCTTTCACGAGATAGGTGGCATTGTCTCCAAGGATAATTTCCAAATTAGTATCCTTTTCAATCAAATTAGAGAGGGCTTCCTTATATCCAGTGAAATGCCTTGAAGCACCACTATCAATCAACCAATTGTCCAGGGTGTCGGAAGGAGATGCAGCAGAGAGGGCATATATAAGAATATATTCATTTTTCTTATCAACAACATTAGATTCATCATACCAGGAATTCCTTTACCTCTTGAAAGGTTGACCATTTCCACTCTGATCAGAGGGAGCCTTCCTCTTTCCTTTGAACCTGTTGTTCCTTTGATTTCCATTCCCTCTGAAGTTGTTGTTGTCATCATAGTGACCAAACTTGTTACAAGTGTAACATCTTCCTTTTCTTCCTTTGTTTCCTTTTCTTCCTTTGTGACCCGCTCTTCCATGATTTTGATTTCTCAGACCAGCATTGTTCCTCTTCTTTGCATGAGCAGTGAAGGTAGTATGGTCACTTCCATTCCCATTAGAGGGATGGTCTCTCTCCATCATCCTTGTCTCCTCTTGAGCGCATCTCGTCAACAATTCATCAAAATCAGGAATCACATTATTATTAAGAATGGTAGTATTGAATACACACCATTCCCGGGGGAGTCCTCCAAGAGCAATGAGAGTGAGCTCTCGGTCAGCTATGGCTTCTTCGATAGCTAAGAGATCATTCTTGATTTCGGTGAGCCTCATGAAATATGATTGGATGGATTCTCCTTTTCCCTTCTTGATATCCTTCAACTTGTTCTTCAAAAATAGAATTTAATTAGCATTGCTAGCCCTGAACATGCTAACCAACTTATCATATATCTCTTTATATGTGCCCAGCTCGGAGATATAAGCAACCAAGTGCTTATGAATAGAATCCCTGATGATCTTCTTCACCTTGACTTCCCCTTTCTTGTAATTTGTCTTATTGATAGTTGGTGCATTTGATGGAGGCTCATTGATCTTTACCTGCACATAATCCATAACATCTTGATCTTCCAATGTCAGATCCAAAGACATTTTCCAAGCATGATAATAAGACTTATCAATCAGCTTATCATCAGATTTGAAACCCTTGTATGATGAGGAAGCCATTGATCCCGGTCCTTGATTATTCAACTTCTTCGGTGATTGCTTTTCACTCTTGCTTGGGCTTTGTCTTCACCTTAGCTCTGAAACCATGTTAATTTTAGTTAACTATGGTATGTTATGTGCTTAGAGCATTTTACTTCAATCTTTCTTCTTACTAGCCCGATTCAATTTCAGATTAGCAATCACATAATCATTGAAAGTAAATGCTGATAAAACAAAAAATAAATCGACAGAAGACAAGCCAACATAAGAGACAAGAATTTGTATAATTCTTCTTATTCAGCAGAGAGAGAAAAATGTATTTTGCAGCAGTCAATAGGATGCCCTAACCAACAAAGACTTTGCTAGTCAAACCAGCCCTTCAACCTTCAATGAGGTTCAGTCAAACATGGTCAAACTTGGCCTTTCTTCAAAGTCAAATCAGCACAAAAACCAGTCCTCAAAACAGTCAATGCAGTAATCAAAATTTGCGGTCAAACCAATCAACATTGCGGTCAAAGGTCAACGTTTGACCTCAATTTCTGTGCCCTCAAGTGCGACCTTCCAAGATCGAACTTCCTGCCTCAAAAACGCAATCAAATGGTGGAGGTTGACCCAAAGTCAATGTTGGTCAACGCAGTCCAGATTTGCCCTAAACAAGTCCAAAATTGCAGCTCCCTGATTTCACACGTGTGGATGAGAGAGAAGCCTCTAAGGCTGTACGAACCAATCAGATGAGAGAGAGATGTGTGAGATGAGTGAATGATGAAATGAGCATCATGTCTCTCCTATTTATATCCATGACTGGGGGTGAGTGACACATCTTTTGGGGCTTGAACAATTATGGCCGAGCTTGACGATTTACACGTGTGGAAAATAAATTCAAAATATAAGTACTTCTCATCCAAACAAGATGATCTTTAGATCAATCTTGCACCTCTCCGAAAGAGGAATCCAACAAAAATATCATCTCCATCATATGAGCAATGCAACATGGAGTTTGGAACTAGTTGCCCAAAATTAACAGTTGGTTTTCCCAGTTAAGGGTTTCTAGCTTAAATCTCTTAGTATTAACTGTGATTTCATTGTTTACTTTTTTGTTTATAAAAAAATTGTGTAAGCATTGCTTCCTATAAAAGTTGAAAACTTACATTTTGTACCCTATGTGCTACACAATGCATAGACCTTATGCTTGAGTACTACTAGTTTTTTTACGAACCTAGCACTCTAAAATTCATTAACCTAGCAGATTATAGATCTACTAAATAAATTGCACAGCTAGGTTCCTAACATTAATTAGCGAAAGCAAAATAGAACCAACCTCACAAAGGAAATACATCTACAGCACTAACTGAGGAAATACATCTACAACACTGGATTTGATCCAACTGATCAAGCCCTCTTTGGTTGATCTAGATCTCCCTCTTGCCCCCTTCCTCGAACTGAGCACACTTAAGAGTATCACACTCCTCATTGAGATGCATCTCTCAATCTTGTGTTGCTATATGGTGTATCTTCTCCCTCTCTTTAGCCTTGCTTTTATGACTTTACACTTAGCTAAATCCCTAACCATAATCTCCAAAGTGATTGATAGTCGAGATTAGATCTTGCCTCGCTTGAAATCAAAGGCTGAGATTAAAACATAAATGACTAAAGTAAATACTTTACTTTTTCTAGTGTTTCTTTACCTCAATAAGCAAACATAATAATTATGTGATTCTCCTAAGTTAGAATTAAGCAAAGTTACAAATGCAACTTGCTCACATTAGAGCAAGTGTCTAAGGAGACTTTGGGTGACTTCTGCATGCCTAAACACTTAGGCTTGCACAGAAGTACCTACCTAGACTACAAAATTCAACAAGGGCATAGGAAAAGTGGATTGAATAAAGAACATTATAGAATTTGCCAAGTGTATCGCAGAAGAAATCTACAACCACTCATGGGTATTGTGCCTAATGAGGGAAAACATCGAGAGCAAGGAGCTTGTTAGACTTGCCATCGTGAGATTTGCAACTCACTTCCTCATATTGCAATATCTCTTTCCCAGGCACAAAACTTGAAGAAAATGTTTTCCAATGATGATTGGGATGTATCTTGATGGGCTCACAAAAAAGATGACGCCAAAAATAAAGTTTTGACAATATTTTCCAAGAAAAACAATAGAGATTGTGAAAATTGTCAAGCCCCTTGTTAAGTTGTTGCAATTGGCAAATGGAGAAAAACTGCCCACGAGTTACATCTATGAGACTATGGATAAAACAAAGGAGCAAATAATGGCAACTTACAAGAATAGAGTAGGTAAGTACGAGCCTCTTTGGGAGATCATTGATAACAAATGGCACAATCAACTCATTGCCCTATACATGTAGTTGGGTATTTCTAAAACCCAAGGAATCATTACAAAGCTTGGTTAGATGAAGATCGGAATGGGGAGGTCAAAGATGGATTGTGCAAGTGCTTGGAGCACATGGTCCTTAGTAAGTCCAAGTAGGTATATTAACAAATCAGTGCATTCACTAGGGCCATAGTTACCTTGACAAAAACCTAGCAAAGATTGTAAGATATGCGGACCAACCAAGTAAGCAATTCCAAAGTTTATTTTTTAAATTCAATTGTTCAAAATTTAAACTGTAAATACTTGATTCCTTAGACAAATTCACAATCTAAACTGTTGAACTAACTTTGTCTTTGTAGCAAATTGGTGGAAATATATGGCAGTCAATGTCCTTATTTGTGAAAATTTGCAACTAGAGTCCTAAGCCAAATTGGAAATGAGTGCAATTGGTCTATTTTTGAAAGGATTCACACGAATAAGAGAAACCATTTTGGAACAAAAATGGTTAAATGATCCTGTATTCATCCAGTACAACCTCCAACTAAGATGCCACCAATTCAATAACAAAAGACCTGATACAAATCCCATTGCGTTGGATGATATTGACCCAACCTCAAAATGGAATAGAGGAGTCTCATGCAACAAAGTTTGATATTGAAACCATGAAACGCGAGGGTGCGATCCTGTTAAAATTGGAAACTAGGGCCAAATTCCACCTTGGGACATCTCATTTGATGGAGATGATGATTGCATTAAATTCCTCTTTTCGAGAGGACCAAAATTGATATAAAGATCATCTAATTAGGACAAGTCGAAGTGTGTTTTTGAATTTATGCCCACACATGTGCAAATTGTGCAGGTCGGCCACATCATCATGTAGGCTCATGAAGCCTAATGGACGTGTCACTTCACCCTCAATGACTTGTATAAATATAAGTGACCTCTAACCTCATTTGGCATCATCACTCACACAAACTTCTCTCTCCTTATCTCATTGGTTCGTACAGCTATTGGGCATTCTCTCTCTTTCACACGTGTGGCACAAGGAGGTCAAATTTATGGACTGAATTGCAGGGCCGAAAATTTCAAGAGTTGACCAAGTTTGACCAACGTTGACCAGGGACTCTTTGACTACGATTTTTGGAGGATTATTTATATTTCTCTAGTTCACATTTTTGGGCACAAAAATCAAGAAAATTTGGGCACTTTGACCAACATTGACTTCAGGGTTGACTACAACTTTGACTGCATGAAATTACAACAGACTTTCTATCTCCTTTGATCGAATTTGACTGGACCTTGAAGGACATTTTTGGGTTGACTTTGACTTTGGCAGGGTTGTTTTGACTTGCCTTTGGCAAGTCAATTTTGACTTTCGTACTCTCTCTCTCTGCTGAACATTTGATATAGTAATAAGAAGAATTGACCAAAGGGTTTTCCCCACATTGGGTTTTTTCCCCGACATCTGCCAAATTTGGTGTCCTCTTGTCTTGGCTTGTCTTCTGCATTTTGTTTCATGTTCTATCTACTTTTATTGTCAATGTGATTAATGGTTAATGTGATTGTTATTGGTAAATTAAATTGGAAATTCTCATTGGGCTGCAAAAGGAACATTGAAGTAATTGTGCTAAGCATAGAACATACCATTGTTATCTAGATTTAACATGGTATCAGAGCCTTAGAGAAAAGCAATCACCAAGAAAGGTTTAATGGACAAGTTTCAATGGTTTCTTCATCTTACTTCAAGTCTAAGGACAAGCTCAATGACAAATCTGACTATCATGCATGGAAGATGACTTTCGACCTGACTTTGGACCTAACTTTGGAGGAGCATGAAGTATTGGACTATGTGCAAGGAAAAGTGGTGGAGCCTCCTTCAAATACACTAGTTGCTGCTAAGACGAATTATAGAAAAGGTGAGGTCAAAGCAAAGAAAGTTTTGGTTGATTCTATTCAAAAGTATTTCTTTGCCTATTATTATGATTTGAGAGCTTCTAAGGAAATATATGATAAACTTGTGATTTTCAAAGTGAACAATGGAAATCAAATCCTCTTTCTCGAAAACAAGTTGAAGGGCATCAAGATGGATAAAGGGGAGTACATCCAATCCTACTTCATGAGAAAAACACAAAACAAAAATGACCTTCCATCTATTGGAGAAGTTATTGTTGACAGGGAACTCGCTCTCATTGCACTTGGGGGTCTTTCAATAGCATGGGATGTGTTTAACACCACCATTCTCAACAATGACAGGATTCCTAGTTTCGATGAATTATTGGCTAGATGCACTCAAGAGGAGACAAGCATGATGGAGAGAGACAAACCTTCAAATGGAAATGAACCCACTGCTTACTCCACTCATGCAAAGAAGAAAAATAATGTAGGTTCAAGAAGACAGGGTCAAGGATTCAAGCAAGGATTCAAAGAAGGAAAAAAAAGGAAGATGCTACAATTGTAACAGGTTCAGTCACTATGCTAGAGAGTGTCCTCACAAGAAGGATACTCCAAGGGATGATGACAACAACAACAAAGGCAATGGAAATCAAAGGAACAACAGGTTCAATCATAAAGGAAAAAGGAATGCTCCCATTGATCGATATGGAAATGGTCGACCTCCCAAAAGATCAAGAACTCCAGGTATGAGGAAAGTAATGTTGTAGAAAAACAAAAGGAATTTTATTTTATTTTCGCTCTATCTACTTCCTCTCCTCCAGACACTTTGGATCATTAGCTGATTGATAGTGGAGCCTCAAGGCACTTCACTGGGTACAAAGAGGCCCTCTCAAATTTGATTGAAAATAAGACCAACTTGGAGATCATACTTGGAGACAATGCCATCTACCCCGTAAAAGGGATAGGTATTGTTACTCTTCACTTGAATCAAGGTCAAACCATTCAACTACATGAAGTATTGTATGTGCCCGATTTGAAAAAGAACCACGTGTCTATTTCTGCAATGGAAGATAAAGGCTTCAAGGTATCATTCATTGATGGAAAGGTACATATTTGGCAAAGAAACCCTAAAGATGCATTCAAACTAGGATTTAGGGATGATGGTCTCTATCAAGTCGGAGGAAGTCCTTTGGGAGCCTTGACTTCCGATGCCTCATTTCAATCTGAGCTATGGCACTAAAGGTTCGCCCACTTACATTACAAAGCCTCACCTGGGGTAAGGAAGATGGTCACAGGTATGCCCGATTTCAACATGAATCATGAAGGAGTTTGTCATGGTTGTGCAGTTGGGAAACTCACAAGGGGACCATTCCCTTCAACTGAAAGCCAATCTACTGATATTCTTCAACTGGTTCATTCTAACCTATCTGATATGTTGCCCGTAACATCATTGGGAGGATATTTATACTATGCAATTTTTGTGGATGACTTCTCTCGTAAAACATGGATCTATTTCTTGAAGAAGAATGATGAAGTGTTCAAGTGGTTTCATTCTTTCAAAGCCTTGGTGGAAAATCAAACAGGGAAGAAGATCAAGATATTGAGGACCGACAATGGAACCGAATATGAATCAAATGAATTCAATGAATTTTGCAGAGAGGTTGGCATCAAGAGGGAGACAACTGTTCCATACACTCCTGAGCAAAATGGAGTTGATGAAAGGAAGAATCAAACAATCATGGAAGCCACCCGTGCCATGCTCCATGATCAAGGTCTACCAAAATTCTTATGGGGAGAAGTTGCCAACACTGTCGTGTATGTTCAAAATAGGAGCCCGCATCAAGCACTGGATTTCAAGACACCCGGAGAAGTTTTCACTGGTAAGAAACCTGATGTTTCTCATTTTAGAATATTTGGTTGTCCCGTGTATTTTCATGTGCCTAAAGAGAAAAGAAACAAGTTGGAAGCATCTGGAAAGAAGGGTATATTTGTGGGCTACGGTGAAAATTCAAAAGCATATAGAATCTATGTGCCTTGTCAAAGAAACGTGGAAATAAACCATGACGTCACCTTCGATGAAGACACTGCCCTGCGGAAAGCCAGAGATCTCCCCATTCCAAAGGATAATGATGATGCTGCAAAAAAACAAGATGAACCTCCGACAGATGAACCTATGCCCAATATTGAAGGCCCTATGGATCCCATTGATCCACCTCTTAGTGGTCCCTCTACCTCAAGGAAAAGACCTTTGTAGCTCAAAGATACACTCGAAGATGCTGAAAGACATATTGCTCCAAGAGGGACATTCTGTGAAAGCAAGAAGTCGAACAGATATAAAGGGTACATAGTTGTTATGAGTACTATTGTTCAAACTAAACCACGCACATTCGAAGAAGTCGTAAAGCACCAGCTTTGGAAGGATGCGATGAATGAGGAATATGAATCTATCATGAAAAATGATGTCTTGGATGTGGTGCCTAGACCAAAGGACAAGTCCGTATTCACCTCAAAATGGCTATACAAAATTAAACATGGAGCTGATGGGAGTGCTGAAAAATATAAGTCTAGGTTTGTTGCTCGGGGCTTCTCTCAAAAGGAAGGAGTGGACTATGATGAGATATTTGCACCAGTTGCCCGATATACCTTTATCCGATCAATTATAGCTCTCGCTGCCTCTCAAGGATGGATCCTACACCAAATGGACGTTAAGACTTCGTTCTTGCATGGCTCGCTTAAGGAGGAAGTCTACTTGGAACAACCTTAGGGGTTTGAAATACAAGATCGAAGAACACGTGTGCAAGTTGAAGAAAGCCCTTTATGGGTTGAAGCAAGCCCCTAGGGCTTGGCATGAGAGCTTTGATAGGTATCTTATGAAGTTGGGATTTACAAGGAGCAATTTTAATCCTAACATATACTTCAAGGTTGAAAAGGACATGCCTCTCATTTTGGTCCTTGATGTAGATGATCTCTTTCTAACAGGTGCAAACCCTCTCATTTATCAATGCAAGAGGGAGTTGGCTTTTGAGTTCGAGATGAAAGACCTAGGTCTAATGCACTACTTCCTCGGCTTGGAGGTTTGGAAAAATCCAGGTGAGATTTTCCTTTCTCAAGGAAAATACATTGTGAATTTGCTCGAGAGATGTGGGATGGTGGATTGCAAGTCTATGTCTACTCCGATGGAACTCAAATTCAAAAGCTATGTGGAAGTGTTGTTAGGCCCGAATTGTCAAACCCTTCTGAATATAGACAACTTGTGGGGGCCCTGATGTTCTTGGTAAACTCCCGAACGGATATATGCTTCGTTGTAAATACATTGAGTCAATTTATGGTCGAGCCTCATCACATACATTGGATTGCTGCTAATAATCTCTTGAGATATCTCCGTGGCACAATCAAATATGGACTAAGATACACTGTCGAGAATTTGAAGCTACATGGATATACTGATGCTGACTGGGTTGGCAATGTTGTGGATCGTAAAAGCACATCTGGAAGTTGCTTCTCATTGGAGCGAGCTTCAATTTCTTGGATGAGAAGGAAGCAGAAATCGGTTGCTCTAAGCACCGTTGAGGCCTGTTAATTTTGGGCAACTAGGTCCAAACTCCATGTTGCACTACTCATATGATGATGGTCATATTTTTGTTGGATTCCTCTTTCGGAGAGGTGCAAGATTGATCTAAAGATCATCTTGTTTGGATGAGTGGAACATATATTTTGAATTATTTTCCACGCATGTGCAAGGTCAGCCAGATTTGTAATGTAGCCTCACATGCCTAATAGATGTGTCACACACCCTCACTAATGGATATAAATTGGAGAGACTTGGAGGTCATTTGCTCATCAACTCATCACACATTCTCTCCTTGTGATCTAATTGGTTCGATAGCCTTTGGAGGCCTCTTACCCTCACACGTGCGGAGCTGGCGCTATTGTTTTTCTGTGGATCTGTTTAGGGCTGATTTGTTGAAGTGTTAACTAGCGTTGACCGTGGTCAACCCTTGACCATTTGACCTCAAATCTGTGTTGAAGTTTCGATTTTGAGAGGTCGTACAGTTGGGCACAAAAATCGAGGGAAAAGAAGTTGTTTGACCAAAGCCCTAATCTGCTGCGTTGACTTTCTGTTGTTGTCCTGCATTGACTTTTGGTTGACCAACATTGACTTGTGATGAGTTGTCTTTGAGGGCTATGGGTGTGACACTTGGAGGGTTGGCTGATCTAAGAAAGGCTTTGCTAGCTAAAGCATCATGTTGACTGTCGTAACGCACAATATCCTATATCTTTGCTGGACAAGAAGAATTATAAATCTGATCTACATTACTGGCTTGTCTTCTGTTGATCTATTATTGTGTTCTATCAGCATTTTACTTTCATGTTTATATGATTGCTATTTTGAATCGGGCCTAAGAAAGATTGAAGTAAATTTGCATTAAGCATAGAACACACCATGGTTATCTAAATTTAACATGGTATCAGAGCTGAGGTGAAGACAAAGTCCAAGCTAGTGTTAGAAGCAATCACTGAAGAAGGAATCCTATCAAGGACAAATGGCCTCATCAACCTATAAGGGTTTCAAGGCTGATGATAAATTGACTGATAAGTCTGATTATCATGCATGGAAGATGTCCTTGGATTTGGAATTAGAAGATCAAGATGTCATAGACTATGTGCAGGGGAAGATTCAAGAGCCTCCATCAAATGCAGCTGCTACCACAAAGACGAAGTATAGAAAAGGGGAAATCGAAGCAAAGATGATTATCCGGGATTTTATTCATAAGCACTTGGTTGCTTACATTTCTGAGCCGAGCAAGAGAGTGCACTAATAGAAGGGACTTTCCCAGGGATGATATAACAACAACTCCAAGGGGAATGGCAATCAAAGGAACAACAGGTTCAAAGGAAAAAGGAAGGCTCCCTCTGATCGTAGTGGAAATGGGCAACCTTTCAAGAGGTCAAGAAATTATAGGTACGATGAGTCTAATATTGTTGCTAATAAGTGAAATGAATTTATTCTTGTATTTGAACTCTCTGCTGCATCTCCTCCCGACACCCTAGATGTCTAGTTGATTGATAGTGGTGCTTCAAGGCACCTCACTGGTTATAAAGAAGCCCTCTCTGATATTGAGAAGGATACTAATCTGGAAATTATCCTTGGAAATAATGCCACCTATCCCGTGAAAGAGATAGGGACTGTGACCCTTCATCTATCTCAAGGTCAAGTCCTCCGTTTACAAAATGTGTTGTACGTACCTGATTTGAAGAAGAACCTTGTGTCTATTTCAGAAATGGAAGACAAAGGGTTCAAAGTGGCATTCGTTGATGGAAAGGTACGTATCTGGAAGAACAACTTCAAGGAAGCTCTTACTATTGGTTTTAGAGTTGATACACTCTACCAGGTTGGACGAAGTCCATTGGGGGCTATGTCATGATATACAACTCTTCAAACAGAGTTATGGCACCGGAGGTTTGCACACCTTCATTATAAAGCCTTTCCCAAAGCAAGGAAGGTGGTGACAGGGATGCCCGAATTTAGAGATGATCATGAAGGTATATGTCAGGGTTGTCTCAAAGGGAAGCATACAAGGGGACCATTCCCCTCAAGCGTCACAAAGACAACTGATATCTTGCAATTGATAAATTTTGATTTATCTGGTATGCTGTCAGTGACATCCTTGGGAGGATGTTCCTATTACATGACTTTTACAGATGACTTCTCCCGCAAGACCTGGATATATTTCTTGAAGAAGAAGTACGAAGCATTCAAATGGTTTCGTACCTTCAAGGCCTTGGTGGAAAATCAAACCGAGAAGAGAATCAAAGTTTTGAGGACTGACAATGGGACCGAGTATGAGTCAAATGAATTCAGTGACTTTTGTAGAGAAGCTAGCATTAAGAAGGAGACCACAACTGCGTATACTCCTGAGCAAAATGGTGCTGCCGAAAGGAAGAATAGGACCATTGTAGAAGCTGCCTGTGCCATGCTATGTGACCAAGGTCTTCCGAAGTTTCTATGGGGAGAAGTTGTTAATACTACTATGTACGTTCAAAATAGATGCATGTATTCCGATCTGGACTCCAAAACTCCCGAAGAAGTCTTCTCTGGTAAGAAACCTGATGTTTCTCATTTTAGAGTTTTTGGTTGTCCTGTTTACTTTCATGTGCCGAAAGAAAAGAGAAGCAAGTCGGATGCTTCTGGAAAGAAGGGAATGTTTGTGGGCTACAATGAAACTTCGAAGGCATATAGAATCTATGTGCCTGGTCAAAGAGAAGTGGAAATATGCCACGATGTCACCTTCGATGAAGATGTTGCCCTCAAGAAAGTGAGAAATCTTCCTAGCTCCAAGGAAGACAAAGAAGATGAAGAAGCAAGGAAGCAGGAAGAGCAGAAGGATGAACAGATCCCTGATGTTGAAGGACCTATGGATCCTATTGATCCACCTCCTTCAAATAAGAGAAGACCCTCATGGCTTAGGGATGCTCTCACAAATGCCGAGAGACATATTGCCCCAAGGGGGACATTCCATGAGAGCAAGAAGCCGAAGAGATACCAAAGGTATCTAGCAGCCATGAGTACGATTGTACAATTTGAGCCTAGATCATTTGAAGAAGTCGTAAAGCATCAAGTTTGGAAGGGTGCTATGCACGAAGAATATGAGTCCATTATGAAAAATGATGTCTGGGAAGTGGTCCCAAAATCGGAGGACAAATGTGTTGTCACCTCAAAATGGCTCTATAAGGTCAAGCATGGATCTGATAGAAGTGTTGAAAAGTACAAATTAAGATTTGTTGCCCAAGGCTTCTCTCAAAAAGAAGGCATAGATTATGATGATATATTTGCACCTTTGGCCCGCTATACCACCATCCGATCTATCATTGCCCTTGCTACAACGCAGGAATGGAGTCTCCATCAGATGGATGTGAAGACCGCTTTTTTGCATGGTTCTATAAAAGAAGAGGTGTATGAGGAGCAACCTCTGGGGTTCGAAGTCCGAGATAAAGACACCTATGTATGCAGGTTGAAGAAAGCCTTCTAAGGGTTGAAGCAAGCCCCCAGGGCTTGGTATGAGAGAATAGATAGATACTTGATGAAGCTGGGCTTCACTCGAAGTAATGTTGATCCAAACCTTTACTTTAAGGTTGATAAAGAAAGGCCTCTCATTCTGGTTCTCTATGTGGACGATCTCTTCCTGACAGGTGTTAACACTCTCATTCATCAGTGTAAGAGGGAGCTAGCTTCCGAATTTGAGATGAAAGACCTAGGACTGATGCATTACTTTCTAGGCTTGGAGGTCTGGCAGAGGTCAGGTGAGATTTTCCTTTCTCAAGGAAAATATGTCGTGAAGCTGCTGGAGAGATTTGGTATGGTAGATTGTAAGTCTGTGTCGACACCAATGGAACTCAACTTTAAGAAGTTGTGTGGAAACACTGTTGGGCCCATGCTGGCAAATCCTACCAAGTATCGACAACTCGTGGGGGCCCTGATGTTCCTAGTGAACTCCCGTCCAAACGTATGTTTTTCCGTGAACACTTTGAGTCAACATATGGTTGATCCTAATCACATTCACTGGATTGGTGCCAAGAATCTATTGAGATATCTTCGGGGCACAATCAACCATGTGCTGAGATACACTGTCAAGAGTTTGAGACTCGATGGATATACTAATGTCGATTGGGCTGGCAGTGTGGTGGATCGCAAGAGCACATCTGGATGTTGCTTCACCTTGGGTTCTACTTCAATATCTTGGATGAGCAGGAAGCACAAGTCGGTGGCTTTGAGCACCTCTGAGGCTGAATACATTGCAACGAGTATGGCCTGCTGTGAAGCTGTTTGGTTGTGAAAGCTCTTCAGTGAGTTGTTTGGGCATGTGCTAGATACTATCGTTATCCTTTGTGATAACCAAAGAGGGATTCGTCTTTCTGAGAATCTCGTGTTCCATGATCAATCCAAGCATATTGATATCATGTACCACTTTATCCGAGATATGGTACAGCAAGGCACCGTAAGGCTCGATCATATAGGAACTGATGAGCAGGTCATGGATATTCTCATGAAGCCCCTAGGAAGGTCAAGTTCCTAACCTTCCGTGAGAAGCTTGGAATCGTGGAAAGACCCTATTCTGAGGGTCCTGCTTGAGTTGGACTATAAGCTCTTGGAGCTCCAGGGGGCTTGGGGATAGCTTCTTGGAGCTATAAGCACACATGGGGCTAGGCTTGTCAAACCTTATTGTGCTTCTGCCCCACCGTTATGATATTGAGTTAGTTCAACTCCCTTTGATCTATGCCCCGCACGCATCCTACCCATGGAGTTTCGAACTCATGGGAAGTACCTCTCATTTGGCCAATGAGGTGGGAAATGTGGATAAAGACCAATAGTAAGACCAATGTATGCATCAAAGATTGTCGTACTCTCTATGTCTAGGATGGCACGTGTCCAACACCTTGATCTGGGATCAAGTATGATGAGGTTCTTACCTCTAAACTGACTTCGGGTCAGTAAACTAACTTTGGTTTCGTATGTGACTTTTTTTGGTCTATTGAGGTTTTATCCTCTAAACTGACTTCGAGTTAGTATGAGACACTTTTAAGTCCCAGAGAGGTTTTAACCTCTAAGCTGAGTTCGAGTCAGCTGAGCGTGATGTCTTTGTGACTCACCTTTTGTTCTATTTTAGAAGAAGAACCAGCAAAGCAAGTTACAGTAGGATGACGCGCGATGCTAGATGAAAGTACACGATGGTATTGATGGATGGCACTTGTGAACAGAGTTTTCCCTGGTTGAGAGGGAGTGTTACTTTTGCACAACTAGGTCCAAACTCCATGTTGCACTACTCATATGATGATGGTCATATTTTTGTTGGATTCCTCTTTCGGAGAGGTGCAAGATTGATCTAAAGATCATCTTGTTTGGATGAGCATAACATATATTTTGAATTTATTTTCCACACATGTGCAAGGTCGGCCAGATTTGTAATGTAGCCTCACATGCCTAATAGATGTGTCACACACCCTCACTAATGGATATAAATTGGAGAAACTTGGAGGTCATTTGCTCATCAACACATCACAAATTCTCTCCTTGTGATTTGATTGGTTCAATAGCCTTTGGAGACCTCTTCCCCTCACACGTGCGGAGCTGGAGCTGTTGTTTTTTTGCAGATCTGTTTAGGATTGATTTGTTGAAGCGTTGACCAGTGTTGACCGTGGTCAACCCTTAACCATTTGACCTCGAATCTGTGTTGAAATTCCGATTTTGAGAGGTCTTACAGTTGGGCACAAAAATCAAGGGAAAAGGAGTTGTTTGACCAAAGCCCTAATTTGTTGCGTTGACTTTCTGTTGTTGTCCTGCGTTGACTTTTGGTTGACCAGCGTTGACTTGTGATGAACTGTCTTTGAGAGTTGTGGGTGTGACACTTGGAGGGTTCGCTGATCTAAGAAAGGCTTTGCTGGCTGAAGCATCATGTTGACTGTCATAACGCACAATATCCTATATCTTTGCTGGACAAAAAGAATTGTAAATCTAATCTATATTATTGGCTTGTCTTCTGTTGATCTATTATTGTGTTCTATCAACATTTTACTTTCATGTTTATATGATTGCTATTTTGAATCGAGCCTAAGAAAGATTGAAGTAAATTTGCATTAAACATAGAACACACCATGGTTATCTAAATTTAACAAGGCCGAATACATTGTTGCTAGTATGGCCAGTTGTAAAGTTGTTTGGTTGAGGAAGCTCTTTAGTGAGTTATTTGAGCATGTGTTGGATACCATTGGGATCTACTGCGACAACCAGAGTGGGATTCGCCTTTCAAAGAATCTTGTGTTCCACGACCGCTCCAAGCACATTGATATCAGGTACCACTTTATCCGAGATATGGTACAGCTGGGAGCAATAAGGCTCCAACACATTAGCACTGATGAGCAGGTCATAGACATCCTCACGAAGCCCTTAGGGAAGGTCAAATTCTTAGCCTTTCGAGAGAGACTTGGAATCGTGGAAAGACCCTCCCACGAGGGTCCCACTTGAGTTGGACATTAAGCTCTGGGAGCTCCTAGGGGCTTGGGGTACTTCTTGAAGCTATGAGTGACAATAGGGTGAGTGGTTCACCTTCCCCTATTGGTGCACTATGTACAGGGTGAGTGGTTCAGCTTCCCTGTGATAACCCATGATGGTTAACATGTGTGTAGGGTGAGTGGTTCACCTTCCCCTATGATTGACATATGCATAGGATGAGTGGTTCACCTTCTCCTACGGCATATGAGCAGGATGAGTGATTCACCTTCTCTTGTTGATGCCCCAACATACATCCTACCCATGTAGTCTGGGACTCATGGGAAGTACCTCTCATCTGGCCAATGAGTTGGGAAAAGTGGATAGGGACCATAGAACTACCGATGGACGCATCGTGTACTGTCGTACTCCCTATGTTGAGAATGCATGGTGTTCAACAACTTGATCTGGGATCAAGTCTGATTGAGGTTCTACCTTTGGACTGACTTGTGTCAGTGGTGAGTGGTAAGGTCTTGTGACTCACTCTCAATCGATTCTTCTTCATTATTCATATCAGTGTTCAACAGAGATGAGATGAGATGAGATACAGAGATAGTACATGACGACAGGCTGGCATGATGATCGATGATGATGGATTGATTGGCAGGTGGAATTCTACCTAATTGAGAGGGAGTGTTAAAATTGGAAACTAGGGCCAAATTCCACCTTGGGACAGCTCATTTGATAAAGATGATGATTGCATTAAATTCCTCTTTTCGAGAAGACCAAAGTTGATATAAAAATCATCTAATTTGGACAAGCAGAAGTGTGTTATTGAATTTATGACCACACATGTTCAAGTCAGCCACATCAACATGTAGGCTCATGTGTTATTAAATTTATGGCCACACATGTTCACTTCACCCTCAACGACTTGTATAAATACAAGTGACCTCTCACCTCATTTGGCATCATCACTCACACATTCTCCTCTCTCCTTCTCTCATTGGTTTGTACAATTATTGGGCATTCTCTCTCTCTCTCTCACACATGTGGCACAAGGAGGTCGAATTTCTGGACCAAGTTTGACCAACGTTAACCAAGGACTCTTTAACCAGCTTTGACTGCGATTTTTGGAGGATTATTTATGATTCTCTTGGTTGCATTTCTGGCCACAGAAATCGAGAAAATTTGGGCACTTTGACCAACATTAACGTCAGGGTTGACTGCAACTTTGACCGCAGAAAATTACAACAGACTTTATCTCTTCTTTGACCAAATTTGAGTAGACTTTGAAGGATTGTTTTGGGTTGACTTTGACCAGCAAGGAAGGCCAAATTTGACTGAGTTTGAGAGTGGACTGCTTGACAGCTGCATTGAGCATCTTTGACTTTCTAGTTAGTGCTAAGTTTGGCTGCAGTTGACTGCAAATTTGACAGGGTTGTTTTGACTTGGATTTGGCAACTCAATTTTGACTTTTGTACTCTCTCTCTTTGTAGAACATTTGATATAGTAATAAGAAGAATTGATCAAGGGGTTTTTCCCTGGCATCCACCAAATCTAATGTCCTCTAGTCTTCTGCATTTTGTTTCATGTTCTATCTACTTTTACTGTCAATGTGATTAATGGTTAATGTGATTGCTATTGGTTAACTAAATTGGAAATTGCCATTGGGTTGCTAAAGGAGCATTGAAGTAATTGTGCTAAGCATAGAACATACCATTGTTATCTAAATTTAACAGATCCTAATGCAGATCCAATTGTCGGAGTAGGAAATGAAGCGAAACACCAAACATGGCACATGCAGGCACTAGTCATGTAGCTCGGCCAACTCATGCTTTTGTTGATACTACTACTACTAAGGTTGCAAATGTCCCTAAGGAGTCTAAAGAATTTGAGCCAAATGACGTTTTTGTGGCTCCTATTGATGATTTTTTTCTTGTAAGCTTGGCAAGACTACATCTTCATCATGTCCAATATATAACATCAATGAGTGCCTTAACAGAGAACCCGATCACCATCTATCCAAGACCCCGTGGACGGCTCCTATTGATGATCTTATTTCTAGCAATGGTGATGAGTTTTATGAGCAATCATATCGATCAGTGATTTGTAGTAGGCCAATAGTTTGTGGTATGAATTTTGGACTTTAGAGGCCATTTAGAGCCTCATTGATTATGTATTTTGTTATTGATATGTATTGCACTTGGCGTCATTTTAATATATTCACCCTTACACAATATATACAAATGAGCAAACTTTGCATATTTTGTCTCTAATGGTTTGGAATCTTAAAAATATGGTTTTTTCTTTAAAATTTAATCATTTTGTGTATTTTTTTTAAATCGAGTCATTAGATCATAGTCCAAGTCAAAACCAAATTGAGTAGGTGGTTGAGTTGAACTTTGAGTCTAAGTTTTAAAACTACGTTATCCCTCAACCAATACAAGCTATAATACAAAAATGAGCAATAAAACACTAATCAAAGGATGGAATATTAGTAAATTGTATTGTATTTGCATTTATTTGTGGTATAATTAATTTTTTTGAATCATGAACCTTCATCTTTGTCATTTAAAAAGGTCGTGCAAAGTACATTGCTTATATTATAAATATCGCCCCAAGATATCACCTTCAGAGTTTTGTTTTGCTCTTCATTTTATGGGACTTACCTTTTGCATTTCGATGGTGACATTTGAATTTTGTTTTATACAAGTGAGACTTAGTTTTGAATGCAAAGTGCACCTACTGCAAATAGATATTATCACTTGGAAGGGAGTGCCCAACAAGGCCAAAAATATACACATGTTATATGAGGTGACTCATTCTTCTGATATTTATTTATTTATCTCAAAGTTATCAAAACTAACCAAGGTCAATCTGATTTGGATGATTTTCAGTCCACACCAATCCTCCACACGAAATTGAGACCAATTCACTTACAAACTAGTTCAACAAGTCAATTCAACACCAACCAAAACCAAAGCCCCTACAACACAAAAAAGAAGGCCAAAAACAAAACCAAAAAATAGTGCAATAGTGTTTCTAAACCCTTATCCTACCTTAATTAGAGTCCCTACCCTCTCTATTTGTCTCTCACTCTTCTCATCAAATGTTTGTAAACAATTGAAGATTTTGGAGTTGTAGCCAAGACGGTCGAACTTGCTGATTTCCTTTTTAGCAATTAAGGAATGTGATTTTTTATATGCAAAATGATTTCCATTGTTAGAGATATTCTCACGGCTCCCAAGAAAGATAGAGACCTTCCATGAAACCTTCATATATTGGTTGATTAGAAAATTGTACGCAACCATTGTAAGAAGGACATCAAGGGGGAAATACACATGATGAAATGCCACATAGCACACATAAAAGTGCAAGTTAAGCCATGTACAAATGTCCCAAGTGATATAAATCCAATATTCAAGTTGTTGTTGAAGTTGCTCATGCAAATAAAACCAAGGCAAGAAAGGAAGAAAGATGAAATAGGGAGAGGTGGACTAAGACCCAAACATTGAAGTGAAAGTCGAAAAATTGGTTATGAAGCCTCCTCCACTTACACTTCAAGGGTCCCTTTAGGTTTATCCCTCCAAATCTGCTTGATGACACACCATTCACACCTTTTTTGCACACCAAACCACCCCTAGTTCTCGGCCTAACATTGATAACCAATGGAGGATGCAATACATGGATGTACCTTTCCAATACATGGCTAGATGGTGGTATGACGCAAATTTTCCTTATAATGTTGCACACTCCCCCTATTATCAACCTATGTAGATGCCATAGCTTCATGTGGTTCAAGCTTCAAAGGCCCTAGTTATCACGGCCTAAAGGAGCAACTTTTGCAAGAAGTCAAACACATGAGTGGTGACTTGATATAATTTAGAGATTCATAGACCAAAAAGGGACATAACATCACATCTAATGGATATGTTGATAGAAAATCCTATGCCATACTTGATTTTCAAATTTCTTGCCCACTATGACCTGTTTCTTAAAACAATAGTTGCATCCAAGCATGTAAAGGGTGCACAATTATTATTTCAACTCTTGAATGAAGTAACTTTGGAGGTGGGAGTGGTTAATATTGTACATCACTAAAAATGTCGCAAACTATGTGTTGTCAATATGTTGTTGGAGGAAAAATGTCACACCATTTTCCAAACCCCATGTATTGCACACTGCCTAGACCTCATGCTTGAGGATATAAGCAAACTTAATTGAGTGAAAAGGGTTGTAGAGCAAGAAAAGAAAAGAAAAAAAAATTAAGGAATACATCTACAACCACACATGAGTCTTCAACAAAAGGGGTTGAGATCTTGTTCAAACTTAAGCCAACTGTTACTCCATGGGAAAGACATCTATGAAAAAGTTTATAGACCTCTTTTTGGACAAGAACAAAGGACATTGTCTACATCACAAAGCTAATTGTTAAATTGTTGGAAATAGTAGATAATGATAAAGGCAACACAAAAAGACAAAAATAAATGTATATCTTTATTTGGTGGATCATTAATGGGAGATTGAACAAGCAACTCCACTGGTTTATTGACACAATTGAGTATACCCTTCACCCAATATACCATTATAAAAAAGACTTTGAAGCAAAGGGGGAGGTGAAGAATGGATTGTACAAATGCATAGACCGCATGGTCCTTAATCTAAGTGACCAAGATGCTAAGTTCGTAGATTACAACGAAAGAAAAGGTACCTTTAGCAAGACCATGGCTATTCAACGCAAAACCAAGGATTAACTAGCCTGGCAATTTCAGATATTTTTAATTACATTTTCATTCTTCTGGACATTGAAATTTTTTATTCAGGGTTTCACTCGCTTCTTGAATTTTCTAATGTTGTCTTTAACTCTTATCCCAACCCATTGGTGGAGATGCTTGACAGCCCGTAAGCTGGATTGGAAAGGTTTGCAATTAAGGTTTTTGAAGAAAAACATGTAACATTTCCAAGTGTGAACACACGTGGAGTGTCATTGAGCGCAACCACCAAAAGAAGACAAATTGTTTGAATCAACACAATTGAATGGTTTGGTCTTTGCGAAATACAACCTTCAGTTGAGGTGCAACCAATTGTGGAACAAAACACCTGGGGTAGATCTCATCGTCTTAAGGGAGATTGATCCCTCCTTGTAGTGGATCCAGCAGAGTAGATCAGCAAAGTTTCCAGATTATATATTTAGCCGGATGGACATCAAGACACTTTCAACACCAAAGGTTTCAGACGCTAGTGTTGTCCTTGCACGAGGGGTCGATGAGGGCATTGATCATGCGATGATTGTCCTCACGTGTAGTACAATTATTTTTGTACTCTCGATGGCATTTATCTTGATGACATTTTGTTACATTCATCCTTACATGTTATATAAATGAGCAGACTTTGGATATTTCGTGTGAAGTGATATGTATTTACATTGATGTACATAACTATATATTTTTTACTTAAAACTGTAGTCCTTAATATATATTTTATTCAACTCGTTTTTTTATCGACGATACGGTCTTGGTTTTTGGAAATTCCGGTTCCGGTACCCCTTTGTGATTTTGGGATTTCCTCCTCGGGTTCTGGTTCTTGATTATGGGATATTAGATTCGGATCCGGTTGTGGTTCTGACAACTTTGAGGTGCGTCTACATTCCATCTGCTAACCGATTCTGCCTAGGGAAGAATTACAGATATGATATGCGCCGGAGGCGCAAGTTGTGCCAAAATATCTGAAAGAAGTGAATCTAGTTCATGAAAGCCAAAACCATTCAGCGCCAGACCGCTGACATTGCAAATCCATAATGAAATATCTAAAACTTGAAGAATCGGGATCCAATCCAGACTTCAAATTGTAATATACACTGGAAAAGGGATATAAAATTTGTAGTTTTTGAGACAGCCACGCCGCCCAGGATTTTGACGTCCAAAGCAAAGCTTCTTCAACTAAGTTTAATTACGGAGGAGGTTCAAGAGGTCTGTAAATATGTGCGCTGATTGGGCCAGTTATCAGAACCACCCCAAAAATAGAAAAGAAAAAAAATATGTGCCGTAAAAGGAAATATCGAAACATTAAATGAAAATCGCAAGACATGCCTGGATTCGACTGTAAGCCTGGACAGGGCCTTGGTAGTCTCCTCTGGGGCAGACCCTGAACTCTGTGATATTTGGAGACGCCACCTTATTCCTCCCTGCGTTGCAGTAGCGTGGTGTTTCTCCTCCTCTTCCTCTGCCCCTCTGTTTTCATCCAAATGGGCATTGGAAGGCCTTTTCCTGCTCCCTTGTCCCTGGGAAGGGCCACCGACTGGTTTTATTTGGCGGGCAGACAGCTTTATTGATCTTATTTTTCATCTTTTTCTATTTTTATGTTTTCTCTTAATTTCCTTAAAAAATGTGTAACTTTTTGTCCCTTTTTCTGGCTGAACTTAGGACCCAACCACCCATTATCTATTATTGAATGGAAAAAACTATCTATGCACATTGGAATGTGATCATTATTACCGAGCTCACTAAAGCTTAAATTCTTTTAGGATATTCTATATATTTAGGATATTAGATATCTTTTAGGATAGTTTAATATCTTTAAAAGTGGTTTTCATCCTTGGGTAAGAGAGCAAATATATCATAATTCATAGAAGATTTATCTTGACCATGTTTTAGAGTTGATTTTAGTATATTTTATAAGGTAGTTTTGGCCATAGTTTAATTATTTTATGTTTTTGAGTTTTTCCTAATATATTTTTTTTTGTAAATTTTGCCTAAAATCTAATAGATATTTGTTAAAATTACAAGCTTAAGTTGTGTAATTTCCATAATCTAGTGCTCTAAGGGCTTTTCAAGGTGTTGAATATGTTTATGTATTCAAAAATGCATTTTAAACAACCAAATATCACAATCTCACCTACAAGTGTATTGATGGATTCCGACCAAAAAGGTAAAATGTAAAATAGTTAGACAATATTGTAGTTTTCTATTATAACTATAGCTCCTAGCAAAAGGGAATAAGGTCCACATGCTCCTTCTTTGGGATACTAACCTTGACAACAGAGAGTTGGAAGTATAATATTACTTTACTATTCCACGAATCCAACAAAGTCGGCTTAAAAGAGAGTGTTTTCAATGTTTGTTAAGGTAGACAATGAAATTACAAATAGGAATACCTTGGACATTGATCGGTGGTGATTAGCCAAGGCGATAAATAGGTGGTGAATAGTCACTAGTGTTGTGATGTTAAATATTGTATATTAGTATTACAAGGTGTGTGAGGTGTTGAAAATAGCACCAAGAAAGGATTCTAAATTAATTTTCCCTTTAATTAAAATAAAATAGAATTGTAATTCCACATGACAAGACAACTTGTACGAGCTAACTAAGTTAGTGAGACTTGGTTGGTTCGGTTAATTCGAGTTGAGGGTCTGACTTGAGTCGTGTAGAGTGTCTCCTACAAAATAAGAGCCCTGGTTGAGTTTATTTTGAGTTGTAAATAATTAACTCAGTTTATCTGAGTTAGAATCAGTTAGTTCTAATTAATGGAGGAACTATTGAGAGGTCAAAGAGTGGAACTTGGACTTGAACCACATCTACTGATGAATTAGATAACTCATGATTCACTCATAAATAACTCATGCATGTCAGTTCTAAGAAAGACCTAGTTGATATTGGAGTTCAAGGGCAGTGTATTGTCAATTGTATAATCATCCAAATTATACAGGTGGTGCATGGAATCAGAGGAAGGCCCCTAATGGATTGCCCAATATGGATTGGGAATTTCCCTAATTAATAGGGCCTAATTACCCAAGGAAATAGCGCAAGGAAATAGGGATCTTGGAGGGAAGAAAATTGGTTAAGTATTGAACCAAGCTTGTCTAGGAATTAGTGAGCTGAGAGATAGAGATAGTGCAAAGGTTTCTCAGCTTGGAAAAAAACATTGTAATCTTCTCATATTTTATGACTTATGCAATATTAAGATAGTGGGGTTTTTAGTTGAGGCTTTCCCTGAGAAATACTTGTGTATTGTGCGATTGAAATTATTTCCCTTTCATGTTTTGTGATTCCGCAATCTAAATTTTCTCTTTGTCCTTTTTTTCTAGGTTGAGCTTAGGACCCGACCACCCGTATAAAATTTTAGGGGTGAATCTTAGCCCATGGGCGAAATTTAAGGGGTTTCCTATTTTGGAGGGGTGGATTTTTGAAATTACACCCCTTTTCAATAGTTAGCCCAAAAAATATTTAAAAAATAAATTATTATTATATTTTATCCCATCAAAAAATAGGACGGATAAATATTCCAAGCTCAATTTGTCTGGTTTTTTTGTAAATTTTCCTTCGGATCACCCTGATTTCCAAGAATGGGACTGGTTATGGGCTATTTCGCCCTCTTCAATTCTAGAAAATCAATCCCAATGTTGAATTCACCGTGGATTTTAGGGCCCAAGGGTTGGAAATTTGTTCACGTAGGGTTCCAGGATTAATTCGTGTTGCATTTCAATGTAGAAAAGACAGACTTTAGTTTGGGATTGGGCTCTCTACCATGGCTTTCACTCAGCCACAAACCAATATTCAAGAGAAGTTAGTGGTCGTAAACCACATACATGCGGAAAACATGGGGGCTACATTTAAATGGATCAACACTAGCAGGTTTGCACTTTGATTCGACCCCCTCTTCGTTGTTTGTTTACCCGTTTGGAGATGGCTACAAGTTGTATAAATTTGTGATACAAGTTATATAGATTTACATGTTTGTGGTACTTTAATCTGTGCCTAACTGGAGATTGATGGTGGAACTAACAAGATTGGATGCTTTATGCTTGGACCTGCTTGTTGAAACTTTGGAATAACTGCAAGACCATATTGACCTACGTTTTAATGGTAAATTTCTTCTTGGACTTTATGGCTTTACTCTGTACGTAGGTATTGAATTGAATTATCAAATTCTTCGTGTTTTTTATTTTAAAATTCCATTGGAATTTATGCAGTGTATTTTACTAAAAATTAACTTGCGTATGTGTGGGTGGGGAAGGTTTGTGAGTTGTAACATAGTCAGTTTCAAATAGAGGAGAATGATTAGCTTATGCCAGAGGGGCGACAGACCTCTTTAATGCTTCTCTTTCTCGCATCTTAGGTTTCAATGCTATACATTTTCGAGAGCCTGCTACCTTGGAAAGATAGTTCTAGATCATAAGGGAGTTTTCCCACCGTATATCAAATGACCTCTATACCTGGATCATTTATTGAGGGATCAATAGAAAAGGCCAGGTCTCAATCTCGATCTACTGGTGGTGAAGGAACTGGTGTCTTGGCGAGGTTACTCCACCGACTGAATAAACTAAGTAAAGGTAAAGCACGAACCCTATCAATGTTTCATTTATAAATCGATGAAAGGTGGGACCTCTGGATTTGATGTTGTTGACTTGAGTACTTGCTCTATTACTAAATAAATGGGGTGAACTAGATCAATTGCATCTAGAACGGAGTAAGGTCAAACTGATATATCAACTTGGTTAACTGTTTCTTTTACTTGCGCATCCCCCCTGAGGAAATGGAAATTTATTGTTCATTAACGTAATTGCAATATCAAGGAGTTACCTTATTTTTGTGTAGAACTATTTCCAATGCTAATAGAACAAACATCCTCCTCTCTCAGTTTTCGATTATTTCTAATCATATTATTCCTATAAGAGAAATGTAACACCCTCTTCCCACATCTACCCAAGTAACGAGCCAATCGAGGTAAGCATGCGACGAGAGGCTACTAATATGAGATTCACCCTCCTAGATGACCTTAAGGAAGTGGAACTGATGGAAACAAGACAAACACACCTTACACAACATCAAAAACATCCTCATGAGGTAACCCAACCTTCCAAGCCCCTGAACCCTGAGGGAGACTGAATTTTTAACCAATTTGAGCCTTAGTTGTGGGCATGCCAAGGCAAGGTAGCAGCTAAAATCCTATAGCCGCAAGCATGCCAAGGCAAGGTACTGGTCAGGGCCCGATTTGGTCAATTTTGTGCCTGCAACTCCATGATTTGTGCCACCTTTTTAGCCCCATAGCCCATGTCACTTCCCAAAACTCTGTGAAACTATATGAGATGATAAATAACATTAAAATAGAGGTACGGAAGCAATCACATCATCAGGAACTCATTCATACCCCTCCTAGCCATGACAGGCATTTCGTCAAACATGTCACAAACATTGCATCTACAGGTGTAAACAACATATTTAAACATAGGGGTCTCTTGCTTATTTGAGAATCGCTAAGAAGAATTGCTCCCCTACATCATAAGCTACAATACAGTCTATTTGACCATAGATACATTGTGTATTCATTTACAGGTAAAAACATGGATAGATACATACATCATTATTGAATGAGTACATGATTATAACTAACATAATAACAACATAAATATAATGGATATAACAAAAATAAAATCCATAAATAAACTAGCACATTTGCATATCGAATACCAGATGAATGAGCTCTTCATTGCTAAATGTAAAAAACAACCGAATATGGGACTTCCACATTCCACCTGACCATGGATTGGTTGAGCCAAGTCTCACTTCATTCAATCACCCCCATGCCATATCCAAGCATGAATGTGGGGTCTCATCAAACACATCAATCACAATCAATCCAAGGTTTCTAGAGGGCAAACTGCCTCAACCCTCAACTAGTGATTCCACCTCATGATCAGACATCACAACCATCACGGAATGGTCTCTATCTGAGTTTCTCCAAGGATCCCGAGTGTTTCTTCCAACCAAGGCTCTAGCGCTAGTAACACAACCCCAACTATTTTCGAGCTCCAGAGCATTTGTCCAACAAAGGCTCCCGGACTAGTAACTCAACCCAATAGTTGTCCGTTGAGCTCCGGAGCGTTTGTCCAACCAAGGCTCCAAGAACTAATAACTCAACCCAACAACTAAAGGAATCATGAGAACCAACCAGAAACAATCAATGGAACAAACCCACAATGCCATGGCTATCAAGGAAATGGAAAGGTTATGCAAATCCAAATGCATACACGTGCATGCCAAAACTAGTGAGGAAAACATACATGCAACTCGGTACCTGCAATAAAATCTCGTTGTAGTTGTTGATATCGATGTCTGCTTGCGCTTTCCTGCTCTTATTTTGCCTTCTTGCTCCAAATATCCAAGTACACACAATCTCCAAGAGTGCTCCAAGAAAACTTTGAGTATCCAAGAGTACGAGAGAGAGTGCATAATGAGAGAGCTCCAAAATGCATTGACCAAAAGCTTACCAACTAATCCGTAGAAGCCTTTTTATTAATGAGGCCTCTATTTTCTTCATTTTCCATTATTTTCCTTCATTTTCCTCCTTGCATGCAACTTGTGACCTTTCACCTCCCTTTTCTCCTAATTTCCATTATTTTCATAAATAAATGCCAATAAATGCCTCACGCCTTTCCAAAGTCTTTGTCATTGCCTTTGCCAATTTCCTTAGCCATAATAAACCGAAGTGAACACCTACTAAGATGTTTTTCCCACCATTCAGCTTGGAATACGTGTCCCATCAACCGTGGTCTTATATATATATATATATATATATATATATATATATATATATATATATATATATATACATGGATTTTTACTAGCGTTGCTACACAAGATTTGGGCATGGAGGTATGAAGAGTTGTCGAATCTTGCATTACTTTTGTGTTTCATCTTTCATGATACATGGACCTAGAGGAGAATAAGTTATGAACTTTGTAAATAGGTTGGCTTGGGATAATAGTTTACAGAGGCTTATAACACCTTACATTGGCTTATAACGTAATACATCTCTATTATATAGATGTCAGAAATAATAATAATAAGGATAATTAGTCAAGTGGGGAGAGTCAATCTCATGTTATCATCATCCATCATTGTTTAAGGTTGCATATTATTCACTAGTTGTGTTGGTGCATCTTCTATTAGGACTCTATTAAGTCTCATATAACTTGAAAATCCACTTGGTATAATTATGATAATATTTATATAGCCTAGTTACATTTTCTCCATGCTCTTAAACCCTTTTTTGTTTGTTTTTCCTGGTCCCACTGCCCCTTTAGACTGGAATTGGTTGTTGTCCACCCATCCATCTATTTCCAAGGTTTATTGTACCCATATTGTACTGAAGGAGAACCAACCTAAGTGAGAATAAGAAATATGGTGGTGAAAGTGAGAAGCCTTCATGAGTTCCCTTCAATTTTAACTCATATTTCAGGGTTTCTCACTTAACTGAAACTTTGGGTGTAGGACCAAAGAAATGAAAGAAACATAGTTCCAAGCTTTTGTTGCAATAAGAGTACAAGCTAACAAACTAACAACTATGTTTAAAACTTCAAAAATTTATAAACAAGTAGTAAATCTAAATTTTGATGACACTCCTAAAAAAACCCATGGCCTAGAAGACCACCATAGCCACCATTGAAAAGTCTATTATCAATTTATTGGGAATGGGTAAATAATAAGGCCAAACTTTTAAGTCCATATTCTAGGCATTGTGGAAGCCCTTAAAACCTTGTTACAAGGGAACTCTTTTGTTCAATTTCTTAGAGGCATGATTGCAGCGACAAACTTGGTGGCGAGTGAGAAGGCGGGAGCCATTCCATTCAGCTTTTTTTGATTTGGTTTCTATTGGAGATTTGCTAGGAAATATTTTGCACACATATGGCTAGTAGGAAAATAATGTTGTTCAAATATAGTTATCTCCTCATCCCAACTAGTGTGGTATTATTTTTGGTGCAAGTATGGTGACAAGTATGTATCCATGGAAATTTAGTGTATTATCATTGATCCTTGGTTGTATTGGGGTGTTTCGGTTTGGAAATTGATTTTCACATGTAATTGTTGATTCAATGGCCCTTTTTTTTGGGGGGGGTTGGGGGGCTTTGCAACGACATTAACTATTCTTGGTATTGTATCATCATTTGCTGAAGAGGCACATGGGCATATTAGATAAGGCTTTTTGGTGGGTTCTTCTAGAATATAACCTATTATGGGTTTACACCTATTAGAAATTATCAAATTACAACTTCCATCATTCTCCAGCGACTTTTTTTCATGATCACAACTCTAATGCTAATGCAAGAAGCATCATGTTTGATAATGAGGTGACTAAATTTCACTATCTTCTTCCTATAGATTGTGGCTACTTCTGCCTTTGAGCAACTAAACTACGGTCTCTTGGTTATATTTGTAAAGGGTGTCATGAGACCCCAAAATCCTTTGATAAACTTCATATCAAAGTTGCAAAGCTCATTGGATCATCTTAATTGCTTCACATTATTTAGAGTAGGCCAATTCAGAATTACCTAAATTCTAGTGCGGTCCATCTCCACAACCTAATTACTAATAATGTGACCTAAATAGACTAACTCTATTGGATTTATTCGCAAACAAAGAATTCACCCATAGGATTTCAACAACAATTTCCAAGCAACAAAGGTGGTCCTCCATGTTCACATTGTAAATCAAGATGTCTAAGTTGCAAGTGTATAACTTTGAGATTCAATGTAAGAAAGACATCATCAACATGGTTGCAAACTCATTATCCTCAGTACACGATATTCCCGCCATATCCATAACAAAACAAGATCGAAAGAAGATATACTTGCTAAATATGCCAAGGTTGAGATGATTCCATAATGCACAATCCCAAAAAGACAAAAAGGTAGACAAAAATTACTCAATTTCACGTGACATCATTCTATTTATAAATCATATCTACCTTATTACTAACTCCAACTTCAATGTACACATCCTCTAATAAAACCATTCTTCTCCTTGTGCGAGCCATGTTAGGTTTTCAAAACTCATTTATGGATAAGGAATAGATTTTTTTGAAAAGTATAATAATAGATGTAAAATATTTATATTTTGTGGCGTCACGTGAAACCAATCAAGGAATAAAATTGAAAACACATGGAGTTCAGCTAAAGCATGGACATTGTGATGGGATTGCCTAAGGTGGGAATGGGGTGGACTCCAAGCATTAGTTTCATCCTTAACCAATGGATAAACTAAAACTTTTAACAAATGTTTGGAAGGATACCTCTGAAACTATGATGTTGGCCGTCAATCCTCAAGAATTAAATGGTTGCACCTAGTAGAATATTGGTCAAACACAACATACCACATGTCCATTGGTATGGCAACTTTCAAGGCCTTGTACAGTTATGGTACTCTATTGATTAGTTAGCCTCTTGAAGAGTACCAAATGCCAGTTGTTCCTTATCTAGTATCTCAACATTACTTTATAAGATGTGGACCCACCAAGGATTAGGCCCTTGTTCTTTAGGTGATAGAGCCCATTAGGTCCAAGTGTTGAACCTTAAATCTATGATCCCACTTTGTAACACAACCATGAACTAAGTTGGTTACCATTATTTTATTTCTTTTTAAGGAGCGGTTACATCCTTCTTAATTATGTCTTCATTTTTTACTGGATGAATTATGTTGCGGATCACTGACACGTTCTCATTGTCTGGGTCTTGGAGGAAATTGTCAGGACCTTCCTTGTATAGTTTTACAAACTGAGGGTGAATTCCATTTTTCTAGAGATTCGTGGAACTTAAATTTTAAGTCCAAAATGTTGCCCTCTTTGGACTTGGTTATGGTATTGCTTTTCTTCCTTAATCCGCAATAAAGAGAACAAACAATCATTGATAAACAATTAATTGGGAGCACCATAAATAGCCACTACCTTTTGAGCAAGATAATGATATTGTTTATGGACTCTAGAGTGCTACGAGATAGCATGCAATAGTATGTGATCACATGGATGATAAATTGTTGAAGATGAAGATCACTCACATAAACCTGCAACAAGTGGATTACGCACTATTTATTATAATTAGATTCTAAATTCATATCAGCCCCATAGTCATTTCCAAACTAACACACAACCATAAGAACACTACCAAAAGTCTTATAACTTAACGCACTTAGTAATATATCTTAAATTGGATTATTGACAGATGATCAACAAAATTGTAGCTCAAACCCACTATCCAAATACTAAATAATGAATTCTAAGAACTATTATGTCTTGGTAACGTCCTCATTAGGGAAGCCTTAAACATAGGCTAGTATTTTGTTAATCAAATTGGACAAATTCATGCTCCAAATCTAGTGTACAAATCTCATTAGTTCATTAGGTGGCTCTAAACTACTCTATTTCTACTTCAAATGTGTTGAACACCCCCATATCTAATCTATTTGTTATTTCTATTCTCATGAAGCAAATATACTTTGTTTATATATAACAGAAGCATACATATCACTTTAATCTTTTCAATTCCCTCAAGGAGTATAAATGGAAGCATTTTCTTCTTGTTGGAGATTGGAAAGATCCTTATTTACGAGATATTACTAACAAAAACCCATCTAGATCTGAATTGATATGCACATCGAGGTTGTGGGGTTTAAGGTTGCATGCTTTGAGTTGCAATAGTTGACACATTGGAATTAGAATGAATTTGAGAGATGTGCCCTTGAGCTTATACTTAATTTTGTCATTTTGATCTTAATCGAGAAGTAGTGGAAGCTTATTTTACACTCCCATCATGTATTTACATTGGATGTACTTTTGGGTGTGAGTCACATTGACCTAGTTATTAGGGTCATAAAATTGTTAATGTATGATGCCTTACCCAACTTGCATACAGTTAGTTGTATTACATGTGTACACACACTTCACAACTTTGACCCCAGTTCAGTCTAGATTGGAAGTATGATTTGTGCCTCTTGCAAATCTCAGTTGCATAGTCTCTTAATTTTGAGATACTGAGGACAAAAAAAGCATCTAGATACATGCATGCATGGGCACAGTCACTCACACACACACTTAATTGATTTAAGACCTAAGTCGTATTTTAAAATAACCCAAAATGGGAGGTGGAAATCTGGTGTATCTTGATCAAACTGACATACTTCTATTAGTACGCTATAAAAATATTGGGACATTGCTTTATTCAAAAAGAAAACATGTAGGTTCCAAACTATTCATATCCAATTAATTATGCACGTTTCTACTAAAAATTTCAATAATGACCTTGCAAAGTTTGGTTCCTTCAATAATGTATATTTGGAGTATTTTCCCAATAAGGGTGAATTCAACAATTCAATCGATGGCAAAACCACATCCAAAAATGAATTGCATAATTACATGTAGATGCACCATACTATTCAACACATCAATATTAAATTGGAAGACAAGTATAAATAATCAAGAAAATCTAGTAATTTGCGTGGATTCATGGCTCCTAGCATGCAGATGACATACGTATCTCTCCTCATAATTAGCCTGATGCTGAGTATGAAGTTCAATCCTATAAGCCATGTAAAACTTTAAATGTTTGATGCATGTCTCTATACCCATATATACTAGTTGAGGATTGTGGCATTGTTTAATGGTGCCATTGCCAATAAGTAGACATTTTTAAGGACGAAGCTATATTGACAAAACAATCCACTTCATAGTTGTTTTTTGACAAGAAATGGTAGAATGTGATCTAAGAAAAATTGATCATCACTTGTCTGGCTCGAACAAATAAAGATGCTAAAGAATTATCAATTGGCATAGAGATAGAAACCATCTGGTTGAAAATTACCTTTGAGTCTCCCACCACCACCACTGATTGGATACTAGAGCCATATCTATTCTCAAACTTTGTAGCAAGGCATAAATTTTTTCTTGGTTATTGGACATGATACCAAGTCCCAATGTGAAGGAAGTCTGACTTGTTCCTCTGGGGTCCATGATGACTCTCCCCTGTAGTTTCCACCCCAAAATTCCCCTTCGAGGCTCCATCAAAATATAAAATACGAGTTTTGAACAAATTTCCATTTTTGATCAAGGGTGCTTAGTTGAAGCCACCAGTTTGGTCGAGTGTTGTGTTTGGGCATACTAAGGCCTGTAAATTGAGGAGTTATGTGGAATTGACAGAACCATTCTTCTTCATCCACACTTAAGAATCAATATTTGATTTTCATTAAGTTGTAACTTGTTTTCATTTGGAGTTAAAAGTGTTACGCTATGAGGCCTTTTAATTTTATTGCTACTAAGGGGTTATTCAATTCCTGGTGAAATACTTATCTATTATAGGAAATCCATATTTGGAAACATAAGCACATTGGAAATGCTAACCTGTGTTTCGAAAACTAGTTGGTATTTTAGGGTTCCATTAGTTGTATTCCATTGAGAGAACATGGTTTTCCACAAATCTGGCATTCTCATTCTATTATTTAAGCCACTAAAAGTTGATTTCCATACTCTGATTGTAAATTTTCACTCAAAGATGTAATGAGTCAATTTCAAATATGAGACACAAAAAACATCTTGAGGGGACAATGATGCCATGCTTTGAAAATTTTATGCATTTAGTATCTTCTCATGAACTAACGCTTAAATAGATATATTAACTTTTGGGAGGTCATTAGAGTGCCATATTTGATTCCATATTGTTGATTCTAAGGGAGCGACATAGACTGCAACTGATGTGAATACCCCCGCTTGACTCTTTAATATGCATATCCCCAACACCCATGACCTAAAGAGCTTATTTTCCAGGGTTCACAACCTTTTTGACAAAGGATAAACCAAGAAACACAAGGTTGCAAATGTGATGGGGATGAGTCAATTTTCACTCAAAAAATTGACCCAATTCATTTCTCCAAGAAGAGATATCAAAGAGCTCTTTCCATTTTGATTGTCCATTCATTCTTTTAAATAGTGGAGCTTATTTTCCAAGGTGTGCAACCTTTGTGACATAGGATAAGCCAAGAAAAATGAGGTTTCAAATGTATTTTTTACCATAAATAGATTTTTTTTTTTGTGAAATTCCATTTTGCCTCAAAATTCAATATATGGTATATGTTCTTGGGTCGATATATTGAGCCTTACCTTCCCCATGACATGTGCCATTCCCATTATAACATAAGCCAAGGCAGAGCACAAATGCTGTGAGGAATCTGTTGATACTTCATGTTTGTAATCCATTAAAAGTTGAAGTGAAACTTGGAGTAGAAAACCACTGTGTATTTGCATGTACTAGTGAGTCTATTAGATATCTAGACTATATTGGTTCTGATAATTCAATATATAAAAATTCATTCTAAAACTTTAAACTGCATTTTCCAAACTCACCTTTAGAAAAGGAAGTATGTGGTGGTTTGCAAGTTGAGGATTCAATAGTCTGCAAAATTTTGTCACCTTTCCAGTAGCACCAATACGACCTTCTGCATCATTGCCACACAACAATCGCATAAATGTCTCCACTAGGTCCACCCTTTATGTTACAAGCAAGGGATTTCATATTAATAATTATATGGAACATATAGAAATTATTTTTGAGACTAAATGTAAATTAATCAATCATAATTTATGAATGCAAACACTATTGAATATATAGACAACTGACTAACAACAATACTCCAACCCTTGCTTGAATCACAGGGTCACCAAAAACCCACTATAAACCTATAGCAAGCCAAGAATATAGGATAGATGGTAACTAAAACATCCCTCCATGTGTAGGTTACTTGTAAATGACTTCATTAGGTAAGTTGCAGACTTTTGACCTCTTGTAGTCAAAATATTTAGCTCTCAAACATGTCAACTAAAAATAATGTTCCTACAATATATGTGGTTGCATATTTCCTTTAGAGGCAGTGGGATCTAAATTATATGTATGAATATAAATTTAGTTAAAAATTTTCCATGAGTGAAATGCTAAGATATAGGAGTCAAAACAAATGTAGATGATAGAGGATAGAGAAAGGAGAAAGGTGTTCCCTTCAACATTAACTTTCTCATGGCTCTCTTCAATGATCCCCTTCACAACGGGATATAAGTAAAGGGCAATATGTTGGTTTTTAAACACACTACAGTAGTTGACTCTTGGGAGAATATTTCTTATGGGGGTTCAGGATCGAGATGTAAAAGAAACTACAATACAAGAAAATTATATTTAAGGATGGGAAGTGCTCATTTACATTTTCATCTCTTTGATTTATTTTCATCCTTTGATGTTTACTTTAATATCGATGTTAAGTTTGTTAAGTGATAAAATGAATCTAAACATGAATGTGTTTTCTCTCAAATCGATCTTCTTCTTCAACTATATTTCAAAAATTGTATGGAATATATAATGTAAAATAAATAGATGAATAAATATGAGTTGAAAATTCCTTCAGCAATCTATAGGGAACTAATATGTAGCTTTTTAGGTGAATCTCACTATTGAACTCCTTTTTTTGATGATATACTAACACCACATGCCCCACTTGACCCCCAAGTTAAATTGATCACCAATTTATTCTCTACTACCAAGCATCCATTGTCCTTCGAAGCTAGAAGAGATTCCACCCTAGCATCACTTCAGCTTTAGTCTTGATCCAAACTTATGCAATAACACAATAAAATACATAAATACACATAAACGTAGAGATGCAACATAAACAAGACTTCATTTCATTAATATCACATAACTGAAATATTGAGGTTCGAAGGCCTATTTATTATTGAGAAACAATGGAAAACCCTAAACATCCAAAAACCTAACCCTGGGAGATGAAACACCAAACTATGAGACCTATTGGGGTAAATTGGTACATCAATTTCCTGACGTCGTAACTTTGGCATGCGATCTTCATTTGACACACATGATACCTTGTTAGAAATATCTATCCAAGGACTACCACTACTTATAGAAAATTTCAAGTCAAAGACTCACAATGGCCAAAGGGTGATTTTCCAACAAAAAAAGTCGTTTAGGGCCTCAAAACGGCTCCAAAAGTTCATGACCTGAAAAAACTGCCAAAAATAGTAAATTGTTCTACGATTAAGGAAACTGAAAAAAACTGAAAGAAACAATGGTATGGGTCCAAGTGGAATAGGCAAGTGACCACCAATATCCACCTGGATCATTCCTCCCCCCTTAGGAAGTAATGGTCCCCATTGCGTTGAGTTCCTCCATAAGACGAGGAAACTTCTGATGAACTTGTTCCCTGGTGAGCCACTTGCCCTCATGAATGAGTTAGCCTGCATTGAAAACTCAATATAGCTGGATCCTCTGTAGGCAGGTGTTCTTGATCTATGTGTCCATGATCCGATCAGTTGTGTCTTGTTCCATGCAGTATGCGTTTAACTTCGTTAGTGTGAGTTGTTCTACCATGTCGGATGTGTCTAGCAGAGGTGGAAAGTAGGGTTGAAGGCGGTCCACATTGAAAAATTGGTGAAGACCAAGGTATGATGGAATATTCAACTCGAAGGAATTGTCCCCTACATCCTTGGTGATGGTGTATGGCCTATAACGGAGCAGATGAAGCTTGCGGTGGGGTCCAGCGAGGCACTCCTCCAAATGTAACCACACTTTTTTGCCCACCTGGAAGTTGTGTGGCACCCGATGCTGATGATGTCACTACTTGTACTTAGCATTAGACCTGTCCAATATGTCATGAACCTGTTGGCGGATGTGCTGAATGTGCTCCATGAAGTTGTTCGCCTTGTCAGCTTCAAACTGGACACGAGCTGAGTAGCCGCAAATGGCATGGCTATGTCAATGAGACATAGTTGCTAGAATCCCAAACCCACCTGAAAGGGGTTGTGGCTGGTTCAGATTTGGAGAGCTCGATTATAGTTGTGTTGTACATAGGAGAGACTCTCATAATGTGTACGATCATCCTATTGACGACCTCTGTCTCGCCATCAGTTAGGGATGGAAAGTTGTGGACTTGGTGAGCTTGGTGTCCAGCATTGACCAGAGGCTGGACCAAAATGTACTGAGCAACTTGTTGTCCCGATACGAGATAATAGAATGGGGTATCCCAAAATGTACCCACACTCGTTCAAAGAAGATTTTAGGAGTGCCTTATGTTGTGATTTTCTTCTTGCAGGCTGCCATAATGGCCATCTTCGAGAATCTGTCGACGAGCACGAAAACGTAGTCATTTCCATGCTTAATAGAAGGAAGGTCTGACATCTAATCCATGGAGATGGATTCCCAAGGTTGACTAGAGGTAGGCAACAATGTAAAGAGGCCTTGCTTCATGATGTTCGGTTAAGGTTCGACCAATAGAAATACTTCTGCAGTATAGCCACAGTTTTCTCGACCCCGAAATGCCCAATGACCCGAATGTAGTGCGCTTCCCAAATTATCTTGTCATGCTCGCTTGAAGGAACATAAAGGTATGCCAAGTGACATAACAATGCATCCTGTAGGTGAAAATTTAGAACTTGTTTACCCTCCAAGGGAGTCTTATATGTGTGGTCGAATTCTGGATTGCTCTTATAGAGAAGCGGCCAATTAGAAGTGTCTTTCCCACAAGAGTTGAGCACGATGGTTAGCGTCACGATCGGTAGCGGACAATGTCTCACTGTGATATGCCATTGGATGCCCCTGTTAAGTAATCATTGCCCCAATAGTGTAGTCAGAGGCATCTGTCTTGATCTCAAATGATTGTTGAAAGTGTGGTAATCTGTGCATTGGGGCACAACAGAGGCGATGTTTCAACTCTACAAGTGCCTTCTGTTGAGATTTGTTGAAGTTTGAAACAAGAAACAGTGAAATTGGCATCCGCAAATAACAAGCAACACATACACTAAGTGTGGGACTAGGGGGTCCAAGCAGCACCTACACTAAGTGTGGGACCAGGGGGTCCAAGCAACACCTACACTAAGTGTGGGACCAGGAGGTCCAAGCAGAACCTACACTGGTGTGGGCTAAATTTGGTGCATGTCTATTTTAGTTATCCCTTAATTAAGATGGACAACAAAATGTAATATAATCTCAAAATAACCTGTAATAGTTAACTAAGTGTGATAAACTCAGTTAAATCATGAATTTCGAGTTAGAGGTAGTTGGTGAGGCATGTAGAGTAATTCTACTTATAACAGAGTTCGAAGTGCAGTGGTGCATTAATTAATGCAGGTTGTAATCAGTTTAACTTAGTTAAGCGAGTTAAAGTTAGTCATGCTAGTTGTAACTGTTTGATACACTAGTGAGAGATCAAGTGAATTAAATATTAATTAATACACATTCATGATCTCACATGCAACTGAGGAATTACTATTATTAGATGCATACATGTTAGTTCCAGTGGAGACCTAGTTGAGATCTAGGTGAAAGGGAAGTGTAACTATCAGTTGTGATATTAGTAGGCTACCCAAGTGTAGTTAAAACACCACAGGATGCCCGTGATACTCAGCGCAGTGTAGGAAGGCTGTAGTTACTAGTGAATAGGGATTTCATTCCTCATGGATTGCGTGAGCAAGGGAGGCTGAAGACAGGTTGAGAATTGGCTGAGTATTGGCCCGATTTTGTCTGGATCAGTATGAGACAATTAGCTGAATATAGGAGGGCTCTTGTGAGAAGAGTTGTATGTAATTGTTTCATGATTCCTCGTGGAATATATAATATTTAATAGAGGGTTTTTGAGCAATAAGTATTCCCTGGGAAATTATTTGTGTTGTGGTTTGATTGATTCTTCTTTGCTTCATGTGATTGGCGATTGTGTTTTTAATTCCGCAATTGATTTGTAGAAGCGATTCAGTATTTAACTTTAGTACATTGTTAGATCGAATTGAATCCATGATATACATGCTTGTTGTATATTTTCTACAAGATTCAGACCAAAATAAGTTTTCTTTCGCTCCTCCCTTGGTTACTTGACTCAAGGGCTAAGTGATATGAGAGAATCCCAACATGAACCTGCGGTAGAATTTAGCAAGACCCATAAAGCTACGGAGCTATGTTAGAGTGGTTAGGGTTGGCCAATCCCAAATGACTTGGATCTTGGTTGGATACATATGCACCCCCCTCTCATCAATAATGTATCCCATATAATGAACCTAGGTCATGCCAAAAGTGCACTTCTTGAAATTGGCAGACAACTTGTGTTGTTGCAGTGTTTGCAAGACTTGTCGGATGTGGTGGAGGTGATCTTCCCAAGTCTAGTTTAAGATCAGGATGTCATTCAAGGACACTACTACAAATGAGTTGGTGAAAAACTGCAATATGTCGTCCATCAACGTCATGAAGGTTGTGGGAGTATTCGTCAACCAGAAAGGCATGATCAGTAATTCGAAAAGTCCCTCTTGTCTTTAAAGGCAATATTCCACACATCAGACGGTTTGATTGGTACTTGGTGATGCCCAGACTTAAATTCGATCTTGTTGAAATGTGTTTTCCCCTTGAGTTGGTCCAGAAGGTTATAAATATATGGGATTGGGTACCTATTTTGGACAATGATCTTGTTCAACGTCTAATAGTCAATGCAAAGTCTCCAAGTCCCATCCTTCTTCTGCATCAACACGATCAAGCTCCCACAGGGTCATGAACTCAGGAATATGTGACCTTTCTGCCGCAGCTCATGATTCTTCCTCTTGATTTCGTCATTCTCCAGAACACAACACTGATAGATTGGTCCATTGAGCAGTGACGCACCTGGGGTCAGATCGATGGGGTGCTTGACTTGACTGTGCAGAGGCACCCCTGTAGGTGAGGTGAAGATGTCCCCGTACTATTCCACAACCTTGTCCATTTGTTGTTGTCATGCGTAGGAGCCTTGTCTAGAGGTTGTGGCCATAGTTGTCTTCTTTCCCTGAGGGTGGATCATAAGTAAAAAAAAATTCTCGATTTTGGAAATGAGCTTACTGCATTGTTTTGCAGTAACCAAAGAGATGGCGATAGGCGGCGCTACCTCCAGTATCCTGTACAAATTATTTCCCAAAGTAACAATAACAGCGCGAGGTCGGGACTCATACACATCATGTCGCTTCCACAAGTATGGTTGGCCTAATAATACATCACAAATATCAAGAGGAGCAATGCCACATAATACCTCATCCGTGAAAGGCTTGATGTTGTAGGTAAGGCGACATTGTTGGCTGACATGCAGATCCAATCCTTGGTGAAGCCACCCAATGGTGTACGGATGTGGGTGTGTTGTGGTCAACAAGCCCAACCACTACACAACCTCTGTTGAAATGAGGTTCTTTTGGCTCCAACTATCGACAATGAACTATAGCGAGGAAACCTTTACCCACATATGGGAATGGAAGAGTCACTCCCCCTTCGCTGGATCTTCTGGTTCCTCTTTCTGGATCTTCGTGGTGGAAACAGTGGCATTGGGCTTCGTATCGATAATATGTTGCCCTTTGTCATTCCCCTTGTCGGGTTCTGATTTAGAGTCGAAGCATGCATCCGATTCAGAAGCCTTCAGCTTGGCCACCAGTGACTGCTTGGCCCGACACTCACTTGTGTTGTGAGTGGAGCTCTTATGGAACTCACACCACTTTCCCGTGTCCTTCTTTGGCTTCGAGGTGTTTTTATTTGCTTGCAGCTTTGGTTGGTTATCCTGGGTGGCCCCACCTTGGATTTGTCCTTTGTTCTGCGATTTGGGGTCACATAGCTTTTGATTCGCAGATCCAAAATCTCACCTCTTCTGTTTGAACTTATGCTCAATCTTGGCAACATACCAGTATGTTGCACCAAACGATGAGATTTCAAGGAACTCCATTTCCTTCTGAATGTATATGTGGAGACAACTGTGGTACTTCAGCACCAAATGTTTCAACAAATCTTTGATACCCAATTTTGTGCGCAGGGTATGGAACATATTCATCAGCTCATGCACATCTTGATCCCTCTGATATCGCAACATAGTCCATTGTATGTACTTGTGCTCATAGCTCCCCACAAGATAATATTGTTCCTTGATGGCATATCAAAAAGAATCCCAAGTCGGTGTAGCAAAAAATAGAAAGGCTCCCTCTTGTCTTTTTTTCACAGTAGGTTTCCCACCAGTCCTTTACATGGGGGACAACTTTTAGGAGTGCAAAAGTAATCTTTTCCCTATTGGAAAAGTCACAAACCTAGAAATACCCTTCTAATAGATTCAACCATATATCTACGACGTCTGCATTTATTTGGCCCTAAAATATGGGAATGTTAAAATTTACTCGTACCTTAAAACAAGTTGTGCCTCCAAAGTGGCTTATGGATGCAGATGCGTCACTGATGGGCATTCATTGAGGGATCTAGGCAAAGTTGTCCATCATCGCGTTTCTTTGTTTCTCGAAGGGCTCCTTGAGCAAAATTTTGATAGTATCGTGTGCTCCCTAATATTTCTTTTCATCCCCCATGCGTGGCCTTCAGGGTTTTTGAGGATGATCTTGCAAAGGGTCAACCATGTTAGCACCCAATCTGAACCTCAGGCTGAAAAAGGCAAATCAGGGTAACAACTAAACCACGCTCAGCCTTGTAGCTAGCCCTACAAGGATAGGAGAGGGCTCTCTCCGTAGAATGGATATTCAATAAAATGGTAATGAACTGGTTTTAGGCTAGGTATATAAATGGGAAAAAGAGTTTTGATGAATTACTGAAATTTCAGGGATGTATGGGACAAGAGGACAGTATGAACTGAGGAATTAAATCGGGATACATAATATTTCATAGGGCAGGATAGGCAGGAGGTTTAGAAATCAAGTATAAATAAGATGAAATGGAAAGACTGTTGAGAAGTTGAAAAGGGCATAATAAATGAATCCTTTTCAAACAGAAGAAAATACACAGAGTATGAATGATTCCCCAAGGCATAGCATATAAAATGGATTCTACCTTTCTAACTTGAAAACATTCAACTGGAGATGTTAATGAATGAATGGTGTAACATAACAATGTACATATGAAACATAAAGGAGAAACATATGCTAAAACTCATACCACATGAATCCCATAAATCAGAGCTGCATCACTTTATTTAATTCCCTGCCAAACTGTACAACGGAGCGCAGAGCTCACTGCCACACTATTCCCCTACTTATGAGTTTTTAGACCTCAGACTTTCCGCCTTTGCAAATAATTAGAATTTACAATAAATAGACGAATTTTGTCGGAATACAAATCGATGGAAGGGGAGAAATCACAACTGAAGATAGAAGGCCAAAAGCCAACAGTCTCTTCGTAAAGGAAGAGCTGCATTACATCTGGCCAGTGAGAAGGCAAAAAATTGTAACGTAGATTTCTCTACAACGTAACTGAAGATGTGACTGTTACAATTTGGGTCTCGGCCTCTGGTTGTCGCTTTGCTTTCCATTATTCCTTTTGAATAACTGGCTTTTAATAAGATGCCATTGCAGTAAACTGGAATAAACTGAAATAATGCCTTACGTGAAGGGAAATAGTGAATAAGAAGGAAGGAAGAGGAGGCGGGACCAGCATCTTAATCGCAATCGGGATTGGGGAGCGAGAAAATATATACAAAATAAAACTTTCGATGCGGTTGGATTAAACCATGGGAAGTCCTTTAATAAATGTAATAAAATGCGATTTTGGGACTTACAAAGGGGAAAGGGCCTTTATATTATAATGGGGAGTAAGTGTTGTATGGTGGGCCCGGGGATAAAATCGCAATCGCAATATTGGAATTTGCGATGGGAATTTGCGACGGGAATTTGCGACGGGGATTTTGCGACGGGGATTTTGCGATGGGAATTTGCGATGGGAATATTGCGATGGGAATATTGCGATGGGAATTTGCGATGGGAATTTTGCGACGGAAATTTTGCGATGGGAATTTTGCGATGGGAATTTGCGACGGGGATTTTGCGACGGGGATTTTGCGCTAAAGTGGTGGGGTTTATATGATATAACTTTGTTATAAAGTTTGTGAGGTATTGGTCGGAGAAGTGTTTAAGGGGAAGGACTTTGTAATATGAAGTTTTTTATTATAAAGTCCAAAGGCATGGAGGGGAAGTGGTTGGGTAATAAAATCGCATATTTTATTAAATGATTTACAATGCGATATTATAATCGGAAGGGGGAAGGAAGGGGTTTTTAAAGGGATTTGAACATAAAGTTAAAGGGGAAACATGGGAAATAGGTGGGGCTTAGGGAATAGAGGGCTTTTACTTCACTTAAGCACAAAATTCAATCCAGAAGCCAGTTTTGAGAGTGTAGTATACCGTTGGAAAGCTCTTTCCGGGCTCTTTCTGATGGATCTACTTTGAAGATGATTTGGCACTAAACATACTACGAAAAACTTCTCTGAAGTCAGAGACATCACTTTGTGGAGCTAACAGCTTCTGAATTGTGGCTGAAAGGCAAAGTATCATGTCTTCACCTCAAAACATGGTTTTGAGGTGAAGCTTGCATCAAACCAAACAAATTATATCTTTGATCTTCCTGGTGCTATGACTTTGTATTTATTGACTTCCTCATGACTTCGCTGATCTTTATTTGACACTTGACTCATTAATTTGACCATGGCGAGACCTTAGAGACTAATGAGACCCATCCTATGACCTACTAATATGATTTTGAGAATGAAAGTGACAATTGACCGAAGATCATAGGAAGGAAAATCAGCAAGTACCTCATGAGGGAAAACTGGTAACAAATTACTACCATCAATGAATCCATGACCTAACGGAATGGCGAAATTGATTATTATGGGACTCCTAATATGCAAATGCAAAAGAGCAATTTTGACTAGAGTGACACTAACAAACCAGATCGAGCCCTAACTACTTTTACCCCGACCTCGTTGGGGACATGCAAAGAAGGATCAAGAAAGAGCATACCACTCTGATACCACTAATCCAAGCTTATGTTGGAATGAAATAAAATACATAAATACACATCAATGTAGAAATGCAACATAAATAAGACTTCATTTCATTAATATCGCATTACTGAAATATGCTTACAGATAGAATGGAAATAAACTAGCTAGGGCGGTGGTAGCTTATCTCTGAGAATAAATGCGGTGGTTGCAGGACTCTGAACTGTGTTACAATGAGGCTCAAAGGCCTATTTATTATTGTGAAACAATTTAAAACCCTAAACATCCAAAAACCTAACCCTAGGAGATGAAACGCCAAACTATGGGCCCCGTTGGGGTAAATTGGTACATAAATTTCCGAGGGTCATAACTTTGTCATACGATCTCAGTTTGATGCACATGATACGTCATTAGAAAGATCTATTCGAGGACTACAACTATCAATAATGAATGTTGATTCAAAGCCTCATATTTGCCAACTGCGATTTTCGAAGAAAAAAAAAATGTCATTTAGGGCCTCAAAATGGCTCCGAAAGTTCAGGACCAAAAAAAACTCCCAAAAATAGTAAATTGTGCTACAATTAAGGAAATTGAAAGAATGAAAGAGACAATGGTGGGGGTACAAGTGGAATGAAAGGATGGCCACCAATATCTACCTATATCATTCCTCCCCCCTTAGGAAGTAATGTTCCCCATTACGTTGAGTTCCTCCATGAGATGAGGAAAATTCTGTTGAACTTGGTTCTTGGTGAGCCACTTGCCCCAGTGAAGGAGTTGGCCTGCTTTGACAACTCGATATAGTTGGATCCTCTACTAGCGGGTGTTCTTGATCTGTGTGTCCATGGTCTGATCAATTGTGGCTTGTTCCATGCAGTCTGGGTTTAACTATGTTGGTGTGAGTTGTTTTTCCATGTCGGATGTGTCCAATAGAGGTGGAAAGTAGGTCCGAAGGCGGTCCACATTGAACACTAGGTGAATACCAAGGAATGGTGGAATACTGTGCTCGAAGGGAATTATCATCCGCAACCTTGCTAGTGGTGTATGGCCCATATCGGAGCTGGCGAAGCTTGCAGTGCGGTCCAACGAGGCACTCCTTCTGCAAATGTACCCACACTTTGTCGCCCACCTGGAAGTTGTGTGACACCTAATGTTGATCACGTCATTGCTTTTACTTGGCATTAGCTCTGTCCAATATATCATGAACCTATTTGCAGATGTGTTGAATCTGTTCAATGAAGATGTTTGCCTTGTCAACTTCAAACTGGACATGAGCCGAATTGACCTAAGTAACCCACTTGAAAGGGGTTGTGGCCGGTTGAGCTGCGGAGAGACCGGTTATAACTATGTTGCACACAGGGGAGGCTCTCATCCAATGTGTGTGGATGCTTTGAGTTGCACATGCACATAATGTGTACGATCATCTTGTTGATGACACGGGTCTCGCCATCAGTTTGGGTATGGAAAGCTGTGGACTTGGTGAGCTTGGTGTCCAACATTGACCAGAGGTTGGACCAAAATGTACTGAGGAACTTGTTGTCTCAATATGAGACAATAGACTGTGGGATCCCAAACTGTACCCACACTCATTCAAAGAAGAGTTTAGTAGTGGCTTCTACTGTGATATTCTTCTTGTAGGTCGCCATAATGGCCATCTTTGAGAATCTGTCGACGACCACGAAAACACAGTCGTTGCCATGCTTAGTATAAGGAAGGCCCAACATGTAATCCATGGAGATGGATTCCCAAGGTCGACTAGGGGTAGGCAACAGAGTATAGAGTCCTTGCTTCTTGATGGTCGGTTTGGAAATGGTGCAGACAGTGCAGGATCTAATGTACTTCCCGACATCTTATTGAAGGTTCGGCCAATAGAAATACTTCTACAATACTGCCACTATTTTCTTGACCTCGAAATTACCAACGACCCGAATGTGGTGCACTTCCCAAATCATCTTGACACACACGCTTGAAGGAACACAAAGGTGTCTCAGGTGACATAACAATGCATCCTGGAGGTGAAATTTTGTAACTTGCTTACCCTCCAAGAGCGCATTGAATGTGTGTGGCTGAATTCTAGATCGCTCTTGTAGAGAAGCGACCAATCAGAACTATTGTGCCCATAATACTTGAGCACGGTGGTTAGCGCCATGATCAGTGTTCATCTGAGGTAGTCTGCAACATTATTGGTGTTTCCCTTCTTGTACTTGATGTTCAAATGAAACTGTTGCAGATACGTGGACCACTTATGATGGCGATTGTTCTACAACTTCCCTTGTGTCTGTATGAACTGCAGGGGTCGGTGGTTTGTGTGGACGACTGTTTCCCTCCCCAAAATGTAATTGTTCCATTGTTGGCAAGCCTACATAATGGAATACATATCTTTTTCATAAGTGGGGTACTTTTGGACTGTGTCGGATAATGTCTCACTGTGATATGCCACTAGATGCCCATGTTGAGTAAAAACTACCCAAATAACGTAGTTAGAGGCATATCTCTCGATCACAAATGGTTGTTGCAAGTCTGGTAATGTGAGCATTGGGGCAGAGAGAGGCGATGTTTCAACTCTACGAACACCTTGTGTTGAGATTCATACCAAAATAATTTTGCTTTCGCTACACCCTTGGTGACTTGAATCAAGGGCTAAGTGATATGAGAGAATCCCAACACGAACCTGTGGTAGAAATTAGCAAGACCCAGAAAGCTGCGGAGCTTTGTTAGAGTGATTTGGGTTGGCCAATACAGAATGACTTGGATCTTGGCTGGATCCACATGCACCCCCCACTCATCAATAATGTATCTTAGATACTTAACCTAGGTCATGCCAAAGTGCACTTATCCAAATTAGTACACAAATTGTGTTGCCGCAACGTTTGGAGGACCTACTGGATGTGGTGGAGTGCTCTTCCCAAGTATTGTTGAATTTCAAGATGTCATCCAACTACACTACTACAAATGAGTTGGTGAATGGTCACAAGATGTTGTCCATCAACCTCATGAAGGTTCCGGGAGCATTCGTCAACCTGAAAGGCATGACCATCCATTCGAAAAGGGCCTCCTTGGCTTTGAACGCAACCTTCCACACATCAGAGGGTTTGATTAATAACTGGTGATACCCGAACTTCAACTCGATCTTGCTGAAATATTTCACCCCCTTGAGTTGGTCCATAAGGTCATCAACCCGTGGGATCGGGTACATGTTCTAAAAAATGATATTACTCAACACTCGATAGTCAATACAAAGTCTCCAAGTCCCATCCTTCTTCTGCACAAACATGATCGGGCTCCCACAGGGCGATGAACTCAACCAGATGTGACCTTTTTGCAACCGCTCCTGAATCTGCCTCTTGATTTCGCCATTCTTCATAACAGAGCGCTGATAGATTGGTCCATTGGGAAACGATGCTCTTGGGGTCATATCGATGGGGTGCTTGACCTGACAGTGTAGAGGAACCCCTGCAGGTGAGGTGAATATGTCCCCTTACTCCTCCACGACCTTGTCCATTTATTGTTGTCGTGCAGAGGAGTCATGTTTAAAGGTCATGGCCAAAATCTTCTTCTTTCCCTTAGGGCAGATCATCAGGAAAAAAAAAAATCTTCGTTTTGGAAATGAGCGTACTGCATTGTTTTGCAGTAACCAATGAGATGGCGACAGGCGATGCTACCTCCGATATCCTATACAACTTATTGTCCAAAGTAACAATGATAGCAGGAGGTTGGGACTCATAAACAGCATGTCGCTTCCACAAGTATGGTTGTCTTAATAATACATCACAAACATCAAGAGGAGAAATGTCACATAATACCTCATCCGTGAAGGGCTTAATGTTGTAGGGAAGGCGAGACTGTTGACTTACGTGCAGATCCCGTCCTTGGTGAAGACACCATATGATGTACGACTGTGGGTGTGCTATGGTCATTAATCCCAGCCACTTCACGACCTCCCCTGAAATGAGTTTATTTTGGCTCTCGCTGTAAAAAATGAAATACAATGGGGAACCCTTTACCCACATCTAGGAATGCAAAGGGTGCTCCCCTTCCTCTGGATGTTCTAGTTTCTCCTTCTGGATCTTCGTGGTGGCAACAATGCCTTTGGGCTTAGTATTGATAATTTGCTTCCCTTTGTCATTCCCCTTGTCAAGTTCTGATTCAAAGTCGGAGCATGCATATAATTCAAAAGCTTTCAGCACAACCACCAGTGACTGCTTAGCCCAACACTCACTTATGTTGTGAGTGGAGTTCTTATGGAACTCACACCACTTTCCTGTGGCCTTCTTTGGATTTGCGGTATTATTCTTTGCTTGTGGCTTTGGCGGGTTATCCTGGGTCGTCATGCATTGGATTTGGCCTTTGTTCTACGGTTTCGCGACAACTTTCCCTTACTTCTGACTCATAGATCCAAAGTCTCACTTCTTCTATTTGAAATTTTGCTAAATCTTTGTAGCATACCGGTATGCTGCAACAAGCGAGGAGATATCAGGGAACTCCATTTCCTCATGAATGTATCTGTGCAGAAAATTGTAGTACTTCAGCACCAAATGTTTCGCCAAATCTTTGATACCCAAATTTGTGCACATGGTATGGAACAAATTCGTCAGGTCATGCACATCTTGATCCCTTTGTTGTCGCAGCGTAGTCCATTGTATGTACTTGTCCTCATAGTTCCCCATGGGATAATATTGTTCTTTGATGGCGTCTTGGAAAGAATCCCAAGTGGGTGCAACTGAAAACAGAGCGGGTTCCCTCTCGTCCTTTTGCTCACAATAGGTTTCCTACCAGTTCTTGACATGGGAGGTAGCTTTGAGCAGTATAAAAGTAATCTTTTCCCGGTTGGAAAAGTCATGAACCAAGAAATACCCTTCTAATATATTCAACCATATATCAATGATGTCTGCTTATCTGAAAGGAGTGTATTCATTTTGTTTTGCTAAGTGTCCTTTCAGTAATATAATCATGTACAATTTGTCTCCATTTGTTTGCTTAAGGAATAAGTGTTTTAACCATGAAAGATAGATGAATTTGTGAACTTTGAGCATGAAAATAAGCCTAAAAAAACACCATACGATAGTGTATAATAGAGAAATACAATTACACATAAGTTTTGCACAGTAGGCATGATGAAGCAGTTCACCCATCCTGGGCTACATCTGCTGGTCCAACTCCCAATGGCATGTCCCTCTTTGTCATTATGCTCAAGATTGGAAATTACATGTGTTTACAGGCCTATAATGGTTGTTTTCTTTGCACCAGTGGCTTCATAATGCTCAAATTAGTCTAGGTAGACTCTTGTTTCACCCAAATTGTTCGAAAATTGACCTCCCAATGCATTTTTCCCAATGTCATATAGAAAAGCTCCACTAAAAGTGGAGACTGGCACTTAACTGTGACTAAATTTAGTAAAAAGCCCTAAATTTAGGGCACGCTCCAATTCCTCTGGAAGACTATTTGGATAAACATTAAATGGTTTGGGCGGGGTGGTCACATGCCGATCCCCCGCCATTAACTCCGCATTCACCGTTTGTTAACTCCGCATATGGATTGGAACCTGGAGTCATAACAGTTTCGAAAACCGTGGCAATAAAAGCCACCACCACCTACGCATGTGACCGACTTTAATATCTTCGTCAGATTAACCACCCCCACTAACCGTCAACTGCAACCTTAAATGTTACCGCGGCATGTGAACGGATATATCGCTGTTGTTTAAGGTTTAAGCCGCTGGTTCTGAAGTTTTATGTTGCGGGTTCTATATATACCAAGTGACTAGTAATGTTGGGGCTGCCAGCAAGTTGGGACCGCTAGAGGTCCACCCCTCCAATTATGAAACCTTTACACCACAAATTAAAGCGGAAGATGTAATGGTTAAGAAACATGTTGTAGGGAGATTGGTTGGAGGTCTTCGCAGGCGCTATGGAGGTCACGGGGTCGAACCCCCTGGACTGCAATAAAATTTTACAACAGCCTCCTGGGGACACGTGGCAGCCTTCGGGTTTGCCACGTGCTGCCCATCCAAGGACCATATAAAAACGTACAATTCCATCCAACGGTCAAAATCACACTTCTGCACCACCAAATCAACGGCCCAGATTAAGCCACATGGCACGATCTGAGTGGATGTGAGAAAAAGGAATATTCCCCAGAATATGCCATCTACTGACTGTAGATGTATGCTGACTGGGCATCCCAGTCCCAAAATTTTAGCTATTTGGAAAAACGAACAAAACTCAATATCTTCCTTATACGAAATCAGTTTTTCGAATCGTTCGTGGCGCCGAAATCGCAATGACGAGACCTTTCCAGTCGCTTAGGTTCGGTCCTGTTTCAAGCACTTTCAATTTTGAGCATAACACATGATCTCCTAATCACACCTCCCCATTGGGAAGATTTTGGACCCCAAAATACTTTAATTACTAGTTTAGATGATGAGGGTACAACTCCCTCACTTTTTCCACTTCCATCTGTTATCACCCTAGTAATTTTCAGGTTGTGGGATGGGGATTTTTGTAGTTAAGAACACCAGGGGTAACCAAGAACCGGTTTGGGAATTCAGGATCTAGCCTTCTTGAACTCCGAAGAGGGAGCTCTCCTAAAGATTTAGCTTTGTTTTGGTAAAGGGTTTTAGGCTAGCTATGAGTGAGCAATAGGAATGATTTTAGAAGTGTGGTAGGAATAAAAATTATTTCAAGGTAAACTAGAGGGATCTACCAGAACATTGGGCAATGGAGTCAACTCTCTAGGCAAGCAGGGCTAGGAAATAAGACTTAAAGATGAAAATGTACTAAGGGCAGGATAGATGACCTTCTAAGGCTTTGAATAGGTTTTGAGGATGGAATGGGTGAAATCTGAACAAAAGGGCACTTAAGAATCCTTAAGTTACAGATAAGAGGATTTGAAGGAGAGTGTCAAACTGGGACCTAGAGCAATTAAGAATTTTATGGTCCGGTTATCAAGCAGAAAACATAAAAATGCCAACTAGTTTAAAATAGAGAGCTTATTATCACTAATTCTGTTTAATTTCTCCTTAGTTAATCATTACAGAATAGAAACACATCAAATGAATGTTTTTAAACTTAAAATAATAACACTGAAAACAGGAAAAATACGAGACTTATCTTGTCACCACGAGAATCCTTAGTTATAATGTCTCTAAACTTGTTTCCAGACTGCTGCTTCGCTAATTGACTCACACCAACTTCAATATGTCCAACAAAATGACTATAATTGTCTTGAGAAATTTTATTCCATCTTGAATACTTCAAATTATGAAGTATTTATACACAAAAATTGTTTACAAAATATCTCAGGAATTGAGATAATGTTTTAAAGAAAAATAGGAAAAAGAACATAAGAAGAGGGACAACAGCAAAACAGTTTGCAAGCTGTCATCTTTTAAAAGGAAAAATAGAATTTTTTTATCTTATCTAAATTGATTTATGATGTGCTGTGAGCATTGCTGGCAATAGGTACATCTTCACATGGATGGTGGCTTGTAGAAAACTCTTCCTTTTCATCTTCTGCTCTGATACTCTTTATCTCTGCGTTTTCACTATTTCACTGCTATAATTGAAAAATGACCAGCAGTTGCAATTTGATTTTACTGATACACTTTGACACTGATTTTTTCACCATAAGGTAAAAGCAAAATATGAGTTTCCAAGTAATTTTGCTGTCCTTTATCTATCAAATTCACAGCAGATCTATGAATTCTTGCCATTGTTTAGCAGTGGGGATCTTCATATTCTTCAATTTCCTGTAACTTTCATCAGCTTCTGTATATTTGGAAAAGTTAGGCTTTAAAGTGAACATATGCTTGATTTCATTTTCCAAAAAGAATAGATTTTCAAAATATTGAAGAAGTACTTTGCCACTTGGTGATCCTTGTGGCAGTGGTTGTTTACCTTGCTCCTTAGCATGAGCTCTGATTTTCTGATCATAATCTTTCTGTGGCATCAATTTGTCATTCAATGCATGAATTTCTGGTAAACCTGCTTCTGATAATATTTTGTATTTGGCCCAAAATCTTGGGATGGCCAAGTTCATATCTTTACACTTGTCTTCCAAGTTATTCATCATGTTCCTCTTATTCAGGACTTTCTTAATTTGAAGGATGGCCTCTGTCCTGTCAGCAATTTTCAATTCTTCTAATTCTTCCTTGTTCTTGCTGTTCAAAAATTCTATGAGTTGAACTGCTTGAGCTGGCTTATTTTCAATCTCTTTCTTGGTTTTATCAATTTCTGCATTTGCAGCCTGTAGCAATTATTTCTGCTCATAAATTATCTGAATTGGAGGCCATTAAGAGTGAATGCTTTCAATGATTTTTATCCATAAATGATTTTTTATATATGCAACCTGATCTGCAAGATTCACCTGTGTTTGAAGAATTCTAACTTGCTCTTGTATTCTATCAGCCCTCTGTTCATGCCCTTTGGAAGTAATCAAGGCATCTCTTTTGGAAGTTTCTAGATTTTTAATAGTGCCTTTCAAACTAAGTATTTCTTTATCTTTAATTGACATGTATTCCATGGCTCTGATTATGGCAGCTTTGTCTTGTATTGTGTTTACCTGTGAGGTTGAGGAAGAAAAGGCAGAGATTTCATGAGAAGTTATTGGCATTGCAGTTGCCAGTACTCCTTGTGGTGCCAAGTATTCTGCCAATGTAGATGGAACAACTATGCTTATAGTTGGAATCACTGTAGGAATAACAACCTGTTGATCTTTCTTTAGTTTTTCATTCTCTTGCATGAAAGCTTCTATTTGGCTTTCCATTTCTTTTATCTGACCTGTCATTTTTAGAAAAAGTTGTTTCAATTCATCATTCTCTGTTTTTTGCTGAAGAATTTCTTTTGCTTAAGAATTTTCACTTTGAGGCAATTTTAGATGTTTTACGAGGGCAACTATATCTTCATTTTTATGTTTGATTAAAGCCTTTGCAACTTCCATGTTAGTTGGATCAGCTCCTGCTTCAATCGCCAAGTCTTTTAATGCTTTGATCTTTAAATTGTTGGCATATAGTGAGGCTTTATCCAATTTCATTTGAGTTTGAAGATTTATTAATGTTTTCTCAAGCCTGATAGAATTCATAGTCTTATTGACTATCTTAGAATATAGCATCTTTGTGTTGCTTCTATGAAATTCTATTTGGTCCAATTCATGGACAACATCTGCATCAACTTCAAGGTCTATCTTTGAATAATCTGCAATAGATTTTGGATCAGCCACTGTAGGCTTGAGAAATGACATTACCAATTTATTAGAAGAATAATCAAAAGCCGATAGGAGTCTATCTTTATTTCCAGGCTTTTCTTTGAGAAACTTGGAATATGCTTCATTTTTTATTTCTTCATTCTTTTCTTTGATTTGCCTGAACCTGATTTGAATGTCTGACTCTGTATTTTCAGGTTCTTTAGAAGAAGATGGCATATCAACTTTAGATTGTTTATCCACCATGATTGTATCTTTCTACTGGGCTCTAATTTGAACATTTTGAAGCTCTTTGAAAGTTTCAGATACTATCTTTGCAGCTTCATCATCAGTTTCATGACCATTATTATCTTCAATATTGATGGCTTTGTCCCTTTCTTCATTGGTTAATTTTCTTTTCTTATTATAAGGAATTCTGAATCTTTTGTCTTGAATAGTTTCAGCAGTGAAACTATCTTCCTTCTGCTTCTTTTATGAAGAATGTCAGATTCCTTATTCACTGTCACTACCTGTGTTTGATCAACCTGCTTATCTTTGCCACTGTTTCCTTGCATTTCCTGTGAATCATCATCAAATAAAGTGTTTGGCTCCCATTCAAGTTTATTGGCATACTTTTCAATTTGGGGCTTGGGATCATGCAAGAAGACAGAAAACTTGCATTTCACTCTCATTTTGCTTAAAATACCTTGAGGATCATAATTCCACATAAAAATATATGGGAATTTATACTCTTTCAACTTGACATTGATTTCATTGGATGCTTCTCTGTTATTCACAATAAATGGCCCAATTTGATTTTTCAGTTTGAACTGAGTGTTTTTCCTAGAAGCTATGAAATTGATTTCATCTGCATTTAACAGCTGCCTCAAATATTCTAAAGCAGATATCCTTGTTGCAACAAATCTTGGCAATTTATATGGGGCCAGGAGTGCACCATATACTCTGATCTCTATGTAACTTTTGTATAAATACCAATCCCCTATTTTACAGCTCTCGGATAGCTGTAGAATTCTCTGTCTCTTCATTGATTCTAGGGGTCTGTTCTTTATTCAATAGATTCATAGCAGGCACTAAAAACAGGTCATTAAAATCTACAAAGTTGTATTCTCTATTCCATTTTCTCAGAATTGATGACCAAAATACAACTAAAAGAACATTTCCTTCTGGATCTATCTTATGAAATTAAATGGGAAATTTGTTTGCTTGATAATACAAAAAGAGGTGAAGTAGATATGAGGTGTATCTAAAGACTCCTTCTTCTGACAACCTGGATAACTGATAATGCATGTTTTCTGCAATGTACTTAGCAAAATTGTACACTATGGATGGAGACTGGCCAAGATCCAGAGTTGACAAAAAACCTAAGATAGCCACATAAGTGAATTCATCACTGGTGTATCCCAGTATGAATGGTAGCATTGAGACAATCTGTCTGGTTTCATCTGGAAAATCAAAGGTATCAAATGGTGGATTAAGCTTAGGGATATCAACTTGCTTGGGACAAAAAGTCTGGAAGACTTTGAACTTAGAAGATAAATCAAGTTCTAGGTAATTCTGAGTTAACTCCTCTATGGACAATGAAGCAGCATTGGGATCAAGGTTCAGTTGCAGCATAGAGTTTATAGATTCTTCATTGATGTAAAATAAGACCTCTCTGTCTTTATTCACAATGCACCTTTGTTCTGGAAGATAATAGGACTGACACAATCTGACAAAATCAAGGGCTGAATGAGTTTGAGGAACAATGTATTTTGGCAAATTGGAATCCCAGACTCGTATATCTTTGTCATCTTTTTCTACTGATTTACCAAAACAACAGTCATATACATCAAGCAAATTGAACTCTACTGAAGGGTCCATTATTCTGTAGTCAAGGTCAACCAAAGGGCTATTTTCTTGTGAAATAAATGGAGGTTGAACAGGACTGACAACTTCTGTTGAATCAGCAATGAGTACAGGGGTAGGCTTATCAATTTTGGAAGATTTAGGCTGAGGGGTTTTAACAAAGGCTTTCTTTTGAGGCTTTGGACCTCCTGATTTGGGGGTTACTTGTTTCTTTGTCATTTTTTAATTGAGCAGAGCAAGCTTAGACTGTTTGCTGAGTTCTTTCGTTGGAAACAAGGGATTTTTGGAGAATATCTCTGGTAAAATGGATCCTGGGTAGGGTTTTGGATTAAAAGAGGGTTTTAATGCTCAAAAGGTAGATTATGAACAATTCTAGCAATGAAAATGCCCAGGGTTTGTAAAAAAACGGAAATGAGGGATCCTGGGGAAATTTTGACAGAGTTTCCCCTGTACTATGGAAGTTTTTTGCAATTTCTATATGGCAATTCAAACAATTATAGGAAATAATAGGAAATTTGGTGCTTTTTCTTTAGAATTTGAAGTTTAGTGGACAAGTTTTGACTAAAAATACCTTAAAACAGGTATAATCGTGGTTGAAGACGTTTCGTAGTTGCGCACAGTCTTCAATTTTGCAAAATTGGTCTTTCAGAGGGTAATGTGGCACTTCGTGGTTGAATTGCAGGGATATTGGCTTGAAAATGGCGTTGGTAGATTTGGAAATGGTGGAAAGGGCTCTGCACAGGCTCTCAGGGTATAATGGCGCACAAATGCTGATAATTCGATGAAAAATGGGCTTAACAGAGGTTTCACAAAGTTTAAAGCGCGAATAGGTGAAATTTTATTGAAAATTATGAGTTTTTTTATGAATTAACCATTGTCTAAACCATAGTCAAATTATATTAACTCATAGTTTGGGTGGAATTTGTTTTGGAATACCACTGGGTGGTATTCGCGCGACTCAAAGGCTGTAAGTGGTAAATAGTTTTTTCAAACGCGATCCAATAGAACTGTGACACGTCGACGCGGGGTGGTTTGGGAAAAACACCCATATTGCGCGAATTTTCTAAAACATCTGTCGATTACTTTACGGGCGCGAAAATGCATTGTCGTCGTCGGATCTGGTTTTGGGAAGCGAACGATCGAGATTAAAAGGGAAGGTGCGGGGAAAGATCAGTTATCGGGTTCACTTTGGGCCGTAGATCTTGGAAATAAAAGAAGATTAGACGGTTGTTATCAAGTGCGATGGGGAGGGATAAAAATACATTGATCTGTCGCGTAGATTTCCATTCGTTGGATCAAACGGAATTTGGGGATCAGAGGGTTGAAAATCAACCCGATGGGAAAAGGGTTTTTGATGAGTTTTATTTATAAAACATGACTTTTTCCAATGGAAAAGGTGATCAGGAAGGTTATTCAGGACTTTAACCAACGTTAGGGACTGATATAATGGAATATATATTGCGGGGAAGGGGTTAGGTTATGGATTTAACCTTAGTTTAAGGGAGTCGGGGGGGTGGGGGGGGGATATACAAGGAAATGGTTTATTTCTATTGAAGTTTAGTTTAAATAAAACTTCGGGGAATTTTGTTTAAAACACATATAACACATGTTTTAAAAGATTTTTTCGAAAATTTTTATTATATGGTTAATTAAACCAGATTGATTTAATTACCATAGGGGCGGGATTATACATAAAGGTATATTTTAGCCAAAGGGGGTTATAATGTGGGTTTTTATTAAACATGTGGGAATTATAAACTTTGGCTAAAATTATAATAAGTGGGTTTTTGGGTTATTTATATAAAAATGAGTTATATATAATAGGAGAAGGTTATTTTTACAAGGAGTTAATATATAAATCAGAGTTAACATGAAAATAGGAGATGGTATATTCAAAACACATAAATATAACAAGTAAAGTGAGTTTTATAAGATAATTTGCAATTGATCTTATCACTTAACTTATGACATAAAGTTATTTTGAGGGCTTAATGTTTTTAAGTGATGTAGGAAGTTAATCAAATGGGAGTTATAATGCTTTTAAATAAAAATAAAGTTTGCTTAGGATTATTTATGGAAATGAATACAAGAATGGTAATGATGTGATTTTAGGGATTAATATAGACATTCACACTTTCAACAGATCAGTCATAGAGCCTTGGGTCCGGTCCCAACAAAAGTCAAGGAAATGCCTTGAGCCTTTCTGACTGATAGTTTAGAATGTTTCATGACTATGGGAAGGGGAAGCTAGTTATTTTGTAGCCCATGATGAATGATATTTATATTGAGATTTTTCACCTTCTTCTACCTACCCAGCTTACCATGCTAACATTTTTTCTTTCTTTGTAGTAAGGTGCATTTAGGCTAGCAACCTTCACAACATTATTCTTTCTGAAAACAAGTAAAACTATCTAATTCTACACTTATTTCATCCATGAATCTAGATTAAACTGTTGGATTCATTTATTTCTCTACCTAACTACTGAATTGTCATTATTAAGCAGTATGACAACTCATTATTCTTTATCTACAACACGTGAAATTGAAACAATAACAAGTTAAGATTAAACTGTTTAACTCATCATGGACTATGGCATTTATTGACACTCTGCCACAGTCAAAAAGTAAAAAGTAGTGGCATTTATGCTTGCACACTTTCATGTTTTATTCATTTTCTTTTGGGGTCTTTTTTTTTTTTTAAGTCCTTTGATTATTCTTTTAGGACTTTTTACCCTCTTTTTTATTTTTCTTTTATTTTTTATTTTTTACAAAATGTGTGAATACAACTTGCAGAAGGAAAAGTATGTACAAATTTACAAGATTATCAATAGTCAAGTCAAAATTATGACCCCTATATTATAGGTTGCTAACACCATCCATCTTGCCTTACTTGGTTTGATGCCCTTGAGCCCAATTCAAAGATAATCGACACTTCCCCTCTTAGAAGTGTGTGTCCTCCTATCAAGGATTGGATCCTCCTTGATCTCATTGCTGACTGGATAAATCAATCTTGCGGACAAGATTGATCTCCCTAGTACCAAAAAGTAATCTAGCAACAAACAGCCAAATAAAGCTATCTTTCTCTAGACATATGTGATTTACAAAATAATACTATAAAGGTGTTAAGGTCTTGTCGTAGATCCAATGCTTGTTCGAAGTAGTTGTCCCTCGATCACTTGAAGGAGTTATCCTTATAGACCTGCAGTCACAAACAAACAAAAAGTAAATAACACCTGTATAGTAAATATTATAAATCATGCCCATCATGATGATCAAGGAATCCATGAAATAAATAGTTAATTAACAACTTATTGAGAAAAATGAATTCATTTGTATTAACTTTGAATAAAGAAAACCTTACAACCTTAGCCTCGATGTTGAACAGGCCTTCCCGGGGTCCGAAGCAGGAATCTCCTCTACTCTGACAAGCCTTGCACTCTTCCAACCGAGACAAATAGAGGTATGCGATCTCTCCTCACAAAAATCTCAGTTAAATGAGTCTGAATCCCAACATCACTTAACCTCAAAATAATTCTAAAGCTTGAACTCCCCTTGAGGCTACTCAATGCCTCTTTTTATAGTGCAAAAGAGGAGGTTTCAGTTCCAACTATGAAGGGATAGAATCCTCCTTCAAAGGGATAAGCTCCTCACATCAAGGGTTTAGCTCCTTAAGGTAAGGGATACATGAACCTCAAAAGACAGTTATGCCACCACAAGATTCTTTCTAGAGGCTTCTAGAATTTACTGAAAGTGAGAATTTTGAGTTTACTTGCGTCTTTTTAATCTTTTACAGGGGTCCACACCCATAACACAGAGAAAGTGCGTTCAGGTACGCAAGAGTCATGAACATTAGGTGCGGGACCGCAAGCAAGATGAAGAGAAAGTGCGATGCTAGAGTTAAAGAGATTTTTTAGAACTTTTCTCTTATTTTCAAGGCTTGACATGAAGACTGATATGTTAGACTTGAAAAGGAGGAAGTATGAGTGATAATGAGCTCATACATATAGCAGAATGTCAGGATGTCAATTTTCAGTGCAACAGATTGCCCCCTAAAGTGCAAAGTCTGGAATAGATGAAGCTGAAGTCTGACATATATGAAGAGTGTAGTATTTTATCATTTCAAGGATCATCTTGTGGACACCCCAGTCGGAACCTGTAAAAACTTTCAATGCAAAATATATATGTAGACATATCATCGCTGAGGTAGGCATTCCCATACTCAGATCAAAACTAACTAGAAACTTATTTAAACTGTTTTGATACAGGAATGATTTTCAATACATCAACAGTATAGACATGTGTAGACACAGTATGGACACATCCATCTGTTTATGAATAGTCCACTATATAAATGATAACAAAATTCCTCACAGCCTGGATGGTAGAAACTAGATCTAGGGTCTTGATTCCCGCTTCTCAAACTAGTACGATTCTATCCATGTGAATGAATGCGTCGAAGTCGAACATGGTAGAAACCACTTGATTACCAGTCAATGATGTAAACGGTTAACAAGTGTGATAGTAACCACCAGTAATGTCAATGGCTCTCAAAGTACTCAGTACAATCCATGAGATGTGAATGAATGAGCTGAAGTCGAACATGTCACAGAGTCTTTCGATCGAAGGTCAATGATGCAACCTATTGTCGAAGGCAAGAAACCTGCCATTGAGGCATGCAGATTTCAAGGTACTGACGATTTCTAGATCAAATTCCTAGATAATGAGCTGTCGTTGATAGGAAGTGATCCGTCGTAGGAAAGCCCACAACACAAAATCATAGATCAAGTTTTTAAGAAATATATTGGCAAGGACTGACTCAGGGATGGTCAAAATGGATGACAGATATTTTGCAGATGAATGGTTTGTTTGAACTGTCCTCTTGAACACATAACGACACTGCAGATGGTTTGGTGACAATTAACCCAAAGCTAATACCCAGAAATTGGCTGAAGACTTTCAAAATGGTTTGATTAACTGTTAGGGAAAGGATTTCCCAACCCAGGTGAACAAAAAGTGTCGTGTTTAAGAGTGGTTAACATCTTTTTGAATAATCAAAATTCAACAAACATGTTCATTTTCTCTCTTTTTCCCCACCATTTCTGACAAGTACCTCTTTATTTTTGACAAGCTTGAGGAGGATAACATTTGCTTATTTATAAGCTCATCCTTCGGATCAGTCCAACTTAGTTTAAGATTCGAACCCTAAGAAGGAGTGGTTCGTTCCTGTTTTGAAATTAAACAGGTCCTTTACTGTTAAATTTTAACGAGTCTAGTATAGGAAAAACTCGGTGTTTTTTCAATTTTAGGGAGTCAGAAGAATTAACTTAAGAATAATCCATGGGGGTACTTTTTTTGTAAATTTAGTCTATCGAGCCCGAAAAAGAATAAAATAATGCGGGAGAGAACTCTATTGACCGTAATTAGTCAACATATACCTTTTTCGTAAATAGTCCATTTCAGTCTGTAAAAGGGGTAAACTTATACTGAAGGGACGATCATTCATTTATTTAAACGAGTTCGAATAATCAAGTGCTCGGCAATCTTTTCAATTTTCAAGAGTCTGAAAAGAGCTTAAAAGAGGACTCCAAGTTTTCGCTTTTTCGTAAATTTTTGAAAGAGTCCAAAAAAGTGATAAAAGTATGCTCTTTGTTGAAAAACGATCAATTTTCCTAAAAAATCCAATTTCAGCACAAAAAATCAAAACATTACACATACATGTTTAAGATAAATAAAAATGTTTTCAAAAATAACCTTTTTAAAGTGAAAAATAAACAAATTAAAAATTTATTTATTCAAAAAAACTTATAAAAAGAACTTTTCTAACTTCATTTTTACCATTTGAGTTCAGAGTGAAAAGTAAGCGCTGTTTGGGTAAAAAGGCTCATGTGAAGATTATGGAAAATTCATCCGGCGAAATCGAGAACCGTCAGCTCCAGGTAATCCACGACCTCCTTATTTTGCATTTCATATGTTTACATTTTGTTTTTAGGCTTTAGATTTCATTTTTAAGGGAAAAATAGGTTCAAAAAATGGGCTGCGGGGGTCCGCAGGTGCAACACGCGGGCCCTGCGGACCCCAAATTTTTTCTACATAGAAAAAATTCATGGGTCCGCACTTGTTTCACAGCCCCCGTGCGTTCCTACGCACTGTGTATGAGAACAGAGTGCGGACCCCGCACAATTAAATTTCAAACTTAAATTTCTTTAATTCCGCCCAAAAATTTTCAAACTATATTGTTCTAATATATCTTTTTATGCATTGTAGGATATACAAGATGCTAATTTGGAGAGAACGTGAGCATGAAGATGTAGATGACGCCGCAATGCTTCATTTGCCTACGATGCAGGCATTAAGATCATGCGGTTTGTATAGATTCTGGGCCATTCAGGGCATGAGGGCACAGGTAAACCTCCTGACGTGGCTGGTGGACAGATGGAATGTACAGGACCAATGTTTCATTATTGGCGGCCACCGGCTCGAAATTGAGCTGGAGGATATCTATTTTTTGACTGGTTTGTCCAAGAGGGGTGAATAAATTTCTCTGTTTCGAACTAGGCCAGGTGGCCAGTCTATCGCTAGTCTTCGACTAGAGTTTTGTAATGATCAGGCAGACCCCCGGGACAAACGAATTGACATAAAAACTATCATCAGTCCCGAGCTTAAATTTATTGCATTTACTGTCACCAGACTATGTGGGAGCGCAGCATTGCATGTGGCTACCGGTTCCCAGATGTGCATTGCTGTAGACTGTTTTCGAGGCACCATTTTCAACTGGTGCAAAGCTGTGTTGGCCAATGTAAAAGGCCAACTAACCAGAGCAAAGAACGGAAATCTAAACAACTTTGGAGATGGATCCATTGTAGTTACCTTTTCTCTAGAGAGGATCCCCATGTTAGCTCCGCGGAACATTCTTGTTGATGCTGGTCGACCTCGAGAACCTAGGATGGTTCGTTGGGTTGCATTGATGGCCCGTCATGCTGCTAAGAGCGTCGAGGTTGTTCGATTTCCTTCTACATATTTTCGTTGGCTGGAACGCCAATTTTTTGTCATAGAGGACTTTCCATATGATAGGATAGATTTCCGCGGCGACCGAGAGATGGTTCTCCCAGCAGGGGAACAATGGGATGAATCAGATAAAAAACATTTTCAATAATTTCTAAGTTCTAATTTTTTTTGTATTTTAATCGTCTCAAAACTGATAATCAAAAGTTTTAAATGTAGACGTGGGCCCACGGCGACCAGCCCATCTCCAGCCTTATGAGAGGAGGCATCTAGTTGCCGCAGCACCAGCCGCAGAGGGCCAATCAGCAGATATCTTGTCTGATTTAGAGCATCACCTAGAGCACCTGACTCTAGACATTCTAGAGAATGACATAGATGATATTCCGCTCAGATTACAGAGATATGTGATTGGTGTCCCAGGACCTTTTAGGAGGTTCCTATGTAGGGTGGCCCGGGCAGTGGTCTCTTATCGTGATCATCATCAGTGATAGGATGATCGTGTTGTAGACTCATATTTTTGACCTTTTGTATATCATTTTTGCCGATCATAAGGTGTTTTCAACCTATGATCAAAGACGATGTATATTTTTGAAACAAACTTCTATGGTATGATATATCACTATTACCAGCTATCTGTGTACATGTTATTGAATGTTGTTTAATTTACTATTTTGATTATTGCAAATGTCAATTTATCATACTAGAAGCAACTACATCTGCTAATGTATTTAAATGACTTGGAATATGTTGATATTCAATGTAATCAAATTCACGTTCCAAGAGACGAACTCTTAAAAGTAACGGTAATAACACTGGATTTCTAATGGCATAAACCTGTTAAGCTGTAATACAACAAGTTCAGAATCCAACCTAACAATCAAACTCTGAATTCCAAACGATATGGATTTAGATAATAACTCAATCACTGCACTATACTCTACAATGTTATTCGTTGTTTGACCGAGGCTTACCCCATGCATGGATACTAACTCGTTAGAGGGTGAATAGATAACCCAAGCTGTGGAAGAAATGTTCCGTGTACTACGACAAGCACCATCAGCAAAACCAATGTAGGTTTGAAGAGACGTCGACATCTGCAATATCAAGAGTAAAACTCAGATAAGCAGAACTAGTGATAAAAACACACTCTAAACTAGGCATGATTTTGTAATCTAAGACACACTAATAGTAAAGAAATATAATCTAATAAAAAAAAATCTCCACACCAAATTTAAGCATAATATCTCTTCAGATAAAGCTCGTTTCTGGGTTTATCTAAAGGGACATCGTCAAAATCTATCAGCTCATAGGCCCGTTTTGCCAGCTTCCGCTTAACAATGAAAGGACCATGCCACATGGGCACAAATTTTCCAACCCCTAGCTTATCATTGGCTTGATCGTACACTAAGACTAGGTCTCCTTCTGAAAAATTACGAGGGGTAACATTTCTATCGTATTGAGCCTTTATTTGTTTGACATGAGCCTCATTTGCTAATGCAGCATTTCATCGATTCTCATCTAGCTGAGCCAAGTACAAAAAAAAATTCTCCTCTTTAAACGTAGATGGGAGTAATTCTATGGCTAATTTCAACGACGGAATTTCGCATTCAATCAGCAACACAGCTTCCAAACCGTAAACCAGTTGAAAGGGAGTGAAACCAGTTGATGTTTTTACTGAGGTCTGATATGCCCAAAGTGCTGAAAATAACATGGAATGCCAATTCGACTTATAAATACCAATAATTCGTTTAATCATAGTGACTAAAACTTTATTGATAACTTCAATCATACCATTATCCTGTGGATAATATGGAGTAAAACTATCGTGGCGCAGGCCAAGTTGATTTGTCAGTTTAGTCATCATGATATTTCGAAAATAACTTCCATGATCAGTAATAATGGCTTGAGGAACACCGAATCTAGAGATTATATGATTGAACACGAAAGTTGCAGTAGTCTTGCCGTCTGCCGAAAATGTAGGCATCGCCTCGACCCACTTAGTAAAATAATCTACCGCTGGGATAATATATGCATGCCCCCCGACCGAGTGAGGGTTACATGTAATAAAGTCAATACCCCACTTTGCGAAAGGATCGACAACAATTATAGGGTGAATAGGAGCGGGTGGTGCACGCATTTTACGATCAAATACCTGACAATTGTGGCATTTTCGGACTGCATAGATACAATCTTTGAATAACGACGGCGACCAGAAATAACCAACGCGTAATATCTTTTGGGTTGTGGCATACCCAGACGTATGACCGCCACATGCTCCAGAATGGCAGTCATTTAGAACCTTCTCAACTTATTCATGAGTAAGACAACGTCGGAAAACATAATCCACTCCGCGATGATAGAGTGTATCACCAATAATATTGTTTTGTTGGGAGTGGAACTGTATTTTCCGTCGTTGAGCTCGTGAGATTTCAGGCCGAACAGATTGGGTTTGGAGATAAATAATAATATCCCCATACCAAGGATCAAGAGTACTGATAATAAACAAGGATTCGTCCGCAATGGGCTGTTCCGCCACAGTTTCAGTATAAGTAGAGGGGAAATCACACATTAGTTCGGAAAAAACCAAAGATTTCTTTACCTTGGATTTTTCAAATTCCAAGTCAAATTCCTGCAGGATAACTATCCATTTGGAATACTTTCCCCCTAGCAATTGTTTGGTCAAAATGTACATCATAGGGTTACAGTCATAAATTACTGTGGTTTTGTGTAATAAGATGTAGTGTCGAAATATTTGGACAGCTTGAACAACTTGCAAGGCCAATTTCTCCACATGTGTGTATTTGATCTCATTCGGATGCAAATTCCTACTAAGATAACAAATCACATGTTCATTGTTGAATTTATCTTCCTGAACTAAAACCATCCCAATGGTGGAATGAGAGGCGGCGAGGTACAAAAAATAGTCCTGGTTGTAATTGGGAGGATGCAGTAACGGTGCATGGGTCAACGCGTGTTTGATTGCATTAAAAGATTGATTAGCAATCTCATCCCAAAAGAATGGAACTTTCTGTTTTAACAACCTGGTAAAACCCTTTGTTAACTCGGCGTAGTTAGGAATGAACCGACGTAAAAAGTTTGCTTTCCCCTGCAAACTTTGGAGTTGGCGCAGAGTCGAAGGAGGAGGTAGATTAACAATAGCTTCGACCTTCGATGGATCAACGCAAATGCCTTCTTTTGAAACAATAAATCCCAAAAAGCAACCTGATTCTACACAAAAAACACATTTGTGTGGATTCAGCCGAATCCGATAAAGCCTACATCTCATAAATATTGCTCGTAAATGAGTGAGATGGTCGGCCCTACGCGATGAATGAGTAGGTAAATCATCGAGATAAGGTTTAACAATGTGCTTAATGTCATGAAATGCGTAAGACATAGCCCTTTGAAAATTTGCTCCAATGTTCTTCAATCCAAAGGGTAGTTTGCAATAAGCAAATTTTCCCCACGGACAAATGAAAGTTGTTTTAGGTTGATCAGCAGGGAGTATGTTTATTTGATTTTAACCAGAAAAACCATCCATAAAGGAAAACATTTCACTGCTAGCACAATCATCGATAATTTGATTGATATAGGGGGTTGGATAATTGTCTTTAGGGCAAGCTCGATTAATATCCCTATAGTCGATACATACTCTTATCGTTCCTTGTTTTTTGTTAACAGGAACAATATTTGATACCCAATCGGTTAAAGGAATTGGATAAATGAAACCTGCACGAAGTAATTTCTCAACTTCGTCTTTGATACCAGCAGCTTTTCTTGGATGTATCTGACGTAAATGTTGATGGACAGGTTTGACATCCGGGCAAGTCTTGATTTCATGTACAACAATTGACGAATCGATCCCTGGCATTTATTCATATGACTAGGCAAACACGTCACATAATTCTTGAAATAGGGCTTTATAAGTTTGGATTTCATCTTCCTTACAACAAGCACCTATATGAATGTTTTCAATTATTCCTAGCTTAATTGAAATGTCAATTGGAATTGTTCAAGAGATATTTTCCAAATTTAACTCAGAATCAGGATTTTACAATGGATTTTGCGGTTCTTTGACATATTCAGTAGTAAAAATAGAAGCGAAATCATTTTCAAAATGATCCAGCTCAAGTAAAAACGAAGATCAGTGATGTAGATCTTCCCATGGTAAATCATCAATAGACAAAAGTTTACGAATCTGCTCATTAGTATGAACAAGATCAAGAAATGTCGTTGTGGCTGAGCTAGATATAGAAAGTGATTCCTCATGGATCCCATTCATTGGATCAGTTTTGGTTGAAGAAGGATCGGAAAGCGACTGTACAACTTGATATGCAATTTCAAATGGACTCAAAGGCATCATGCCATCAAATGAATCTAACTCGGAGTCGGAAGGTACGATCCAAGGATCATCAAACGTAATAGTATTCGATGAAATCATATTTATAGTTGTGATAGAAGGCGATACGTTAGGAGGAGGAAAGGAAAAAGTTCATAGTAAACCAGAATCTTTAATCAAACCTACTCCAACATCCTTGTAAGGGATAACCGTTTTACCGACGTGCTGGATTGTTTCTGTAGAGGCTGGATCGGAGGAGAAATAAGTTAACTAGTCTATTGTAACGATCTTTCCTTGATGTGGAAACTTGATAAGCTGAAAGATCGAAGAAACAATAGCAGTCACAGCATAAGATCAACTACGACCCAGGAGAAGGTTGTAATCTAGAGGGGCATCAACCACTTCCACATCTAGATTTACGATTTTGCGTTCGACCCCTATAGGTAAATCCCGCAAAATACCGAAAGGATGGAAACCTAGGCCATCAAAAGCGTTTAGAATTGTCAGAGACTGATTGAGTGCAGGAGAACCAAGTGATTTCCAACACTGGATCGACATAATACACGTAAAAGCTCCCTCATCAATCACAGTCCGAAAGATCGTTCTGTTTTTGACTAATACTGGAATCTGGAAAGCCATTTGATGAGGTAGGCAAGGTGTACTATTCTCTAAATCGAAGATTATTAGGTTTGAGTCCTGAATATCGACAGCTCCTATGGCAGACAAAAGTAATTTACGTTGTGCTGGGCACGATTGCAGCACTTCCAAAGCCGACATTCCTGAAGGGTAAATAGCTAAATCTTCAACAATGTTGTAATTTTGAGCAGCTCTTGCATGTGGATTGAAAGATGATTTACGAAGAACAACTTTAGCAGGCGGTGTGGTTAATAAGTCTGGATTGGGTTTCTCGATCTATAGTGGATCGAAAACGGGAGGAGGTGTAGTTGATGTGTTTGAATTAGAAGATTCTGCTTCTTTACCACCAACAGGACTTTTACTACCATAATCTTGTGATCGCGTCGCAATCCTGACATGAGACATCATCATAATAGGTTCTTCTGAGGCATTCGAGGTAGAACCAATCATCTTAATATCTTGAGTAAGAAAAGGATCCTTCAAGATAGCAGGTTGTTGAGAGCCTTTAACGAATTTCACAACCTCTGCTCGATGCAGGCATTCTTTAATAAAATGATTCTCGTCACAAATGAAACAAGGATAGCGAGGCTTGCATTTTTCGTCATTAGATTCATCTTTATCAGTTTTATCTTTTGAATTGTTTTTGTTTTTATTCTTCCCCTTCTTTTTACCACCGGATTTAGATTTGGACGTAGATGTTTTCCCCTTCTGGGTTCGATCCCCAGCAGAGTCGCCAATTTGTTGACCAGATAAATCAATCTTGTGAACAAGATCGATCTCCCTAGTACCAAAAAGTAATCTAGCAACAAACAGCCAAATAAACCTATCTTTCTCTAGACATATGCGATTTACAAAAGAATACTATAAAGGTGTTAAGGTCTTACCGTAGATCCAATGCTTGTTCGAAATATTTGTCCCTCGATCACTTGAAGGAGTTATCCTTATAGACCCGCATTAAGAAACAAGAAAACATTAAATAACACATGTATAGTAAATATTATAAATCATGCCTATCATGATGATCAAGGAATCCATGAAATAAACAGTTAATTAACAACTTATTGAGAAAAATGAATTTATTTGTATTATTTTTGAATAAAGAAAACCTTACAACCTTAGCCTTGATGTTGAGCAGGCCTTCCCAGGGTCCGAAGCAGGAATCTCCTCTACTCTGACAAGCCTTGCACTCTTCCAACCGAGACAGATAGAGGTATGTGATCTCTCCTCGCAAAAATATCAGTTAAATGAGTCTGAATCCCAACAACACTTAACCTCAAAATAATTCTAAAGCTTGAACTCCCCTTGAGGCTACCCAATGCCTCTTTTTATAGTGCAAAATAGGAGGTTTCAGGGCCAACTATGAAGGGATAGAATCCTCTTTCAAAGGGATAAGCTCCTCACATCAAGGGGTTAGCTCCTTAAGGTAAGGGATACATGAACCTCAGAAGAGTGGTTCTGCCACCGCAAGATTTTTTCTTGAGGCTTCTAGAATTTACTGAAAGTGAGCTTTTTGAATTTACTTGCGGCTTTTTAATCTTTTATAGGGGTCCGCACCCATAACACAGAGAAAGTGCGTTCAGGTACGTAGGAGTCATGAACATTAGGTGCGGGACCGCAGACAAGATGAAGAGAAAGTGCAATACCAGAGTTAAGGAGATTTTTAAGAACTTTTCTCTTATTTTCAAGGCTTGACATGAAGAACTGATATGTTAGACTTGCAAAGGAGGAAGTATGAGTGATAATGAGCTCATACATATAGCAGAATGTCAGGATGACAATTTTCAGTGCAACACTCGTCTAGAAATTATGGCGAGAGATCTTTTATAGATGGCAACTCAATATCACTCCCTTGATCATCAATCAAAGGAGGCTCATACAAACGTAAATTCTCCACATTGACAACGAAATACATTTGCATATATAAAGGCAAGTCAAGTTGAAATGCATTATTACCAACTTGTTTAATGATCTTGAATGGACCATAATGAATGGACTTTAGCTTTTTACCTTCTCCTTGCATCATTTCTTTGCTTATGTGCAACCATACTTCATCTCCTTCTTGAAATTTGTGATGAACTCTATGTTTGTCATGCCTCTCCTTGTACTTGACTTGACTCTTCTCAAGTTGTTCTTGAACTTGTTGATGAATAATCTGAATTTTCTCAATGAACTTTAGAGCCTTGTCAATATCACTATGCCCATCAATTGCAACATCTTTCTCAAAGATGAAGTCTAATGGTGATTTCTTTAAATACCCAAAGAAGGCTTCAAAAGGTGAAGTATTTGTAGAAGAGTGCTTGGCCTAGTTGTAAGCGTGTTGAATGTAATGCAGTTGTTCATCCCACAACTTGGGATGTTTGTTGCAATATCCTCTCAATGGATGCACAACGGTTTTGTTCACCACCTCGGTTTGGCCATTAGTTTGCGGATGAAAAGCAATACTCTTTTTCAACTTTGTGTCCATCATATTCAAGTGATTGGACCAAAAATTCCCAATGAACCTGGAATCCTTGTCACTAACAATAGAAGTTGGCAAACCATAATGAACCCATACATATTGAAAATAAAGTTTAGCAGTTTATTCAGCAGTAATGGTTTTCTTACATGGCATAAGGATACACATTTTACTCAATCTATCCACAACAACATAAAGATAATCATGTTGTTTTCTCGACATAGGTAAGCCTCCAACAAATTCCATGGAGACACTCTCCCATGGCCTTGATGGTACTGATAGTGGAGTGTACAACCCAAGCTTCCTATTTCTAGGCTTGCTTGTTGCACACATAGAACAACCTCTTATAAAACGTGATACACTATCTATCATGCGAGGCTAATAGCAATACCCTTGTAGATGCGCTATTGTTTTGCTTCCCCCAAAGTGTACAACAATAAGAGTCGAATGAGCCTCTCTCATGACACTGATTCTCTCTCCTTATGGTATACACAACTTTCCCAAATGAAACATCAAATTGTTATGCATGTGATAATCATTTTCCTCAACTTGATTCCCTTCACTCAAACTAGCATACACATATTGAAAATCAACATTAGATGCATACCGTTCTATGTAACTCCCATGTACAATAGAATCATTTTAAAGTAAATTAGAAGCACTTATAATTGGCCTTGAAAGCATATCAACAACTTTATTGAAAATACCTTTCTTGTACCTTATAACCAAGTAAAATTGTTGAAGAAATCCCATCCACCTGAAATGTCGTGATTGCTGCAATTTTGTTTGCGACAGCAAGTACTGTAATGGTTGATGATTGGTATGTATAATCGTCTCTTTAGCTATCAAGTAGTGTTTCCACTTCTTGATGCTTTGTACCAACGCATGCAACTCTTTGTCATATGTAGGATAATTAGTTACAACACCATTGAATGTTTCAGAAAGAAAAGAGATAGGCTTACCATGCTGCAAAAGTACTGCACCCATGGCATAATCACTAGCATCGGTTTGAATCTCGAATGGTTGTCTCAAATCCGGTAATTCAAGGACCAGAGCTAAATTGATCTTATCTTTTAAAGCTTCAAAATATTGTTGTTGTTTTCCTCCCCATTGGAATCCTTTCTCCACGCTTGTCACTGCATGCATAGGAGTTTCTATGGCAAGAAAGTTAGCAATATAGTTTCTCCAATACTGAGTTGTGCCTAAGAAACTTCTTACCTCAGTTACTGATTAGGGAGTGGGCCAATTCACAATGGCTTCCAGTTCAGAAGGATCAATTCTCAACTCGCCTCCTCCTACAATGTGTCCCAAATAAACCAGATAAGTCTTTCCAAATTCACACTTAGACATCTTAAGAAGTAATTTATCTTTCCTCAAAACATCAAGCACCTTTTTCACATGCAAGACATGTTCTTCTCTTGTTTTGCTGGAAATGATTATATCATCTAAATACACAATCACAAAGTCATCAATAAATGGACACAAAACATTATCCATAACACGCATGAAAGTCGACGGTGCATTACACAAACCAAACGGCATAACCAACCACTCAAAGAGTCCTTGTTTGGTTTTGAATGCAGTCTGCCATATGTCACTTTCTGCAATTCTTACTTGATGATATCCACTTCGTAAATCTAACGTAGTGAAAATTTTTGCTTCTTTCAGCTGATCAAGCAAATCATCTATCCTTGGAAGCGAGTATCGATTTTTCACCATTATCTTGTTCAAAGCTCTGAAGTCGACACACATGCACCAAGTCCCATCTTTCTTCAGAATCAGGACTATGGGTGAACCACATGGCGAAGTTCTTGGCCTTATGAGTCCCTTGTCCAACAAGTCCATGGTTTGCCTCTTTATTTCATAATTCTCCATTATCGATACGTGATACATGCCGATGTTTGGAAGAGGACAATATTGTTGTAACTAAATCTCATGTTGAATCTCCCTTTTAGGAGTTAATCATGTTGGCTCCTGAAACATCTCATGATGTGCATCAACTACATCATATAAATCTGATTTCAACTTAGGATCACAATCTTCAAATGACTTATGATTAACATTATCTTTAGGCTTAATCATTAGAAGAACAAAATTCTTACTTGAATTCACCAGCCTCTTTACCTATCCAGCATTTACCATTGCAATATTTGACTTCTTGCGATGTGCTCTAACTATGTACTCCTTGCCATCTTTGAATAAATCGTATTTGTTCTCATGGCAATGGAAGATAGATTTCCTATCATAAAAGTAAGGAATACCCAACATAACACCTGTAATATCAAGAACCACATCTAATTCAACTGTGTCAACAAAATGTGCAGTTATTGCAAAGCGCAATATGCACTTCTTTGAAACCTGTAAATTTGCATCCTTACAAATCCAGCTAAGTGGATATGGTTTTGGATGTGGAATGGTATGAAGATCAAGTTTCTTGACCAAGTCTTTAGAGATTAAGTTTTCTTGTGACCCATCATCAAATAGTGTGTCAATCTTGGTATGTTTAGATATGACCCTCACATGAAACATTTCAATTCTCTCCTCTTCATTTGGAGCTTGTGTGTGACAATTTGAAGTATTAGTACTGGGTTTTGTTTCAATTTATTTCCCTTTCATCTTTTTCAATCCCATGGTTGTAATTTTTGTTTGATCACCTGAATCCTCTCCTAAGTCATGTTGAGTTGTAGCTGCAGTTTTCTGCTTCCCTTTGTTATTGTTATACTTGGGTCTCTTTTCAGGATGTAATTTCCAACAATTTTTCTCTTCATGGCCTTCTCTTTAAAAATGATTAAAAACCACTTTCTTTCCCTCTTTCTTGATAGATGCATTCTTTTTCCCTTTTCCTTTTGAGGTCTTCTCTTCCCCCCCCCCCCCCTTAAAAGGTTTCTTCCTACTCTCATCAGTAATATTTTTCCCTCTTGCTTCTAAATGTGTAGCTTGAACACATACCTCATCTAAGCTTGTAGGGTTAAACATGAGAATAGTATGTCTTAGGTAGCCATGTAAGCCTCCTATGTACTCGAGCAAAGTATCTTGACTCTGCAAATATACCCCTAATAAGAGAGTTATTCTCCTAAATTATTGGGTGTAGTCTTGTACATTTTGTCCTTTCAATTGTCTCAAATTTTTCCAGTTCATTATGGCTTTCTGCATGTGAGCTAATGGATAAAACTGTTGTTTTATTGCAATAATGAAATTAGTCCATGATAGAATAATCTTACCATGCTTTCTGATCTCCTCCTTTGTCTTGGCTTCCCACCAAACAAGAGTTGCACCTTCCATCCTCAACGAAGCTAGTTAGATTTTGGTATCATCATCATGAAGGTTCTGAATTCTCAAATAAACCTCCAATTGCCTAATCCAATTATCAAGCTTTTCTGCATTGACTTCACCATTAAACATTAGAAATTCAAACTTAACATCAAGTTTTAGAAAAGGAGTTTTACCAGTGTTCTTTGACTTGTGTGACTGGTGTACTGAAGATGAAGTAGAGGATGATGATGATGAGGGTGAGGATGGTGACTTTCCACTGCGTCCATTTCCTCCATTGCCCTTCTTTGATTTACCTTCATCATTGTGGCCTCCTGATGATCCCTGACCTTCCTTGTGAAGTTTGGATCCTTCCCATTCTAGTCTTTCATTCCTTTCTTGATAAAGGACTCTCACCATTTCAGTCACATCAAGGAATGCTTTCCTAAACACTCTTTCTTCTTCTTTGGGATCCACCTCTTCATGGGTTTCTTCTTATCCTGGAGGCATGCTTATAGCTTCTTCTACTTCTTTTTGAGGTGAAATAGGTGGTGGATAATGTGGCAACCTTTCCCTCCTTTGTTGTGGCTCACTTTGAGAACCTCTTGCTTCCACCAATTTGCCTTCTCCTCTCTTAAGCTTGAGCCTAGTAAGCATGAAAACCCTTGCAAACAGTTAACAAATCTTTGCACACAAAAACACTAGAAATTAAACTTTAACTCTGATACCAACTTGATCTGAAAGGAGTGTATTAGTTTTGCTGTGCTAAGTGTCCTTTCAGTAATATAAACATGTACAATTTGTCTCCATTTGTTTGCTTAAGGAATAAGTGTTTTAACCATGAAACATAGATGAATTTGTGAACTTTAAGCATGAAAATAACCCTAAAAAAAACACCATACAACATATTATAACAGAGAAATACAATCAAACATAAGTTTTACACAGTAGGCATGATGAAGCGGTTCACCCCTCCTAGGCTACATCTGCTGGTCCAACTCCTAATGGCATGTCTCTCTTTGTCATTGTGCTCAAAATTTCAAATTACATGTGTTTACAAGCCTCTAATGGTTGTTTTCTCTACACTAGTGGCTCCATAATGCTCAAATTAGTCTAGGTAGACTCTTGTTTCACCCAAATTGGTCGAAAATTGACCTCCCAATGCATTTTTCCCAATGTCATCTAGAAAAGATCCACTAAAAGTGGAGACTGGCACTTAACTGTGACTAAATTTAGTAAAATGTCCTAAATTTAGGGCGCGCTCCAATTCTGCTGGAAGATCATTTGGATAAACATTAAATGGTTTGGGCGAGGTGGTCACATGCTGACCCCCCGCCGTTAACTCCACTTTCACCGTTTGTTAACTCCGCATATGGATTGGAACCTGGAGTCGTAACGGTTCCGAAAATTGTGGCAATAAAAGCCACCATCACCTGCGCATGTGACTGACTTTAATATCTCCGCTGGATAAACCGCCCCCACTAACTTTCAACTGCAACCTTAAATGTTACCGCGACATGTGAACGGATAGATCGCCACCGGTTCTGAAGTTTTATGACGTGGGTTCTAGATATACCATGTGACCAGTAATGATGGGGCCGCCAGCGAGCTGGGACCATTGGCGGTCCCCCCCTCCAATTATGAAACCTTTACACCATAAATTAAAGCGGAAGATGTAATGGTTAAGAAACATGTTGTAGGTGGATTGGTCGGAGGTCTTCGCGGGCGCTATGGAGGTCACAGGGTCGAACTCCTCGGACTCCAATAAAATTTTACAACAGCCTCCTGGGGACACGTGGCAGCCTCTGGGCTTGCCACGTGTCGCCCATCCAATGCACCATATAAAAAACATACAATTCCATCCAATGGTTAGAATCAGACTTCTGTACCACAAAATCAATGGCCCATATTAAGCCACGTGGCACGATCTCACTGACTGTTAGAAAAGGGAATATTCCCCATAATATGCCATCTGCTAATTGTACCTGTATGCTGACTGGGCATCCCAGTCACAAAATTTTAGCTGTTTGGGAAAATGACTAGAACACGATATCTTCCTCATACGACATCGGTTTTTCAAACCGTTCGTGGCACCGAAATCACAACGATGAGACCTTTTTAGTCACTCAAGTTCAGTCCTGTTTCAAGCACTTTCAATTTTGAGCATAACACATGATATCTTGATCCTTTGCATCTATTTGGCTGTCAAATATGGGAATGTCAAAGTTTACTTGTACCTTAAAAGTAGTTGCGCCTTTGGAGTGGCTGATGGATGCAGATACATCGCCAGTGAGCAGTGGTTGAAGGATCTAAGCAAAGTTGTCCATGATCACATTATTTTTTTTTCTTGAGGGCCCGCTCGAGCAATATTTTGATAGGATATCCTACTCACTCATCTTTCTTTTCATCCCCTATGGGTGGCCATCGGGGTTTGCGAGGCTGATCTTGCAAAGGTTCAACCATATAGAGCCCTAACTCCTTATACCCTGACTTTGTTGGGAACATGCAAAGAAGTATCAAGAAAGAGCAGACCACACTGATACCACTGATCCATAATTATGCAGGAACACAATAAAATACATAAATACACATAAATGTAGAGATGCAACATAAATAAGACTTCATTTCATCAATATCACATAACTGAAAAATGCTTATAGACAGAATGGAAATAAACTATCTAGGGCACTAGTAGCTTATCTCTGAGAAGAGATGTGGTGGCTACATGCCTCCTAATTGTGTTACAATGAGGCTCAGAGGCCTATTTATTATTGGAGACAGTAGAAAACCCTAAATATCAAAAATCCTAACCGTAGGAGATGAAACACCAAACTATGGGCTATGTTTGGGTAAATTGGTACATCAATTTCTTAGGGTTGTAACTTTGGCACATGATCTCTGTTTGACGCACATGATACCTCATTAGGAATATCTATCTGATATCTACAATTTTTAATACCTCGTTTAGGGCCTCAAAATGGATCCAGAAGTTCAGGACTCGAAAAACTGCCAAAAATAGTAAATTGTGCTACAATTAAGGAAACTGAAAGACCGAAAGAAACAATGGTGGGGGTGTAAGTGGAATAGGCGCGTGGCCACCAATATCCACCTTGATCCATTCTCTTCTTCAAACCTTAGTGGAAACATTGAAATACTACCACGAATCACTCTCCAGCAGACCGATCAACCCAACCCATTCTCAAAGATACATTGGGAGACAAGCTCTGAAAGTGGACATTGCAGTTTTTAGCATCAAGGATGAAAGTGACTGTTCCTTTTACTTACAATAAATTCCTACTTTGAGAATGTACTTATAATTAGAAACCTACAATAATTAGGGTTTCTTATGGTTCTTCTATGTCTAGAATTTCTTTTGTACTGTTTGGGAGATGAACTTTTCAACTTTGTACTCCCAAATGGTGCACCCAACATTGCTCCCGCAGTGGTAACTAGATATCCACTTCACCTTATCTAAAGAATTTCCTCAAGAACCAGTCAAGATTTTGAGTTATGAAAAAATTTGGGGTTTAGAAAAATGTCTTTCGGATTAATCACATCATTAGGATTGGTCAACGTTTCGAACCATATAATGTGATTCAATAAAATTATAATGCAAATTGCTAATGGAATTACAAAAGCTCACATAGAATTCCCATTTAACACATGCAAATTTTAATGTTTCACCAGCTTTTTAGCAGGTTATATGACTACACAAATGTAAAACAACAATGGAATTATACAACAAATCCATATGAAATTTACCCATTTAACATTGGATTTCATGCTAGATTTTACAGTGCATGGGTATATGGTTCCCTTTCATTATATTAGTAAGACGAGACAAATCACCAAAGATTTCCCTGTGTCAAGAGACCAATTTGATAATGTTGTGATTTCAGTGAGACAAAATTTGATAGAAATTGCAAGATAACTATCATCAGAGATAAGAAAATATTTCCTCGAGATAAATTTTTGATGGCCATGTGTGTGGTATACCCTCAATATTGGAATAATTGTCAATGTCTAAGAACTTTAAAAGCCAATTTTCAAAAGAGATTAAAATGCTTAGTAGACCACTTTTCCAATAAAGTCTTGATACATAGAGAACATATTGAAGATATTTTAGACTCATCAAAATTGTATCAACAAGGTGGACATTTTTCTGGAACAATGTGGAAGCAATATCCTTTTTTTGAGAATCCCAATGAAAAAGGTGGTATAACAAGATTATGGACTACTTTAAGTGCTAGCCAATACCTGCAAGAAAACATATCAAAACATTTCAAATTAGCAGATTTGTGTCAAACCATGATTTTGGGATCAGTGGAGGATGAGAGAATGTTTAGTGCACTATCATTCTTGAAGTCAAAGTTGAGGAGAAAGCTTGATAACATGTGGATACATGTTTAATATTATATGTAACAAAGTATGACATTAAAAAATCTCCATATGAAAGAGCACTAGATTTTTGGCTATCAAATTGTGATAGAAGGGCTCTTTGGTGATCATATTATGATAGAAGGGCAAAAAACAATATAACAAAAAACTTTAATGAACTTGATACAAAACATAACGTCTAGGAGGCTCATAGTGATAGTTTATTTAGAGAAGATCATGTTCACAATGTAGAAAAAGAGGACCAAGATGACGACTGGGAAATTGAAATATCCTGGGCCTCTTGTTTCGGTATACATATTCCATTGATCATGCAAGATTATTATATGTCAAATTCAGGTAAAAATAGGTTCTATATTTTGTATTTTTCATTGTAACATTGCATCTACATTTATTTGATGTGTGTTATTTTAAGGTTGATATTTCATATGTATTGATTACATTGTTTGTTTCTTATCCATGACAGAAAATGAAGTTGGATTTTATGAGGTTGGTACCTATTTATTTTCACATAGATAGTGTATGACTAGTATTATATAATAAATGACTAATTTAACAATATTAACGCAAAGCATCAATGGTCTCATTCAAGTACATGAAAATACCTTGATGTCTAGCTTTGATATCTTGGGAAATTTTAATGGTTTACATGTTGCTTGTGTTTGGGGCATTTTGTTGAGTTTTGTTTTCGTCAAAGATTATGTTAGTCCCTCAAATTCTTTTAGTTCTTACTTAATAGATATCATTTTATAATTATTATTGTTTTCTTTATATATTTGGTGGTTTGAAGAAAGTTGTTTTTATTTCATTTCACTTTGTGGTATGACTTTAACATCTTCAATTTTATAAGCTATTAGACTATAATTCCTTTATAATATTTTCTTGGAAAATAAGTATTGACATTTGGAAAGGGAAATGAGCCACGAGTAGCTAAGCGAAGAGAAAAATGGTTTATATACTAGGTTCTTGTGCATTCATCGTAGGATAACTATTGACATGAGAACAACATTATTTTGTATAGAACCTTTTTAGCCATTTTTCAGCCATGCTTTCAAGTCTTTCAGGTACTAAGTTGTTCGGGTCCCCACATGTCCTTAGGATCAAGGGATGGTATAACATGAGTTAGTATAACACATGCCCCAAATATATTTTTTACCTATTGATGTAAGTGTTTTGTTACCACTTCTTATCACCAACAAATTTCTACCATAACATAACCCAACTTGAAGACAACACTTCTCATCTTCCTTTTACAAAAATTCTATATGGATCTCCTTATGTAGTATCCAAAACAGAATATTTTTTCTAAATTTGCAGAACTAGATCTCAATCCAAAATTTACCATTAAATTATCATCCATTTAACATAAGATTGCCATGTAAAATAAAACATATAAAGTACATGCAATTCCATAACACGATAATGCAAAAAATATTCTCAGCTTTTATTATCATATATAAACTGGGGTTACATGCACATACAACCAAAATAGCTGAGTTGAAGTTGGCCTCTAAGATAATCTTCTCCAGTGCTACACTGGCCCTCTAACTGAATTGAACTACCACTGCTCAGTTCTCCTATGAATTACTATTTCCTTCCCCAAAATGTAATGCTTCCATTGTTGAAAAGCCTGCACAATGGAATACATCTCTTTTTCATAAATGAGATACTTTCGGACTATGTCAAATATTGTCTCACTGTGATATGCCATTGGATTCCCATGTTGAGAAAGAACTGCCCCAACAACGTAGTCAGATGCATTTGTCTCGATCTCAAATGGTTGTTGCAAGTCTGGTAATGTGAGCGTTGGGGTAGAGAGAGGCGATGTTTCAACTCTATGAACGCCTTGTGTTGAGATTCAAACCAAAAGAATCTTGCTTTCACTCCTCCCTTGGTTACTTGACTCAAGGGCCAAGTGATATGAGAGAATCACAACATGAACCTATAATAGAAAGCTGTGGAGCTCTGTTAGATTGGTTGGGGCTGGCCAATCTCGAATGACTTGGATCTTGGTTGGATCCACATGCACCCCCCGCTCATTAATAATGTATTGTAGATACTGAACCTGGGACACGCCAAAAGTACACTTCTCCAAATTGGCACACAAATTGTGTTTCCGCAATGTTTGGAGGACCTGTCAGATGTGGTGGAGTTGCTCTTCCCAAGTCTGGCTGAAGATCAAGATGTCATCTAAGTACACTACTACAAATGTGTTGGTGAATGGCCGCAAGATGTCGTGCATCAACCTCATGAAGGTTGCGGGAGAATTCTTCAACCCAAAAGGCATGAAAAACCATTCGAAAAGGACCTCCTTAGCTTTAAGGCAGTCTTATACACATCAGAGGGTTTGTTTAGTACCTGGGGATACCTAGACTTCAAGTCGATCTTGCTAATATATTCCCCCCCTTGAGTTGGTCCAGAAGGTCATCAATTCATGGGATCAGGTACCTATTCAAGACAGTGGTTTTGTTCAGTGCCCGATAGTCAATACATGGTCTCCAAGTCCCATCCTTCTTCTGCACCAACACGATTGGGCTCCCACATGGCGATGAAATCGACCGAATGTGACCTTTTTTCAGCAAATCCTGAATCTACATCTTGATTTCGCCATTATCCAAAACATAGTGCCGATAGATTGGCCCATTGGGCAGTGGCACACCTAGGGTCAGATCGATGGGTGCTTGACCTGACAATGCAAAGGCACCCCTGCGGGCAAGATGAAGATGTCCCCGTACTCCTCCATGACCTTGTCCATTTGTTGTTGTTGTGCGGAGGAGCCCTGTCTAGAGGTCATGGCCATAGTCTTCTTCTTGCCCTGAGGGTAAATCATTAGTAAATAAAAACTCTAGGTTTGGAAATGAGCTTACTGCATTGTTTTGAAGTAACCAAAGTGATGGCGGTAGGCGGTGCTACCTCCAGTATCCTGTACAATTTATTGTCCAAAGTAACAATAACAATGCGAGGTAGGGACTCATACATGGCATGTCACTTCCACACGTATGGTTGGGCTAATAGTAAATCACAAACATCAAGAGGAGCAATGTCACATAATTTCTCATCCGTGAAGGGCTTGATGCTGTATAGAAGGTGGCACTGCAGGCTGACGCAGAGTTCCCGTCCTTGGTGAAGCCATCCGATGGTGTACGGTTGTGGGTGTGTTGTGGTTGGCAACCCTAACCGCTTCACGAACTTTGCTTAAATGGCGTTCTTTTCTCTCTCGTTGTCGATAATGAACTACAATAGGGAACCCTTTACCCACATTTGGGGATGGAAGAGACACTCCCCCTCCTCTTCATCTTCCAGTTCCTCCTTTTGGATCTTCATGGTGGTAACAGTGGCGTTGGGCTTCGCATTGATAATCTGCTTCCCTTTGTCATTCCCTTTGTCAAGTTCTAATTCAGAGTCGGAGCATGCACCCAATTCAAAATCCTTTAGCTCAACCACCAGTGACTTCTTAGCCCGACACTCACTTGTGTTGTGAGTAGAGCTCTTATGGAACTCGCAGCACTTTCTTGTGTCCTTTTTTGGCTTCACGGCGTTGTTCTTTGCTCGCGTCTTTGGCAGGTTATCCTGGGTCTCCCTGCCTTGGCTTTTTCCTTTTTTCTATGGTTTAGAGGCACCTTTCCCTTGCTTCTAATTCACAAATGCAAAGTCTCACTTCTTCTGTTTAAACTTCTGCTCAATCTTGGCAGCATACCGGTATGTTGCACCAAACGAGGAGATGTTGAGGAACTATATTTCCTCCTGAATGTATCTGTGTAGACAACTGCGGTACTTCAACACCAAATGTTTCTCTAGATCTTTGATACCCAATTTTTTGCGCAGGGTATGGAACATATTCGTTAGATCATTGCTATGAAACCAACTCACAAAATAGAAGAAAAGATAGATCAACGCCTTAAAAATCAACTTCTTCGGGGGTCAACCTACTTTACATTACATAAATAAACAATTCTTGGATGATACAAATGAAAAACCTCTTTTCTATATATTGGAGTCCATGGGGTCACAATATAATCCTATCCGACCTAACAATAATAGTGTAAGGGCACAAAAATAACAATAGTGGGTTTTTATGGGCACAATAATAACAATATGGGGACTATAGGGGTACAACAATAACAATAAGGGGGATACACTAACAACAATAGGGGACTGCACTAGTAATATAGGGACCTAACATGTCCCTCTCCTTCAAAAAATTGTTGTCCTCAACGTTTGAGTAGTTTTGGATGCTTCTGTATAAAATTCTCATCCTCCAATGTGGAATCTCGAGTGGGTAAGTTCTTCCACTTGATGAGATATTATGAAAATGATCGATTTTGTAGCTGTCGAGTTCTTGTTTACGTGACTGCTTTAAGTTCCAATATGATTTTTCCTTCCTCATCAAGTTCTGGCAATATTGTTAGAATTGGAACTTTGTCACCTATAACCTTCTTTAAGCATGAAACATGGAAAACTAGGTGCACTCGGGAAGAAACATGAAGCTCCAATTTGTATGCAATAGTACAAATCTTTTGCAACACCTTGTAAGGACCATAGTACTTTGGCGATAATTCATTATCCTTCTTAGCTTGCTTGAGGGACATTTGTTTGTATGGTTGTAGCCATAAAAATACCCAGTCACCTACATGAAAACTTCTCTCGCTGCGATGTTGATCTGCCTGTTGTTTCATTCAATTTTGTGCCAAATTTAGGTTATCCTTTAAGAGTTTGATAACTTGTTGTTGATGCTCGATGTGATATTCCACAGCTTGAACCTTAGAAATTTCTCTTAAATATGATGTGATGGACGGTGGATGATATCCATAAAGTGCCATAAATGGGGTCTTTTTTGCTGCAATGTGGAAGGAAGTGTTATACCATCATTCAACCAGAGGTAACCACTTAACCCATTATGTTTGTTTGTAAGATACAAAGCAACGAAGATATCATTTCAAACATTTTTTCACTATCTTAGTTTGCCCATCGGATTGAGGATGATATGATGAGTTGTGAGCTAGTTGAGTACCCAAACAAGAAAATAATTATGTCCAAAAATTTCCAGTGAAAATGGGATCTTTGTCTCTTACAATAGTCTTTGGGTTTCCATGTATCTTTTGAATTGTTTCCATAAATGCAGTAGCAACTATACTTGCTTTAAATGTATGAGACAATGCACAAAAGTGTGCATACTTGGTAAGTCTATCAACTACCCCCACGATGAAACTCTTTCCTTCGCACTCCTGTGATAAAATCCATTGAAACCTCCTCCCAACGTTGAGTTGGAATGGATAAAGGTTGCAGCAGACCCAAGGTCTTAATTATGTAAACTTTATTTTGCTGGCAAACCAAACATTCTGCCACAAAATTTTGAAAATCATATTTAAGGCCATCCCAAAAAAAATATTTCTTCACCCTGTGGTAAGTTTTTTAAAATCCTGAGTGTCCTCCTAAGGGTGAGATGTGAAATTCCAAAAGAATATTTTGGTTTAGTTGAGAATTATTATAAATATATAAGCTATCTTCGTACCATAAAGAATTAGTTTTCCAACTAAACGTATCAGATGTATTGGGATATTGCTGCAAATTTTGAATGAGTGTCCACACTTCTTCATCATTCTTCCATTCCTCCCTTTCTTCGGTTCTCCAATTTGGTTGGATAATAGAAATGACGCAAATCAATGCTTCCACATCCTCATCCTTTCTTGAGAGTGCACCTGCAACAACATTTAGCTTTCCTTTTTTGTAGATGATTTCAAAGTCATAACCCAACTTCTTTGTGACCCATTTTTGTTGCTCTTATGAAGATAGTATTTGTTCCAAAAAGTATTTAAGACTATCATGATCAATTTTTACCTTGAAGTGCCTTCCCATTAGGCAAGGTCGCCATTTTTTTAGTGCATGTAGTATTTCCAACATTTCCTCCTCATAAATAGCTTTCTGAAAGTAATTTCCTTTGAATGGATGGCTTTAAAAAGCAATGGGTCTTCCTTCATGCATTAAAGCAACACCAATTCCATTTCCCGAGGCATCACATTCCATAAAAAAAGGGTTTTGTGAAGTTTGGTGTAGCTAAGACCGGTGCTTGTCACATTGCCTCTTTAAGATGTTAAAAGGCCTTAGTTGCTTCAGTAGTCCATGGAAATGCATCTTTCTTCAATAATGTTGTTACAGGTGCTGCTATTTTCCCATAATTATTAACATACTTGCGATAATAACCTGTTAACCCGAGAAATCCTCGCAATTTATTTATGGTTGTGGGGACATTCCATCCCTCAATGTCTTTAATTTTGTTAGGGTCTACCTTAACACCCTCCTGAGATACAATATGACCCAGATATTACACCTCTTGTACTCCAAAGAAACATTTGGATGTTTTTGCATATAATTGTTTCTCCTCCAATAGTTTGAGCACCCTATCAACATGTTGAACATGATCCTTCCAAGACCTGCTGTAGATTAGTATATCATCAAAAAATACTAACACAAATTTTATAAGGAATGGTTTGAAAATGGAATTCATCAACCCTTGAAATGTAGAAGGCGCATTGGTAAGGCCAAAAGGCATGGTCAAAATTTTATAATGATCCTCATGAATTTGAAATGATGTTTTCAGAATGTTTTCAGTATTCATTCTAATTTTATGATATCCTGAATGCAGATCCAACTTGGTGAAATCAATTGCTTCATGTGATTAATCCAATAATTCATCAATCAAAGGAATGGGAAATTAATCTCTAATAGTGAGCTTATTGAGCTCCCTATAAACTGGACACATGCGCCATGATCCATCCTTCTTGTACACCAATATCAATGGAGCAGAGAAAGAACTTTGACTAGGTTAAATTATACCAACCTCTAGCATTTCTGCAATCATACGTTCAATTTCGCTCTTTTGGACATAAGGATATTTGCAAGGCCTGATGTTTAGAGGAACACTTCCTGGAATCAAATGAATAACATGATCATGATCATGAATAGGTGGGAGTCCTTTGGGAGTTTCAAACACCTTAGAATGATTGTCCAAGGCTTTTTGGAGATTTGGAGAAATAGATGATTTTGATGTTGGAACTTCTAGTAAGCATAATTGTGCAATTACGCCTCATTGTTATTTCTTCAGAAGATTTGTCATGACATTAGAGCGTATTATCTTTCTCGACTTTCCTGCGATGCCCCGTAAAAAAAAATAAAAAATAAAAAAATAAAAATAAAATAAAATAATATATATATATATATATATTCAAGAAAATTTCTTGAAGATTAAAAGCCACCATCCCCAAATATTGTAACCATTTACTCCTAGTACAACATTAGCACCACCCATTGGAACGGAAAGCATTGGACTATTCAATACATGTTCCCCATGGTTAGCTTGATATTATGGCACTTTCCAGAGAAATTTATAGTTCCTCCATTTGCAACCATCACTTAACACTCTGGTGTTGGGTATAGGAAGCAATTTAATTCCTTGGCTACCTTACAATGAATAAAATTATGGGTACTACCCGAATAAATCAACATTGTTACATTTTTCTTCTTGATATGTCCTTCATATTGAGGGTTTGAGGAGTGGTAATTCCTACCAATGCATTACAGGATATGGTCGGTTTCATTTATTCTTTCTCTAGGTTTGGTTCCTGGTGTATATCCTCTTCTTTTGAATTTTCTAGTTCATTTTCTTCCTCCTCTTCACAATCTATGTAAAATAATTTCTTCTCAGCACATTTATGACCCGTTATGTAGAATTATGAATTACGGATAAAACACATTCCCTAAATGTGGTGCTATGCATTTAGAACAACAGATCAAAGACTTTGCAGACACTTTCTCTAAGAGTAAATGGAAACACAGAAAGATAGAGGAACTTACTTGTGATCCAAGTGCTTCCTATTCTCGTTCTGTCGCTCTTGCTGTAGCTTCCAATCCAACTTAGATCACCAGACTAGTTCCTGCAAGTATAAACGCTAAACAACAAAGAGATTGCAATATACAGATGGATATTTATCTTAATCAGTTAAATCGATTAAACATGAAACATATATATCAGTTGAGAATCCATGATATGAAAAGTAGAAACATAAACATATACATATAAGGGAAAATGAGTAGCAATCTTTATTAATGGATAGAAGGGGGAGGTTACAACCAGTGATCGATTTGATGTCACCATCTCTAGCACGATCCGAGCCTCATCACAATAAACATCTCACCAGTAGTATATCACTCTTATCACACACTCAATTGAGAATCCAACAACATTTCTTTACCAAATTTCTTCCCTCCCTAGCACTAGGATCTTTTCCAATTTATAGGGAAACTGAAGGTAGTTTCTCAATCAATGACTTTCTAATAATAGGAAAGACATTTTCCCAAGCTCAGAGGTGTTAGATGGACATATGGATTTGAATTTTGACACATATGGACTCTTCTAGAAGGCACTAGCCATGTGGAGATTCCCGAACAATGAGAATTTCGCTCCCATTTGACCAACGCACTCTTGAATGTTAGGAAGTGTTTTGTAGAGCACCCTTGAATGGAGGTAACTGCATATGAAAAGCAGTTAGTCCCTTAAGAGGCTGCATTGGTGATATAACATATACTTCAAACCTTGGAAACCTTGTAATGGAAGTCATGAATGGTTTGTTCTTGTCTTAGGGCATGTAGCAACTGAAATGATAGGGAATGATAGACCCTATTTCATTGGTCCTGGGGATGATGTCCAGTTTGACCAGGTCATTGGGAATGATGCCTAAATTTACCTATAAGAGCTGCCCCCTAAAGCATGAAGTCTGAATAATAACAATATTTTTTGAATGAGATGCTTTACAATGTGATGGGTTGGAACTAAAGCAGAGTGACGACCTGCATCAATCTTATAATACATTACATCATGATATATCATCTCCATCATGAATTGCTGAAGGAAGGCATTCCCATGCTCAACACATAAACTATCTAATAACATGCACATAGTGTATAAAGTCGTCTACATTGGAATGTTTCCCAATACAGACATGCCTACATATCTAGGCCCATGTTCGGATGACGATATGTATGTAAGGTCACCGTATAGATGAGGTATAAAATAATCCTGAAATTGGAGCCCGGATGGTTGAAACTAGATTTGGGGTCTTCTTATCTTGTTTACTTCCTCGTTCGGGTACAAGTCTAACCATGCAATATATGATTTGTAGTTGAACATGGTAAGACATCATTTGATTACCAGCCAATGATGTGAGTTGTTAACAAATGCAAGAGAACCACCATTGATGTTAATGGCTCTCAAGGCACTGCAGTACATTTCATAAGGCGTGAATAGATGATTTGATGTCGAACGCCAAACAAAATATTTCAGCCAAAAGTCCGAAAGCGAGGATCTTGTCGATGTTGTAACAAGCCTCATGGTACTGGAAGATGATGTTTCTAAGTGAACTTCCTGGATGATGATTTGACGTCAACATGAAGCCACTTTACCGCGAAACGAGAGTTACTGATTTCGGACACAAAATGTGACTTGATATAGAAATTTTCAAGGATGACTATCATGAGAATGAAGCTTTTTGAGTATTGTAGAAGGATGAGTATTCACTTGATGACTTCTCCTAAACATATCGACGACACTGAGATAAGTTGGCAGCATTGACCCAAAACCGAAGTGAAGGTATGATGAACCATAGGTATGAATGAACTGTAAAGAAGATTACCCAACCCAAATAGTCACGATGATGGGGTGAAGTGTCATGTTCAAGAGCGACTTGCTATTGTAAAAGTTATGTTCACTTTCCCAAATTTCCCCCGGTCATTTGTTGACCAATACCTCTTTATATTTTAACAAGCTTGAGGAGGGTAACATATGCTTGATCTATAATTCAACCCTTCGGGTGAATAATGTATCACTATTTAATAATTTAACTATTCTAGCGATGAATGAAACTCGATTCTTGTTATGATCGACAAGTCCATCGCCATTTTATGTTTTAACGAGCCTAACGACAAAGACAACCCGATCCTTTTTCATATTTAGAGAGTTTGAAAAAGAGGAAAAAAAAAAAAAAAACTCCATAGGTACATTTTCGTAAAGTTGTCAGTCAAATCCAAAAAAGTGTAAAATAATATCTGAGAGAACCTCCTAGCCATGTTTGACTAAGGCATTCCTTTTTCGTAAATAATATATCTTAGTCTGGAAAAGGGTTAAACTTATACTGAGTAGATATCAATTCATTTACTTTTACGAGATCGAAAAGACAAGTGCTCGACAATATTTTCACATTATCGGAGTCTGAAAAGAGCTAAAAGAAGATTCTAGGGGTTCCTTTTTTGTTGTTATCGAGGCTCAAAGAATAGATAAGGTGCCCTTCAAGTCCTTTTTCATTTTTTTCAAAGCTCGAAAAATAAGGATAAAAGTATGCTTTGTGGTCAAATCATTCTTGAAATAAATGTGCACGACTAATCTGCTCATAAGTTGCAAACCTGTTCAGAACAACATCAAATGGATTAAAAATACCTATTTAATGATAAAAATAGAATAAAACCATAGTCGCAACAATAAATATGATTTTCAAATAATCATATGACTGTTTAAAAGAGTTTTAATATTCATTTTTACCATTTTAAAGTTATCATTTGAATTTTGGAGCTGTGAACCTATTTTTGCCCCTGAACTTCAGCTGTTGATTGTGATCAATTCTTTGGACTGTTTGCATTGTCGTTTGTTCTAGGTTGGTGCCATAAACCATCTCTTTATTTCAGTAGTCATTTCATTTCATTTCATTGCAAATTTTTAGGATTTGGGCCCCTTAGGGTAAATTCTTTTTCTAAAGAGGGCAACGCACGCTTGGGCATCGAAAACTACGTTGCAAAGCACTCAAAATGAAGCCTAGGTGCATATGAAACAAAATGTCTATTGACCAAGACTGCGTTGGGCACAATTCACATTTTTTATTCTTGCATTGTACCCAAATTTTGCCTAAATTTTGCATGGAAAGGAGACTAATGAGTCTTATGGTTATGTTTCAGGGATTCATCGGACTAGAATGATGCTTATTTGGAGAGAAAGAGAGCATGAAGAACAAAATATGATTGCCCTTAATGATCCAGGTAGAATAAGAGACCTAAGAGTTTGTGGGTTATTAAAGTATTTCCGCTTATCAGGTATGAGGCAACAAATAGAACTTTTGGATTTCCTTGTTCGTGCATGGGATCTGGTAATTGATGCATTTCACATTGGGAACAAAGTGGTTCCTATCATAGTGGAGGACATATATTTTTTGACAGGTTTGTCGAGGAGAGGCTTACCCATTTCTCTCTCACGGTCCGCTCTCGAAGGAGAGATAGTGAGAGACTATATTTTGCAGTATTTCTATCTAGGGGCAGAGCCAAGCAAGGATGGGAAAATAAACATCCGTGATGTTCATGATTTTCCATTGAGAACCATTCTATTCATGATCGCAAAGCTTACCGGTACCATGACAATACATGTAGCAAACAGATCTTATATGCAGTATGTGCTAGAGTGTATGGAACCAACAATTTTCAACTGGTTTGAAGCTGTACTTTCTCAAATAAAAGAACAACTGAGCAAGGCAAAAGGAGGAAGGAAGAAAAAATTCAGTTATGGTTCGATCCTCTTTACTTTTGCCTTAGAGCGGATTCCACTGATGCAACCTCAACATGTGACGCTGGGTGTGTCTAACCCTAGAGATTCGAAGATACAAAGATGGGTAGAACTGATGGCTAAACATGTAGGCCAATCTTCCATCGTGTTCTTAACTGCATTCTTCATCTAGTTCAGGCGACATGTTAACGCCATCGATGAGTATGCAAACGCAAGCGTCGATTTCCAAGGAGATTCAAACTTAGCTTTACTAGAATCTATATATATATATATATATATATATATATATATATATATATATATATATATATATATATATATATAAGGTTTATAAATGTTTTTGTGTTTTGATGTTTCCCAAGACTAAACTAAATTTTTAATGTAATGCGTATGTGGGTCGAGTTCCAACTCAGTGGAGGAACAAGAGCATGGAGCTGATGCTGAGCCGACGTAGGTCATTTCTGAAGGTACATCACTGTGATTTAGACCCCGACATGTATTGACTCTTACTAAGTACTCTTACTAAGCTTCAGCAGCACATATAGGGGTTTACCTTCAGGATTCCGGATTGCCGGATCGAAAAGTTTGTTGAGATTCAATAAGATGATGAGCTTAGTGAAAACAATCGCCTTGACTAAGTGGGCCCGCAGGCTATTTTTGGCGCAAGTCTATTTTTAGACATGTCGATCATATTTCAGAAGTTGCAAGATGCTATTTGTGGATGGTTGATCAAGTTGGAAAAATAGATGAAATTCTATTTTTATAATATTGGGTGAAGTCTAATTATAGATCGTCAATCTAAAAATAGATGCATGTCGATTATTATTAGCTCTTAATAATAATCAGACTCTAAACAACAACTTATTCTCTTGGAGCACTTCAGTTAAGTGCACAGATGTGGCACAACAACTGACAAAAGGAATTACACTATTCCTGAGGGTTTACTGGAGCTAATGCATGGAGGACTTAGTTAGAACTCAAGTGGCAGAGTTATGACACAGTTGGAAGAAGTAGTTATGGAGTTGATTTTAGTTTAACTCAGTTAGACTCAGTTGAGCTAGTTGTATCTAGTCTAACTGATTGATACACTAGTGAGAGTGGAGTGAATTAATTAGTTAATTAATTCACAAATAATAACTCATTAATCAACTCAACAATACATCAGTTAACTACAGTGCATGGCAGTTTCAGTGGAGACCAGTGGAGAGATAGGTGAAAGGGCAAGATAGACTATCTATTGTGACTATTAGTGATGCATTGATTGCATCCAACACATAGTGGAGATGCCAATGAGGATTGCGCAGTCAATCCAAGAGTAATTCGAATTCATTCAAAGCTATTCTTCAGCAGAGATTGCGTAGTGGAGGCAGGCTAGCAGGTGGCATAGATTGGTGCATGGATTTGCAAGATTAGGCCTGTATAGTGTATGATGATTGTACTGTACTGAGAGCTTGTGATAAACTTTGTATGTTTGTATGAGATTTTCATATTATCTCCATGTTACATAATATATATTTGGGGTTTTCAGCTTCAGGCTTTCCCGGTTAAAAACTGTGTTATGTGCGATTGATAATTTTTGTTTATGCTTCACATGTGTGTGCAATTAATTTTTCCGCAAAAGATTAACAAGTGGAATTGATTCATTATTTTGCATAAAGTTAAATAGTGTGAGATCAGGTGAATCAAGGACATATGCATGCTTAGTGCATATAATTTCTACAGAGTTACCCATGCGAATGCAGTGCCATACTATTGGCGTTCCTAACTGTTGGATACGGTTACTGCGTAGGATAGCTAGATTGATAACATGTTGCCATGAGCACCACTAGTTTAATTTTGACATGTTGCATACATTTTAAGGTCACATGACCAATGTGTCTTGGGCACAAATTTTTTTAAAAACCTATAACTATCTATTTATTTGATTTCAGTGTTTTCTTATGTTTATTGCGCAATTCTATTCCATTATGTGAATGTATCTTTACAGTTGTTGCAAATGTATGTTTATAACGTAATTCGCTAGTCAATGTGTTCAAGTTTATGGAAATGTGTTTATATTCAATAAAATCAAAGTGTCTTTCCAAAAGTCAAACTCTTAGGAGCATACGATGCAGTGTTGGATTTATAACAATATAAACACTAGTAAGTTGTAACACCACAAGTTGTGAATCTAACCTTATGATGATGCGTTTAATACCAAATGAAATGGCATCAGAGATAAGTTCGATCAACGTACTATACTCAGTGATATTTTTTGTCGATCTACTGATACAAATCCCTAGAAAACTCACTAACTCGGCGCTCGGAGCGAAAATGGCCCACGCTGCAGAGGATAGATCATGCATACTACAACTAGCACCATCAACATACCCAAAAAATGGTTCCAAAGGTTCAGACATCTGCGATGAAATGTAAAGAGAACTACTAACATCAAGAAAACTCTAAAAAAAAACTAAGACAATGAATGCAAATCAACAACATATATATACAATATAATATAAGAAATTACTACACTCATGATTAAGCATAGTAACGTTTCAGATACAACCCATTTTGTGGCTGCGCCAATGGAATTCCATTGTAATCCACTAACTCGTAGGCACCCTTAGCAAGAACTCTTTTCAAAATATAGGGACCATGCCATAATGGCTCAAATTCCCCTGTATCTATTACATCAACATCCTGATCATAAAGAAGGACCAAGTTGCCCTCTGAGAAAATGCGAGGCTGGACATGCTTGTCGTATTGCGCCTTTATACTTCTCTTATATGCTTCGTTGGCTAATTGGGCTTCACGATGCGTTTCATCAGGATGGATGAGGTTAAAAAGAAGCGCTTCTTCATCTGAGGTATCAGGTAAAAAGTCGATTGCGAGTTTTAACGACGGTATTTCACATTGGTTTGGAAAGATAGCTTCCAGACCATACACCAATTGAAAGGGGTAAATTCGGTTGCGTTTCTCACCGAGGTTCGTGTTAGTCAAGGTTTTCATTGATGTCAATATGGCATTAGTAGAGATGACAAATATTCTTGTTATGTCAATACCTCATGCAATCCCTATGTTTTAAAGATGCTATTAATGAAGATGTCATGCCACTTAAGAAAAAGTCTTGTCCTAAATACCTAATGATCATAATGCCTTAGATGTCCTTAGCTAACCATGAAGATGCCATAATCTCATGCATATTATGGAATCCTTACTCTTGATGCTCATAATGCCCTAAATATTGATGTAGATCCTAAGTGCCTATCATGTGCTTATGATGACATGAATAACTACACTATACTTGATGACATATGATGACATAGTTGGAAGACCTGATGATAACACATTTGATGAGATGGATGATAGTTGGAAGACTACTTTGAAGCTCTTATGGAAATCCCTTCAATTCTGTCCCTATGTCCTTATCCATAAAGAATCAATGACTACACAAAAAATTCCAAAGCAGTCATATGGTCTGAACTAAAAATTTAAGAACAACCACAAAGAAAAATAAATTTCTTGATGGGAAGATGACCTCACCTAAGGATGAAATTGACATCAGCTGATAGAGCATATTTTTCCCTTTCTAATGAGCTATTACTCACCCTCTAACTCCTTCTAGACTGAGAGAAATTAATTTTTTTAAGATGAAAAAATTAGTTTTCTATCATAGCCGACTTGAGCCGACTTGTGTAGCCTAGTGTCCACACTAGGTGACGTGTCTCTTCATAGGGACAAACAACTATATATATATATATATATATATATATATATATATATATATATATATATATATATATATATATATATAATATATATATAATAGAGATGCATAATCTCAGCCTATATGCAGATCCTCTTACTCCTGATGCTCATAATTCCCTAAAGGTTGATGTAAATCCTAAGTGCCTATCATGTGCTTATGATGACATGAATAACTACACTATACTTAATGACATATGATAACATAGTTGGAAGACCTCATGATAACACATTTGATGAGATGGATGATATTTGGAAGACTAATTTGAATCTCTTATGGAAAATCCCTTAAATTCTATCCCTATATCCTTATCCATAAAGAATCAAGGACTGCACAAAAAATTCCAAAGCAGTCATATGGTCTGAACTAAAAATTTAAGAACAGCCACAAAGAAAAATAAATTTCTTGATGGGAAGATGACCTCACCTAAGGATGAAATTGACATCAGCTGATAGAGCATATTTTTCCCTTTCTAATGAGCTATTACTCGCCCTCTAATATTTTGTTTGAGAAATTAATTTTTAAGATGAAAAATTAGTTTCTATCATAGCCGACTTAAAACCGACTTGTGTGGCCTAGTGTCACTAGGTGACACATTGTGTCTTCCTTGGGACAATAACTATATATATATGTATATATGTATATATTTATATATATATATATATATATATATATATATATATATATATATATATATATATATATATATATATATATATATATATATATGTTATAGCTATGCTCATCCATTTCAGTTATAAAAAAATTCTATCTGACCTGTATAATTCAGTGGTAAACAGTAAGGAGGACAACGAAGAAGAGGGAGCTATTTTGAAGTTATGTTTGGGCTTAAAAAATTCATCAAACCGTACTGTAATTTTTTGAGGACCCTCTATATTATTGCAGACCTACTGCAGCTCAGACCTGTAGTATTCGCTGAAGCTCAGACCTGAACTATATACTGAAATTCATATTTTTTGCCTGGGCACATTTCAGTTCTGAAATTGTAGAGGCTATATCTCATCTACAGGTTCGGATTTCTGTCTAGGCACACTTCAGATATGAAATTATAGTGGATATATTACAGTGTTATGAACTCCCAAGCTTGGATTGTGATTACAGTGATTTATTGGTGATATTTACAGCAGAATTGGATTGTGTATTGGCTCAGAAACCTTTTTATAGTGACTGTGTATTATCATTCTTGGACGGAGGCTCGGATTTGGTTCCTTTTGGAGTGGTTCAGACTTCTTGACCAATACTACAGTGCTTAAAGTTTATGCTTATAATTGCTCATATTGTTGGTGGACTTCTTAGCTCAGATTGTGGTGGACCTTCTACCTTCAGAATATGATGAATACATACCTTGGACTGTGATTCTTCTATGACTATTGGTTAAGTGTTGGAGTTGTGTAACAGTGGTGGAGACCAATACTAGACAGTCAAGCACTGTTTTGGAAAATAGAACATAAGATGAAGCTGAACAGTGCTTTGGGTTTGAAGACATTCCTTGAAGATTGTGAAGATTAGGTTATGGAGCAGACCTGGTGCAACATAGTGAAAAATCTTGAAGACATCTTGGAGTACCTTGAAGACATCTTGAAGATTGTGGAGAAATACCTTGTTGGGCCCTTGTGAGAAGATCTTGAAAAGGCCCTTGAAGAGGCTTAGAGCAGGTGCTGAACTAGGGCTGCTCATTGAAGACAGATTGAAGATCATTGAAGACCATGATATCATCATGAGGTGATTTTGAGATCTTTGGTTGGGTGCCATGAAGAACAGTGGCGAGACCTTCTAAAAGAACAAGGTTTTCATTGATTATGTGACATGGAGACAAAGTGAAGGCATAACTGAAGGTTGAAAAGGCTCATTGAAGAAGACTTTGGGAGCCGTGAAGAATAACCAAACATATTTTGATGAAGTGAAGTTGAGGTTGGAGCCTCATAGAGACAAGGTCGGTGCCTTGGAAGATAGGGTTGGAGCCTTGGAGGATTGGAGTTCTCAAGAAACCAGGTCGGATCCTGTACCAAAGATAGGGTTAGAGCCCTAGAGGTTGGTGCCTAAAATTGACAGGGTTGGAGCCCTAGAGGTTGGTGCCTCAAATTGACAAGGTTGGAGCCTTGGAAAGACCAAGTTGGCGCTTGGCATAACACATGTTGGAGCCTGGAAGATTGGAGTCTTCATCTAGGGTTGGAGCCCTATATCATTATTGTACTTTACTTATTGTAAAGAAGAAATTAATAAAAGTATCTATTCAATCATTGTTCATTTTGTGTTCTAAATATAAGTGATCTAACTAGTAAAATTAACAATTGAAAAGAAATACTGATTCACCCCCCTCTCAGTATTTCCAACAATTGGTATCGGAGCTAGTACCTTCACTCAAAGCCTAACAGCTTGAAGGTTGATCATTAGGACACAAATGGCAAAGCCAAAGAAGAAAATCTCCAATCCTCCTAAAGATGTGTCTTCCTCAACCATCGAAATTTAAGTCAATCAATTTGTGAAGGCTCCATTATTCAATGGAAATTTTGATATATGGGAGGAAAGAATGAGGAATTTATTGAAGACTCAAGGATTTTAAGTTTGGAAATCAATGATTACTAATGACACAATGGATGAGGAATCCAAGGAGTACAATACCAGAGCAATGGAGGCAATTTTGAATGGGTTACCGAATTCTGTGAAGGCCAATTTTAAAAAATGTTCGTCAGCAAAAGTCATATGGGACAAACTTCACGATCTTCACTCAAAAGGAGCGTTGACAATGATCTCTAGTTAAGACGATGATGGAAAGCAAGAAAGAAGTCCAGAATCCATCAAGGAAGCTGAATATAAGAGAGATGACAACAAGGCTAAAGAAGACCTAGAAGATGAAGAGAACAAAGAAGACTTTGAAGAAGATCTCCTGAATAAACTTATGGCTTCCATGGAAGAGATTAACAGGTTGAAAAAGGAAAATGAGGAACTTAAGAAGAAAGCGCAATTTGGTGACCAAAACAATACAAGGAAGGAAGTTGACATTCTCAAGCTTCAAGTTCAAGAAAGAGATGAAGAGCTCGCCAAACTTAAGGAGGAATTTCATCAAAACAAAAGAAAGCATCATGAAGAATTCATATCTATGAAAAATCAATTGAATAAGGCAAAGAAAAGGGAAGAAAAATTTTCAAGCCACCTTGAACAAAGACTTAAGAGCTTGAACGATCTTGAAGCAAAGATTGGTCAATACAAGGAAGAAGTCTCTTCTCTTAGATCTCAACTAGAAGAAGCAAGGAAACAATCAGAAGGAGCCGAGAAGGTGATGGAAACTTTGGCATTCATAGAAGGAAAATTTGATGAAGCAGAAAAGGAGATAAACACCATGATATGCCAACAAGAAGAAAAGGATGAATAAATATTCAAACGAAAATTAGACATCAATCTTCTCAAGGCCCAATCATATGAAGCAACCAAGATGAAGGAAGAAATGGAGATTGATCTATCAAAGAAGGATGAAGAATGTAAGAAATTGAAAGAATAAATTGATATCCTTAAAAAGGAAGTTGATCATCTGAACAAGAGCCTAAAGAGCTCCCAAACCCTAGATGACATCTTGAGTTATCAAAGGTCTCCTCTTGATAAATCGGGTCTTGGTTATACAGGAAAATCTTCAAACAAGAATGATGCAATCCCTAATGCTTCAAACAACAAGGATATGGAAAATCTTGGAAGAAATATTGATGCCCACATTTCCAGCAAAGGCAAGAAGAAGAGTCAAGATGACATTGTAAGAAACCCTACTCCAAGAAGATATGTTGATGGTGTCAAGAATGCTAGAGGCAATAAATTTGAGCAAAGGATCCCAAGACAAAATTATTTTAGAAGTACATCAAGGTAATCTTCGTACTCCAGGTACAAAACTATATTTTTTGGTTATTGTTATTCTTGTACAAATTTTGGGCATATGGCAAAGGAATGTAGGGCATACCACAAGGACAAATATAATGGTCCCCATCAGTTTCCTAGAAGAAACTTTGCAAGAATAAGTCATGATATTTCATTTGTGAATAATATAAAGTGTTTCAATTTCCATGACATTGGACATATGGCACGTGATTGTAACTTGAATTGGGTTCCTAAACAAGCTAAAACCATGACAACCAACCCAGAGAAGAAAGTTACACAAGTATGGAGAAGGAAGCAAGTTGAATCCGGAAGTCCCTTGAACACTCCGACCAATAGCACATGTTGTTGACTTGATGAAGTCATCCTTGATATTCCAAGTGTTTGTAGATGAGACTCTGCCAAAAAGGAGACCATGCATACTGTTAGGGGGAGCTGGTGACTCGTGACTATTCTTGCAGAAACAATCCGTGAAGAGTCTTATGAAACCGTTGATGAATCACACATGGAAAATCTTTAAAGATCATCTCCATGGAAGAAACATGATTTGTTACACACCCAATCTATCATTGTTGAATATGTATTCCACTTGATCACAAGGATGCAATCTTTCTTGTCGAAGGAAAAAAGAAGAGCTAGCGGAGGTTATGCAGACAAGGGGAGTCGATTGACTATTTACATGAATATATGCAAAGGCTTAGGGGGAGCAAGTTAATTAAAGAGCACTATGAAAATGAGAGCAACATATATACCTACGAATAAATATTATTAATATGATAAAAGAAGCAGCTTGATTGGGGGAGCACTTGGGCACCCCATTTACCATTGATGTCAAAGGGGGAGAGAAGATTGGAAGGACAAGTTTATTGCCATCAATGAAAAAGGGGGAGATTGTTAGTCAAGGTTGTCATTGATGTCAATATGGCATTAGTCGAGATGAAAAATATTCTTGTGATGTCAATACCTCGTGCAATCCCTAGGTTTTAAAGATGCTATTAATGAAGATGTCATGCCACTTAGGAAAAAGTCTTGTCCTAAATACCTAATGATCATAATGCCCTATATGTCCTTAGCTAACCATGAAGATGCCATAACATCATGAATATTATGGAATCCTTACTCCTGATGCTCATAATGCCCTAAAGATTGATGTAAATCCTAAGTGCCTATCATGTGCTTATGATGACATGAATAACTACACTATACTTGATGGCATATGATGACATAGTTGGAAGACCTCATGATAACACATTTGATGAGATGGATGATAGTTGGAAGACTACTTTGAAGCTCTTATGGAAAAGCCCTTAAATTCTGTCCCTATGTCTTTATCCATAAAGAATCAAGAGCTGCACAAAAAATTCCAAAGCAGTCATATGGTCTGAACTAAAAATTTAAGAACCACAAAGAAAAATAAATTTCTTGATGGGAAGATGACCTCACCTAAGGATGAAATTTACATCAGGTGATAAAGCATATTTTTCCCTTTCTAATGAGCTATTACTCGCCCTCTAACTCCTTCTAGACTGAGAGAAATTTTTTTTTTAAGATGAAAAAATTAGTTTTCTGTCATAGCTGACTTGAGCCGACTTGTGTAGGCTGGTGTCCTCACCAGGTGACGTGTCTCTTCATAGGGACAAACAACTATATATATATATATATATATAGCTGCGCTCATCCATTTCAGTTATAAAAAAATTCTATTTGACTTGTATAATTCAGTGGTAGACAGTAAGGAGGACAACGAAGAAGAGGGAGGTATTTTGAAGTTACATTTGGGTTTAAAAAATTCATCAAAACCACACTGTATTTTTCTGAGGACCCTCTGTATTATTGAAGACCTACTGCAGCTCGAACTTGCAATATTTGCTGAAGCTCAGACCTGCACTATGTACTGAAATTTTGATTTTTTTCCCAGGCACATTTCAGTTCTGAAATTGCAGAGGCTATATCTCATCTACAAGTTCGGATTTCTATCTAGGCACACTTCATATATGAAATTAAAGTGGATATATTATAGTGTTATGACCTCCCTAGCTCGGATTGTGATTACAGTGATTTCTTCGTGATATTTACAGCAGAATTGGATTGTGTATTAGCTCAGAAACCTTTTTAGAGTGACCGTGTATTATCATTCTTGGACAGAGGCTCGGATTTGGTTCCTTTTGGAGTGGGTCAAACTTCTTGACTAGTACTACAATGCTTACAATTTATGCTTAGAATTTCTCGGATTGTTGGTGGAATTCTTAGCTCAGATTGTGGAGGACCTTCTACCTTCAGAATATGATGAATACATACCTCGGATTATGATTCTTCTATGATATTGTTGAAGTGTTGGAGTTGTGTAACAGTGGTGGAGACCAATACTGCACAGTCAAGCACTGTTTTGGAAAATAGAACATAAGATGAAGTTGAACAGTGGTTTGGGTTTGAAGACATTCCTTGAAGATTGTGAAGATTAGGTTATGGATCAGACTTGGTGCAACATAGTGAAAAATCTTGAAGACATCTTGGAGTGCCTTGAAGACATCTTGAAGATTTTGGAGAAATAACTTGTTGGGCCCTTTTGAGAAGATCTTGAAAAGGCCCTTGAAGAGGCTTAGAGCAGGTGCTAAACTAGGGATGCTCATTGAAGACACATTGAAGATTTGTGAATATCATTGAATACCATGATATCATCATGAGGTGATTTTGAGATCTTTGGTTGGGTGCCATGAAGAACAGTGGCGACACCTTCTAAAAGAACAAGGTTGTCATTGATTATGTGACATGGAGACAAAGTCAAGGCATAACTGAAGATTGATAAGGCTCGTTGAAGAAGACTTTGGGAGCCATGAAGAATAACCAAACATATCTTTACGAAGTGAAGTTGAGGGTTGGAGCCTCATAGAGACAAGGTCGGTGCCTTAGAAGATACGGTTGGAGCCCTAGAGGATTGGAGTCCTCAAGAAACCAGGTCGGAGCCTGTACCAGAGATAGGGTTGGAGCCCTAAAGGTTGGTGCCTCAAATTGATAGGGTTGGAGCCCTAGAGGTTGGTGCCTCAAATTGACAAGGTTGGAGCCTTGGAAATACCAAGTCAGTGCTTGGAATAACACAAGTTGGAGCCCTAGAGTTTGGTGCCTCAAATTCACAAGGTTGGAGCCTTGGAAATACCAAGTCGGTGCTTGGCATAACACAAGTTGGAGCCTGGAAGATTGGAGTCTTAATCTAGGGTTGGAGCCCTATATTATTATTGTACTTTACTTATTGTAAAGAAGAAATTAATAAAAGTATCTATTCCATCATTGTTCATTTTGTGTTCCAAATATAAGTGATCTAACTGGTAAAATTAACAATTGAAAAGAAATACTGATTCAACGCCCTCTCAGTATTTCCAATAGTTCGGTATGCCCACAAGGCCGAGTACATGATTAAATGCCAGTTTCATTTATGAACTCCTATCATTCGTTGAAGCATTCATTTATGAATCATGTTAATAGCCTCAAATTGTCCATTTGATTGTGTATAATAAGGAGTAGAACAATCATGTGACAGTCCTAACTTGGCAGTCAACTTAGTCATCACGTGATTGCGAAAATTCTTACCATGATCTGTGACTATAGCCCGTGGGACCCCAAATCGTGCAATGACATGATTAAAGAAAAACAATGTAGTTGTTTGTCCTATGTTGTTGAATGTAGGCATCAGTTCGGCCCACTTGGTAAAGTAGTCTATTGCGACAATAATATTACCATGCCCCCTAGACGAACGAGGGTTATAGGTCATGAAGTGAATGCCCCATTTCTAAAATGGTCCTACAGAGACAACAAGATGCATTGGTGCTAGCGGTTTGCGGATTTTGTGATCAAATATCTGGCACGCATGACAACTTCTGACCGCGAGGATGCAGTCGCGAAATATGGTAGGCAAAAAGTAACCAACGCGGAGTATCTTCTGTGCGGTAGCGTATCCAGACAAGTATCCACCACAAGCCCCAACATGACAATAATTTAAAACCTTTTCAGCCTCCTCATGTGTGAGGCACCTTCTTAAAATTGTATCGACACCACGACGATAAAGTGTATCATCAACGATCAAATAATCTTGGGCTTGGCATCGAATACGTCGTTGGTCATAGCGAGAGGTATTAGGCCGAAAAGTCTAGGTCTGGAGATAAATGATAAAATCCCCATACCAAGGATTAGATGATCCGATTAGAAACAAATAATCTCAGGAATAGATGGTTCCGAAGTAGTAGCATTACTATCAGAGGGATGGTCATAAAGAAGCTCAACCCAAACTAAAGATTTCTTTGACTTGGATTTGATGACTTCCAAATCAAAATCCTGCAAGATGACAATCCATTTTGAATACTTTCCCCCCAGCAATTGACATGATAAGATGTAGGTCATAGGGTTGCAATCTGAAATGACAATGGTCTTCCGGAATAGGATATAGTGGCGAAATATTTGGATAGCTTCAACAACTGCCAATACAAGCTTTTATACATACGAATACTTCACTTCTGTATCATTGGGATTACGACTCAAATAATAGATCGGATGTTCTATCCCATTTTCTACTTGGACCAATACCATAGCCATGGTCGTATTAGCCGCGACGATATATAAGAAATAATCACTCTGATAATTGGGGGGATACATTAATGACGCCTGGACAAGAGTATCCTTGACAACATCAAATTTTTTTTGCGCAACTTGGTCCCAATGGAAGGGAATCCCCTTTTTCAAGAGCCGATTAAATCCTTTAGCCATTCTGACGTAGTTGGGTATGAACCTCCTTAGGAAGTTAGCCTTTCCCTGAAGTTTTTGTAACTAAAGCAAATTTGATGGTGCAGGAAAATCAAGAATGGCCTTGACATTCAATGGGTCTATTCGAATTTCTTCTTTTGAGACAACGAATCCTATCAAATGACTAGAACCAACACAAAACACACATTTATGTGGATTGAGACGTATTTTGTAGTGTCAGCATCGTAAAAATATAGCTCTCAAATGCATCGGGTGATCAGTTTGACTTTGTCAATGCGCGAGTAAATCATCTAGATAGGGTTGAACAATGTGCTTGATGTCATTGAAAGCATAATCCATTGCTCTCTAAAAATTTTCCCGAACGTTCTTTAAACCAAACGGGAGTTTTCGGTAAGTGAATGTGCCACAGGGACAGATGAATGTTGTCTTATATTGGTCCCGTGGGTGGATATTGATTTGATTGAGCCGGAAAATCCATCCATGAACGAAAATATTTCTATAATATTCCTAGATTAACACATAGCTAATTGGAATATTAAATTTAGATTTTGCTCTTAGATAGAGGAATAATAGGGTATGGAGACCCATAAATATCCTTAGTAGAAATAAAAGACACTCCTAGTGTGAATGGAGGTAAGCTAAAAGCTGGATTGAAGACCCTTAGGTGCGAAAAGGGGCTGCAACATGAAGACTGGGTCAAATTTGACCAAATCAAACAACGTTGTTATGGAGGAGTGGCATTCATCGTGGGACAACTCAATTTTGGAGGGAGATTGATTACATGGAGGTAGTGACCTAATTGAGTGGGGCCAAGGGTGAGGAAGCTCATAACTTATGTAATAAAGAGGATGGAAACCATATGGGATTATGTTTTGATTATTATTTTGATATGTCTGTTTAGAATTTGTTGCTCTCTTTAGTTGTTTAGCTAAGATTGCCGTGTTGTTTAGCACAGGGTGTTCCCGGTTGGGAATCCCATCTCTTTCCTTGAGAGGCCTCTTGGGAGAGTATTTCACTACCTTGTCCACTATCCGACATCAGACCAAGTTACATCTTTGTTGTACATCGCAGTTTCTACAGAGTATTGTGTTGTGTTGTAGGGTGCAACAATGGAGAGTTGATTTGGGTCACTTATTTGCTTGATTTCAGTTGGAGGAAGGTTTCCTTCCATTGGGAGACTAGAAAGGAGAACCCTTGAGCTTTATTTCATCATCCAGCATCAGGCTAAGGTGTTGCTATCAGTTACATCACATTGTTATGAAGGAAATGCGTTATTTCTGGGTGCAGTTGCAGTGTAGGGTTTGGAGCCCTAGCTGGGGGAGATAAATCTTCAGTGAGGGGATCAACCTCTCATTTGGAGAATCAATAGGAGGATTTTTCATACATTTCTAGATCAGATCAACAACCTCCTATCATCTAATCCAGTTTCAGAGATTATTCAGCCCTAGGGCCATATTTGTATTTCTGCATTTTTTGTATATTTCAGGAAACCCTTCCCGGGTTATCTTGGAAATGTGCTTGGGAGCTTAGATCTCTATTCCCGACATTGTTTGAGCTATATAACAACAAATCCATATTTATGTATCAATTATGTAGCATTTATGTCCTAAAATTGCACTGTCATGGCTCATGGCACTTGTATGGCAATATTTTTACATGTATTGACATATTTTCTTAGAGGAGGTTTGTTTTGTATTGCTTTAGTGACTATATCCTCAAGATATTGTGCCTATTATTTGCTGATATATTTAATAAGATGGTTGTACATTTGTCTCTTCTCATGGTGTGTTGATTTATTCACTTCTATTTCCATTATTGTGTTCATATATTGTTGCTTCCGCATTTGGGAATACTACAGTGGTATTAGAGCATAATCTTGGCTCATCTTCTGGATCTCAGCCACTATGCTATCAGGAGAATAAGAAGAAGGAGAAATAAATCAGAATGATGGAAAGAATGAGTTTTATCTCATCTCTTTTGATATCTAAGAGGGACTTCACCAAGGAGGTCAAGCAAAGAAAAATGGAGAAAAAAAGTGAAACCACACTAGGGTTTCAAGATGAGGAAGTTCAATGTACTTCCTATCAGCAAAAAGTAGATCCGGTATTGCATAGAGCTCCAAAGAAACATACTATGCCCTTTACTTATGAAGAATAAGACCAGAGGCATGGAGATGGAGGACACTTGGATCATGATATTCTAAGTGAGTATCTTGCAGAGTACAAGTCTCAAACAAATGCTTTAAAGGAGAATCTAACTCTCCCACAGTTCATTCAGCTCAAATAAGGAAGGAGACCTGGCAGTAATAGATTTCTATTGCCTACATTTGATGGGTCATCCACATGCACAACAAGAGATTGGGGAATGAATTTGGATGCATTCTTCCTACTACATCCAGTGTTAGAAAGAGAAGTTATTGATATTGCAGCGCTGCACCTTGAGGTGAAGCAAACATTTGGTGGTTCATCCATTTGAGTCATGAAAGAGTGACTACATATGCATATTTTACTCAAATGTTGATCAAGAAGTTTGACAAGAAGAAATTAGATGAGAAGAGGTCTTCACCGCCACTTGCTGCAAAAGCACTTGCATCAGGAGAAAGAACACTTGCAACTTTGCAAAGTGGACTTGATCTCTTGAAATTTAGAGTCCCATGCACTATTCTGGAGATGCATGAGGAGGAGGAGACTTGTACCAGCACTGAGGAACCTATAGAAGAGCAGCCGTCATCATCAGTAGTTGGGGAAGCCATCACACCAGAGGAAGGAACCCTTGTAGCAATAAGGGATGTTCCCAAGCTTTACCAAGGTATGCACATGTTTCCACTTTCTATTATTTCAACGCATCATATGGAGGATTGTGAGAATGTAGCTTTGCATGATCTAGGGTCAAAGTACATTGCTGATTTGGAGCAGCCGACTATCACTGCACTGGGGACCCTTGATTTGCTCAAGGAGGAGATATATAGTCATCCTATTATATCATTGTTGAACTGCGCACAACTCTTGGGGTTGGAGTGTAGAATTTGGGGGGATGGGATGAACATTTTCCCGAGCAAAGCAATGCATAACTATGTGTTTAGCATTGAGCTAAATCTTGGGACAACATATGCACCATCATGGAGATCTACAGCGTTGTCATTGAGAAACAATGATGAGTTGGGGGCCCAACCATTATTGGAGCATTCCAATGACCTTTCTACATGTATAGCAGAGGATAGACAGATGGTTGATGGAGGACATCTTATGATGGATGATATCTCCCATTATTGTGATGGACACTTCTTGATGAGAACTTCACATTTTGATGAGAAGTTTTTGCCTACCACTTATTTGGATCCTTATGGGGTCAACATGGTCATTGATGTGTGGTCATCCTTTGGATATCTCGAGGAGATTTCATTTCAACATCCCATGAAATGCAAAGATATAAATATGATTTGGGAGGATGATATTCTTCATTAGAGGGGTGTCAATTTTGGGTATGATGATAGAAACTCACCATTGGTTGGATGGGTGATGTTGAACAGCAAGAGGTTGGAAAGCCACTTACAGATCTATGACACAGGGCAACAGGAGGCAAGGCTGCGTTGGCTACTTTTGAAAGAGTTTGGCCATCATGGACCTCATTCCATTTCAATATGTATGGTGGTGGATGGAACTTGGCATGGCACTTGCATCATATGGTAGCAAGGAGTTTGGGTGTATTGGGGTGATGTGGTATCTTTCATGTCAACCATCATGTTGTTGCTCCATAGTTTATATGATGATGGTGTGGGGAGGCAACAAGAGTTGTTGTTGCTTTGGAAGTTCTTGGGAGAGTATGGGTTGATTTTCTTCCATACTTTGCATGATGTTGCAAGAGTAGGTGATGGCACTATCATGGTGCAAAGGGGCTACTCCTTGGCCTTGGATGTTCAAGAGATACTTCCACTTTGGAAGTAATCTCCCATATATAGTAGCATTATGGTAGATGACTTTGACATGTTGTATGTCAAAGGATGGAGCTATGAGATGGCAGTAGCCTTGTCACAAAGGCCAACAACGCTGTCACTTGGGAGCTTGGATTTGTTGATGGGGTGTTCCTAGGATCACTTCACATATGATGCACTTGATGGGAAGGTAGGAGATGAGAGTGATGGAGTAGTGGATGGAAACATCTATTACCATGATATGATCTTCTTGACTTGGATTTCCAAGCATAAGAAGAAAGATCTTCATGCAATACATAGTTCATTCCTCTTCATGGGAGTATATCATACCACTATGGAGGGCTCATTCATGGATCTTATTATCACCTTACAGTCAGTACATGGTAAGAATTATGCTTTTGCATTTATTGATTATCTAACACAGTATTTGCATCCTCTTACCATCTTTATATAGTGCATTGCTCCACAACAAGGCAAGCCTCTATTTGGGCTTCATGGTCATTTTGGGACCAACACTTATGATGAATATGGCCATTTATGGTATGGATTTGGGCAAGTGTTACACTATTCTTGGTATGCTCAGTTGATAAACAATGCCATCTACTATTTACTAGTGGATGAGATGACATGCACAACTAGAAATTTGTTGGGAGACAACTTGCCACTTCATGTTCTAAAACTGCAGTTGGTAAAACTGCGTTGTGACTACTTGGGAGACTATTGGTACCTTCCAACACTATGTAAAAACTTCAGTACCTCTCTCATTTGGATTCCATATGATGACAATGTAATATTCACTTTATATGGGATGGTCTGGGCAAGAACCAAAGAGTGGGTCTTTGAGGATCCAATTCCCTTTTTGCTTCATGAAGGCAACATTATTGTAACCCAAATTCAGCAGCAGCTCTACACTTATCATAAGTGGAGAGAGATACAACGTGGGGTAGGCCATTTGGTCTATCAATTTTAGCAATGCAGCCCACCTTCTTTACAGGAGCCTAAGGTGGAGGAGATCTTTCATGAGTTTCCATGCTGGAGGGTGAGTCACTTCTTGTGGATGATAGCTCGGGGGTGGAGGCTTCACATGGGAATGATAGTTCCCAATATACTTCAGATTCCATGCCTAAAGAAGGTCTCTATACCACATATAGTTGCTTCCATGGATATTCCACTTGTTCGTGATGAGAGCCATTTGGATTTTTCACCAAAGGCATACTTATACATTTGGGAGGAGCAACTTGAAGACTTATTGATGAGACAACATCTTGGTCATTGGAGGAACTTATCATATGAGGATGCTACAAGAGGAAGAGGAGAGGCTCTTCAGTTCTATCCTTACAATTGCTTGAGGAGAAGCAACATTTGGGAGGGGAGGACTGTAATATTCCTAAATTAGCACATAGCTAATTGGAATATTAAATTTTTATTTTTCTCTTAGATAGAGGAATAAGAGGGTATGGAGACCCATAAATATACTTAGTAGGAATAAAAGACACTCCTAGTGTGAATGGAGGTCATCTAAAAGCTATATTGAAGACACTTAAGTGTGAAAAGGGGCTGGAACATGAAGACTGGGTCAACTTTGACCAAATCAAACAACGCTGTTATGGAGTAGTGGCATTCCTCGTGGGACAACGTAGTTTTGGAGGGAGATTGATTGCATGGAGGTAGTGACCTAATTGAGTGGGTCCAAGAGCGAGGAAGCTCATCACTTATATAAGGAAGAGGATGGAAGCCATTTGATTATTATTTTGATATGTCTGTTTAGACTTTGTTGCTCTCTTCAGCTGTTTATCTAAGATTGCAGTGCTGTTTAGCACAGGGTGTTCCCGGTTGGGAATCCCACCTCTTTCCTTGAGAGTCCTCTTGGGATAGTATTGAACTAAATTTTCCACTATCCAACATCAGGCCAAGCTACATCTTTGTTATACAACACAGTTTCTGCAGAGTATTATGTTGTGTTGCAGGGTGCAGCAATATAGAGTTGATTTGGGTCACTTCTTTGCTTGATTTCAGTTGGAGGAAGGTTTCCTTCCATTGGGATACTAGCAAGGAGAAACCCTGAGCTTTATTTCATCATCCAACATCAGGATAAGGTGCTGCTATCAGTTATAGCGCAGTTTTCTGAAGGAACTGCGTTATTTCTGGGTGCAGTTGCAGTGTAGGGTTTGGAGCCCTAGCTGGGGGAGATAGATCTTCAGTGAGGGGATCAACCTCTCATTTGGATAATCAATAGGAGGAGTTTTCATACATTTCCAGATCATATCAGCAACCTCCTATCATCTAATTCAGTTTTAGAGATTATTCAGCCCTAGGGCCATATTTGTATTTCTGCATTTTTTGTATATTTCAGGAAACCCTTCCCGGGTTATCTTGGAAATGTGCTTGGGAGCTTAGATCTCTATTCCCGACATTGTTTGAGCTATATAACAACAAATCCATATTTATGTATCAATTCTGTAGCAGTTATGTCCTAAAATTGCACTGTCATGGCTCATGGCACTTGTATGGCAGTATTTTTACATGTATTGACATATTTGCTTAGAGGAGGCTTGTTTCGTATTGCTTGAGTGACTAGATCCTCAAGGTATTATGCCTATTATTTGCTGATATGTTTAATAAGATGGTTGTAAATTTGTCTCTTCTCATGGTGTGTTGATTTATTCACTGCTATTTCCATTATTGTGTTCATATATTGCTGCTTCCCCATTTGGGAATACTACAATTTTGCATGCAGCACAATCGTCAATAATTTGGTCGATAAAGGGAGTAGGATAGCTGTCTTTTGGACAAGCAAAATTGATATCCCGATAATTGACGCACACTCTGATGGTTCCTTGTTTTCTCATAACAGGAACGATGTTGGAAACCCACTCAGTTAGCGGAATAGGCTAAAAGAAACCAGCACACAAAATGTTTTCAACTTCTACTTTAATGGCAACGGCCTTCTTCGGATGAACAAGACAAGGCCATTGACGTACCGGCTTGACATCATGTTACATATTAATAGTGTGTTCAACGATACTAGTATCTATGCTTATCATTTCCTTGTAATACCAAGCAAATACATCACAGAATTTACGAAAGAGAGAGCGATATGTTTTGAGTTCTGATGGAGAACAAGACATGCCGACATGAATGTTTTATACAACGCTGGGTTTGGTCGAAATATCGATAGAAATGGTTTCTTCAATATTTGACAAATTTCGCTCGAAATCAATTGCATTAACAAGAAAAGAATTCGAAAAGAAATTTTTGATCGATGGGTGATATAGTTCACTAATATTATCTTCTTCATAATCAGGAAGATGGGAATGATGATGATAATCTTCCCACGGTTCTCCTTCCGACATCATGGTTTCCAAAATATTATCATCTATCAAGAAAGTTGAGGAAAAAGGATCAGATGGAGCACCAAAATATAATGAACGATCAACCGAAACGTTTGGCGATGATGTTTTCGGATTCGCCACCCAAGCCAGATAGATTTATTACTATGCCAGCTCAATGGGGTTAGGCGGAAGAAAATCATCCAACGTAACAATTTCAGAATCACCTGTACTCTTCCTTAAGCCAAATCGAGTGGAAGAGATCATGTAGTAGGTCTCTATACTTGCAATTTCTGCCGACGTTGCAGGCGAAGGTAATGCAAAGGTTCCCATGAGAGTGGAATCCTTTAAGGGTATACACCAATGTTTTGAAGTGAAAGTTGGGGTGCGTGAACTAACAGAACAATTCCAATTACCTAGGAACTAGAGGAAAAGAAGGTTATCTGATTGATGACTGTGATAACACCTTTATGTGGAAAGGTGATAATTCTAAAATATGTATAAATGATCGCAGTCATAGCATAAACCCATGGCCTTTCAAGTAGAATATTGTAGTCAAGTGGTCCGTCAACAACCTCAACTTCAAAATTCACTGTTTTTCCCCCTAGTTCAACATGCAGGTTATTGATAATACCACAAGGATTATATGTATCTCCGTTGAAAGCTTTCAATGTCGTTGGTGATTGAGATAAGCATGAAGAGCCAAGAGACTTCCAATAATTTTGAGACATAATGCATGTAGATGCTCCCTCATCAACAATAGTATGATGAACAAGGTTATTGAGAAGATTTACTTTGATGGAGAAAGCCAATTCTCCTGGTAATTGTGGGACATAGCCTGTATAATTAAAGACTAGGAGATTAGAATCAGTCGGATCAATTCCACCAATTGCCGACAACAAAGCCTGTTTCTGGGAGGGACAATTTTGTAGCACCTCAAGCGCTGACATAGCTGTTACACAGCAATTTGTCACCGTCCCTGCCATTCCCCATCCCGCACATTGAAGGGCTCATTTCGTGACCTGTGAGCAGAGACAAGACTTGAAAATACTTTCATTGCATCCCTCTGAAGATGAGCTTTCATTGCCCTGAAAACATCTCCCTGCAAAAAACCCTAAAAATAGCTCTTTTTCCATTGGCGTGGTTCCACAGTTCAGCCCTCGCGCCAAGGGGGCAAATCCTCCAAAGAGGGCAGGCCAATTGGTGCTCTGTCATAGAGCCGCACCCGCACCAACCATATTAAGAGGTGTTTTTTAAATAAATGGCGGAAGTTTCGTCCTAACAAATTCCTGGATTGATATCTATCTTGAGTTGGGAGGTTTGGCTATGGATTTCCATAGAGAGGAAGTGGTTTGCCACCTCTCATGGAAGCTTCCTTGATGATAGGGCCAATCCCATAATTATAGGGATCCCAACTCCCCTTCTTCCATCTATAAAAGCTTGCTCATCTCCTTTGCAAACTGGTTCCCAAAAGCTTTCACATCCTTATGCTGCAAGAGCCTTCTTGATTCCCTTAAGGCCAAATCCAAGCAAGGAGACTATTTCCAAGTATCCGGAGAGAGAGGCTTGTCCCATCCTTGACAGGCTTTACCGAGACATGTTTTACTGACGACCCGCCAAAGGAGAATCTGGCGTTGAAGCTATGGTTGTATTCTTCTTTTGACTCTTCAATGATAAGCGACTATTGGTTATGGTTCCACTCTTGTTCTTGATTATGTTCATGAGTTATGTCCTCTTCGACTGACATATAGTCGTATATGCTAGATTTTATGCTTGCGTTTGTGTTGTTTCTTGCATGTGCAGGTGTTCAACCACGGAGATCGTGAGGATTGTGATCTGCCAGGGCAAAGGAATGGGAGCACCACCTCTTCTACAAACGACAGCGTTGGATCCCAGGTAAGCCTTCATCGTAAGTTGGTTTATTTACGATTAGGAACCTGCACTGTAGCGTGTTTGATTGTTGCTAGACCCGATCTGGGCTAGTAGGGATCGCCTCTGTCCGCAGAGGGGATTTACCTCTTCAACAATTTGACGACTCCACTGGGGACTCAGCTTGTTGTTTGATTTTTAAGCTATAGACGGAGCCTGAAGTGCAACCAGATAGCCTTCGAAATGCTTTTTCTCTGCATTAGCGGAGTAGATCAACGCTGCTTCATTCCATCTCCGGTTTAGTTTACGGACTGAACAACTTGGAGTATTGTCTTGTCTTTTCGGTCGATTCTTGATCCTCCTTGCTTGATCAGCTCTTTTGGGTTGGTTATTTCTGTGAATTTGGGCCTTTGATAGCTTGAACATCATTGGTTTGATCTTAGATTTTTTATTTTTTATTTTGGCATAGCAAACTTGACTAGCGCGCTTTTTAGCATGACAGTCGTGCCAATTAGCGAGTTGTCCATGTATTACCCGCGCCAATCTTGATATGGCACTAGTTTCAGCCTGACAGTCGCGCCAGTGCTGGGGACTGCTGGGTTTGCTCTATTTTGAGCTTTATGAGCTTGATCTGTGTGTTTAGCTTTGCCTCGCTCTGAGCCTTGATTACATGGTTCATTTGAGTCTTGGAGATTCTGCTAGAAGTGGTGAGTCTGGTCTTGGTCGGGATAAATTCTTTGTTTTCTTCATTTTCAGGTGTTGGCGCTTGTTGTCAGTTAGCAACCCGCACCAATTGGCCGTTGGCGCTAGTTGTCAGTGTGCAAGTCGCGCCAGTTGGCGCTAGTTGTCAATGTACAAGTCGAGCCAATTTCAGGCTGTATGAAAATTGAGATTTTTTCCCTAAATCCTTCACCAGTGTGTCTTTCCCTTCCGGTATGAGCATAGATTACATTGCTCATTGTTTGAAATGTCTTCTTTCCATGATTGTTTGATGTAAAAGGGAATGAATGCCTTGTTTTGATCTCTTGCTTTGGAAGTCCTCTTTGTGTTTGACCTCATATGTCTCGTCGCCTTTTGAGGGATTTCGTTACAAAGTGTTTGAGACAACGATTGCATTCTTAGTGTTTGTTTACATCTCTTTTCCATTCATCCTTCATTAAGAAGATTTGCATTTATTTAGTTTTCATCTCAAAGTGTTCTTTTTGTTAAAATGCATTAGATCACATTGCATTGAAAAGTACTTTTGAGATTTATCATTGAACTTAGATCGCATTGTTTAGTGATTGAAAACTAAAAATTGCTTTGAGTGCATTCTCTTTCATTAAAAGCATGCATTAAGTAGATTACCATTTCATCAAAAAATGCATTGAGTGCATTCTTATAATTTGAAAAAGAAAAGGAAATTGTGCGTAGATTACAATTGCATAGTTTTCGAAAAAGAGGATTTTGCATAGATTACATTGCATTATTCGCATCGTTGAATGTTTTAGATTACTTTTGGATAGTGAAAGTCATCTAGTTTGGAAAATATTTCGTTTGCAGTGTTGTTTTATGTCACATCATTGTTTGAATCTCTTCCCTTAACTAGATAGCATTCATCGAATTGAAAAGTTTTCTTTTCTCATGTAGCTGCATACAGGAGACTGTCATATGACATACGGTAGGGCCTTGAAACCGAAACATAATTGAAGATCAACATTAAAATTTACTCAATTTACCTAAGGCAGCATTGAAATCTAACGAAACACATTTAGAGGTCTAGGCTAGAGACGTGTTCCGGCGTCTTTAAACCTAGTAGTTGTCGTTTGCCTCTTGGCTTTAGACAGTGCTAGTACAAACTTGTGCTCCCCGTACCGTCGCGTATATAAAGGGAGACCCCACTAGGTTTCGATCCTTTATCCATAGGAAGCTGAGTCTGCCGCCCTATACCCATGATACACCGGACACAACATTCGGGGAGATTGTCTGCACGTACGTTAAGTCCTTGGTTGATTTCTCTTTCATTTTGAAACCAAGGTGTATATTGTAGTTCACGGTTATTTGGTACACCCTTTGCCTAGTATTCCTGAGTAGTCATTTCGATATTTTCTGACTCTTTAAATTTGAAAAGGTCATCAAGCGCTTGTCCTTTCACGCTTGTTTCCAATCTGAAAGTGATAGAGTCACCTTTTGCCTGTTTCTCGACTCTTAAAATATGAAACGGTAGAGTTTTGTTTCAATGTTTTAAAAAATTAACTGCCCACGAAATATTCCTGGTTAAAGCTAGTTTCCTTAGGGTGTTGTTCTGAAGATTGTTTCTAATGGCAACTTTTTTGAAGTTCACCAACCAAGGAATCCCCTCCGAAGGGAATCCTAGTCCTTTTCCACCTTTTGGAAATGTTGGCGCTCCTTATATGGCAACGTTGTCCCTTCCTGGGTTAACTGTTGGGTTGCCTATTTGGTTGTTCTCAACCTCTGTAGTCCCGAAGGTCTTGGCTACTGTTCAATCAGTTCCTCCGCCTGAACAACATCATGTTGATTCTAAGGTGGACCTCTCCCCTTCTTCGCCTGTTTCTGCGTCCCCCTCTTCTACTTCGCCTGGTGAAAGTCTAGATTCAAGTAACCGGGTGGCTAAGAAGAAGAAGAAGTCCGATAAAGGAGAGGCTAGCTCTGCGGCTATTGCGCCTAAGAAGCCTTCTCTTGATAAACCTTCCAACCCTCCCCGGAAAGTCAAGTTCCCTTGCATGTTGTGCACGGGAGACCATCTTCTTCGAGACTGCCCTGGCATTCCCAAGGTGCTCGAAGTATGGTCCAACGGTCGCCCACCGTTGCCTTTGGCTCCCGGGAGTCAGGTTGGGGGCACGCCTTCAGCTAGTGCTGGTAAGGCTCCTAGGAAGCAGGGTAAGATTACCAATCCCTGTAAGTTTTGTGGGGGGCATCATGCCATTCACCTTTTTCCGTATATGGATGAAGCCAAGAGAGTTTTGGAAAACCCAATTGGTTCTACACTATGCCTTCCAGCTGGTTATAATCGACTTTCTTTGAGTCCTCCACCAGCTGATCCTACGATTGGTCAAGTGTCATCCTTGGTCGATCCTACTCCCTCGGAAATTCATATTCAGGAATCCATTCTCGACCAACCATTGGTCATGGGATCGGTTGAGCTGGCTTCGTCTTCGGTGCACCAGGTCTTTTCCGTTGAGAGTGGATCTCACACCCCTCAGATTCTTCTTGTTTCTTCAGATTCCTCGGACTTGGAGAAAGATTCTCTTGTCTCTACACCTCAAGAAGTGGCTCCTCCCCCTCCCGTGATGGAGGTGTCGGAGGATACTCTTCCCGACTCCATGATGGAAGTCGTGGAGGATGCTTCTTCTTCTTCCGTAACATCAGGGGAAGACCTTCTCGGTTCAATGGTAACCCCTCCGAGTAGTTTGGTCGCTTCCTTTGATTGGAATCGATTTCTGGGATATCTCCTTCCGTCTTATGTGCCTTTCGAGATCACAGTACAGGCTTTTGGTCTGGTCGTACCCAGCACCATTATAGACGAAGGCACGTCTGTTAGTGTTCTATCCTCAACTACTTGGCAAGATTTTGGCTCACCGCCACTTGCACCTGTTACGCAGAATCTGTTGGCATTTAACAGAAGAACGAGTCAACCGTTAGGGATCCTTCCGAGGTTACCTGTTACTTTGGGAGGTAAAATCGTCCATATGGACGTGATGGTTGTTCCAGGTCCCTTGGGATTTCAATTTGCTCTTGGGGCGTGATTACACCTATGCCATGGGAGCGCTTGTCTCCTCCCTTTTTCGTGTGGTCTGTTTTCCACATGAAGGAAGGATCGTGACCATTGATCAGCTTTCGTTCTTTGGTCCTGATGTGGCAGCTGGCCCACCATCATCCCTTCCTAGTTTTTATCCACCCGTTGTATCTGCCCCAAGCAGGTCAACTATGTGGCTACCTACCCCATGCCTGTGCTCAGTGATGATGCCGTCGTGCATCAGGTGCTGGGGGCATTGGGTCCTGACTTCCAGGATGTTTTCCTTCCATCAGGAGTGGAACTCTTGGAAGCGATGACTTCTTTTTCATTATGATGAGGTGGTCGGAGCAGAGTTCGTTTTCTTGTGTCAAGCTCCTTAAAAAATGAAACAAGGAGGTTGGAGCATAGTTCGTTGTCTTGTGTCAAGCTCCTTAAAAAATGAAATAAGGTTGTCGGAGCAGAGTTCCTTGTCTTGTGTCAAGCTCCTTAAACCATGAAACAAGGTGTCCTGAGGATAGTTCTTTTAATGTGTCAACCTCGTTAAAATAATGAAACACGTTCCTGTTCAATTCGAGTCTTTGATAAGTTCTCGTAAAATACCAGTCGAGTCTATCTCTTGGTCTCGTAATTTGAACCTTCACTCCATCTGCCTTTCATATGGACTGAAGCTTGGGGGGCATGTACCTCGAATTGAGTCACCATGCTGGGGGCATGCTTACTTTTTTCAAGCATAGTTTGTTTCTGTTTCAAGCTTGTGTAAAAATGAAACCGGTTTCAAGCATAGTTTATCTTTGTTTCAAGCTTGTGTAAAAATGAAACTAACTTCAAGCAGAGTTTCCTGATTTCAAGCTTGTGTAAAAATGAAACCTTTCCCATTTTACCTCTTGTGATTGCCATTTTATCAGCTTGTTTCGCCAGATGAGCCTTGGTTTTCTCACTCCATCGTCACTATCTTCTTGGCCGATCATATGCCTTCACTTGGTTGTGTTACCCATTCCCGAGGAATCGCTGCGATGAGTGGTCTTGTTAGCCAGCCTCTTAACCTTTACTTGTTATGAGCAGTTCCACCATTACCGGAACCAGTTGCTACCCTTTATACCACTCGTTCCTTCAGGAGGAGTCAAATTTCAGCTCTTTTCTGACTCTCTAAACATGAAAAGATTTCTGACTCCCTTGTCAGTTCGATCTCGTTAAAATGGACACGAAGTGACATTTACCCAGTATACATTTACCCCTTTTTTGGGCTGGGATAGATTATTTACGAAAAAGGAATACCCTAGCCTATCGCGACTAGGAGGTTTTCTCAGACATAGTTTTCTACCTTTTTAGATCTGAGGAACTATCTACGAAAAGGGACCGCTGGAGTTTACTTTTCTGTTGTCTTTTCAAACTCTCTAAATATGAAAAGGCACCGAGTTCTTCCTTTGTCAGACTCGTTAAACCCTGATGACATCGGATTCAGTCGAAATGACGTTATTCGAGTTTCTCCTTCCTAGGGCTCGTTAAATGTACTAGGATGGATTCGCCCGAAGGGCGGACTTATATTACAAGCATATGCTATCCTCTTCAAGCTTGTGTAAAAATAAAGAGGTACTCACCGAAATGGTGGGGAAAAATGGAACTAACATCATTGTCGTGTCAGTAGTATGTCGCTCTTGAACATGGCACTTGTCTGCATTCGTGTCGGGTTGGGGACATCTCATCTCGTTTTCCACTTGCCTCTGTGGGTTTGGATAATCCCTTTTGACCTCTCATCTGCTCTTTTCCTCGTCACTATGACCTCTGATCTTTTGATGTCAAATACTGCCAAATCCACTGTCCTGCCGTCAATATGTTCAAGAGAAGTTCACCTCTGCACATATCAACCTCCCTTTGATTCTCATCTGATCGTGATTCAAAAAAAACATCATGTTCCTCTGTCTTGCATCGATAATTTGGGAAACACTATGGCCCACCTTCGATCAAGGTCACTTCCTGTCGACTTCATCTCATTATCCGGGAAGCTGATCTAGAGACTCCCTCATGGTACCTTGGAGCCTGCATGCCTCAATGGCAGGTTCATCGCGTTCGACGTGAGGTTTTCATCATTGGCCTCCGATCGAGTGATTCTACGGGTGTTCGACGCCAGCTCATTGACTCACATGCTGTAGATTGTACCTATCGTACCTTGAGGACCATTGTCATTATTGGTGATTCCTCTCGCGTCTGTTAACATCTTTCATCATTGGCGGGTAATCAGACGATGTTCTTGCATGTTCAACTTCAGCTCACATATTCGCATGCTTGAAATTGTACTTTGTTCGGGTCAATATGGAGTGCAAGACCCTGGATTTTGTCTGTTGGAATCCAGGCTGCGATTTTGCGGACTATTATTACATGACTCACTGATTGGATGGCTGCGACCATACCTGAGTCTATTTATCGATCCTCTCTGAATGGCTGCGTCCATGCCTTGGATCTAGATTATTTTATACTCTGTTATGGATGGCTGCGCCCATACCACGCATATACATCATGTTTGAGACATCAGTTGTACTTAGCTCCGCAGGTTTTCCGATGGCAGTGTTTTCAGTCGGCATGTTCTCGTAAAGCATTTCACCCCTCTCTCTCTCTCGGGCCTCATGCTTTAGGGGGAATCTGTTACACAACAATTTGTCACCATCCCTGCCATTCCCCATCCCGCACATTGGAGGGCTCATTCAGTGACCTTTGGGCAGAGTTAAGACTTGAAAATACTTTCATTGCGTCCCTCTGAAGATGAGCTTTAATTGCCCTGAAAACATCTCCATGCAAAAAACCCTAAAATAGCTCTTTTTCCATTGGCGCGGTTCCATAGTTCAGCCCTCACGCCAAGAGGGAAATCCTCCAAAGAGGGCGCGCCAATTGGTGCTCTGTCATAGAGCCGTACCCGCGCCAACCATATTAAGAGGTGTTTTTAAAAAATGGCTAAGTTTCGTCCTAACAAATTCCCGGACCGATATTCATCTTGAGTTGGAAGTTTTGGCTACGTATTTCCATAGAGAGGAAGTGGTTTGCCACCTCTCATGGAAGCTTCCTTGGATGATAGGCTAATCCCATAATTATAGGGATCCCAACTCCCCTTCCTCCATCTATAAAAGCTTGCTCATCTCTTTGCAAACTGGTTCCCAAGAGCTTTCACATCCTTATGCTGCAAGAGCCTTCTTGATTCCCTTAAGGCCAAATCCAAGCAAGGAGACTATTTCCAAGTATCCGGAGAGAGAGGCTTGTCCCATCCTTGACAGGCTTTACCGAGACATGTTTTGTTGACAACCCGCCAAAGGAGAATCTAGCGTCGAAGCTATGGTTGTATTCTTCTTTTGAATCTTCAATGATAAGCGACTATTGGTTATGGTTCCACTCTTGTTCTTGATTATGTTCATGAGTTATGTCCTCTTCGACTGACATATAGTCGTATATACTGGATTTTATGCTTGCATTTGTGTTGTTTCTTGCATGTGTAGGTGTCCGACCACAGAGATCGTGAGGATTGTGATCTTCCAGGGCAAAGGAACAGGAGCATGACCTCTTCTACAAACGACAACGTTGGATCCCAGGTAAGCCTTCATCGCAAGTCGGTTTATTTACGATTAGGAACCTGCACTGTAGCATGTTTGATTGTTGCTAGACCCGATCTGGGCTAGTAGGGATCGCCTCTGTCCGCATAGGGGATTTACCTCTTCAACAATAGCTGAAAGGGGTTGAGCCAAATCTTTAACTATATTATAATTTTGAGAAGCTCTGGCTCGAGGATTAAATGTCGATTTATGAAATACTCCCTTTGGTGGCTTGATTGTCAATTCTGTAGGTGGCGGTATCGTTTCCGTAGATGGATTCGTGGTCTAGGTAGTAGGTTGATCAATATCCTAACTATCGTAATCTTTATTATGCATTGTCACCAAAACATCTGTCGATGGCTTCATGACAGATAACATAAGCATTAGGAACTAGAAGCTAGATATGTAAGAACCAAATTTGTGTCCGATTCGGAAACAAATGTGTCAACACAACTCACACATGTGAGGTCCTAACCATTTTTGAGACTTCACCGCAGTGAGGACAATCTCGAACAAAATGTTCCTCGTTATAGATTATGCATGCATACCGAAGTTTCCGATTTCAAGACGATTGATTAGATGATCTCTCCTGTGGGGTAGATGTTTTCTTTTTCTTTGATATCCATTTTTTCTTACTTTCGGGTTGCTTGTCACTTTTTCCCTTGTCAGATGACACGACATGGATTCCGAAAGAAGGCACGTGATCAGATGAAAAAGTGTGATGTGTGCTTGTAGTACCAATCATACAGTCTCCGGCATGAGAGTCCTTTGATGGAGAAGGAATAGTAAAATTAGATCGTGACACGTTAGGAATTTTCTCATAGAGTGTGCCAGACTGAGTATAAATCAAGTCTAAATATTGGGCACGAGAAATGACCTTCTCTTCACTGACGATGCAACCCTTAGCCAAATCCTCAGTTATAGATAGTAACAGGGACTTAATGAACCACTCAACAAGGATTTGATCAAGAACAAATGTCTTAACCATTCTATGACGACGACGCCACTCATGAATATGGTCAAAAATGTGAGTAGCATTAGTCTGTTTACAATTAGTCAAGAGTTCCGTTCCAGTTTCATATCATATGGGTAACTGGAAGTGAGTCAAAAAGATAATAGCTAGGGTAGTGGAATTATAAAAAGAAGCTCTAGGTAAATCAATGTACCATTTTGTTGTTGGACCAATGAGCCTATGCTGGAAAATACGTAGTTGAACTGAGTCATCATTCATGGAGTTAGATGAACACCACAAGTGATAAGTAATAACATGAGTCGACTGGTCTTCCCCAGGCTTTCCATTGAACTTAGGAATATCCGAGGGTAATTTATGAGGTATCACCGACCACCCAGGTGCATAGTTGATTGGGTCATTGGTGAGCCAGTAAACTCTAAATTTTTTAAAAAGGGCAACTGTCGATTGAGGTCGGGTTGAGCATAGCCAAGGTATGATGGAATTGCTTGGGAAATAGGCCTTTGAGCACTAGCATAAGGAATATGTTGTTGGTAACCCAGATAAGGGTTGTTTTGATAGGCAAACACTTGAGGATTATGTTGACCAAAACCTGGGTACGATACTTGTTGAAATGAAGGTTGTGGCATTTTTGCCTATGGCTGCCAAGGGGTTTGTCCACAAATTTTATAACCCAAATTAGGATAACTTAGATTCAGTTGAGGATAGGTATAACCTGGTTGTGGCTACGACATCCCATAATATGGTAATCCAGCTGGTGAATAAATGGTTCCAGATGTAGGTGGTTGTTGTAAACCAACTGAAGGAGTTGGAGTCTGAGGGCCCAATACTTGAGGGTATTGAGTTTAAGGACCCGCCTGAAACGGTTGATTTACAAAAATTTGAGTCTGTAACACGAGTAAAGATGTATTAACAAGTGGAATTGATTTGGATGCAACATGTTGAATCGGTTGATACGAGTGTACAACCGTTTGTGGTTGGATAGGCAGAGTGGGCTGCCATTGACAAACATTCATTTCAACATTAGGTTGACCAAATAATGACAGAGTACAGTCAAAGTGGGTGACAATAAGTTTCCCCCCAACATGAGGAGTATAATAAGACGAAAAATATTGTTCTCCAAATGCAGGGAGTCCAGTTGAGATTGTAGTGGATGGAATATACCCAAATGGACCAACTTGATATTGTCCTGATGATAAATATAAAGGATCAAGCCATTTAGTAATCATTATAGGTTTACTAGTTAGAATACCAGATGATGACATTGGTGAAGTCCATGGATTTTAAGATGCACCAGAGAAAATTCCAGATAAATATTTATAACCGGATGGGACCATAGGGCCACCATATAAATATGACTCAGGTGAAGTTGTGAACATCGATGAGGTAGCGAAAGCAGGTGCTGACACAATTAGAACAGATGGTCCAGCCGAAGATGTTGGTTCATGCATGGTTACTTGACCAAATGTATACCCTTTTGGATCTACGAGAACTTTAATAGGCACAGGATCAAATAAAGTAGAGGTAGGTGATTGAGGAAAATACTCGTACAGGTAAAGCTCCGCCCCAAAATCAGTTGGAGTTAAAGGTGTTTCGTCTTCTGGTATTTCTTCAATCGAAATTAAACCAGGTGGAAGGATTTCGCCGTCAGGCCCAAAGTATATTTTAGGAGGTTGACTGCGTGATATGGGAGACTAAATGGCTACAATAGATTGTGGGATGATCAATACAGGGACAAATTCCGGTCGTTTGACTTTGGGATGCAGATATTCTGGCAAAAAAGTTACAGGATTTAGATCAACTTCTAGTTGAACAATGTTGGGTTCAAGAGGTATGGTCTCACTGATTGGATGCATCGTGACCACAGGTAGCGGAGAGGACTCTGTCTCGACAACAGTGGATGAACCAGGATTTGTAGAAACAACTTGTGCCGACTCTGGTATATGTGAATATGATGCTTCACCAGAGGTAATGATGGTACTGGTTTTGGTAGAGTGATGTCGCCTTCGTCAACCATAAGGGACTTATGGTGGTAAAGGTGGTTTCAATGCAAGTCTATGCGAACGATGGGGAAAGGGATTTTCTTCTTCCATGATGACTGATTTATTTTATGACAAAAAAAAAAAAACAAAAAAAAAGGGTAATGCTAGGCAAAAGGTTTTCCAAGAAACTGTGAACTGCAGAATACCTCCCGGTGAACCAAGAATTATGGGCAGGCAATCTCCCTGAATGCTTTGTTCGGTGTATCACAATTTACAAGGTGGTCAACTCGGTTCACTATGGATGGATAGCAACCTAAAGTTTTCCTCCCGAATATACCTAAAGGTACGTGGAGGCCCAAGTCCATATTAGCGTTGTCTAATGTGAAACCACACAGTGAGAGCACCCCTTTATACTTTTTCGTACTATAACACCACCCGATAAACCCGAAGGTACGTGGACGAGCTACGATATACTTACGTACGTGGATTGAGGTATCACACTCGGAATGTACCGCAGAAAATTAACGACAGCTGCTATGTTTTACGACGTCGGAACACGTCTCTAGCCTAAACCTTCTAAATGTTATCGTTATGGTTCCAATGTTTTTTTTAGGTAAATTGATGTAAATTGTAAGCTGATCTTGTTTATCAATTTGCCTTTCAAGGTTCACCATGATGATGTGATGGAAATTCCTAAAATGCAAACTAAAATTATAAGCAAACTTTTCAATTTTAGCTTTTTCAATGAAAAACCTAGCTACTAAAGGGAAAGAGCAATCAATTTTGAGAGCAAACAACAAAGAGCACAAACTAATATGCAACTTTCCTAATTTTTTCCTATGCAACACACAATTGACTATATGAAAATGCACGTTTTTCTTTTCAACCCCCATAATGTGAATGAAAAAAGGAAACTATATGAATCAAATCAACAAAAACAAATGCTTTCTTTTTTGAATAATGATGAATTTAACAACAATTTCTCTTTTAGGAAAAACGAAGTATAAAACTTCAATTTTTCCTATATGAAACGAAGAATTTAATGACAATTTACTTTACGAAAACAAATGGATCTAATGTAGAAAATAAAAAACTTTGAATTTTATTTGTCAATGATAAATAAAAACATTTAAAGATACATTGAACAAACTTACTTTTCAAAGGAGGAATAATTAGGAAAATTCATTGGTCTCTATGAGGTATCAGACAATTGAAAACACAACAAACAAAAGGCTGAGTATGATGGCAGTGAAAAATTCAAAGGGAATTTGGCTGGCTAGGGGGTGATGCAGTCTCTAAGGGGAGATAGTGCGTTGCAAAGCACCCCTGAGTGGGAGATAGTGCTATGAAAATCACTGTGTCTTGACCAACTATGCATTGGGAGCAGCAGAGATTCAAAATTGAAGCTACTGAACACACTTCTAATGCAATTATTTGATTCAAAAGTGTAATAATTAACATTAGATGATACTGGGTGGATAAGTAGATGAAAAAACACCAGGAATGATGGGAAAATCCCTAGTGTAGTCGGCAATTTGTTATGTGTAATTTTGAATTACAGATAAAATACATTCCCTAAATGTGGTGCTATGCATTTAGAACAACAGATCAAAGACTTTGCAGACACTTTCTCTATGAGTAAATAGACGCACAAAAAGATAGAGGAACTTAATTGTGATCCAAGCGCTTCCTATTCTCCTTCTGTCGCTCTTGCTGTAGCTTCCAATCCAACTTAGATCTCCAGATTAGTTCCTGCAAGTATAAACACTAAACAACAAAGAGGTTGCAATATACAAATAAATATTTATATTAATCAGTTAAATCGATTAAACATGAAACATATATATCAGTTAAGAATCCATGATATGAAAATTAGAAACATAAACATATACATATATGGGAAAATGAGCCACAATATTTATCAATGGATAGAAGGGGGAGGTTACAACTAGCGATCGATTTGATGTCACCAGCTCCAACATCATCCCAACCTCATCACAATAAACATCTCACTAGCAGTATATCACTCTTATGACACACTGAATTGAGAATCCAACAACATTCTTTACCAAATTTCTTCCCTCCATAACACTAGGATCTGTGATCAATTTATAGGGAAATTGAAGGTAGTTTCTCAATCAATGAATTTCTAATAATAGGCAAGAAATGTTCCCAAGCTCAGAGGTGTTATATGGACACAAGGATTCAACTTTTGACACATATGGACTCTTCTAGAAGGCACTTGCCATGTGGAGATTCCAGAACAATGAGAATTTCGCTCCCAATTGACTAACACATTCCTGATTGTCAGGAAGTGCTTTGCCGAGCACCCTTGAATGGAGGTAACTGCATATGAAAATCAATTAGTCCCCTGAGAGGATGCGTTGGTGAGCTCACAGGTGATATAACATATACATCAAACCTTGGAAACCTTGCAATGGAAGTCATGAATGGTTTGTTCTTGTCTTAGGGCATGTAGAAATTGAAATGATAGGGGATGATAGACCCTATTTCATTGGTCATGGGGATGATGTCCAATTTGACCAGGTCATTGGGAATGATGCCCAAATTGACCTATAACATGACCTTTAGTGTATTTTCTATCACAAATGTACCAAATCCCTTTTTCTCTTTTTTCTTCCAATTATTGTGGTGTCAACCTTGTAGGTTGTGGAAGTATAGGAGTAGCAACACTTCCATATTTATAGATGTGAACTGTAGGCTTCCTTGTCGCCATAATTTTACTTTCGGTTTTTCTTGCTAGCCTGAATGCCTTCTCCAATGAATCAGGTTCCCAAAGGCTAACCTGATGTTGGATGTTATCCTTTAAAGTCCCTATGAAGACATCAATCCTGCATTCCTTTGGAATATTAGTTACGCTTATATTAAAATTTTGGAAGTCCTCAATGTGCTCCACCATTGAACCCTTTTGTTTGAGATTTATCAATTGGCTAAAGAAGGCATTGCTCTTTGTATCCTCATAATGTGCTATCATTTCCTCCATAAACATTGACCAAGTGACAATTTGTTTATGAGAGAAAACCCATCAATACCATACAAATGTATTTTGTTCCAAATATAAAGTTTCAATACGTACCTTTTGTGTGTTTTTTACATTATGGAGATCAAAATATTGCCCCATATGTAGTATCCATGTTACGAGATCCTTGCCATCAAAATTCCTCGTATCGATATTTGGAATATGGTGGGACTTCAATCCAACGTTAGAGTCTATGAAATCATTATTAAAGTTTTTTTTTTTTTTTCTCGTCATGAGTTTCCTCTACTACCTTTTCACCATTAGGAATCATTTCTTGTAGAAACTTTCTCAAGCCTTCCTTCGAACCTTCCATGTATGCTCTTAATTTTTCTTCTATACCATCTGTCATCACTCCGCCAGATTCTCAAGGCTAAAGAAGGAATCCCAAGAGAGGTAACCACAGACCAAGCTTTTGACTTGATAGCTAACTCTATAAAGTTGGAGAGGGCTCTCTCTAAAAGGTCATAGCCAGGAGGGCTGGAGGAATTAGGGTTTTTAGGCTAGATATTAAGTACAGGGGTTGTTTTGATTTGATTTGATTGGGTTATCACTAGAGGAATAAATTAGGTCAAGAGAGTTAGGTTAGGGCAAATGAGATAGGGTTGCAGGGATAAATGGGGCAAGGTATGCATAAGGCTTATCACTTAAAGATGATTGTGATGAGATGGATTTAGGACCGATGAGAAGCTAGGAAGAGCATGGGAGATGTATTCTTCCTAAACAGAGGAAAATGGACAAACTATGATCGATTTCCTAAAACATAGCAGGAGAAAGCATGTGTTTTTCTTATCAACTTGAAAGAGATCATACCATCGAGATGTAATGAACATGAATAAAATACATTCTAACATATGAAACTGAAGAAAAAAACAATGATAAACATCATACCACAAGTATCCCAAAAAATAACTGCAACTATTCTTTATTAACTGGCCAAACCGAGTACAATAATTCTTTGATCAACAAGCTAACATAAAAAATTATTCCAACCCTTTCTAAGAGTGAAGAAAGAAACTAGATAGACATCAAAACCACATTCACTCATCCTCAGGGTTCGAATCCATGAGGTGATGAAGAGATCCACAAAGTACTGAACTGAAATCTGAAGTGTAGGATGGTCCAAGTGACTCATTCCTAATTACACTCAAACTAATTCATTTTGACTCAATGATAAATTTTACCCAATGAATCTACCCCTAGGTAAATAATCCCAAACATAATTACATTTACCACCATTAATTACATAGGTAGAAACATGATTGCTTGAGGAAGAGTCGAAATTTCAGAGAAATTTGGAAAAAATCAGCAAAATGGTCATTTGCGCCCTCCACTGTGCATTTGCGCCCCGACAAATGGTTGATGGAGGACATCTTATGATGGATGATATCTCCCATTATTGTGATGGACACTTCTTGATGAGCACTTCACATTTTGATGAGAAGTTTTTGGCTACCACTTATTTGGATCCTTATGGGGTCAACATGGTCATTGATGTGTGGTCATCATTTGGAGATCTCGAGGAGACTGAATTTCAACATCCCATGAAATGCAAAGATATAAATCTGATTTGGGAGGATGGTATTCTTCATTGGAGGGATGTCAATTTTGGGTATGATGATAGACACTCACCATTGGTTGGATGGGTGATGTTGATCAGCAAGAGGTTGGAAAGCCACTTGCAGATCTATGACACAGGGAAACATGAGGAAAGGCTACGTTGGCTACTTTTGAAAGAGTTTGGTCATCATGGACCTCATTATATTTCAAAGAGTATGGTGGTGGATGGAACTTGGCATGGCACTTGCATCATATGGCAGCAAGCAGTTTGGGTGTATTGGGGTGATGTGGTATCTTTCATGTCAACCATCATGTTGTTGCTCCATAGTTTATATGATGATGGTGTGGGGAGGCAACAAGAATTTTTGTTGCTTTGGAAGTTCTTGGGAGAGTATGGGTTGATTTTCTCCCATACTTTTCATGATATTGCAGGAGTAGGTGATGGCACTATCATGGTGCAAAGGGGCTACTCCTTGGCCTTGGAGATTCAAGAGATACTTCCACTTTGGAAGTAATCTCCCATATATAGCAACATTATGGTAGATTAATTTGACATGTGGTATGTCAAAGGATGGAGCTATGAGATGACAGGAGCCTTGTCACAAAGGCCAACAATGCTGTCACTTGGGAGCTTGGATTTTTTGATGGGGTGTTCCCAGGATCACTTCACATATGATGCACTTGATGGGAAAGTAGGAGATGAGAATGATGGAGTAGTGGATGGAGACATCTATTACCATGATATGATCTTCTTGACTCGGATTTCCAAGCATAATAAGAAAGATCTTCATGCAGCACATAGTTCATTCCTTCATGGGAGTATATCATACCACTGTGGAGGGCTCATTCATGGATCTTATTATCACCTTACTCGCAGTACATGGTAAGAATTATGTTTTTGCATTTATTGATTATCTAACACAGTATTTGCATCCTCTTACCATCTCTATAAAGTTCATTGCTCCACAAAAAGGCAAGCCTCTATTTGGGATTCATGGTCATTTTGGGACCAACATTTATGATGAATATGGCCATTTCTGGTATGGATGTGGGAAAGTGTTACACTATTCTTTGTATGCTTAGTTGATAAACAATGCCATCTACTATTTACTAGTGGATGAGATGACATGCACAACTAGAAATTGGTTGGGAGACAACTTGCTACTTCATGTTCTAAAACTGCAGTTGGTAAAACTGCGTTGTGACTACTTGGGAGACTATTGGTACCTTCCAACACTATGTAAAAACTTCAGTACCTCTCTCATTTGGATTCCATATGATGACAATGTAATAGTCACTTTATATTTGATGGTCTGCGCAAGAACCAAAGAGTGGGTCTTTGAGGATCCAATTCCCTTTTTGTTTCATGAAGGAAACATTATTGTAACCCAAATTCAGCAGTAGCTCTACACTATCATAAGTGGAGAGAGAGACAACGTTGGGTAGGCCATTTGGTCTATCAAGTTCAGCAATGCAACCCACCTTCTCTGCAGGAGCCTAAGGTGGAGGAGATCTTTCATGAGTTTCCATGCTGGAGGGTGACTCACTTCTTGTGGATGATAGCTTGGGGATGGCGGCTTTAGATGGGAATGATAGTTCCCAATATACTTCAGATTCCATGCCTCAAGAAGGCCTCTATACCACATATAGTTACTGCCATGGATATTCCACTTGTTCGTGATGAGAGCCATTTGGATTTTTCACCAAAGGCATACTTATACATTTGGGAGGAGCAACTTGTAAACTTGTTGATGAGAAAACCTCTTGGTCATTGGAGGAACTTATCATATGAGGATGCTACAGGAGGAAGAGGAGAGGCTCTTCAGTTCTATCCTTACAATTTCTTGAGGAGAAGCAACATTTGGGAGGGGAGGACTGTAATATTCCTAAATTAGCACATAGCTAATTGGAATATTAAATTTTGATTTTGCTCTTAGATAGAGGAATAAGAGGGCATGGAGAGCCATAAATATCCTTAGTAGGAATAAAATACACTCCTAGTGTGAATGGAAGTCATCTAAAAGCTATATTGAAGACCCTTAAGTGTGAAAAGGGGTTGGAGCATGAAGACTGGGTCAACTTTGACCAAATCAAACAACGTTGTTATGGAGGAGTGGCATTCCTCGTGGGACAACATAGTTTTGGAGGGAGATTGATTGCATGGAGGTAGTGACCTAATTGAGTGGGGCCAAGAGTGAGGAATCTCATCACTTATATAAGGAAGAGGTTGGCAGCCATATGGGATTATGTTTTGATTATTATTTTGATATGTCTGTTTAGACTTCGTTGCTCTTTTCAGTTGTTTATCTAAGATTGCAGTGCTGTTTAGCACAGGGTGTTCTCGGTCGGGAATCCCACCTCTTTCCTTGAGAGTACTCTTCAAAGAGTATTGAACTACCTTTTCCACTATCCAGCATTAGGCCAAGCTACATCTTTGTTGTACAATGCAGTTTCTATAGAGTATTGTGTTATGTTGCAGGGTGCAGCAATGGAGAGTTGATTTGGGTCACTTCTTTGCTTGATTTCAGTTGGAGGAAGGTTTACTTCCATTGGGATACCAAAAAGGAGAACCCCTGAGCTTTATTTCATCATCCACCATCAGGCTAAGGTGCTGCTATCAGTTACGGTGTAGTTTTCTGAAGGAACTTTTTTATTTCTGGGTGCAGTTGCAGTGTAGGGTTTGGAGCCCTAGCTGGGGGAGATAGATCTTCAGTGAGGGGATCAACCTATCATTTGGAGAATTAATAGGAGGAGTTTTCATACATTTCCATATCAGATCAACAACCTCCTATCATCTAATCCAAGTTCAAAGATTATTCAGCCCTAGGGCCATATTTGTATTTTTGCATTTTTTGTATATTTCAGGAAACCCTTCCCGGGTTATCTTGGAAATGTGCTTGGGTGCTTAGATCTCTATTCACGCATTGTTTGAGCTAGATAACAACAAATCCATATTTATGTATCAATTTTGTAGTAGTTATGTCCTAAAATTGCATTGTCATGGCTCATAGCACTTGTATGGCAGTATTTTTACATGTATTGACATATTTGCTTAGAGGAGGCTTGTTTCGTATTGCTTGAGTGACTAGATCCTAAGGGTCTTATGCCTATTATTTGCTGATATGTTTAATAAGATGGCTGTAAATTTGTCTCTTCTCATGGTGTGTTGATTTACTCACTGCTATTTCCATTATTGTGTTCATATATTGCTTCTTCCCCATTTCGGAATACTACAATTTCGCATGCAGCACAATCGTCAATAATCTGGTCGATAAAGGGAGTAGGATAGTTGTCTTTTGGACAAGCAAAATTGACATCCCAATAATCGATGCACACTCTGATGGTTCCTTGTTTTTTCATAATAGGAATGATGTTGGATACCTAGTCAGTTAGTAGAACAGGGTAAATGAAACCAGCACACAAAAGTTTTTCAACTTCTACTTTAATGGCAGCGGCCTTCTTCGGATGAACAAGACAAGGCCGTTGACATACCGGCTTGACATTAGGGTACATATTAATGGTGTGTTCAACGATACTAGTACCTATGCTTAGCATTTCCTCGTAAGACCAAGCAAATACATCACAAAATTCATGAAAGAGAGAGCGATATGTTTCGAGTTCTGATGGAGAACAAGACATGCCGACATGAATGTTTTATACAACGCTGGGTTTGGTCGAAATATAGATAGAAATGGTTTCTTCAATATTTGACAAATTTCACTCGGAATCGATTGCATTAACAAGAACAGAATTCGAAAAGAAATTTTTGATCAATGGGTGATATAGTTCACTAATATTATCTTCTTCATAATTAGGAAGATGGGAACGATGATGATAATCTTCCCATGGTTCTCCTTTCGACATAATGGTTTCCAAAATATTATCATCTGTCAAGAAAGTTGAGGAAAAAGGATCAGATGGAGTACCAAAATCTAATGAACGATCTACCTAAACGTTTGGCGATGATGTTTTCGGATTCGCCGCCCAAGCCAGATAGATTTATTGCTGTGCTAGCTCAATGGGGTTGGGCGGCAGAAACTCATCCAACGTAACAATTTTAGAATCACCCGTACTCTTCCTTAAGCCAAATTGAGTGGAAGAGATCATGTAGCAGGTCTCTATACTTGCAATTTCTGCCGACGTCGCAGGCGAAGGTAATGCAAAGGTTCGCATGAGAGTGGAATCCCATAAGGGTATACACCAATGTTTTGAAGTGAAAGTTGGGGTGTGTGAACTAACAGAACAATTCTAGTTACCTGGGAACTAGAGGAAAAGAAGGATATCTGATTGATGACTGTGATAACACCTTTTTGTGGAAAGGCGACAATTCTAAAATATGTAGAAATGATCGGAGTCATAGCATATACCTATGGCCTTCCAAGTAGAATATTGTAGTCAAGTGGTCCGTCAACAACCTCAACTTAAACATTTACTGTTTTCCCCCCCTAGTTTAACATGCAGGTTATTGATAATACCACAAGGCTTATATGTACGTCCGTTGATAGCTTTCAATGTTGTTGGCGATTAAGATAAGCATGACGAGCGAAGTGACTTCCAAAAATTTAGAGACATAATGCACATAGATTCTCTCTCATCAACAATAGTACGATGAACAAGGTTATTGAGAACATTTACTTTGATGGAGAAAGCCAATTCTGTTGGTAATTGTGGCACATAGCCCGTATAATTAAAGACTACGAGATTAGAATCAGTCGGATCAATTCCACCAATTGCCAACAGAAAAGACTGTTTCTGGGAGGGACAATTTTGTAGCACCTCAAGCACTGACATAGCTGAAGGGGGTTGAGCCAAATCTTTAACTATATTATAATTTTGAGAAGCTATGGCTCGAGGATTAAATGTCGATTTATGAAAGACTCCCTTTGGTGGCTTGATTGTCAATTATGTAGGTGGCAGTATCGATTCCGTAGATGGATTCGTGGTCGAGGTAGTAGGTTGATCAGTAGCTTGACTACCATAATATTTATTACGCTTTGACACCAAAAAATCTGTCGATGGCTTCATGACAAATAACATAAGAATTTGGGAACTAGAAGCTGGATCTGTAGGAAACAAATTTGTGTCCGATTCGGAAATGGATGTGTCAACACAACTGATGCATGTGAGGTCTTAACCATTTTTGAGACTTCACCATGGTGAGGAAAATCCCGAACAAAATGTTCCTCATTACAGATTATGCATGGATAACGAGGTGTCCGATTTCCAGACGATTGATCAGATGATCTTTCCTGCGGGGTAGAAGTTTTATTTTTCTTTGATTTCCTTTTTTTCTTACTTGCGGGTTGCTCTTGACTTTTTCCCTTGTCAGATGACACAACATGGATTCCGGAAGAAGGCACAACATCAGATGCAGAAGTGTGATGTGTGCTTGTAGTTACCGATCATACCGTCTCTGGCATGAGAGTCCTTTGATGGAGGAGGACTATTAAAATTAGATCACGACACGTTAGGAATTTTCTCATAGAGTGTGCTAGATTGAGTATAAATCAAGTCTAGTTATTGGGCATGAGCAATGACCTTCTCTTCAGTGATGACGCCACCTTTAGCCACATCCTCAGTTATAGATGGTAACAGGGACTTAATGAACCACTCAGCAAGGATCTGATCAGGAAAAAATGTCTTAACTATTCTATGACGACGACGCCACTCATGAATATGGTCATAAATGTGAGTAGCATTAGTCTGTTTAAAATTAGTCAAGAGTTCCGTTCCAGTTTCATATCGTATGGGTAACTAGAAGTGAGCCAAAAAGACAATAGCTAGGGTAGTGGAATTGTGAAAAGAAGCTCTAGGTAACTCAATGTGCCATTTTGCGGTCGGACCAATGAGCCTATGTTGGAAAAGACGTAGTCAAATTGAGTCATCTTTCATGGATTTAGATGAACACCACAAGTGATAAGTCATAACATGAGTCGACGAGTCTTCCCCAGGGTTTCCATTGAACTTAGGAATATCTGAGGGTAATTTATGAGGTATCACCAACCACCTAGGTGCATAGTTGATTGGGTCATTGGTGAGCCGGTAAACTCTAAATTTGCAACAAAGGGCAACTGTCAATTGAGGTCGGGTTGAGCATAGCCAGGGTATGATGGAATTGCTTTGGCAGCAGGCCTTTGAGCACCAGCATAAGGAATCTGCTGCTGGTAACCCAAACAGGGGTTGTTTTGATAGTCAAATGCTTGAGGTTTATCTTGACCAAAACCTGGGTACGATACTTGTTGAAATGAAGGTTGTGGCATTTTTGCCTATGGCTTCCAAGGGGTTTGTCCACCGATTTTATAACCCAAATTAGGATAACTTAGATTCGGTTGAGGATAGGTATAACCTGGTTGTGGCTACAACATCCCATAATATGGTAATCCAGCTGGTGAATAAATGATTCCAGATGCAGGTGGTTGTTGTAAACCAACCGAAGGAGATGGAGTCTTAGGGCCCAATACTTGAGGGTATTGAGTTTAAGGACCCACTTGAAACGGTTTATGTATAGCAATTTGAGTCTTTAACAGGAGTAAAGATGTATTAACAAGTGGAATTGATTTGGGTGCAACAGGTTGAATCGGTTGATACGAGTGTACAACCGTTTGTGGTTGGATAGGCAGAGTGGGCTGCCATTGACAAACATTCATTTCGACATTAGATTGACCAAATAATGACAGAGTACCATCAAAGTGGGTGACAATAGGTTTCCCCCCAACATGAGGAGTATAATAAGATGAAAAATATTGTTCTCCAAATGCAAGGAGTCCAGTTGCGATTATAGTGGATGGAATATCCCCAGATGGACCAACTTGATATTGTCTCGATGATAATTATAAAGGATCAAGCCGTTCAGTACTCATTATAGGTTTACCAGTTAGAATACCAGATGATGACATTGGTGAATTCCACGGATTTGAAGATGCACCAGAGAAAATTCCAGATAAAGATTTATAACTAGATGAGACCATAGGGCCACCATATAAATATGACTCAGGTGAAGTTGTGAACATCGACGAGGTAGCGAAAGCAGGTACTGACATAATTGGTGCAGATGGTCCAGCCGAAGATGTTGGTTCATGCATGGTTGCTTGACCAATGTATACCCTATATGATCTACGAGAACTTTAATAGGCACAGGATCAACAAAAGCAGAGGTAGGTGATTGAGGAAAAGACTCGTACAGGTAAAGCTCCGCCCCAAAATGAGTTGGAGTTAAAGGTGTTTCGTCTTGTGGTATTTATTCAATCAAAATTAAACCAGGTGGAAGGATTTCGCCGTCAGGCCCAAAGTATATTTTAGGAGGTTGACTATGCGATATGGGAGACTAAATGGCTACAATAGATTGTGGGATGACCGATACAGGGACAAATTCCGGTCGTTTGACTTTGGGATGCAGATATTCTGGCAAAAAAGATACAGGATTTGGATCAACTTCCAGTTGAACAATGTTGGGTTCAGGAGGTATGGTCTGACTGATTGGATGGATCTTGACCACAGGTAGCTGTGAGGACTCCGTCTCGACAACGGTAGACAAACTAGGATTTGTAGAAACAACTTGTGCCAACTCTGGTATATGTGAATATGATGCTTCACCAGAGGTACTGATGGTACTAGTTTTAGTAGAGCGATGTCGCCTTCTCCGACCAGAGGTGAGTTATGGTGGTAAAGGTGGTTTCAATGCAAGTCTAAGCGAACGATGGGGAAAGGGATTTTCTTCTTCCATGATGACTGATTTATTTTATGACCAAAAACAAATAAACAAAATAAAAGGGTAATGCTAGGCAAAAGGTTTTCCAAGAAACTGTGAACTGCAGAATACCTCCCGGTGAACCAAGAATTACGGGTAGGCAATCTCCCTGAATTTTGTGTTTAGTGTATCACAATTTACAAGGCGGTCGACTTGGTTCACTATGGATGGATAGCAACCTAAAGTTGTCCTCCCGAATATACCTGAAGGTACGTGGAGGCCCAAGTCCACATTAGCGTTGTCTAAAGTGAAACTGCACAGTGAGAGCACCCCTTTGTAATTTTTTCGTACTATAACACCGCCCGATATACCCGAAGGTACGTGGACGAGCTAAGATATACTTACGACAGCTGCTATGTTTTACGACGTCGGAACATGTCTCTAGCCTAAACGTTCTAAATGTTATCGTTATGGTTCCAATGTTTTTTTAGGTAAATTGATGTAAATTTTAAGCTAATCTTGTTTATCAATTTGCCTTTCAAGGTTCACCATGATGATGTGATGGAAATTCCTAAAATGCAAACTAAAATTATAAGCAAAATTTTCAATTCTAGATTTTTCAATGAAAAACCTAGCTACTAAAGGGAAAGAGAAATCAACTTTGAGAGCAAACAACAAAGAGCACAAACTAATATGTAGCTTTCCTAAATTGTTCCTATGCAAAACACACAATTGACTATATGAAAATGTAGGATTTTATTTTCAGCCCCCTTAATGTGAATGCAAAAAGGAAACTATATGCATCAAATAAAAAAAAACAAATGCTTTCTTTTTTGAAAAACAATGAATTTAACAACAATTTCTCTTTTAGGAAAAACGAAGTATGAAACTTCAATTTTTCCTATATGAAACGAAGAATTTAACGACAATTTACTTTACGAAAACAAATGGATCTAATGTAGAAAATAAAAAACTTTGAATTTTATTTGTCAATGATAAAGAAAAATATTTAAAAATACATTGAACAAACTTACTTTTCAAAGGAGGAATAATTAGGCAAATTCATTGGTCTCTATGAGGTATCAGACAATTGAAAACACAAAAAAAAAATGCTGAGTATGATGGAAATGAAAAATTCAAAAGGAATTTGGCTGGCTAAGCGGGCAACGCAGTCTCTAAGGGGAGACAGTGCATTGCAAAACACCCCTGAGTGGGAGACAATGCTATGAAAATCACTGTGTCTTGACCAACAATGCGTTGGTCGCAACAAAGATTCAAAATTCAAGATACTGAACACACTTCTAATGCAATTATTTGATTCAAAAGTATAATAATTAATAGTAGATGCTACTAAGTGGATGAGTAGATACAAAAACACCGGGAATGATGGGAAAATCCCTAGTGGAGTCGGAAATTTGTTATGCGGAATTTTGAATTACAGATAAAACACATTCCCTAAATGTGGTGATATGCATTTAGAAATATAGATCAAAGACTTTGCAGACACTTTCTCTAAGAGTAAATAGACACACAAAAATATAGAGGAACTTAATTGTGATCCAAGGGCTTTCTATTCTCCTTCTGTCGCTCTTGCTGTTGCTTCCAATCGAACTTAGATTTCCAGACTAGTTCCTGCAAGTATAAACACTAAACAACAAAGAGGTTGTAGTATACAAATGGCTATTTATATTAATCAGTTAAATCGATTAAACATGAAACATATATATCAGTTAAGAATCCATGATATGAAAATTATAAACATAAACAGATACATATATGGGAAAATGAGCAACAATCTTTATCAATGGATAGAAGGGGTAGGTTACAACTAGCGATCGATTTGATGTCACCAGCTCTAGTATCATCCCAACCTCATCACAATAAACATCTCACTAGCAGTATATCACTCTTACCACACACTCAATTGAGAATCCAACAACATTCTTTACCAAATTTCTTCCCTCCCTAACACTAGGATCTGTGATCAACTTATAGGGAAATTGAAGGTAGTTTCTCAATCAATGAATTTCTAATAATAGGCAAGACATGTTCCCAAGCTCAAAGGTGTTAGATGGACACATGGATTCAAAGTTTGACACATATGGACTCTTCTAGAAGGTACTGGCCATGTGGAGATTCCAGAAGAATGAGAATTTAGCTCCCATTTGACTAACGCACTCTTGATTGTCGGGAAGTGCTTTGCAGAGCACCCTTGAATGGAGGTAACTGCATATGCAAAGCAGTTAGTCCCTTGAGAGGCTGCGTTGGTGAGCTCATAGATGATATAACATATACATCAAACCTTGGAAACCTTGCAATGGAAGTCATGAATGGTTTGTTCTTGTCTTAGGGCATGTAGCAATTGAAATGATAGGGGATGATAGACCCTATTTCATTGGTCATGGGGATGATGTCCAGTTTGACCAGGTCATTGGGAATGATCCCCAAATTGACCTATAACATGACCTTTAGTGTATTTTCTATCACAAATGTACCAAAGCCCTTTTTCTCTTTTTTCTTCCAATTATTGTGGTGTCAACCTTGTAGGTTGTGGAACTATAGGAGTAGCAACACTTCCATCTTTATAGATGTGAACTGTAGGCTTCCTTGTCGCCATAATTTTACTTTCGGTTTTTATTGCTAGCCTGAATACCTTCTCCAATGAATCAGGTTCCCAAAGGCCAACCTCATGTTGGATGTTATCCTTTAAAGTCCTTATGAAGACATCAATCCCGCGTTCCTTTGGAATATTAGTTACACTTATATTAAATTTTTGGAAGTCCTCAATGTGCTCCACCATTGAACCCTTTTGTTTGAGATTTATCAATTGGCTAAAAAAGGCATTGCTCTTTGTATCCTCATAATGCACTATCATTTCCTCCATAAAAATTGACCAAGTGACAATTTGTTTATGAGAGGAAACCCATCAATACCATACAAATGTATTTTGTTCTAAATATAAAGTTGCAATACGTACCTTTTGTGTGTTTTTTACATTATGGAGATCAAAATATTGCTCCATATGTAGTATCCATGTTACGAGATCCTTGCCATCAAACTTCTTCATATCGATCTTTGGAATATGGTGGGACTTCAATCCAACGTTAGAGTTTATGAAATCATGATTAACGTTTATTTTTTTTTCTCGTCATGAGTTTCCTCTACTACCTTTTCACCATTAGGAATCATTTCTTGTAGCAACTTTCTCAAGCCTTCCTTCGAACCTTCCATGTATGCTCTTAGTTTTTTTTCTTCTATACCATCTGTTATCACTCCGCCAGATTCCCAAGGCTAAAGAAGGAATCCCAAGAGAAGTAACCACAGACCAAGCTTTTGACTTGATAGCTAACCCTATCAAGTCAGAGAGGGCTCTCTCTAAAAGGTTAGAGCCAGGAGGGCTAGAGGAATTAGGGTTTTTAGGCTAGATATTGAGTACAGGGTTTGTTTTGATTTGATTTGGTTGGGTTATCACTGGATGAAGAAATTAGGTCAAGGGAGCTAGGTTAGGGAAAATGAGATAGGGTTGCAGGGATAAATGGGGCAAGGTGTGCATAAGGATTATCACTTAAAGATGATTGTGATGAGATGGATTTAGGACTGATGAGAAGCTAGGAAGAGCATGGGAGATGTATTCTTCCTAAATAGAGGAAAATGAACAAACTATGATCGATTTCCCAAAACAGAGCATGAGAAAGCATGTGTTTTGCTTATCAACTTGAAAGAGATCATACCATAGATATGTAATGAAAATGAATAAAATACATTCTAACATATGAAACTGAAGAAAAAAACAATGATAAACATGATACCACAAGTATCCCAAAAAATAACTACAACTCTTCTTTATTTATTGGCAAAACCGAGTACAATAATTCCTTGATCAACAAGCTAACATCAAAACTGATTCCAACCCTTTATAAGAGTGAAGAAAGAAACTAAATAGACATCAAAACCACATTCACTCATCCTCAGGGGTCGAATCCATGAGGTGATGAAGAGATCCACAAAGTACTGAATTGAAATCTGAAGTGTAGGATGGTCCAAGTGACTCATTCCTAATTACACTCAAACTAATTCATTTTGACTCGATGATAAATTTTACCCAGTGAATCTATCCCTAGGTAACTAATCCCAAACATAATTACATTTACCACCATTAATTACATAGGTAGAAACATGATTGCTTGAGGAAGAGTCGAAATTTCAAAGAAATTTGGAAAAAATCAGCAAAATGGTCATTTGCGCCCTGCAATGTGCATTTTCACCTTGGCAGTGTCATTTGCGCCCTCCACTATGCATTTGCGCCCCGATAGTGTCATTTGCGCCCTCCATGTTCAACGTGCCTCAAAATTGGTAGATAAGTTTATGATGATGTGGCTAGGCTTGTGGCTAGGCTTGGAGGGAATCCTCAACAAGAATGTCCAATTTTTTCTTCTCCTCCATGCTGAACTTTTCAATTTTTGCATTGGCACTTTTGAGCTTGCCCATTGCAATTTTCTCCTTCAGGGCATGGTGTTTGACTTTCCTCCTCATAGGTCATTATATTTGTTGGCCTTTGCTAGTAGCTTCTCCAAGTGCTGATTGGCTCTATCAAGCCATGGCTTCCTATTCTCACCGATCATTATAAAAAACTGCTCATTTAGGGTTAGTTGATCAACAAGCTCAACCTCCCTTTGTCTCTTTAGAGCTAGAACTCTTTTCAACCCTCTAGTTCTAGGTTTATTTCTTGGTGCTTATTCCTCTTCATCTTCAAGTAAGGCATACCTTTCAGGTGTTTCATCTAGCATGGCTTTGACCTTTTCAACCTCCCTTTGAGCAGTTAAAAACTTAACCTCATCAATGACCTGTTTAGTCTTCAATTGCTCATTTTCTTGCTCAAGGAAGTGCATGACATATCTGGCCCTGTCAATATTTGTTTGGATCTCCTTAATCTTGACATCCTTAACTTTGATGGAAACATTGGTGATTTTTTAATTTTCATCCTCTTCTAGGTCAACAAACTGAAATTCTTGTTATGTTCCATGAAGATCCTCCTCATCATGACTGACTGCCTCAATCACATTTTCTTTACCTTTGTCCACCTGCTTTGTTGATGTAGAAGGCATGGCCCCTTCCACTCTATGTGGAGAAAACACATGCCTGTGACCTCTCTGGTAGGTTTTTGGCAATGGCTCAACCTCAACCATACTAGCCCACTTACGCTTAATATCCTCCATCCTGCTAGGTGACCCAATGTCATGATGAGATGGAGATGAAGGAGGTGAAGGGGACTGATATGATGATGATGAGTGTGTTATGAGCTGAGATGGAGGGATGAAAGTGGATGGTTGGGATGATGAAAGGACATTTTGTGCAAGTTGAGTAGATGGCTCAGTGAAAATATCATTAGCTATGAAGGTACTCCATGTAATGTTTAATTGATTGAGATGGTGGAGGACTATGATTTTTATGAGGGAATGATGAAATAGACTTCTCATTTTCTGTTCACACTCCTTTTATGGGAAATGTATGCCATCTTCTCTATACTCCAGAAAATATAATAGGGTATGTTAAGCATCCTTACCCTAGTGAAATGCATTAAGAGTCAGATGTGATAGGAATAGAGCCTTGAAAATCTACCTTCACATGAAAATTATTTCATGATTATCTTTATCATTGGTGCATATCTGTCCAAGAGGTGAGAAAAAGGAAAGAAACTATTCGTCTGATTTTGGTGCCTTGGTTTTAAAAAGAAGTCAAAATCATGTTTCTTCAAATTACCTTTCTTGAACCACTTCTCCACAACATTTGGGATCTCGGTGGCCATTGAAATGATAGCAGTGGATAAAGTAAAAGTGACACCAGCTAATGTAACTTGGTTGTCATGGAGTCCAGATATGAAAAGTATTGTTAACATGGGATGGTGTTGGACCCTCTGAATTTTGTCACAAAAATCATAACAACCAACATATTTGAAGCATGTCATAGTCAGTGGAGAAGCCAAGAGTTCTTTAGTGTTGGTAGGTTCAAGTTTGAGCACTCTTCCTCCTTTATGTGGGCTCCTTACCTCTATTTTCTCTCCTTCATTGAATGATGTGTTTTCTTCCTCTGCTGCCATGGTGTTTTCGTTAAAACCCTACGGATTAGGGATGAGGAACGGGAAAGGGAAAATGAGGGAGATTTTTTCTAGGGATGTGTGATATGGGGGAGGGAATAGGGAGTAATATTATGATAGATTTAGGATAGGGATTTAGGGATTGGGAGCCTAGGTGAGTGTAGCACCTAGGGCTTAGGTTTTTGGGAAAAAGGGTTAGGGAAAGGGAATTTTGTAAATCAGGGGTTTGGGAATGGGTTTTAATAAGTGTGCGAAGGATGAAAATGCTAAGCGATTGAAATTTGGGAGCTTTCCCAAGTGTAGTGGGATACTAGGGTTTTTAACCAATTCAAACACAAAATTTAAACCTAAACTTTGACAACACTTTCAACACATAAATTTTGTGAAAATGGTTTTAAATGGCATGAGATCTTACTGTTTTACTTGGACATTGATAAGTAGGCTGAGGGAGCTTTGAAGATGATGTTTTTGCCACTGAAACACGATTCCAGGGCTTGTTGGTAATTTTCTCCCTCTTTTCACCATTTGCGCCCTTGACTGAGAATTTGTGCACTTGCTCAAGTGTTTATGCCCTGAACTGGGTATTTGCACCTTGCCTCAAGCATTTTCACCCTGAATTGGGTATTTGCGCCCTGCCTCAAGCATTTTCGCCTTAAACTGGGTATTTGCGCCTTGCCTCAAGCATATGCACCTTGAACTCTGCTCTTTTGCCAATTTCGCTCAAAAATTCGCAATTTTGGTATCTTAGAGTGCTTGATTGGTGTTTGGAGGAGACAAATGAATTTTAAATGAAGTCAAGGAGTCATAAATACTAAAGTGAATTTTGAATTTGAATTGAAAAACCCACTTTTCTAATGTTCATTTCACCTTTTTGACCGTTTGTTGATTACCCTTTTCCTTTGATCTTTTCTTCTTTGCACGATGATGTTGTTGGAGTTTGTCACTCTTCACTTTGAGTTTCGCATGTGTGATTTGAGTTGGCAGCTTGTGGAGAGTAACTTATTACATATAGAAAGCATAAAATTACATAAAAAATGAAATAAATTAAAACTCTATTTTTGAATAAAATTACATTTGAGTATGATAATCATACTTGGAACTATAATTACAACTTTAAAAATATCATATTACATGCTGATAATTCTTTGCAGATGATAATGAAATGTTTATTGAGTCACTCTCATACCTTTTGCTAACATTATTGAGATGAAATGGTGCATTTTTGGACCTTGAACAATGAAACCTAATAACCTAATGGGACCTTGAATGACCTGACTCCATGGTTTACTTTGACTGACATAAGACATAGTGAAATGACATTTTCAAAAGTGTTTTTATGCTCAACAAGACATGAAGGTGGGCCAAAAAATGTGAAATTTTGAGGGAGAGTGAGGTTTTATGACTAGGGCTACCCTTAGCGAATCAATTTTTTGCATGAACTAATGGAGTGATAAAAAAATTCCGAGTGGGAGCCCTAAAATGAATATAAAAATAGTAATTTTGATCACTCATGGCAGAATGAATATTTTGACACTAACACCATCGATCTTATCTTCCATGCCATCCATCTTAGCTTCCATGCCATTCTTTAAATCATCCATCTTAGCTTCCACGCCTTTCTTTAAACTATCCATCTTAGCTTCCACGCCTTTCTTCAAACCGTCCATCTAAGCTTCCACACCTTTCTTCAAACCATCCATCTTAGCTTGCATTTCAGTTTTTGTTACTCTTTGCAAGAGAAAAATTTGTTGCACTTGGTCTTGTAATTTTTATATACCATGTTGCAATTCTTCCTCTTCATGTGTCATACTAGAGCCTTCTGAGGGCTCAATGGGCGGTGAATTATTTTTAGGGGGAATTTTAGAACCCAATACTGATATCTATGCTTCAATATGCCCTTGAAATAACTTCAAACCGATTTTCAAACTTATGAAATTAAAAAAAAAATACACACATTTTTCTTGCTGTTTAGGAGATCGATATTGGAACTAGTGTATATTTGTAATTTTAGAACCCTAAGATTTTATCTTCGATCCTTTATTAGCCCTCTGAATCATCTTTCCAATGCCACAGGTTTGACTTGATTTGGATTCTTCAAGTCAAAGTTATGCCCAATATCCTACAATGACCTAATTATGGACTAGTTCAATATAGCGAACTTGTATGGCGTGCCAAGTGTCACTATTTCCTCATTCGGGTCTAAAATCGATAAACAAGAAACTACATTCCATTTTGTTTCGGCCACTTCTTACAAAATTCCAATCTGATGCTCAGAGAGAGAGTTATGATGATTTTCCCAAGGTCACCTCTTTGAGATGAAATTCAGGATCTTGTAAAAACCCTAACTTCCACAGATAATATCTTTGAAAATATTGCGAACCAAGATCTGAAAATTTTCCATGAAATTCCTCCAGATTTCGGCGTAAATGGGTTTTTTAAATCTTTTGAAGCTTCGTAGAAAAAAACTTATAGTGAAAATGCCATGATGACATGTTTGAAGCAACGGGACCCTAAAATCCAAATCTATGATGCCAAATGTTATGAAACTAGCTCACAAAATAGAATAAAAGTTAGATCAACTCCTTATAAATTAGCATATTCGAGGGGCCAACCTCCTTTACATATATAGGAGTCCATGGGGTCACAATATAATCCTAGTTGACCTAACAAACAATAATAATGTAAGGGCACAACAATAACAATAGTGGGTTTTTATGGGCACAATAATAAAAATATGGGGACTACAAGGGTACAAAAATAACAATAAGGGGACTAAACTGACAATAATAAGGGACTACACTTGTAATATAGGGACCTAACATTCATGCACATCTTTATCCCTTTCTTGTCGTAGCGTAGGCCATTGTATGTACTTGTCCTCATAGCTCCCCATGGGATAATATTGTTCCTTGACGATGTCTCAGAAAGAATCCAAAGAGGGTGCAACCAAAAACAAAGAGGGTTCCCTCTCATCCTTTTTCTCACAGTAGGTTTCCCACTAGGTCTTGACATGGGGGGCAGCTTTGAGGAGTGCAAAAGTAATATTTTCCTAGTTGGAAAAGTCACAAATCGAGAAATATCCTTCTAATAGATTCAACCATCTATCTACGACGTCTGCATCTATTTGGCCCTAAAATATGGGAATGTCAAATTTTACTTGTACCTTAAAAGGAGTTGCGCCTCCAGAGTGGCTGATGGATGCAGATGCATCGCAGGTGGGCAGTCGTTGAAGGATTTGAGCAAAGTTGTCCATCATGTCGTTCCTTTGTTTCTCGAGGGCCTCCTCGAGCAATATTTTGATAGGATCTCCTCCTCCCTCGTCTTTATTTTTGTCCCCCATAGGCGGATGTTGGGGTTTGGGAGGCTGATCTTGCAAAGGTTCAACCAAATCGAGCCCTACCTCCTTATACCTCGACCTCGTTGGGGACATGCAAAGAAGGATCGAGAAAGAGATGACTACATTGATACCAATGATATGGAATTATGAAAACACAAAAACATACATAAATACACATAAAATCAGAGATGAAACATAAATAAGACTTCATTTCATTAATATCACATAACTGAAATATGCTTATAGGAAAAATGGAAATAAACTAGCTAGAGTGCTGGTAGCTTATCTCTGAGAAGAGATGTGGCGACTAAATGCCTCTAAATTATGTTAGAATGAGGCTCGAAGTCATATTTATAATTGTGAAACAATGGAAAACCCTAAACATCCAAAAACCTAACCCTGGGAGATAAAACACCAAACTATGGTCCCCGATGGGGTAAATTGGTACATCAGTTTCCCAGGGTCATAACTTTGGCATACCTCATTAGAAATATATATCTTAGAACTGAAACTATGAAAATTTGGCATAACTGATTAGAAAAATCTATCTTAGAACTACAACTAGAAATATATATCTTAAAATTACAACTAGGAAACTTCTATTGAACTTGGTCCCTGGTGAGCCACTTTCCATGGTGAAGGAGTTGGCCTGCTTTGACAACTTGATATAGTTGGATCCTCTACTGGCGGGTGTTCTTGATTTGTGTCGTCGTGGTCTAATTATTTGTGGCTTGTTCCATGCAGTCTCGGTTTAACTCTGTTGGTGTGAGTTGTTCTTCCATGTCAGATGTGTCCAGTAGAGGTGGAAAGTAGGGCCGAAAGTGGTCCACATATAACACTGGATGGAGACCAATGAATGATGAAATACTGAGCTTGAAGGAATTGTCCTTTACAACCTTGGTGATGGTGTATGACCCATATTAGGGTGAGCGAAGCTTGCGGTGGGGTCCAACAAGGCACTCCTTCTGCAAATTTAGCCACACTTTGTTGCCCACCTTGAACTTGTGTGGCAGTCTATACCGATCATGTCACTGCTTATACTTGGCATTGACTCTGTCTAATATGTCATGAACCTATTAGCGGATGTGGGGAATGCGCTTGATGAATTTGTTTTCCTTGTCACCTTCAGACTCGACATGAGCCGAATCGAGCTGAGCAACCACAAATGACATGGCCAAGTCAATGGGACATAGTGGCTGGAATCCCAAGGCCACCTGAAATGGGCTGTGACCAGTTGAGCTGTGGAAAGCCCGGTTATAGCTGTGTTGTACATAGGGGAGATTCTCATCCCATGTGCATGGATGCTTTGAGTTTTACATGTGAAAAATGTGTACGATCATCCTATTGACAACCTATGTCTCACCATCAGTTTGGGGATGGAAAGTTGTGGACTTGTTGAGCTTGGTGTCCAAAATTGACCAGAGGGTGGACCAAAATGCACTGAGGAACCTGCTGTCCCGGTCTGAGAGGATATACTATGGGATCCCAAAGTGTATCCACACTCGTTCAAAGAAGAGTTTAGTAGTGGCTTTCGATGTGATATTCTTCTTGTAGGCTGCCATAATGGCCATCTTCAAGAATTTGTTGACGACCATGAAAATGTAGTCATTTCCATGCTTAGTATAAGGAAGTCCCGACATGTAATCCATGGAGATGGGTTCCTAAGGTCGAATAAGGGTAGGCAGTGGAGTATAGAGCCCTTGATTCTTGATGGTCGGTTTAGCAATGATGCAGGCAGTGCAGGATATGATGTACTTCCGAACATTGTGTTGAAGGTTCGGCCAATAGAAATCCTTTAATAGTACTTCCACTATTTTCGCGACCCCAAAATGCCTAGCGACCTTATTGTAGTGCGGTTCAAATTCATCTTGGCAAGATCACTTGAAGGAACAAAAGGTGTCCCAGGTGACATAACAGTTCATCCTGGAGGTGAAAATTTGGAACTTGCTTACCCTCCAAGAGTGTCTTGTATGTGTGGCCGAATTCTGGATCGCTCTTGTAGAGAAGCGGCTAATCAGAAGTCTCGTGCACACAAGAGTTGAGCACGGTAGAGAGCACCACGATTGGTGGTTGACTGAGGCAATATGCAACATTAATGGTGTTGGCCTTCTTCTAATTCATGCTCAAATGAAACTGTTGCAAATATGTGGACCACTTTTGATGGCGATTGTTCTGCAACTTCCCTTGTGTCTGTATGAATTGCAGGGGTGGATGGTCTATGTGGATGATCGTTTCCTTCCCCAAAATGTAATTCTTCCATTGTCGGAAAGCCTGCACATTGGAATACATATATTTGTCATAAGTGGGATACTTCCAAACTATGTTAGAAAATGTCTCACTTTGATATGCCACTGGATGCCCTTTTTGAGTAAGAACTGCCCCTATAGCGTAGTCAGAGGCATTTGTATCGATTTCAAATGGTTGTTACAAGTTTGGTAATGTGAGCACTGGGGTAGAGTAGAGGTTATGTTTCAACTCTATGAACACCTTGTGTTGAGAATTAGACTAAAAGAATTTTGGTTTCACTCCTCCCTTGGTTACTTGACTCAAAGGGCCAAGTGATATGAGAGAATCCCAAGACAAACTTGCAGTAGAAATTAGCAAGACACAAAAATCTATGGAGCTCTATTAGAGTGGTTGGGTCTCACCAATTTGAATGACTTGGAACTTGGTTAGATCCACATGCATCCCCCGCTCATCAATAATGTACCTCATATACTGAACCCAGGTCATGACAAAAGTGCACTTCTCCAAATTGGCACACAACTTGTGTTGTCGCAATGTTTGGAGGACCTGTCGGATGTGGTGGAGGTGCTCTTCTCAAGTATAGATGAAGATCAGGATGTCATCCAAGTAAACTACTACAAATGAGTTGGTGAATGGCTGGAAGATGTCATCCACTAGCCTCATGAAGGTTGCGGGAGCATTCATCAACCCAAAAGGCATGACCAGCCATTCGAAAATACCCGCCTTGGCTTTGAAGGAAGTCTTGCACACATCAGAGGGTTTGATTGGTACATGGTGATACTCAGACTTCAAGTCGATCTTGCTAAAATATTTTCCCCCCTTGAGTTGGTCTAGAAGGTCATCAATCAGTGGGCTTAGGTACCTATTCCAGACAGTGATCTTGTTCAACACCTAATGGTCAATACAGAGTCTTCAAGTCCCATCCTTATTTTGCACCAACACGATCGAGCTCCAATAGGGCAATGAACTAAGTGGGATGTGACGTTTCTGCAACAGCTCATAAATCTAGCTCTTGATTTCGTCGTTCACTAAAACAAAGCACCGATAGATTGGTCCATTGGGAAACAGTGCACCTAGGGTCAGATCGACGGGGTGCTTGAATTGACAGTGTAGAGGCATCCCTATGGGTGAGGTGAAGATGTCCCCGTACTCCTACACAAACTTTTCCAGTTTTTTTTGTCATGCAGAGGAGCCTTATTTAGAGGTCGTGGCCATAATATTCTTCTTTCCTTGAGGGAAGATCATCAGGAAAAACAAATTTCCCGTTTTTGGAAATGAGCTTACTGCATTGTTTTGTAGTAACCAAAGAGATGGAGGCAAGCGGTGCTACCTCTAGTATCATGTACAACTTATTGCAGTGCTTGATGCTGTAGTGAAGGCGACACTACTAGCTAACGTAGAGATCTCGTCCTTGGTGAAGCCACCCGATGGCGTACAGTTGTGAGTGTGTTGTGGTATACAAGCCAAAATTCTCCAGGACCTTTGTTGAAATGAGGTTTTTTTGGTTCCTGCTAATGACAATGAACTGCGGTGGGGAACCCTTTACCCACATCTCAGAATTGAACAGGCGCTCCCCCTCGTCTGAATCTTCTAGTTCCTTCTCTTGGATCTTCGTGGTGGCAATAGTGGCATTGGGATCCACATCAATATTATGCTTCCATTTTTCATTCTCCTTGTTGATTTCTGATTCAGATTCGGAGCATGCATATGATTCATAAGACTTCAGCTCAGCCACCAGTCACTGCTTGGCCAGAGACTCACTTGTGTTGTTAGTGGAGCTCTTATGTAACTCACACCACTTTCCCGTTTCCTTCTTTGGCTTCATGGTGTTGTTCTTTGCTTGTAGTTTTGGCGGGTTATCCTGGGCTGCCCCACCTTGCCTTTATCCTTTGTTCTATAGTTTGAGGGCACATTTCCCTTGCTTTTGATTTGAAGATCCAAAGTCTCGCTTCTTCTGTTTGAACTTTTGCTCAATCTTGGCAGCATATCTGTACATTTCACCAAGCGAGGAGATGTCGAGGAACTCCATTTCCTCCTGAATGTATCTGTGCAGATAACTGCGGTAATTCAACACCAAATGTTTTGTCGAATATTTATACCCAATTTTGTGCGCAGGGTATGGAAAAAATTCGTCAGCTCATGAACATCTTGATCCCTTTGATGCCGCAACGTAGTCCACTGTATGTACTTTTCCTCATAGCTCCCAACAGGATAATATTGTTCCTTGATGGCATCTCAGAAAGAATCGCAAGTGGGTGCAACCAAAGACAAAGAGGGTTCCCTTCATCCTTTTTCTAATAATAGGTTTCCCACTAGTCATTGACGTGGGGGGCGATTTTGAGGAGTGCAAAAGTAATATTTTCCTGGTTGGAAAAGTCACGAACCGAGAAATACCCTTCTAATAGATTGAACCATATATCTACGATGTATGCATCTATTTGGCCCTCAAATATGGTAATGTCAAATTTTACTTGTACCTTAAAAGGAGTTGTGCCTCCAGAGTGGCTGCTAGATGCAGATGTGCCGTCGGTGGGCTCTCGTTGAAGGATCTGGGAAATTTTTTCAATTTTCACGTTTCTTTGTTTCTTGAGGGCCTCCTCAAGCAATATTTTGTTAGGATATCCTGCTCCTTCATCTTTCTTTTCATCCCCCATGGGCGTCCATTGGGGTTTGAGAGGCTGATCTTGCAAATGTTCAACCAGATTGAGCCCTAATTCCTTATACCCCGACCTCGTTGGGGACATGCAAAGAAGGATCGAGAAAGAGCAGATCACTCTGATACCATTGGTCTTGAATTATGTAGGAACAAAATAAAATAAAGAAATGCACATAAACACATAGATGCAGCAGAAATAAGACTTCATTTCATTATTATCACATTGGTAAAATATGCTTACAGACAGAATGGAAATAAACTAGCGAGGGCATTGGTAGCTTATCTCTGAGAAGAGATGTGGCGGCTATAGGCCTCTGAAATATGTTACAATGAGGCTATGTTACTATGTTACTATGTTACTATGTTACAATGTTACTATGTTACTATGTTACCTTAGGATATGAAACACCAAACTATGGGCCCCACTGGGGTAAATTGGTACATTAATTTCTCAAGGTCGTAACTTTGGAATACGATCTATGTTTGACACACATGATACCTTGTTATAAAGATGTATCCGAGGAATACAACTGATAGCATCGAATGTTGAGTCCAACAATTAAATACACCAAATGTGATATTAAAAAAATATGTCATTAAGGGCCTCAAAATGGCTCTGGAAGTTTGGGAACTGTAAAAATACCAAAAATAGTAAATTATGCTACAATTAAGGAAACTTAAAAACTGAAAGAAACAATAGAGGGGGTCCAAGTTGAATAGGTGGGTGGCCACCAATATCCACCTTGATCATTCGTCCCCCCTTAGGATGCAATTGTCCCCATTGCGTTGATTTTGTTGGAAATACTGAGAGGGGGGGTGAATTAGTATTCCTTTCAATTAGAGCATTAGTTAATATTCAATTATTATCGGTGTTTGTACAATGATAATAGAAAACAAAAGGAACACAAATGCACACAGTTTTTAAGGTGGAAACCCACTCCGGGACAAAAACCACCTAATGCTTTTCTAATAATTCTTTAATATTCAACTCCAATTGAAAATAAAGCTCCAACTTCCTAGAATCTAGAAAATCATTCTTCTCCAGCTCCCATTGGATGGACACTCCAATGCCCGAGATTCTTCAGTAGTCAACTGAACGGATGCCCCAACACCCAATGAGCTACAACTTACCCTAGCACCACCCTACCACCTATAGAAGAATACAAGAAGAATGGACTCCTGTACCAGGGAAAATGGTCCACTTTACAATGATATAGAATGATGTAGGAGAAGAAGACACACTAGACCATAAACCCAATTATGACATAACCACCTAATGATGATCCTAGACCTCCCGACACCGCCTCTTCAACTCTTGGCAGATAGACACTAGAACAATTTTTACAATAATGTATTTACAATGACTTAGTACAATGATACCTTTACAGTGACTGTATGCAGTGTTGCCCACTTGAAGACTTCATGTGATGAAATTCTTGCAGCTATTTTGCACCTTGGTTGCTGCTCTTGTCATGCTACCCTCTGCTGCACCTTTATTTTCTTTTCTACCCTAGAAAGTTTGGTCCTTTGCAGCCCTTGACAACACATGATCTAGCTTTTTCTTCTCTTCTAGGAGCTCGATATTGAATATGGTGTATCTATGTTATTTCAGATCCCCAATATCAGATTTTCGGTCCTGTAGTATTCCTCTGAGTTGTCTTTCCAATGCCATAGGTCTGACCCAATTTGGATTCTTCAAGGGATATTTATACCCAATTTCTCACAATGCCCTAATTATGGACTGTTTCAGTAGAGCGAACTTGTACGACGTGCCACGTGTTACTGTTTCTTCATTCGGCTTTGAAATTGATAGAGAGAAAACTACAGTTCGTGCAATATCTTCCACCTTTTACATAATTTCAATCTGATACTTAGAGAGAGAGTTATGACGATTTTCCCAAGGTCACTTATTTGAGATGAATTTCAGGAGCGTGCAAAAACACTGACTTCCACAGATCATATCTCTGAAAATATTGTGCACATTGATCTGAAATTTTCACACGCGTTTTCTCAGGATTTCGGCTTCGCCTCATAAAAATTTCAGCTTATGACCTATTTCAGATGGAGAAATCCCTTGCATAAGGAGGATATGAGGATCAAAATTTATATAAATGCGAGAGGGGCTTCAACAAGTGAACGTGGGAGGTATTTTAGGAGCTTAAAAAATATTAATTATGACTTTTCAATGACCCATGCCACAACCCCATGGGGTTTTAGCCCACTAATTGGGGTTACAAAATTCAAACATGAATATCTCTCAAACCGTGAAGAATTACGTGGCGTGCCATATATAAATGGAAACATCTCAACAAGTAGAATACATCAAAAACATTCTTTACCCAGAATATATTAATTTGGCAGGTCAAAATTCCCATGGAATATTGGGGTAGCCCTTGGTGCTGCTTGGGTTGACATCAATGACAACCCTTGATCAACAATCTCCCCCTTTGGCATCGATGGCAACACAAGTACTCCCCCTGCAATCATGACACCTCTTCCACAACATTCTCTCCCCCTTTGACATCAATGGAAAAGGGTAACTCCCCCTGACACACAACCATCTTGCGGACTTGTACACACTTCCACTCCCCCTGACATACAACCATCATGCAGACCTGTACACACTTCCACTCCCCCTTTATATTCTGAATAAGGAAAATCTAATGAGAAATTGGGAGAATCCCAAGATTCTGGCGAAGATATTCCAGTGCTTCACGAGTACTCTCACGATTATCAACACTTCCTGCCCAATCTGCATCTGTAAAGGAATGACTAATGAGATTGTTACCCTTGGGATACCACAAGACATATTCTGTTGTTCCCTTTAGATATCAAAGAATTCTTTTGATGGTAATAACATGTGATTCTTTTGGTGCTGCTTGGAATCTTGCTACTTGTCCAACTGCTTGCATAACATTTGGTTGGGAGGCTGTTACATATAGAAGACTACCAATCATAGATTTGTACAACCTTTGATCCACATCCTTAGATGAGTCGTCTATGCTCAATTTGCAACCTGTTACTATCGGAGTAAGGATGGGTTTGCAATCTTCCATTTTAAATTTCTTGAGAATTTCCTTGATGTACTTGGCTTGACATATAAGTATTCCTTTCTCTTGCTGAGATATTTGAAGCCCTAAGAAGTATGTCAACTCACTAAGTAAAGACATATCGAAATCACTTTGCATCTTTGTAGCAAACTTCTTACTTAGTTGATCATCATTGCTACCAAATATTATATCATCCTCTTTAGCTATTAGACATGCTTTAGTTGCTTCATCCAGAAAATATATGTCGTTTGGAGCTCGACTTGCTGTAGCCACAATTTCACCATACCTGCCTTTCCTGATTTCACATTTTGTGGAGTTGAATAGTATTGTGTGTCCTTGATCACACATTTTTCCAACACTGAGCAGATTATGATTCATGTTTTCAACCAATAGAACATTATTGGCTAGATCATCTTTGTTTCCAAGAGTGACAATACCAGATCCTATAACATTTGAAGATCCATAATTTCCAAAGGACACAGTTCCATCCTTCTTATCTTTCAGAGATACAAATTTATTTCTATCTCCAGTCATATGCGTTGAGCAACCGCTATCAACATACCACACATCTTTATTGTTTTGAGCCTTGAGAGCGAGAGCACAATTATCAGTCTTATTATTCTTCCATGTTCGTTTTTTCTGTGGCTTCGAAGATTCTTCTGGAGGCTTTTCAGGTCTGCAGTCTCTGGCTATGTGTCCAAAGTTTCGACATTTGTAACATTCAATATTATTTCTTAAATGTTCAAATCTATTGATGTTTCACTGAGCCCTGGGAGGTTCATATTTGATAGATCTCCTGGAATTGTATTCGTTCCTAGGGTACGTGTGACATTCTACAACTTTATGACCAAGATTTCCACATGAATAACAATAGCCATAAAAAATATGTTGGTACCTGGATAGAAATATTTGTCGAGGAATTGTCTTCCAAGGTTGTTCTTGCGAATCTTGTTTAATGAAGTCTACATGCATGTCAGATCTCATAGGTTCATTGTATTTTGTTGTAGAAGGTCCTGCTTCTTCTTCTTTGTAACCGATAGCAATTCTGTCATTGTAAGATTGTTGATTGTTGATGAGTTCTTCCAATGCCCTTGAGTTGTTGGCATAGTTTTGGATAGTTTTTCCTTTATTCACTTCCTTATGCAGCGAGACTACTTCGGCTTCCAATTCTTCCTTTTCTTGGTTTCTTTCTTCCAACTTCTTTTGAAGTGACTCTTCATTGCATTTGTGTTCTTCAACTTCAATTTTGATACCTTGAACTTGTTCTTCAAGAGTATTGGAACAAAGCTTCTCTGCCTTGAGCTCTTTTATAAGTTTGATTGCTTCCTTAGAAAATTATTCTATGGTCAATCCTTCTTCTTCGTTGTTTGACACCTCTTGTTTATTGTGCTTGGCCATAAACAATACTCTCTCATTGGCTTCTTCTTCACTGTCATTGTCTTCATCGGATGATGAGCTATCTTCTTTAGAGAGAAAGTTCCTTTTGGATCCTTGCTTATTGAATTTATAAAAGCCTTTCTTTCCTTTTGGGTTGCCATCATTTATGTCCGGACGTTTTGATGCGAAATGCCCAACCTCATCACAGTCGAAACATATCAATGGAATTTTACCTTTGAATTTTCCCTTACCAATTTTTAGTTTTCTCGTAAAGTAAGCATATTATTCATCTGAAAGACATTCTTCATCATCTCCCTTTTCTTCACACTTGCAGGTGCATGTCTTTTCAATTGAAGGTTATTTGTCCTTATGGGTTTTCTTAGATGCAACAAATGAAATTTCTAGATGCGAAGTACCCTATTCTTCATCAAGTCTCATTTCATATGCTATGAGCACTCCATGTAATTCCTCTTTGCTGAGTTTGTCCAGATTTGCACTGTATTCTAAGAGCGATAACTTTGGGTTTAATCTCCCTGGTAATGTTCTAAGAATCTTTCGTATAATAGTCTTCTCGTCAACTGGCTCTCCCAATCCTTCTGGAGTATTGGTTATTTCATCAACGTATTGGAAGTATGCAACAATGTTGCAATCTTCTTTCATTTTGAGTTGCTCAAATTTTGCTCTATAGATTTGAAGCTTTGATTCTTTGACATTTGAGTCACCTGCATATATATTCTCAAGCTTGTCCCATACATTTTTGGCAGTTTTACAACCCAACACCTTATGATAAGCAGATTCAATAAGTCCAATGATAATAATATTCTTTGCTTTTGCATCATTTACCAAATTCTTCTTACCTTGTTCATCCATAGTTGATGTAAATCCATTTTGAACAGTGTCCCATACTTTGTAACCTTGCGCCAAGAGATAGACCTCCATTCTTCCTTTCCAGAGTGCATAATTATTTTCATTGAATAGAGGTACACCATTCTTGGTATGCTCCATGACCTCCTTCCAAATATTAAACTGCTATTGAAGGAACCAAGCTTTGATACCAATTGTTGGAAATACTGAGAGGGGGGGGGGGGGTTGAATCAGTATTTCTTTCAATTAAAGCATTAGTTAATATTCAATTATTATCAGTGTTTGTACAATGATAGCAACAAACAAGAGGAACATAAATGCACACAGTTTTTAAGGTGGAAACCCTCTCTAGGACAAAAACCACCTAATTCTTTTCTAATAAATATTTAATATTCAACTCCAATTGAAAATAAAGCTCCAACTTCCTAGAATCTAGAAAAGCATTCTTCTCCAGCTCCCACTGGATGGATGCTCCAATGCCCGAGATTCTTCAGTAGTCAACTGAATGGATGCCCCAACACCCAATTAGCTACAAGTCACCCTAGCACCACCCTACCACCCTATAGAAGAATAAAAGAAGAATGGACTCCCGTACTAGGGAAAATGGTCCACTTTACAATGATATAGAATCATGTAGAATAAGAAGACACACTAGACCATAACCCCAACTATGACACAACCACCTAATGATGATCCTAGACCTCCCGACAATGCCTCTTCAACTCTTGGCTGATAGACACTAGGAAAATTTTTACAATAGTGTATTTACAATGACTTAGTACAATGATACCTTTACAGTGACTGTATGCAGTGCTGCTCACTTGAAGCCTTCATGTTATGAAATTCTTGCTGCTATTCTACACCTTGGTTGCTGCTCTTGTCATGCTACCTTATGTTGCACCTTGCTTTGCTTTGCTGCCCTAGAAATTCTGGTCCTTTGCAGCCCTTGACAACACGTGATCTAGCTTTTTCTTGCCTTCTAGGAGCTCGATATTGAATCTGGTGTATCTCTGTTATTTCAGATCCCCAATATCTGATTTTAGGTCCTGTAGTATTCCTATGAGTTTTCTTTCCAATGCCGTAGGTCTGACCTAATTTGGATTCTTTAAGAGAGATTTATTCCCAATTTCTCACAATGCTCTAATTATGGACTGTTTTAGTAGAGCGAACTTGTACGGCGTACCACATGTCACTATTTCCTCATTTGGCTCTGAAATTGATAGAGTGAAAACTAAATTTCGTGCACTATCTGCCAATTTTTATAGAATTCCAATCTGATACTCAGAGAGAAAGTTATGACGATTTTCCCAAGGTCACTTCTTTGAGATGAATTTCAGGAGTCTGCAAAAACACTGACTTCGATAGATCATATCTCTGAAAATGTTGCGCACCTTGATCTAAATTTTACATAGGCACTTCCTCAGGATTTTGGATTTTCCTCATAAAAATTTCAGCTTCTGAACCTTCGTAGAAAAAAATTTAGAGCGAAAATTCCACGATGACCTGTTTTAGATGGAAAAATCCCTTACATAAGGAGGATAAGAGGATCACAATTTATATAAATGCTTAGGTTAAGAGGGGCTTCAACAAGTGAACGTGGGAGGGATTTTAGGAGCTTAAAAAATATTAATTATGAATTTTCAATGACCCATGCCACAATCCCATGGGGTTTTATCCCACTAACTGGGGTTACAAACTTCAAACATGAATATCTCTCAAACCGTGAAGAATTACGTGGCATGCCATATATCAACAGAAACATCTCAACAAGTAGAAACCATTAAAAGCATTCTTAACCCATAATATATTAAATTTTTAGGTCAAAATTCCCATGCAATATTGGGGTAGCCCCTGGTGCTGCTTGGGTGGACATCAATGACAACCACTGATGAACATAGTTCCTCCATGAGATGAAGAAAATTCTATTGGACTTGGTCCCTTGTGAGCCACTTGCCCTGCTTTGACAACTCGATATAGCTGGATCCTCTGTTGGCAGGTGTTCTTGGTATGTGTGTCCATGGTCTAATTAGTTATGGCTTGTTCCATGCAGTATGGGTTTAACTCTGTTGGTGTGAGTTGTTCTTTGATGTCGGATTTGTCCAATAGAGGTGGAAATTATGGCTGAAGGTAGTCCACATTGAACATTGGGTGCATAACAATGAATGATGGAATAATGAAGTCGAAGGCATTGTCCCCTAAAGCCTTGGTGATGGTGTATGACCCATATCATAGTGGGTGAAGCTTGCGGTGGGGTCCAATGAGGTGCTCCTTCTACAAATGTAGCCACACTTTGTCACCCACTTGGAAGTTGTGTGGCACTCGATGATAATCATGGCACTGCTTGTACTTCGCATTGGCTCTATCCAATATGTCATGAACCTATTGGCAGATGTGCGGAATGCACTCAATGAAGTTTTTCACCTTGTCAGCTTTAGATTGGACATGAGCAGAATCGAGTTGAGTTGTCGCAAATGGAATGGCTACACAAATGGGGCATAATGGTTGGAATACTAAGCCAAAATGAAAGGGGTTGTGGCCGATTGAGCTATGGAGAGCCTGGTTATAACTGTGTGGTACATAAGGTAGGATATCATCCCATGTGCGTGGATGCTTTGAGTTGTACATGCGCAGAATGTGTACGATAATCCTATTGACAACCTTTTTTTGGACACCAGTTTAGGGATGGAAAGTTGTGGACTTGGTGAGCTTGGTGTCCAGCATTGACCAAAGTTTGGACCAAAATGTACTGAGGAACCTGTTGTCCCGATATGAGATGATAGACTGTGGGATCCCAAAGTGTACCCACACTCATTTAAAGGAGAGTTTAGCAGTGGCTTCTACTGTGATATTCTTCTTGTAGGCTGCCATAATGGCCATCTTCGAGAATCTGTCGACGACCATGAAAATATAGTCATTTCTATGCTTAGTAGAAGGAAGGCCCGTAATGTAATCCATGGAGATGGATTCCCAAGGTCGACTAGGGGTAGGCAGCTGTGTATAGAGGCCTTGATTCTTGATGGTCGGTTTGGAAATGGCACGGGAATTGCAGCATTTGTTGTACTTCCCGACATCATGTCGAAGGTTTAGCCATTCGAAATACTTTTTCAATATTTCCATTGTTTTCTCGACCCCGAAATTCCCAACGACCCAACTATAGTGCGTTTCCAAAATCATCTTGGCACACTCGCTTGAAGGAACACAAAGGTGTCCGAGGTGACATAGTAATGCATCCTGGAGGTGAAAATTTGTAACTTACTTACCCTCCAAGAGCATCTTGTATGTGTGGCCGAATTTTGTATTGCTTTGTTAGAGAAGCGACCAATCGAAAAGTCTCATGCCCATAAGATTTGAACACAGTGGTAAGCGACACGATCAGTGGTCGTTTGAGTTAGTCTGCAACATTATTGGTATTTCCCTTCTTTTACTTGATGTTTAAATTAAACTGTTGCAGATATGTGGATCACTTATTATGGCGACCATTCTGAAGCTTCCCTTGTGTTTGTATGAACTACAGGGGTCGATGGTTTGTAGGGATGATCACTTTCTTCCCCAAAATTTAATGCTTCCATTGTCGACAAGGCTTTATAATGGAATACATCTCTTTGTCATAAGTGGGATACTTCCAGACTGTGTCGGATAGTGTCGCACTGTGTTATGCCACTGGATGCCCCTGTTGAGTAAGAACTACCCCAATAACATAGTTAGAGGCATTTGTCTCAATATCAAATGGTTGTTGCAAGTTTGGTAATGTGAGCACTGGGGCAAAGCAGAAGAGATGTTTCAAATCTACGAACACCTTCTGTTGAGATTCATACTGAAATAATTTTTCTTTTTCTCCTCCCTTGGTGACTTGAATCAAGGGCCAAGTGATAAGAGAGAATCTCAACATGAACCTACAGTAGAAATAACAAGACCCATAAAGTTGTGAAGCTCTGTTAGAGTGGTTGGTGCTGGTCAATCCCAAATGACTTTGATCTTGGTTAAATCCACATGGATCCCCCAATCATCAATAATGTATACTAGATACACAACTCGGGTCATGCCAAAAGTGAACATCTCCAAATTTGAACACAACTTGTGTTTCCGCCATGTTTGGAGGACCTGTCAGATGTGGTGGAGGTGCTCTTCCCAAGTCTAGCTGAAGACCAGGATGTCATCCAAGTACACTACTACAAATGAGTTAATAAATGGCCACTAGATGTTTTACATTAGCCTCATGAAGGTTGCGGGAGTATTCGTCAACCCAAAATGCATGACCAAGCATTCAAAAATGCCCTCCTTGGCTTTGAAGGCAGTCTTCCACACATTAGAGGATTTGATATGTACCTAGTGATACCTAAACTTCAAGTCGATGTTGCATAAATATTTTTCCCCCTTGAGGTTGTCCATAAGGTCATCAATCTGTGGGGTCGAGTACCTATTCGGGAAAATGATCATGTTCAACGCCCGATAGTCAATACAGAGTCTCCAAGTCCCATCATTCTTCTGCACCAACACGATCAAGCTCCCTTAGGGCGATGCACTTGGCAGGATGTGACCTTTCTACAACAGCTCTTGAATTTGTCTGTTGATTTCATCATTCTCCAAAATAGAGTGCTGATAGATTGGTCCATTGGGCATCGACGCACCTGGGGTCAGATCGATGGGATCCTTGACCTGACAATGGAGAGGCACCCCTGTGGGTGAGGTGAAGATGTCCCCGTACTCCTACATGACATTGTCCATTTGTTGTTATCATGTGAAGGAGCCTTGTCTAGAGGTCATGGCCATAATCTTCTTCTTTCCCTAAGGGCATATCATTAAGAAATAAAATTTCCCGATTTTGGAAACGAGCTTACTGCATTGTTTTGTAGTAACCAAAGGGATGGTGATAGGTAGTGCTACCTTCGGTATCCTATACAACTTATCCCCCAAATTAATAATAACAACACGAGGTCAAGACTCATACACATCATGTTCCTTCCACAAATATGGTTGGCCTAATAATACATCACAAACATCAAGAGGAGAAATGCCACATAATACCTCATTTGTTAAGGGCTTGATGTTGTAGGGAAGATGACACTACTGGCTGACACTGTTGGGTGTGGAGCTGTTGGGTGTGGAGCATGATTATATTCTTTATTTAGATTTATCGTCACGTTGGACCCATATTCTTAATAAGGTGGCAACGTGGCCTGTCGTTTAATCATCGTCTGGGGGGTCCAAGGTGGGCGACGAAGATTTTATGAGCCCTGTAATATTCCTGATTTAGCATGCAGCTAATTGAAATATTAATTTTGCTCTTGACATTTGGTTAGATGAATAAATGGGTGGGGAGACTCACAAATCTCTTTAGTAGGAATAAATCCCTCTTAATGTGAAAATGGATCATCTTCATAGCTGGATAAAGCACCCTCATGTGTGAACAGGGGCTAATGCATGTGGACAAGGTCAAGTTTGGCCAAGTCAACAACGCTAGTATGGAGGGAGCAGATCATCAATGAGAGACAACGCAGTGTGAATGGGAGGAAGTCTCCATGATAGTAGAAACCCTAATGAGTGGGACCCAAGGTGAGAAGACTCACATTGTTTATAAGGAGGAAAAGTCAACCATAAAAGGGTATATTATTGATTATTGATTTTGTGGTCTGTATGACTTCTTGCATCCTTCAGCTATTTAGTTGAGCTTGCAGTGCTGTTTAGCATAGGGTGTTCCCGAGCGGGAATCCCACCTCTTCCCTTGAGGTAGCCTGTAGGAAGAGTATTGTACTATCATTTCCACATTCTGACATTCTGGCCAAGCTTCAGTCTTCAGCTACAATGTAGTGTCTGTTTAGATTTGTGTTGTGTTGCACGGTGTTGCAGTGGAGGGTTGAGAAACCCACTTTTTGAGCTAGTATTTCAGGGGAGGAAGAATTATTCCCATTGGGAGGTCAAAAAAGGAGGTTCTTATGCTTATTTTCAAAACTTGGCACCAGGCCAATCTATTCCCATCGTCTACAATGCAGATTCCCTCTTTTACTACGTTATTTCAATGAGCATTTGCAATGGAGGTTTCAGTGCTTATTTTGGAGGGTGAGATCTTCAATGTTAGGATCAGCCTTGCACTTGGAGACTTTGCTGGAGGAGTTCTATTCATTTCTTTGTCAGTTTAGATACCTCCTTCCAGTATTCATTTTTGCAGCTGCAATTCAGCCCTAGGGCTGCATTCTGACATTTTGGTATTTTCGGAAACCCTTCTTGGGTTGTCTAGGAAATGTGTTTGGGAGCTTAGATCTTCACTCCCAACATTTTTTGAGCTATATAACAGTAGAACCATATTTTTATATCTTTCTGTAGTAGTTGATGCCCTAAAAATGCGCTGTCATAGCTCATGGCACTTGTATAGCAGTATTTTCTCATGTATTGACATATTTGCTTAGAGGAGCCTTGTTTTGTATTGCTTGAGTGACTTGATCCTCAAGATCTTGTGCCTATGATTTGCTGATATGTTTAATAAGATGGTTGTACATTTGTCTCATGTAATGGTGTATTTTTTTATTCACTGCTCTTTCCATTATTGTGTTCATATATTGTTGCTTCCCCATTTGGGAATATTACAAACCCCCTCCCCTAGCAGGGGGTTTTTAGGGAAGTGCCCCTGAAGCTAAAAACAAATGTAAAATTGCCTTTTAAAATATTCTAATTCCATATTCAATCTAGGTCATTCATTAGATGGATGATCTAATGGTAGAAGTTATGTTTAATGTAGGGTTTTTTTTCCTAGAAGGAAACCCCTTGTTTTGTATGAGGGTATTGTATTGCGGATGTGTATTGAGTGTATAATTTGAGCAAGAACCATAAAGGGGGACTATGTGAGGGAGTAGAGGATATTACAATGGATCTGTTGTAGGTTATGTCTCTTCATTTTGCTGGATAATAGAAAGGAAGGACTGGTTGTTTCTGTGGATGTAGCTCAAGTTGGGTGAACCAAATATATCTGTGTCTGTCTTGTTTTATATGTTATTTATGTGTCTTTGTTTCTTCACATTTTATGTATATTTGGTCGAAGGTATATTTGGCTGATAAACTCGCAAGAAAAAAGGGTTCCTAGTTCGAGTGGGAGCAATGACGGAAAATGATAGGTTTAGGGTCGAGAAATTTAATGACCAAAACTACCAGCTGTGGAAGATGCAGATGGAATATTATCTGTATCAGAAATATTTTTACCGACCATTGAGCAGAAAAACAAAGAATTCTTCAGGTATGACAAATGAAGAATGGGAGATTCTTGACAGAAAGGCACTTGGAACAATACGGTTGTGCCTGGCGGCGTCGGTAGCCTTCAATATTTCAAAGGAAACGACAACAGAGGGTTTAATGACGACATTGTTGAAACTATATGAAAAACCCTTGGCCTCAAATAAGGTATTTCTTATGAAAAATTTATTTAATATGAAGATGTCAGAAGGTGGATCTGTTGCTGACCATTTAAATGAATTTAATACGGTTACCAGTCAGTTAATTTCTATAGGGGTAAACTTTGATGATGAAGTTATGGATATGTTATTTCTGTTCTCATTAACAAAAAGTTAGAATGGTTTAGTTATGGTCATTAGTAACTTTGTCTTTGGATCTAGTACTTTAAAGTTTGATGATGTTATCGGTGCCATCCTTAGCGAGGAAATGCAACAGAAAAGCTCTGGTGAGACATCGGGAAATGCTTTGAGTGCAGAGGCTAGGGGAAGAAAAATGGAAAGATGAAAGAGCTCAGGATATCACAGTAAAAAAAGGAAAGGGATATCCAAGTCCAGATCAGGGATAGCCCGCCGGAAATGCGGGAAGAAAGGACACCTAAAGAAAAACCATAATTCTGGAAAGGGAAAAGAAGGAGACACACATCAAGAAAACAATCATGAAGCAAATGTGACAGGTGATGTGTTACAAGATGCTTGGTTCTTTCTTTCTAAAATGTTATTGATGTCTGGGTGGTGGATTCGGGGGCCTCATTCCATGCCACACCTGATAAGAAACATTTTGCATGACTATGTTCAAGGATATTTTGGATAGGTTCGTCTGGGTGATGATAAATATTGTAAAATCATTGGAATGGGTAAAGTTCTTGTAAAAAAACATAATGGAAACCAATTATTATTAAAGGAGGTAAGGCATGTTCCAGATTTGAAGAAAAATATGATTTCAATAGGGCAGTTAGGTGGTGAAGGTTGTGTGATAAGTTTTTCAGATAAAACATGGAAGGTCACTAAAGGAGCCCTGGTAATAACAAACATTGTATTTCTAATTGTGTTAATTCTTTAATATCCACAGGAGTAGATGCATCATTATGGAATTATAGGCTCAGACACATGAGTGAGAAGGGGATGAAGATTCTTCATTCAAGAAACTTGTTGCCAAGTTTGCAGAATATTGATTTGGATTTATGTGAGAATTGTGTTTATGGAAAACATAAGAGAGTCAGATTTCTTATAGTTGGTAAAGAAAAGAAGAGAGAAAAATTAGAGCTTGTGCATATAGATTTATGGGGACCTGCTTAGGTATCATCTCTCGGTGGCTCGCACTATTATGTTACTTTTATTGATGATGCAAATAGAAAAACTTGGATTTATTGTATTCATAATAAATCTGATTTATTTGATACTTTGAAGAAATAGAAAGCTTTGGTTGACATTGAGACATGAAAGAAGTTGAACTGTCTTAGATCAGACAATGGAGGTGAATATTGCAGCAAAGAGTTTTATAGGTATTGTTTAGAGCATGGAATTCGCAGGGAGAAGACAGTTCCAGGAACACCACATGAAAATCGTATGTCAGAAATGATGAACAAGACAAACATGGAGGGTGCAAGGTACATGAGATTGCATGCAGGATTGCCTTTACAATTTTGGGCAAATGTTGTAGATACTGATGTTTATCTAATAAACAGAGGGCCTTCAAGTTCCTTGGATGGTGGTATTCCATAGGAGGCTTGGACAGGTAAAATGGTAAACCACTCCTTTTTAAAGCCTTTTGGTTGTGAGGCCTTTTTCCATGTTAATAAAGAAAATAGAAAAAAGCTTGAGGTAAAATCGAAGAAATGTACCTTTATTGGATATGGTGTTAATGATTTGGTTATCGCTTATATGATTATGAAAATCACAAAATCATTAAGAGCAGAGATGTAATATTCAATGAAAAGGTCCTGTATAAGGATCAGTTTCAGGAAAATAAATAGGAAAAAAAAAAAGGATACATAGTTCTTGATGAGATCACAGAAAAAGTAAAGGTGCATGAAAATAACAATAATCAAGAGCCACAATAACAAGAACCACCACAACAATAACATGCACCTTAAACACCTGAAAGTGGTGTCGGAAGATCCACCACGATAAGTAGACCCCCTGAACGATACTCTCCTTCATTATATTATTTATTGTTGACTGATTCTGGTGAACCCGAATGCTATGAATAAGAAATGCAAGTAGAAACCAGGAAGAAGTGGAGCTAGCCATGAAAGAAGAGATGGACTCATTAATACATAACCAGACTTGGGACTTTGTCAGGTTGCCTATAGGTAAAACAACATTGCAAAATAAATGGGTTTAGAGGTTGAAGGAAGAAGATGGAGGAAAACAAAGGTACACAACTAGACTTGTGGTGAAGGGGTTTGTACAGAAGAAAGGTATTGAATTTGATGAAATATATTCTCCTGTTGTTAAAATGAATTCAATCAAAACTATTTTAAGTCTTGTAGCAACAAAATATTTCCATAATGAACTATTATATGTAAAGACAACCTTTCTCCATGGAGATTTGGAGGAAGAGATCTATATGCAGCAACCACAAGGATATGAGGTCAAAGGGAAGGAAAAATTAGTGTGCAAGTTGAAGAAGAGCTTGTATGGCTTAAAATAGGCTCTGAGGCAGTGGTATCTAAAATTTGATAGGTTTATGTCTGAACAAGGTTATAATAGATGTCACTTTGATCTGTTAGGGTCCTATAATAATAGGATTCATAATTTTGAATTGACTTTTGATAGTCTTGTAAAAAATGTACATACCTTGCTTTCTGCAAGTTTTTTTCCCATATTTTGAAAAATAAAAATAAAAATGTAAAAATAAAAAAATAAAAAAGAGGTAAAAAGTCCTAAAAGAAAGATTAAAGGACTTAAAAAATATAGACCCCAAAATAAAAAGATGAGAATAAGACCTAAAAGTGAGCAAGTCCAAATGCCACTAATTTTTACTTTTCTACAAAATAAATAATTATGGCAAAGTGTCAATAAATGCCATAATCCATGATGAGTTAAACTATTTAATCTTAACTTGTCATGTTTTCAATTTCTAGTTTTAGATAGAGAATAAAGATTTGTCAGACAATTTAATCCTGACAAATCAGTAGATAGGTAGAGAATAATGAGGAGCTCAACAGTTTAATATGAGCCCTTGGATGAAATAAGGTAGATTTAGATAGTTTATGATTTAAAAGAATAAACATTTCAAGGTTGCAAGCCTAAATGCACCTGCCAAATGAAGAAAAAATGTTAGAATAAGGATGGGTAGATAGAAAGAAATGGAGAAAGCATGTAATAAATGATTATCGGGCAAAATCACTAATTTCCCCTCCCCTATAGGTATTTAGTGTTCTAAAATATTAGTCAAACAGGCTCACAACATTTCTCTGATTTTTGTTGGGACTAGACCCAAGGTTCGATGACTGGTTAGTTAAAATATTGAATTCTTATGTTAGATTCCCTTTCATCATTATTTCATCTCTCATTCATACATTATAACTCCTTTCATAAGTAAAGACTCATTCTCACTTAATGAAGCATATAATCCCATTTAATTAACTTCCATTCATTCAGAAACATACAAAAACCCTAAAAAATACTTTATACTAAGTATTGGTGAAATGATAAAAAGACAAGCTTTGCTTTACTTTTACACTTTACTTAGTAATTTTATGTATTTTTGTGTGCATTCCATTCCCCTTTTCATATTAACTTTTAACTTAGTTTATTAAATCCCTAAAAAATACCCTACCCTACTTATTAATTTCTTATATTTAAATATCCCCAAAAAACCCACTATTATAAAGTTTAAGATCAAAGTTTATTACCCATGTGCTAAATTGAAAACACCAATTAAAAGCCCTTTGGTCATTACAAATATCCTGACCCTATAGTATTTAAATGCATATACAAAGTTTAAATCACTATATAATAATTATCGCGCTCATATTTGCATTTGTTAAAACATTTCATTTTGAAGAATGTTTAAATACATGTTATACTACCCCCCCGCATACTTTATAACCCAAGTATTTTGAAATAAACCAATGTTTTCATAAATATTAAATCCTTTCCACCTATAAACCCCGCATCATATTCATTATAAACATTATATATAAAGTTTAAACCTTATATAAATGTTTTACCCCTCCGCCCATTTTAATAAAGGCTAAAGGCTTTAAACTTTATTAAACATAATTAATAAAGCTTTAAATTCCTTTCCGCGTATATGAAAGCACCGGTCCCACACCTCTCCATTCAACACAACTCCCAGATCAGTCCCAACCCTTCGCGTTCATCCCTCAGATCCAACGGCTGATACACGATATCGCATTGAAAACATGATTGTCTTGTCGAACTCCAAATGCACGTGAAATAGGTGGTTTTGCCAAGACTCCTCCCCTCCACGTGGCCTCCATTTATTGGATCGCATGGGTTTTGCTCCAAACAAATTACCACCATAACCCCGTGCGATAACCATGGTTTGGTTTTGAGTTTAAAATCTAAAACTGCCTCCTACCTGATTGGACTGGAATTTAATGCCAATTAACGCGATAGTTATATTGTAAATAAAACCTTTGGGTAACACTTTAATCAGTTAATTTGCGTGTTTAAACCTACTGCTTAGCTCCTCCCGACTGTGTTAAGCCTTTTCAAGCCCCTGCTTACCATTTTATGCCCATAACCTCAATATTTTATTGAAATCTACCATTGAAGATCGACTAAATAGCTATTCGTCGCTCCATTAAGCCGTCAGAGACCTCAAAATCAACCAAGATCATCCGAAAACCTTTCAAGAGCCGAATACCAGCATTATTAAGGTATTTCCCGACAATTCAAGCCTGCAAATTTAGTTTTAACCATCTTTAATAGAACCAAACCTTTAAATTGAGAAATTCACTAAAGCAAATTGCCTAAAAATACTAAAAAAGAGGCCAAACCCTGGGAAATTTCTCTCAGGAAACCTTGTTTTCTATTGCAAGCCTTTTTAAAGCCAATTTCCTCAAATTTCACAGTCTAAGGATCAAATTCAAGGATCTAAACGGCTAAAACCTCTGAATTACCTTGAAAACCCATTTTTTCAATCAAACCAACTCAGAAAACCGTTGTTTTCTATTTTATGCCAGTTTATATCCTCAAATTAACCTAGTTGATCAAAAAAGCCCAATAGAAGCTATCCTTAACCTAAATTGCTCAGTTTCCTCTCTGTTAAAATAAAAACTCTTGCAAACACTATAATCTTGCAGTAGTTACCCAAAATGCCTAAGAAACAGAGCACAAGCAGACCTGGAGAATCCAAAACACCTAAATCTAAGGGATCCAAAGCCCCTAAGCCTACCTGAGCCATCACTGCCAAATATGCTATAACAGTAAACCCCCTTCAACCACCTGTGGTTGCCGCTGAAAGCATTCCTTTGACTGATCTTGACTATAAAATTGTAGACCCTGTTATTGAGTTTAATTTTATAGATATACATAACTGGTGTTATGAAAAATATCTGGACAAAATGATATTCCAATTTGGGAAACCCATTTACCCAAGTATGTAGTCCCATTGACTCATCCTGGTCAAGAACTCATCAGACTATGTCAAAAATACTATGAGCTAGATCAAAGAGCTATAATAAATGCTAAAAAAGAAATACTTTTTTCCATTACACCCTAGTCTATTAATCAAATGCTACAATTGCAGCATGATCCCCAAGCAATCCCCTTGTCTATAGAGGCCTTAACTCAATTCTACTTGGCCTAGATTTCCCTAAAAGGTTCATGATCTTTCAGAATTTTATGCCTTCTCATGTTGATGTTCCAAAGATAAATCCTCCATACTCCACAGCTAAATTTCCCGAAGGTTCTAGTCATATTATCTCTATGCTATCTTTTATCCTTGGATATTTTATAGATGAGTATATTTATGAATCTATTCTTGGTTTATTGTCCACCATGTCTCCTGGTCAACCTCCATCAGTCATCTTTGACTATGCTAGTTTCATAGCAGATACCATCCACTACCAGTTGACTAAATTACCCACAAAAGGAGTTTTTAGATATTCATCTTATCTTTTCCATTTGTTTTTATTCTCTCAAGCAGAAAAAATTCTAGTTTCTTTGCAAAAGACAGATGTAGAGGGAAAACCTCTATCAATTATCTTTTGGACTTCATTACTGAGAAAAGAATCCAGTGATTCCACTTATTCAGAGTTTTTAGAACTGTTTTTGCATCCAGCAATGAGCATATTAAACAAATTAGAACAACCTAGGATCAGTGAAGAAATGAAAATAATATTGCAGCTTTCAGAGCAGAATAAAGTTTGAGATTGGTATCTCTATAAAAAACATATAGAACTAAGAATTTTTGGATCCAACTTGTTACCCTACAAGTTGCCTAAACATGGATGTATGAGAATTTTTGCACTTGAATATCTTAGAGAAATTCACAATTCAGATTCAATTAACTTTATGGCAGCCAGGAAGAAGGCCCAGTTTAAGTTAAAGAATCAAGTTGGGCCATTCATAATCAACCACAGAGATGCAGAAAAGGAAATAACAAAGAAATTATCAGAGTTCAAATTTGATGAGAGTTTTCCATGGAATTATGATCCACAAGGGATCTTAAGCAAACTAAGGGTCAAATGTAAATTAACACCCTTTATCCATGAGTCAAAGCCTGAACTAGAAAAGTTTGCCAATAAAATTGAATGGATTGAAAACAACTTGACAAAGGCAGCAAGCCAAAAAGATACAACACAAGCATTGGAAGTTGTCAAGCAGCCAGAAACATCAAGTAAAAGAGTAAGGGAAGAAAGAGGTTACACAACAGAGACAACAACTGAGGCTAAATTTAAAATAATCTATAACAAAAGGCCTAAGCTTAGTTCAGTTGATAAGGAGAAAGTAACAATTGATATTGATGAGATAGATGCTCCAGTGACCAATGATGATATAGCAAGAACCATAATCAATGAAACACTTATGGAAATTCAAAAGGAAAAACCAGTAAACCATGAGGACACACAGATGATTGAAAAACAACACAACATGGAAACCTCTTCCTCACAGCCAGTCGAGGAAAAGGACTTGGACATAAAAGAGAGGTATAAGCAAATTAAGTAGAAAAATGAGGAGATAAAGACATAAATATATTCTCAATTCCTGAAGCAGAAGCCTGGAAATAATAATAGGTTATTATCAGCATTTGAATATTCCAGCAATAAAATGATGATGTCATTTTTATAGCCTACTACCTCAACACCCAAAACAATATCAGACTATAAAAGGTGGACCTTGAGGTAGACACAAAGAATATTCATGAGCTAGACCAGATTGAGTTCCACAGACAAAATTCTGAAATGTTGTATTCTACAGTGGCAACCAAAGCAATGAGTGCCAATAAACTTCAAAATACCATACTTAATGTGCAAGATTAGATGAATATGGATAAAGCATCACTTTATGCCAAGGACCTAAGGATCAAAGCCTTATAGGAACTAGTTTTATAGGTGGGATATGATCCCTCAAACATCCAAGCAACAAAAATATTGGTCGAGAAAAAGAATGAAGACATAGCAGCTTTGAGGAAACAACTCAAGCTTCCTCAAAGTGAGCATCCACAAATAAAGGAAATCCTCCAGGATCAAAGTGAAAAAGAAGAAATGATTAAGCTCATACTTAAATTGACAACTCAAATTAAAGAGATGGAAACACAAATGGACCAGCTTGTCCAAGAGAGAGAGACTGTAAAAGAACCAAAAATTCCTATAATTCCTCCAGTCATCCCAGTAATTACTAAAATAGTGCCTTCTACTTTAGGAGAGAAATTAACACCAAAGGGCCCACTGGAAACTGCAGTGTCAGTGACTTCAGCCACCATTTCAACTACAGAATCTTCTACCACAAATGTACAAAAAACAGATGAAGTTTGCCAGATTGTCAAAGCCATGGAAGAGATGTCTTTAAAGATAAATGAAATAAACAGACTGAATAAGATGATTTAAAATATTGAGAGTGCAAATAAGACAACTCAGATCAATGCCAGAACTCATGAGCAGAAAGCAATCAGATTGGGAGAGAAGCTGAAGAATTTACAAAAAGAATTGACTTTCATAGAGAAGATCTCATACATTAAAAATCATCTTTGGACTAACATAATTGAAGCCATTCATAATCAATGGCCTTCAATTCAGGTTATATATGAGTAGAAAGAATTGTTATTAGCATCCTAAACAAAGATACAAAAGAAAAAGGATGAGTTGACTGATAAGCCTGCACAAGCTTTAAAACTCATTACATGTCTAAATAGAAAGAACAGGGAGGAACTTGAAGAATTGCAAGTATTAGACAGGACAGAGACAATCTTGCAAATCAGAAAGGTTGTCACTAAAAATAATGAATAATCTTGAAGAAAAGTGTGAAGCCATGAACCTTGCCATAACTAGATTTATGGTAAAGGCTTACCAGACATACATGTTTTCAATGAGAAAATTATGCCACAAAAGGACTATGACAAAAAGATTAGAGAGTTTGCTCAAGAGCAAGTAAACAAGTAATTAGCACAAGGCACTCCTACAGGCAAAGTTTTGCTTCAGTATTTTGAGGATTTATTCTTTCTACAACATGAAATGAAGCACCTCTTTGTCATCAAGCCTACTTTTGCAAGATACACAGAGGCTGATGAAAACTTCAAGAAGCTGAAAAATGTCCAAATTCCAAAAGCAGAAGAGTGGCAAACTTTCACATATTTGATGTAAAGATAGAAGGTAAAAACAATGAAAAAGTTACCTAGAGATAGTTAAAAGAAAGATAAAATGAAAAGACAGTTTGCTGATTTTTACTGCTAAAAGATAATTTTACAACAGTAAAACAGTAAAACTAATGGTCAAAGAGTATCAACGTTAAAGAGCATTAGGTTAAAGAGTATCAGCAGGAAAGAGTATCAACGAAGGCAAGTCAAATACATGAAAATATCTAACAACCAGCAAGCAGGACACATTGGCAGCCAAAAGCTCCTTGTTAACAAAATAGTTCTATTTATTTTGGATAAAAGAGGACAACTTGCTGATTTGTTAAGCAACTGTCCCTTTTATTATGTAATGATATTTTCTTTTTCCTAAATTTATTCCTAGAACTCTTCTAGGATATTTGTGATACTTTTTGCATAAATACTTCAATTTCAGGAGTATTTAGTGTGGAATAAAATTGCTGGACTTACTATAGACATTTTTGTTGAACATTGGAGGCTATTGTGTGTTTGAATTCGAAGTAGTAGACTGGACAAGCTAACTAGCATCATAATTTAGGATCCCTGTGATAAGCTGATGAGTGAAGTACTTCCTACTTGTCATTGTTTCCTTTTATAAGTTTCATGCATTCATTTTATGTTTGTTCTGTTTGAATGTGTAACTAGGAGTATTACTACATGATTAGTCAAGTGCTCCCTGTCTTTAACTAGTTGCCATTTTAATGTTTTCTTCTAATTTCCGGTGAAAGGAACCCTTAATTGCTCCTTCTCCCGTTTGACCTCTGCCTTCTACTTCCATTTTCCGGATCAAAAGATCTTAATTTCCCTTTATCCCGATCATACCACCTCACAAAAAACCACTTTCCCAAATCTCTGAGCGTTATCTATCTTGCCTTGAATATATTTGTACCTTTTTGGCCTTTATTTCTAGTGCTGCTAGTTTGATTTAGACCCCATAGCCCAATGGACAAGTAGATTTATCTCTATCTTACCTCCAAGTGATTTTTCCCACCAAACCCTTTAAACCAAAACCAAATTGTACTTTCATAACTAGCCTAATATTATAATTCAAAACAAAGTTAAACTTTAAAGAGAGTGCCCTCTCTGAACCCTAGGAAGGCTAGATCCTAGAGTTTGAAGTAGGTTTGTGGTTACCTCTAATATTCTTTGACTAAAAACTCAAAATCCCACAACTTGAGAATTTACTAGAGTGTTAACATGATCATTGTGTTTATCTGAAAAAGAAAAATGATGGCAGTTATATTATATTGTTATTGTATGTCGATGACATGTTTGTTGCAGGGTCTAACATGCAGGAAATAAATGTGCTCAAAGGAAAATTGGCCAATTCATTTGCAATGAAGGATTTGGGAGATGAAAAAAAAATCCTTGGTATGAGAATAACTAGAGATAGGAAAAATCACAAATTAACATTGTCTCAGAATGAGTAAATACAAAAGGTGTTGAAAAGATCTAATATGCAGAATTCAAAACCAGTTAGTACACCTTTGGCTAGCTATTTCAATCTTAGTAAGGAGATGTGCCCCAAGACCCAAGAAGAAATGGATTATATGTCTAAAGTTTCATATGAATCACCATTTGGAAGCTTAATGTATGCAATGGTTTGCACAAGGCCTGATATTGGACATGCAGTGGGAGTTGTAAGTAGGTACATGAAAAATCCAGGAAAAAAAACATTGGATGGAAGTGAAATGGATTCTCAGATATTAAGAGGTACCACAAATCAAGCATTATGCTTTGGTGGTTCAAACATTGCTTTAGATGGATATGTTGATGCATATATGATAGGTGATAGAGATAACAGGAGGAGCACTACAAGGTATGCATTTAAAGTAGGTGGAACAAATGTCAGTTGGGTTTAAAAAATGCAAAGTGTTGTTGCAACTTTCACAACAGAAACAGAGTAGGTTGCTACTACAAAGTCTAGTAAGGAAATGATTTGGTTACAAAGGTTTATGGATGAATTGGGTAAGAAGCAGTAAATGTGAAGGTTTTAAGTGACAACTAGAGTGCCATTCATCTTGCAAAGAACTCAACATTTCATTCAAGGACTAAACACATACAACTCAAGTAGAATTTCATACGGTTAGTGTTGGAAGATGGACCGTTGAAGTTGGAAAATATACACACTAGCCAGAATCTTGCAGATATGTTAACAAAAGTTGTATCCAGGGAGAAACTGAGATTCTGCTCAGTTTCAATTGGTCTTCAAGTATGATGATGAATATGAGAAACACCCAGGTCCAAAGTGGAGTCATTTTCCAACGAATGAAGTAGCGATGGAGTTGCCACGATCAATCTCCAAGTGGGATATTTTTGGGTGTGGAACCTGATTATATTCTTTATTTAGATGTATCGCTGCATTGGACCCTTGTTCTTAACAGGTTGGCAATGCCGTCCGTCGTTTAATCTTCATTAGGGGTGTAAAATTACCTTGTAAAATATTATAATTTCATAGTCAATTTGGGCCATTCATTAGGCAGATAATATGATGGTAGAAGTTGTGTTTAATGTAGGGTTTTTTCCCTAGAAGGCAACCCCTCGTTTTGTATGAGGGTATTGTATTGCGGCTGTGTATTGAGTGTATATTCTGAATGAGGACCATAAAGGGGGATTGTGTGAGAGAGCAGAGGATATTACAATGAATCTGCTATAGGTTGTGTGTCTTCATTTTGCTGGATAATAGAAAGGAAAGAATAGCTGTTTCCATGGACGTAGCCCAAGTTTGGTGATATGTGTCTCTCTTGTTTTATATGTTATTTATGTGTTTGTGTTTCTGCATATTTTACGTGTTCCATTGCTTTGTCATATATAATTTTCTAACACATGCAAAGATCCCGTCCTTGGATAAGCCACCCGATGGTGTACGACTGTGGGTGTGCTATGGTCGGTAAGCCCAACCACTTCACAACCTCTACTGAAATGAGGTTCATTTGGCTCTCGCTGTCGAAAATGAACTGTAGTGGGGAACCCTTTACCCACATCTCGGAATGGAAGAGGCGCCCCCCCTCCTATGGATCTTCTGGTTCCTCCTTAGGATTCTATTGTCCTTTGAGATGACCGTGGTCAGTAATCATGCCAAAGAATCTAAAATGTTTTGTTTGGATTTTGAAATATTTGGAGAACCAATGCATAAGATAAACTTTAATCAAATAATTAAGGTTTTTAAATCTTATAGATAATATCAGTAATTATAAGTGAGGGCTGCTTGTTTATCTCACACAGTAATTAATATTTAATTGTTCGATTAAGTGGACTTGTGTAAGAGAATATGATTATTAAATATTCAAATTGATTTTTTCATTAAATCATAAGCCAAAAAACCTTTAAACATTGTTCAAATATTCAACAAAATATATCTAATATCATCAAGACACGGATAATTAATAAATAAAAGCGACTTACATTAACAAATTATTAAGTAAATCGGTCTTTATAATGATAATAATTTCAGGATGAATGATAAGGTTACTAAAACAAAGTCGACCTCACCTAGTTATCTTGACAATAATTAAATATATGAAGAAACAAAATGATTTAATAAAACTGGAAAAACTTACAGAGGAAAAACAGAGCTATGAAATAAATTCAGAATCCTTCTTATATTAGTGATGATTAGAAAGACTTGATACAATTTCTGCTTTACAAAATCTTCTCATGCAAAGGTGCAACCTTGAATACTTCTATGAATGAAGTATTTATATAAAAATAAAAAACAAATTACAATCACTGCATGTGTGACAAAGAAATCTATAATTTCTCAAAATGAACTGAAAGGAAAGAAATTGATCTAAAAGGAATGCATCTACGTTTCTGGCCCTGTTTTGCTGGAAGATTGTTGTTGAGTCATCACCTTTTTAGTACTGTGATGGAAAACTGAGTGCTGTGCTGGTGAAATATGTTGTATGAACGCCCTTTTCCTGTCTTGACCCGTGGTGTCTATCTTCTACTCGAGTCCTTTATGTCATGTTTAACCCTTTTTTAAAACAAAACAATGTAAAAAACCATATACCCAGACTTGAAATTCTGTAGACTTTAGTTCTGAACTTTATTGCATCCATAGAAATATGGCACATCACATGTTTTATAGTTTATGATATGAAGAATGGAATCGGCGATGCGATGCGAAGTATGGAGGTGACGTGGCAGGAGGGTGATAGTTTCGATGATGTGGAACAATGGAATGGGAATGGTAGCGAAGGAACATTGTATAGCAGTGAGTGTAGTATTATGGTGGGGCCAACTGCATCACAAATCACAATCGAGACCGGATAGGTTTTGGAAATATGGTTAAACTTTAAAATTTGCGAAATGCAATGAGCGAAAAGTTAAGATATGTGCGATGCGATACATATCGCACATCGACAATCGCAAGATTTAAATTTTGGTGGAAATGGAATAAGTTATTTTTGTCTATATTCGATGAGGTATGTTTGAAAATTTCCGACATATTTTTTTGCGATGCGAAAAGGTATGGTTTAAACAAGTAAAGTTGCAATCCTGTGATGTGATGGATATCTCACATCGCAAGTTTTAAGGTTTTCTGGAAAAATGCAAAAAGTTATAATCGCCGATCTGCAAAGTGGTATATTTTTCAATGTGCGATGGATGGTGGGGGAAAAGGTGACGTGGCAGGGAGAAATGGCCCCACTTTAATCGCAATCGGGGAATTAGGAAGGCGGAGGTAAGTGAAAACAATGATATAGCGATGTGAAAAAGGTAAAGTAGAAAGATAGAGAGGAAAGGTGGAAAAGGTAAGGTTTATTTGCGCGCGACGGGTGAATAAGTCCCACTATCATCGCATATCGCATTTTGGAAGGTTTGTAGGAGATGACAATTAAAGGATTTTGCGATTTGGCCAATGCGAAAAGCAATTTGAGTGTGCGGTAAAGAAAATAAAAAATGAATGACATAGGGAAAATGAAAATGAAAAGGGATAAATGGAAGGGTGATTTTTTATATGGTTTTAAAACTTGGAACATGGGAAAAAATGCTTAGGATAGTGTTTTTAAACCATATAAATAAATCTTCTTTATTGGGCGCATTTAGACTAGCAGCCAATGAAATTTTTAAAACATAAATGAAGCTTTCCTTTTCTTTTTTCTTCCCTAACATTTTATTTCATTTGCCTTCTTTATTTAGGGTAGCTAACACCTATCATTTTATTGATATGGATGTCTATAAAATAGTCAAATTTTCCTAACTTTTTTAACTTTTTCGTTCTTTTGCATCCATATCCTACCTTAACATTTTCAAAATTATTTGACTACTTATGCTCACTTATCAAAAACAAATAATGTTACAATAGGATCTTCGTGGTGGCAATGATGGCATTGGTCTCCACATCAGTAATATGTTTTCCTTTTGTCAATCCCCTTGTCAGGTTCTGATTCATAGTTGGAGCATGCATCCGATTCAAAAGCCTTCAATTCGGCCACCAATGACTGCTTGGCTCAAAACTCTCTTATGTTGTGAGTGGAGCTCTTTTGGAACTCACACCACTTTCCCTTGTCCTTCTTTGGCTTTATGGTGTTTTTCTTTGCTTGAGACTTTGGCGGGTTATTGTGGGCCGCCCTGCCTTGGATTTGTCATTTGTTATGTGGTTTGAGGGCATCTTTCCCTTGCTTCCTATTTGTAGATCCAAATTGTCGCTTCTTCTATTTGAACTTCTACTCAATCTTGGAAGCATACCGGTATGCTGCATGAAGCGAGGAGATGTCGAGGAACTCCAATTCCTCCTAAATGTATCTGTGTAGACAACTGTGGTACTTCAACACCAAATGTTTCTCTGAACCTTTGACACCAATTTTTTTTTGCGTAGGGTATGGAACATAATCGTCAGATCATGGACATCTTGATCCCTTTGTTGTCGCAGCGCAGTCCATTGTATGTACTTGTCCTCATATCTCCCCATGGGATAATATTGTTCCTTGATGTCGTCTTGGAAAGAATCCCAAGTGGGTGTGGTCGAAACAGATAGGGTTCCCTCTCATCCTTTTTCTCACAGTAGGTTTCCCACCAGCCCTTGACATGAGGGGTGGCTTTGAGGAGTGCAGAAGTAATCTTTTCCTGGTTGGAAAAGTCATGAATCAACAAATACCATTCTAAAAGATTCAACCATCTATCTATGACATCTACATATATTTGTCCCTCAAATATGGGAATTTCAAAGTTTACTTGTACCTTAAAAGGAGTTGTTCCTCCAGAGTGGTTGCTAGATACAGATGCGTCATTGGTGAGCAGTCGTTGAAGGATCTGGTTAAAGTTGTCCATCATCGCGTTACTTTGTTTCTCAAGGGCCTCATCGAGCAATATTTTTATAGGATCTCTTGCTCCCTTTTCTTTCTTTTCATCCCCCATGGGCAGTTGTCGGGGTTTGCGAGGCTGATCTTGCAAAGGTTCAACCAGATCGAGCCCCAAATCCTTATACGCTGACCTCGTTGGGGACATGAAAAGAAGAATCGAGAAAGAGAAAATCACTCTGATACTCTTGATCCAGACTTATGCAGGAACTCAATAAAATACAGAAATACACATAAATGCAGAGATGTAACAAAAATGAGACTTCATTTCATTAATATCACATAATTGAAATATGCTTACCGACATAATGGAAATAAATTAGCTAGGGCATTGGTAGGTTATCTTTGAGAAGAGATGTGGTGGCTATAGGCCTCTGAATTGTGTTACAATGAGACTTGAAGGCCTATTTATTATTGAGAAAAAATGGAAAACCTTAAACATCCAAAAACCCAACCCTACTAGATGAAACACCAAACTATGGGCCACGTTGGGGTAAATTGGTACATCAATTTCTCGGGGTCGTAACTTTGCCATACGATCTCTATTTGACACACATGATACCTCATTGGAAATATCTATTTGAGGACTACAACTACTAATATCAAATTTCAATTCAAAGACTCAAACTATACAAATGTGATTTTCCAAAAATACGTTGTTTATGGCCTCAAAACGACTCCGGAAGTTCAGGACTCGAAAAACTGCCAAAAATAGTAAATTGTGCTACAATTAAGGAAATTGAAAAACTAAAAGAAACAATGGCGGGGGTCCAAGTGGAATAGGTGGGTGGCCACCAATATCCATCTAGATCATTCCTCCCCCCTTAGGAAAAAATGTTCCCCATTGCGTTGAGTTCCTCCATGAGATGAGGAAAATTCTGCTGAACTTGGTCCCTAGTGAGCCACTCGCCCTGGCGAAGGAGTTGGCCTGCTTTGACAACTCGATGTAGCTGGATCCTGTGTTGAAAAATGTTCTTGATTTGTGTGTCGATGATATGATCAGTGGTGGCTTGTTCCATGTAGTCTAGGTTTAGCTCTGTTGGTATGAGTTGTTCTACCATGTCAGATGTGTCCAGTAGAGGTGGAAAGGAGGGTCGAAGGCGGTCCACATTGAACACTGGGTGTAGACCAAGGAATGGTGGAATACTGATGTTGAAGGAATTCCCACTACAGCCTTGGTGATGGTGTATGGCCCATATCAGAGCGGTTATAGCTGTGATGTACATTGGGGAGGCTCTCATCCCATGTGCCTGGATGGTTTGAGTTGTACATGCGTTGAATGTGTACGATCATCATGTTGACGACCTTTGTCTGGCCATTAGTTTGGGGATGGAAAGTTGTGGAATTGGTGAGCTTGTTGTCGAGCATTGACCAAAGTATGGACCAAAATGTACTAAGGAACCTTTTGTCCTAATATGAGATGATAGAATGTGGGATCCCAAAGTGTACCCACACTTGTTCAAAGAAGAGTTTAGCAGTGCCTTCTGCTGTGATATTCTTCTTGCAGGCCACCATAATGGCCATCTTTAAGAATCTATCGATGACCATGAATTTTTTTTTGTTTCCATGCTTAGTAGAAGGAATTCCTGACATGTAATCCATGGAGATGGATTCCCAACGTCGACTAGGGGTAGGCAACGAAGTAGAGAGGCCTTGCTTCTTGATGGTCGGTTTGGAAATGACGCATGCAGTGTAGGATCTGATGTCCTTCTCGACATATTGTCGAAGGTCCGACCAATAAAAATACTGTTGCAGTACTGCCACTGTTTTCTCGACCCCAAAATTCCCAGTGACCCGAATGTAGTGCACTTCCCAAATAATCTTGGCACACTCACTTGAAGTAACATAAAGGTGTCCTAGGTGACATAATAATACATCCTAGAGGTGAAAATTTGGAACCTTTTTACCCTCGAAGAGCGTCTTGTTTGTGTGGCCAAATTATGGATCGCTCCTGTAGAGAAGTAATCAATCAGAAGTCTCGTGCCCACAAGAGTTGACTCAAGGGCCAAGTGATATGAGCGAATCCCAACACGAACCTGCGATATAAATTATAAAGACCGAGAAAGTTGCGGAGCTCTGTTAGAGTGGTTGGGGCTGGCTAATCCTGAATGACTTGGATCTTGGCTGGATCCACATGCACCCCTCACTCATCAATAATGTATCCTAGATAATGAACCCAGGTCATGCAAAAAGTGCACTTCTCCAAATTGGCACACAACTTGTGTTGCCACAGTGGTTGGAGGACCTGTCGAATGTGGTGGAGGTGCTCTTCCCAAGTCTAGCTGAAGATTAGGATGTTATCCAAGTACACTACTACAATAGAGTTGGTGAATGGCTGCAAGATGTCGTCCATCAACCTCATGAAGGTTGCGGGAACATTCATCAACCCGAGAGGCATGACCAACCATTTGAAAAGGACCTCCTTGGATTTGATGGAGGTCTACCATACATTAGAGGGTTTGATTGGAACCTGGTGATACCCGGAATTCAAGTTGATCTTGCTGAAATATTTCCCCCCCTTGAGTTGGTCCAAAAGGTCATCAATCCATGGGATCGGGTACCTATTCAGGACAATGATCTTTTTCAACACCCGATAGTCAATATAGAGTCTCCAAGTTCCATCCTTCTTCTGCACTAACACGACCAGGCTCCCACAGGGCGATGAACTCGGCTGGATGTGACCTTTCTGTAATAGCTCCTGAATCTACCTCTTGATTTCATCGTTCTCTAGAACAAAGCGCCAATAGATTGGTCCATTGGGCAGCGACGCACCTGGGGTCAGATCGATGGGGTGCTTGACCTGACAGTGCAGAGGCACCCATGCAGGTGAGGTGAATATTTCACTGTACTCCTCCATGACCTTGTCCATTTGTTATTGTCATGCAGAGGAGCCCTATCTAGAGGTCGTTGCAATAATATTCTTCTTGTCCTGAGGGTGGATCATCAGGAAAATAAATTTCCTAGTTTTGGAAATGAGCTTACTACATTGCTTTATAGTAACCAAAGAGATGGTGGAAAGTGGTGCTACCTCTGGTAACCTATACAACTTATTGAACAAAGTAAAAATAACAACGTGAGGTCGGGACTCATACAAAACATGTCGGTTCCACAAGTATGTTTGGCCTAATAATACATCACAAACATCAAGAGGAGCAATGTCACATAATACTTTATCTATCAAGGGCTTAATGTTATAGGGAAGACAACACTGCTCGCTGAAACAAAGATCTCATCCTTGGTGAAGCCACCTGATGGTGTACGATTGTGGGTGTGTTGTGGTTAGCAAGCCTAGCTTCTTCAAGACCTCTTCTGAAATGAAATTCTTTTGGCTCCCGTTGTCAAAAATGAATTGCAGTGTGGAATATTTACCTACATCTGGGAATTGAAGAGGCACTACCCCTCCTCCAAATCTTCCAGTTCCTCCTTCTGGATCTTCGTGGTGGCAATGGTGGAATTGAGCTCCGCATTGATAATTTTCTTCCATTTGTAATTCATCTTGTCAAGTTCGGATTCAGAGTCAGAGCATGCATCCAATTCAGAAGCCTTCAGCTCAGCCACTAGTGACTCCTTGGTCCAACAATCACTTTGGTTGTGAGTGGAGCACTTATGGAAGTAACACCACTTTCCTGTGCCCTTCTTTGGCTTCGTGGTGTTGTTCTTTGCTTGCGGGTTTGGCAGGTTATCCTGTGCCTGCCCACCCTGGCTTTGTCCTTTGTTTTGCGGTTTCAGGGCACCTTTCCCTTGCTTAAAATTCACAGATCCAAAGTCTCGCTTATTCTGTTTCAACTTTTACTCAATCTTGGCACCATACCAATATGCTACACCAAGTGAGGAGATGTCCTTGTACTCCCACATGACCTTGTCCAGTTGTTGTTGTCATGCGGAGAAGCCCTGTCTAGAGGTCATGGCCACAATATTCTTCTTGCCCTGAGGGTAGATCATAAGGAATTTTTTTTTTGCGATTTTGGAAATGGGAATACTACATTTCTTTGTAGTAACCAAAGAGATGGCGACAGTTGGTGCTACCTCTAATATCCCGTACAAATTATTTCCCAAATTAACATTAATAGCGCGACACAACATGTCCCTTCCACAAGTATGGTTGGCCTAATAATACATCACAAACATACAAAGGAGAAATTTCACATAATACCTCATTTGTGAAGGGCTTGATTTTGTAGGGAAGGTGACACTACTAGTTGACGCGAAGATCCTGTCCTTGGAGAAGCCACCTGATGGTGTACGACTGTGGGTGTGTTGTGGTTGGCAAGCCTAACTGCTTGACGACCTCTACTGAAATGAGGTTGTTTTGGATCCCTCTATCAGTAATGAACTACAATGGGTAACCCTTTACCCACATCTAGGAATGGTGGCATTGGTCTCCACATCGGTAATCTGTTTCCCTTTGTTATTCCCCTTGTCAGGTTATGATTCAGAGTCAGATCATGCATCCGATTCAAAAAACTTCACCTCGGCCACTAGTGACTGCATGGTGCGACACTCACTGGTGTTGTGAGTGGATCTCTTATGGAAATAACACCACTTTCCCATGTCCTTATTTTAATTTGCGGTGTTGTTCTTTGGTTGCAACTTTGGTGGGTTATCCTGGCCCACCCCGCCTTGGCTTTGTCCTTTGTTCTGCGGTTTGGGGGCACCTTTCCCTTGCTTACAATTTGTAGATCCAAAGTCTGTAAGAATTTACAGGGTAAGCTCCTTAGATAAAAAACCAAAGGTCACCGCTCACAAACAGATCACAAATCAGTACACCACTATCATCACGTGGTTAAAACCATCGAAGAGGGAAACAATCCACGGCCTGAGCCAATGCGGCCACTTTAGGAAATTTATTAATATAAAAAAAAAGATTACATATGTTTCTCTTATAAACAGTTACCAGACAAATGACCCTCCATGCTCTTAAAATAGAGATCATGGACCAATCGGGTGTTAAGCCACAGATCAAGTGTCGTTAATATCGAGGAGAGAGTGAACTGTCAGATCACTATAAATCGTGACCGTCGAATTATAAGTTACAAATGTACACAGTAAAGAAACACACTTTACCTAACTCTACACTACACCAAGTTATACTTAACTATTTCCTATGTGTCGGAATATCCTAACATCCCCCCTTAAGAACAACTTGGGATAGGATTGAAGGATTTACAAAGGTGACACAAAAGGAGCCTATTTCGTATGTGTCGAAATACCCTAACATACCCCCTTAAGAAAAAATTGGGATATGATTGAAGGATTTAAAAATGTGACACAATAGGAGAATGAAGGAGGCATTAGAGCCTATCCCCCCCTTAATGATAACTTTCCTGAACTCCAAGCATGGATCGAAGTTCGGTAAACTTCGCTTCTGTGAGAGCCTTTGTAAAGTATCGACTACTTGATCATTGGTGGAGTTCAATGAATTCATTTTGGAAACAGGGGAGAAGGTCTCAGTATAGTCAATGCCTTCAACTTGTGAAAATAATTTAGCAACAAGACAAGCTTTATGTTTATCCACTTTTTCATCTGGTCCAAAATTTGTTTTGTAAACCCATCCACATCTCACAAGTTTTCTTCCTTTTGGAAGAGGAACAAGATCCCAAGTATCGTTTGCCAATAAGGAATGATATTCTTCATTCATAGCTTCATCCCAATTTGGATGACCAGAAGCATCTTCAAAGGTGTATGGATCAGGACTTTCTGGAACTTGAGCCAATAAGGAAGAGGCTCTTTCAAATTGAGAACGTGTACGTCGTCGATCTGCAGGGTCACCTGCAAGAGAACCTGCTGCATCCCTAGTAAAGCGGACCCATCTTGGAAGCTGTAGAGCGGAAGGAATATCTTCAAGAGGTGGAGGAGGATTGTCATCCTCACTGTCATCATCTGAACTAGAAGGAATGCTATCAAAAATAGAAGAGATAGAGAGAGGTGGCACATATTCCAAATCAGGCTCGCAAGCCAAAGGTGGCACACTTGCTGAACTAGGCTTGTAGGCCGATATATTTTCATCAAATTTTACATCTCTTTTAATATTATATTTTTGGATTTTGGTTGAAGAATTCTATATCCTTTGACATCTTCAGAATATCCAACAAAAATGCATTTTTCACTCTTAGGTTCTAAGGCTTTATGTTTCACATCTGGAATATGGGCCCAAGCATCACTTCCAAAACCAGTGACTTACATACGGCTTTTGATTAGGCTCCAATCTTCTTAGGTTATATTCTTTAAAACCTTAGTAGGAGTGCGATTTACTATGTAATTTGCACAATTAATTGCTTCTGCCCAAAAATTGAGACCAAGTCCTTTAGATTGAAGCATACAATTAGCCATTTATTTTAAGGTGTGATTCTTCCTTTCAGCTACACCATTTTTTTGTGGAGTATATGAAACATTATGTTGTAATTGAATTCCATGCTGAGTGAAAAAATTGATAAATTTGTTGTTAACATATTCTCCTCCATTTTCTGATCTTAACTTAAGAATTTGATGTCCAGATTGTTTCTCAACAAATTCCTTAAAGGCCAAGAGCATGTTAAAAACTTCACTCTTGAGTTTTAAGAAGTATACCCAAGTGCGTCTGGAAAAATCATCAATGAAAGTTAAGAAGTACTTGCAACCAGAGAAAGAAACAACATGAAATGGACCACATAAATCACTGTACACAAGCTGCAAAGGGCCTCAAGCGTGCCAAGAGGCACATTTGTCAAAACTATCCTGATAATGTTTTATGAGTACACATCCGGAGTAAACACCATCTTAGAAAGATAGCATAGGAAGACCCATCACCATATTTTCCTTACATAGAGTTTGAAGAGAGTGATAGTTTAAGTGACCAAATCGCTCATGCCAAAGTTTTCTCACTTCATAAATATGAAAAACAAAAACGAAACTTATACAACCTTGTGGAATCATCAGCAATTCCAGTAGCTAAAATATGTCTAAGATATTTGAGGTCCTTGATTACAACATCATGAGGTGAGAATTCTATTATTTTCCCTTCACTTGAATGAGTTATCTGATAAACAGATAGAAGGTTGCATGACAAGGTAGGAACAAATAGTACATCATTAAAATGACCATTATCTAGATGAATGGTTCCATATCCTACAACACTAAGAGATCTATCATCACCAACATAAATATGTTTGGTGTTACAATCATTTAAATAAGAAAACATGGCTTTATTTTTGGCCATATGGTAAGAAGCTCCAGAATCAATGAGCCACTCATGAGAATGAGAAGAAGAAGATACATTTAATGCATAACCAGATGCTTGACAACCACAAGCAGAAAGTGCCATTACTGAAGATGAAGTTGGAGAGGTCTCCAAATTCATGTGGTGCTTCTTCATTACTACTTCCAAGGCTTCCATCTTCTTAAGACATTTGGACTCTATGTGGCCATCACGATTACAAAAGTTGCAATGTCTATTTGTTTTCTTCACTTTTTTTTTAGTTGCCTTATCAGTTTGGTGAGTTGCTTTTTCAGTTTGTGGCTGAAATTGCTTAGGACCCTTGTTTGGTTTAGGATCATACTTTTTAGGATACTGCTTCTTGGGATTCTTTTGATATGGTTGCTGTTGGGCTGCTAAGGCTTTCTTAGAAGCGTTTCCAGAAGTGATAAGACAAAGGTGTAAGAGTTTTTCTTGTTCTCTTATCAAAGAATCACAAAAGGCATCAAAATAGGGGTTCTTGTAGGCGGTTCCTGAATAAATGATGGCTTCTCTAGTGGAATGGAAGGTGGAAAAAAATACAAAGTATATAGGGCCAAGAATAGCAAGAATGGAATAGATGAGGCTACCATCTTCATTTTTGACCTTACAACCTTCTAAAATAACTCTAAGGGTCTTGAATTTGGAAAAAAAAGTCTTCAAGAGAGGAGAAATTATTGGGGTCTAAAGTAAGCAACTCATTTTCAAGCTAGTGGGCCCTGATTTGATTTTGAATGCAAAAAACACTGTTTATATTTTTCAGGGCTTCATCAGGGGTGTCAATTTCAAGGATATGAAATCAAAGATCCTGAGCAATGGACATTCCTATCAACCCTCGTTCTTGATCTTGTTTATTTTACCATTTAGTGGCTTTATCATCATCATAAGGTTTAGTTTCTTGTCCTGTGGCTATTTTATAAATCCCTTTATTTATAAGTAAATCTACCATGTGGCGTAGCCATTGGAAATAATTGGTGCTGTTAAGAATAACTAGGCATGCACTCTCCATTTTTAAAAAAAAAAAAATGAAGCTGAAAAGAGCTGAAAATAACTACTTCAATGGAAATATCTTGAAAAATTAGGTCGATTAAAAAAAACGGCTCGAAAAACGGCTTCCGGATGAAGAAGTTATGCCTTTTTGAAAAAAAAAGGAGTTACAGATGCCGAATAGTTACGAGAACGGTTTGAAATTTGATGATGAATTTCTACTTTAAAAAAAAATCCTGCCCCTTTAACAATTTTTTTTTACAAAAAGAAGCTTGAGAAAGAGACTTGAACCCAAGACCTCTATTCTCATAAACTAACTTCTCACCAAGTGAGCTTGTAAAAGGATTCTTTAATTGTTTGAGTTTTGTTTTTTTTGTTTTTGTTTTTTTTTTCTTAGCCTTAGGTGTGCGTGCTTTTTCCTACACAAAAACAAAAAATCCGAGAAAAAAAATGAAATGCAAGCCTTACGACATAACGTTAGATTTCTGGTTAGCCTTACTGGCAACTATCTATTTTTTCACTATTTCTGATTTCCCGAGATCGCACAAAGATGCAGGGAAAGAGCATACGTAGCAAAAAAATCCTCGTCTTACTGATTCTGATTTGCCAATATCACACACAGTGCAGAGAAAAGAGCATACACAGAGAAGAGTATATATCCGACAATAAAAAATAAAAATAAAATATAAATTGAAATAAGTACAGGGAACCGAAATAAACAAAATGATTAACAAATATAACTGCAAAACAAATACTTTATACCTCCATATCTACAATGACATAACTTGGGCAACCAGAAACCTTTTCGCATGAAACGAAAGGGGTTACTCACTATAACAGATGCTCTGGACACAACATAGTAGTTCTTCAGGCCCGAAAATGTACAGAAATAGTAGATCTAACAAACGACGGTCACATGTAGTCAAACCGACTTCGGATTTGGATCAACGATGGACGCGACCCTCAAAATAGCTTTGATACCATGTAGGAATTTACAGGGTAAGTTCCTTAGATAAAAAACCAAAGTTCACTGCTCACAAACATACCACAAATCACTACACCAATATTATCACGTGGTTAAAACCCTCGAAGGGGGAAACAGTCCATGACCTGAGCCAACGTGACCACTTCAGGCAATTTATTAATATAAATAGAAAGATTACATATATTTCTCTCATAAACGGTTACTGGACAAATGACCCTCCATGCTCTTTAAATAGAGATCATGGACCAATCGGGTGTTAAGCCACATATCAAGTGTCATTAATACTGAGGATCAAGTGTCGTTAATTGGGTGTTTCTCGAGGGCCTCCTTAAGCAATATTTGGATAGGATCTCCTGCTCCCTCATATTTCTTTTCGTCTCCCATGGGAGGTAGTCGGGGTTTGCGAGCTTGATCTTGCAAAGGTTCAACTAGATCGAGCCCTAACTTCTTATACCCCAACCTCGTTGGGGACATGCAAAGAAGGATTGAGAAAGAGAAGATCGCTATGATACCACTGATCCAGACTTATGCAAGAACACAATAAAATATATAAATACACATAAACACAGAGATACAACATAAACAAGACTTCATTTCATTAATATCACATAATTGAAATATGTTTACAGACAGAATGGGAATAAACTAGCTAGGGCTCTTGTAGCTTATCTATGAGAAGATATGTGGTGGCTACAAGCCTCTGAAATGTGTTACAATGAGGCTCTAAGGCCTATTTATTATTTAGAAGCAATGGAAAACCCTCAATATCCAAAAACCTAACCCTAGGAGATGAAACGACAAACTATGGGCCCTGTTAGGGTAAATTGGTACATCAATTTCTCAGGATCATAACTTTGGCATATGATATTCATTTGACACACATGATACCTTGTTATAAATATCTATTCGAGGACTAAAAATAGTGACAACGAATGTGAATTTCCAAAAAAATATCGTTGAGGACCTCAAAACGGCTCCAGAAGTTCAGGACCAGAAAAACAACCAAAAATAGTAAATTGTGCTACAATTAAGGAAATTGAAAACTGAAAGAAACAATGGTGGGGGTCCAAGAGGAATAGGAAGGTGGCCACCAATATCCACCTAAATCAATTCTCTTCTTCAAAACTTAGTGGAAACATTGAAATACTACCACGAATCACTCCCGAGGGGACCCATCAGCCCAACCCATTCTCAAAGAGACATTGGGAGAGAAGCTCTGAAAGTGGATGATGCAGTTTTTGGCATCAAGGACAAAAGTTATTGTTCCTTTTACTTACAATCAATTCCTACTTTGATAATGTACTTATAATTAGCAACCTATAATAATTAGGGTTTCTTATGGCTCTTCTATGTCTAGAATTTATTTTGTACTCTTTGGGAGATGAACTTTTCAACTTTGTACTCCCAAATGGTGCACCCAACCTTGCTCCCATAATGGTAACTAGATATCCACTTCACCTTATCTCAATTATTTTTTCAAGGTCCAGTCAATATTCCGATTTATGAACAAATTTGGGGTTGTTTAACAACACCCAATAAAATTCTAATGCAAACTGCATATGGAATTACAAAAGCTCACATAGAATTTCCATTTAACACATGAAAATATCATTGATTCACCCACTTCTTAGCATTCTATCTGGATACACAAATGTAAGACAACAAGGTAATTATACAACAAATCCATATGAAATTTACCCATTTAACAATGGATTTCGTGCTAGATTATGCCTACATTCAAATCTATGAGGATTCATATTCTATTTTATTCATAGAATTCAAAGAGTCACTAATATTTCTAATAGAATTTGTCCAAAAAACCGAATTTAAATATTATACCTAGCATGGGAATGGGAATGATTCAAAGCCCATCCATAGATATCTAGCATGGATATCGACCCAAGACAAACTAGTAAACCAAAAGGACTAAGATAGACCTGCAAGGATGATGGTTTTTTACCTGCAAGGATGATGGTTTTTCAATGTTATACAAATGAATTATTATATTTTATGTCTTATTAGTCTTCGATTACCATTGTTAAACATGTTTTTTTTTTTGAAGTACCATTTTGCCTCAAAATTCAATTTATGATATATGTTCTTTCAATGTTTTCTCAACAATTCTTTTGCATAGTACAATTATATTTTATATGAACAAGTGAATGTCTATGAAGCGTATCTCAGTGAAACAATTTTGGTACAAATGGGTACACATAATTATGAAAGGAAAATGTAAATATCTTGCTCTAAAATCTTTGAAATAGTAAAAATCTATTGTACCCTAAGTGAGTTCAAGACAAAAAAAGGAAATAGGGCATAGAATGTATATTGGATCTTTAATTGATGTTTATTTTTATTGGGTATGATGAAATCCTTTTTGATTCATATGTAATTTTTAACTATGTCATATAGTATATTTTGAATACTACTCGCAAATCTAGTAATTCCCAACTCTTAGAAACTATTGATGTGGGTTTGTAGATCGATTTTAAATTTTACTTGTGGAATATTCAGTGAGATGTCAAGAGATAATCATGGGAAGAAACTATCAAGGCAAATGGATGTATTATCATATTTTCAGAGGCCTCCATCCAAAAATACACATTATCTTCATGCTTCAAGCTCCTTTGGGCAATATGTTACTGTGAGAGATGTTACCTCTTGTGGAAATGCATCTGATATCCATAAGATGGATGAAAGAATAGGTTACTTAGGTGACTAGGGTGAGATAAATGCAGTTTCATCAAAAAATGGTGATGAAAATGTCAAATATGTTTCCTTAGAAGGTGACACAATCCATTCGCGGAAAATGAAAAAAGGCCAGTGGACCGCAAGGAGTCAATTCCAAGAACATTGGGTCTCAAGTTTTCCATTTATTGAAGATTTACCTCCTACAAATGAGAATAAGGTTTCCTGAGAAGTTAGATTAATGTGTGTAGTTGGAAAACTCACAAGGTAGTGAGCTTTCATATGAAGCTAGATATAGTACAAAAGCATGTAGGAAAGGTGTATGAAAAGAAAATTGTAAATGGTGAAGCGAAATCTATTGTCAGATGGAAATATTTTGAGAAATGTTGACATATCCAATATGCAAAAGAATAAAAAAAATATTTAATAAGTAAGAGGAAACTTGAGACAAGTGGAGTAACCATCATATCTCTATTTGAAAAGACGATGGAAAGAAGTCTGTTGATCCAGGTGGATATTAGTGGCCACTCGCCTATTCCACTTGGGGCCCCAGCATTGTTTCTTTCAGTTTCCTTAATTGTAACATGGCTTATTATTTTCAACAGTTTTTTGGGTCTTGAACTTTCGAAGAACTTTCAGTGCCATTTTGAGGCCCTAAACGACATTTTTTGGGAAAACCGAGAATAACATGGAATTTCCTTTGATGTTTCTCACATCAAAAGTTGTAGTCCTCGGATAGATCTTTCTAACGAGGTATTCTGCACGTCAAAAGAATATCATATGCTAAATTTGCGTCCCTGGGAAGTTGATGTACCAATTTACCCAAATGAGACCCATAGTTTTGGCGCTTCATCTCCTAGCCTTAGGTTTTTGGATGTGTAGGGTTTTCCATTGTTTCTAAAAAATAAATAGGTGCTTGAGCTGCATTCTGACACAGTTCAGAGGCCTGTAGCCACCACATCTCTTCTCAGAGAAAAGCTACTAATGCCATAGCTAGTTTATTTCCATTTTGTATGTAAACAAATTTTAGTTCTTTGATATTAATTAAATGAAGTGTTATTTCCTTTGCATCTTTGTATTTATGGTTATATGTGTATTCTGTTGCATTCCTGCATAAATCCGGATTAGTGGTATCATAGCGGTCTCCTCTTTCTTGATCCTTCTTTGCATGTCCCCAACGAGGTTGGGGTATAAGGAGTTAGGGCTCAATCTGGTTGAACCTTTGCAAGATTTTCCTCACAAACCCCGACAGCCGCCCATGGGGTATGAAAAGAAAGATGAGGGAGTAATATATCTTATCAAAATATTGCTTGAGGAGGCCCTCGAAAAACAAAGGAATGCGATGATGGATAACTTTGCCCAGATCCTTCAACGACTGCCCACTGATGGCGCATCTGCATACAACAACCACTCTGGAAGTGAAACTCCTTTTAAGGTACAAGTAAACTTTGACATTGCCATTTTTGAGGGCCAAATAGATGCAGACGTCATAGATAGATGGCTGAATCTATTAGAAGGATATTTCTCAGTTCATGACTTTTCGACCGAGAGAAGATTATTTTTGCACTCCTCAAAGCTACCCTCGATGTCAAGGACTGGTGGGAAACCTACTGTGAGAAAAAGGATGAGGGGGAACCCTCTCTGTTCTTGGTCATACCCACTTGGAATTATTTCGGAGATTCCATCAAGGAACAATATTATCCCGTGGGGAGCTATGAGGACAAGTACATACAATGGACTATGCTACGACAACAAAGGGATGAAGATGTGCATGAGATGATGAATCTGTTCCATACCATGCGCACAAAGCTGGGTATCAAATATTGAGAGAAACATTTGGTGCTGTAGTACCGCAGTTGTCTGCATAGATACATTCAGGAGGAAATGGAGTTCCTCGACATATCCTCACTTTGTACGACATACCGGTATGCTACCAAGATTGAGCATAAATTTAAATAGAAGAAGCGAGACTTTGGATTTGCGAATCAAAAGCAAGGGAACGGTTCCCCCAAACCGTAGAACAAAGGATAGAGCCAAGGCATGGCGAACCAACATAACCTACCAAAGTCACAAGAAAAGAACTACACCACAAAGCCGAAGAAGGATACGGGAAAGTGGTGTGAATTACACAAGAGCTCCACTCACAACACAAGTGAGTGTCGGGCCAAGCAGTCACTGGTGGCTGAGATGAGGATTTCTGAATTAGATGCATGCTCTGACTCTGAATTAGAACCCGAAAAGGGGAATGATAAAGGGAATCAGATTATTGATGTAGAGCCCAACACCACCGTTTCCACAACGAAGATCTAGAAGGAGGAACTGGATGATCCAGAGGAGGAGGAGCGTCTCTTCCACTCCCAAATGTCGGTAAAGGGTTCCCCGCTAAAATTCATTGTCGACAGTGGGAGCCAAAAAAGCCTGATTTTAGTAGAGGTCGTGAAGTGGTTGGGCTTGTCGACCACAACACACCGACAACTGTATACCATCAGGTGGCTTCACCAAGGAAGGGATCTCCGCATCATCCATCAGTGCCGCCTTCCCTACAACATCAAGACCTTCATGGATAAGGTATTATGTGACATTTCTCCCCTTGATGTTTGTGATGTATTATTAGGCCAAACCTACTTTTGGAAGCGACATGCTATGTATGAGTCCTGGCCTAGCGCTGTTATTGTTACTTTGGGAAATAAGTTGTACAGAATACCAGAGGTAACATCGTCTACCACTATCTCTTTGGTTACTGCAAAAGAATGTAGTAAGCTCATTTCCAAAAATGGGAAATTTGTTTTCCTGATGATCCGCCCTCAGGGAAAGAAGAATACTATGGCCACAACCCCTAGACAAGGCTCCTCCACATGACAACAACAAATGGACAAGGTCATGGAGGATTACGAGGACATCTTTTCCTCACCCGCAGGGGTGTCTCTGCACTATCAGGTCAAGCACGCCATCGATCTGAACCAAGATGTGCCATTGATCATTGGAATGATCTATTAACAATTGACACTTTGTTCTAGAGAATGATGAAATCAAAAGGCAGATTTAGGAGATGTTGTAGAAAGGTCTCATCCAGCTTAGTCATCGCTCTGTGGGAGACCGATCGTGTTGGTGCAGAAGAAGGATGGGAATTGGAGACTTTGTATTGAATATCAGGCGCTAAACAAGATCACTTTATGGAATAGGTACCCGATCCCATAAATTGATGACCTTATAGACCAACTCAAAGGGGTGAAATATTTCAGAAAGATTGACTTGAAGTCTGGGTATCACCAGGTACCAATCAGACCCTCTGATGTGTGGAAGACTGCCTTCAAAGCCAAGGAGGGCCTTTTGAAATGGCTGGTCATGCCTTTCGGGTTGGCGAATGCTCCCACAACCTTCATGAGGCTAATGGAAAACATATTGCAGCCATTCACCGACTCATTTGTAGTAGTGTACTTGGATGACATCCTGATCTTCAGCCAGACTTGGGAAGAGCACCTCCACCACATGCGACAGGTCCTCCAAACACTACGACAACACAAGTTGTGTGCCAACTTGGAGAAGTGAACTTTTGGCATGACCCAGGTTGAATATATGGGATACATTATTGATGAACGCGGGGTGCATGGGGATCCAACATAGTTTACGAGCCTATGAACATAGTTTACCGTACAATGTGCCATTATGTGTAGATCCTGAAGAAATTGAGCAGATTAGAAAAATTCAAGGAAAGCTTCAGCAATTAGAAAAGTCATGTGCAAAAGCTACAACCCATTTTAAGAAAGGTTATGAAGAAATCCATAATAAGGAAAGATGATAGCGGTAGTGAAGAAACAGAACAAGGTGAAGCAGGAGAAAAATATTTTGATGAGAATGATCATAATGAACATGAGGTTGATGGAGATGAGGACTATCTTAAGAAATAAAAAGACATTGATTCTGATGAAGAAACAAATGTAAATGCAGAGAATGATTATGGAAGAAATGAATCAATAAATGATGAAGGGGATCTAGAGGAAGATATGAATTCATACAACAAAAATGGAGGAAACAATGTCATTACTGGTGAAGGGGAAGGTATCAAAATTGTTGATTTGGAGGATTTGGAAATTAGAAACATACCACAATGGGCCACAATTCTTCCAGATCGACCAAGAATTATTGAAAAATCCAATCACTACTGGAAAAAACTAAATCTGAGAGAAATCAACGCAACCCCTACAATTTCCAATAAATGCAAAGAGTTGAATTTATTTCATGACTTTCACGTACAACAATTTTTCACTCAACAACACATCGATAAAGTTTGCATCAACGATTGCAATGTGTTTATGAGATTCGATTCCTCTGTATCTTTGCTCATATTTGATCGAGAAACGAACATAGTTATAAAAACGTTGAATTTCCCAGAAAGAATTATTTGCCACACATTCTTCTTCAACGAGCACGACGATTCCTTGATTATGGTTATGTTTATAAACACGACCATAGAAAGGGAAAGAGAATTTGTATTGGAAATAACACGATGTTTACAAGAAGATATCAGGAAATGACATTTTGTATTTGACATTCCCAACTGCAAGGGTATTTTCTAAGTACAGGTCCAAAGACGATTTAAGGTCTTTGAATTGAAAAATTACACCATTCTCTATATAATATAAGGCCCGATTATCTCTGGGGCTTTAGAAGGGCTAATGGGTTGCGAATTTCACAGTTCGGAGTTCGGTGCAGTAGTGGTGTGTGTCGATTCTTTCGCTGAGAAAGGTATTTATGCTTTTCCAAATCGTCCTTCTCTTGATTTAAAATGCATTCCCAAGAAGATAAGATATGTAGATTTTAGCACAACAACACAACAATTTTTAAAAATTGCACCCGAGATTTTCAACATTCTTGACGGCAGGTTATGGGCAGGTCACAACTTGAAAATTTTCGATGCCTGTTTGATTCGTGAAGCTTTCCGCACTATAGGCCACCTTCCGCCTGTGGAAATTGGGACAATTGACACTCTTAAGTTGTTCAGAAATTCATTGTTGTCCACACCTCCCAACGTATATCACTCCGCCATGCCCCCAAGGATTTCGTGCCATCGACCATTGTGTCTGATATGCTACTTAACTTGTCGGATGGGTCCCAAAGCTTTCGTCCACTTGTGTGGCCAAAGTAATCGACGAGAAAATACACGAAACTTAGACGCAAAACATATTTCAATGCATCCTCAACTCATAAACATCAGCGCCACTTACCATTAATGGGCGTTCACAACCATCGTTGAACTGGTGGACAACGCAGTCCCCGAGATCGGCCACGGTGCTACCTTCATCCGAATCAACCGAATCGAGGATCGTCGTAGCAAGGGCCCCACATTGCAGGTTGCATACAATGGTAGAGGAATAAATTCCCATGACCTCCAACTATCTTTGAAATTCCCTACTATCGCCACCACGAGCTTCGACGAATCGGTGCTTGGGCACTACCAGAGCGGCTTGAAGGCGACCCCCATGTGGTTAGGAGAAGACGTTATGGTTTTCACCGTTTTCCCTTCATTCTCAACCGCCAGCATCGGGCTTCTCTCTTACACATTCGCAGTGCACACCGACTAGAGAGACACCGTTGTCCTCATTCTCAATTACAAAGCCACGAAAGAGACATCTGGCACGCTGACTCTACAACGGATGCTGAATGAGAGCAATAAAGATCACTGGATTAATATTTTAAAGATGATTCTTGAATGGTCGCCATATTCAGTAGAACAAGAATTGCTCAACGTGTTCCATAAAATCGGAGACCAAGGCACTTAGATCATTGTTTACAACTCATTGACGAAAAATCTAAGCTTCTGGTTGCAGATATAAATATTGGTCATACGGATATTGTAAATACACAGGTCCTGGCTTCCAAAGAGTGCATGTGAAAAATGACACGTGGACGTGACTCTAGTCGAAGCATTGTGCGTAATTGGGTTTACCTGCTGCTCTTTAATATAGATAAACAAAAATAATTATAATAAATCATAAAGTACTTTATAAAAAATTGTTAAAGTAACTTTATTAAATTATAAAGTAACTTTATTATTTTACAAAGTTACCTTAGATTTATATAAAGATACTTAAAAAGAAAAGAAAATAATAATAATAATAAAATAAAACAAATTGTTTAAAATGGATAAACTATGATCTCGAGATAATGATGAAGTACACATACCGAATGACGTGCATAATTAGGGAGAATTTTTCTGAATAAAGCTTTGAGAACAAAGCTTCTGAAGGAATGGGAAATGTTACAAATATAAATTATATGAAATCACAAATGTAAATGACAAATAATTAGAATAAAGATTATGTTAAGTAGTCATTAAGTAGCGAAAAGGCATGTCTAAAAAGACATGCCCAGTCATGAAAGGCCACCTGCATAGGTATATAAGCAAAGCCTCATTGTAACATTCAATCATCACATATACATTTTATATATTAATAAATTATTACTACAAATAAATTTTGTGTATTTTTACAATTTAAAGTCAACAAGCCTACAGTTTTGTTGCTTCATATTCCTATTGGCCAAACCTTCGACAGGATATAGAGAAGTACATCAGATCCTACACTGCTTGCACCATTGCCACACTGACCATCAAGAAGAAATGCCTCTATACTGCACTACCTACCCCTAGTCGACCTTGGGAATCTATCTCCATGGATTACATGTTGGGCCTTACTTCCATTATGGCAGTCTGCAAGAAGAATATCATAGAAAAAGCCATTGCTAAACTCTTCTCTGAATGAGTGTAGGTACACTTTTGGATCCCACAATCTATCATCTCAGATCGAGGTAACAGGTTCCTCAACACATTTTGGTCTAGCCTCTAGTCAATGCTGGACACCAAGCTCACCAATTCCACAACTTTCCATCCCCAAATTGATGGCCAGACAGAGGTCGTAAACAAGATGATCGTACACATTCTCTGCATGTACAATTCAAAGAATTCACACACATGGGATGAGAGCCTTCCCTAGGTAAAACACAGTTATAACGAGGCTCTCCAAAGCTCTACCGACGAAAACCCCTTTCAGGTGGGCTTGGGATTCCAGCCACTATGTCCCATTGACGTAGCCATGCCATTTGCAACTACTCAGGCCGACTCAGCTCATGTCCAGTCTGAAGCTGACAAAGCAAACAAATTCATTGAGTGCATTCAACACATCCACCAACAGGTTCATAACATATTGGACAAAGCCAATGCTAAGTAAAAGAAACGACATGATCAACATGGGGTGCCACACAACTTCCAAGTGGGTGACAAAGTGTGGCTACATTTGCAGAAGGAGTGGCTCGCTGGACCCCACCGTAAGGTTCGCCTACTCCAATATGGGCCATACACCATCACCAAGGCTATAGGGACCAATGCCTTTGAGCTCAATATTCCACCATTCCTTAGTCTGCACCCAATATTCAATGTGGACTGCCTTCGGCCCTACTTCCCACCTCTACTAGACACCTCCGACATTGCAGACCAAATCACACCAACATAGTTAAACCTAGACTGCATGGAACAAGCCACCACAGATTGTATTATGGACATGCAAATCAAGAACACTCACCAATAGAAGATCCAACTGTATCGGGTTGTCGAAGCTCGCCAAATACTGCACCAAGGTAAGTGGTTCACTAGGGACCAAGTTCAATACAAGTTTCCTCATCTCATGGAGGAACTCAACGCAATGGGGACCATTGCTTCCTAAGCGGGGTGGAATGATCCAAGTGGATATTGGTGGCCACCTGCCTATTGCACCTGGGGCCCCACCATTGTTTCTTTCAGTTTTTTAGTTTCCTTAATTGTAGCATAGTTTACTATTTTAAGCAGTTTTTCAGGTCCTGAACTTCCGGAGCCATTTTGAGGCCGTAAACAACGTTTTTTGGGAAAACAAGGAGCAGTACAAAGATTCCTTTCATTTTTCTCACATCAAAGTTTTATTCCTTAGATAAATATTTCTAACGAGGTATTGTGTACGTCAAACGAAGATTGTATGCCAACGTTACGTCCCCGGGAAGTTGATTTAAGAATTTACCCAAACGGGACCCATATTTTGGGTGCTTCATCTCCTAGGGTTAGGTTTTTGGATGTGTAGGGTTTTCCATTGTTTCTCAATAATAAATAGGCCGTCGAGCTTCATTGTAACAGAGTTCAGAGGCTTATAGCCACCACATCTCTTCTCAAAGATAAGCTACTAGTGCCCTAGCTAGTTTATTTCCATTCTGTCTGTAAACAAATTTCAGTTCTTTGATATTAGTGAAATGAAGTGTTATTCTACTACATCTTTGTCTTTATGGTTATATGTGTATTCTGTTGCATTCCTGCATAAATCCAGATCATTTTTTATCCAAGATGATACGATTGAGAATTTCATTTAACACCTTATGTAAAGGTCGTCCTATGACAAATTATCAAGATTACATGAAATTTCTATCTTTTCTTCAAGTGTCAAACTTTCCATCTTCTCATTGTTCTGTAACCAATGGTTGGGAATGGGCAAGATATCTAGCTCAAGTGGAAAAGGATTATTTGAAATAGAAGATTGCAAATGCTAGGTTTTTGGCATTGTCTTTGGATGAGGTTACGACTATAGCTAATACTTCATGTATCTGCATGAGCATTTATATGGTTAATGAACATATTAGGCATTCCTATCTACTTGGGATTAAAAATATGAGAGAGAATTCTACAACTAAATTTTTTTATGAAATTGTTCTTAATAGTTTGAAGGAAATTGGTATGGATCATTTAATGATTGCAAAAAAGTTGGTATGTGTTGGAGCACATGGAGCATTGGTAATGCAAGGACAAACGAATGGCCTTTGTGTTAGACTAAGACTATCAAATTCGCCATATATGCTTAATATTCATTGTATGCCTCATAGGATTAATTTTTCATTTAAAATAGTAAGCAAGTTTCTATCATTTTCAAAAGTTGAAGATCTTGTACAGTAGACTCATTCATACTTTTATCTTAGTCCCAAATGATATTTAGAGTTTCAACAATTTTCAGATGGTGTTACGGATGGAAAAAAAGTACTGAAAGTTGTTGATACAAGATGGATCTGATTAAATGGACTAGCAAAGCCTATTTAGTGAGTTCAAATCTTTAGCAGGGTTGATGTATGAAAATCACTACAATGTAGACAAAGCTCAAGATCTTATTTTTCGACTAACTGATATAGAGGCATTATTGATATTGGATGGAATTCTTCCTATGCTACATGAAATGAATGTCCTTGTGAAAATGTCTCATAATTGCACAATGTACATTTCACATCACACAAATGCGATAACGTCAACATGATTTGCATTAGATAATTTGTATATGATGCCAAACTCTTTTACTAGTCCAGAGTTTACAAGTTGGACTAAGATCATCAATATAGAAAATACTGATTTTTTTTTGAAATTTGATGAAAAAGGGATATTATGTATCACAGTGCATGGGTATATGGTTCCCTTTCATTATATTAGTAACACATGACAAATCACCAAATATTTCCCCGTGTCAATAGACCAAAATAATATTGTGATTTCAGTGAGACAAAATTCGATAGAAATTGCAAGATAACTATCATCAAAGATAAGAAAAAAATTTCCCCGAGATAAATTTTTGGAGGCCATGTGTGTGGTATACCCTCAATGTTGGAATAATTGTCAATGTCCAAGAACTTTAAACGCCGATTTTCAAAAGAGATTAATTTTTTTAGTAGACCACTTTTGCAAGAAAGTTTCAATACATGGAGAACATATTGAAGGTATTTTAGATTCATCAAAATTTTATCAACAAGGTGGATGTTTTGCTGAAACAATGTAGAAGCAATATCCTTTTTTGGAGAATCCTAATGAAAATGGTGTTATAACTTTTACTGGTCCAGAGTTTACAAGTTGGACTAAGATCATCAATATAGAAAATACTGATTTTTTTTTGAAGTTTGATGAAAAAGGGATATTATGTATCACATTGCATGGGTATATGGTTCCCTTTCATTATATTAGTAAGACGGGACAAATCACCAAATATTGCCCCATGTCAAGAGACCAATTTGATAATATTGTGATTTCAGTGAGACAAAATTTTATAGAAATTGCAAGATAACTCTCATCAGAGATAAGAAAATGATTTCCCCAAGATAAATTTTTGGAGGCCATGGGTGGTATACCCTCAATATTGGAATAATTGCCAATGTCCAAGAACTTTAAAATCCTATTTTTCAAAAGAAATTAAAATGTTTAGTAGACCACTTTTGCAAGAAAGCATTGATATACATGGAGAGCATATTGAAGGTATTTTAGATTCATCAAAATTGTATCAACAAGGTGGAAGTTTTGCTGAAACAATGTGGAAGCAATATCCTTTTTTGGAGAATCCTAATGAAAATGGTGTTATAACAAGATTATAGACTACTTTAAGTGCTAGCCAATACATGAAAGAAAACTTATCAAAATATTTCAAATTAGCATATTTGTGTCAAACCATGATTTTGGGATTAGTGTATGAGAGAATGTTTAGTGCACTATCATTCTTGAAGTCAAAGTTGAGGAGAAAGCTTGATAACATGTGGATACATGTTTAATATTACATGTAACAAAGTATGACATTAAAAAATTTCCATATGAAAGAGCACTAGCTCTTTGGCGATCAGATTGTGATAGAAGGGTTGTTTGGCGATCAAATTGTGATAGAAGGGGAGAAAACAATATAACAAATATCTCTAATGAACTTGATAGAGAAAATAATGTTTAGGAGGCTCATAATGACAGTTCATTTAGAGAATATCATGTTCACAATGTAGAAAATGAGGACCAAGATGAGAATTGAGAAGTTGAAATACCCTAGGCCTCTTATTTTGGTATACATGTTTCGTTGATCATGCAAGATTACTATATGTCAAATTCAGGTAAAAATAGGTTCTACATTTTATATTTTTCATTGTAACATTTCAATTACATTTATTTGATGCGTGTTATTTTAAGGTTGATATTTCATATTTAATCATTACATTATTTGTTTCTTATCTATGACAGGAAATGAATTTGGATTTGATAATTTTGGTACCTATTTCTTTTCACATATATAGTGTATGACTAGTATTAAATTATAAATAACTAATTTAACAAGACTAACACAAAGCATCGGAAAATTTTAATGGTTTATATGTTTCTTGTGTTTGGGGCATTTTGTTGAGTTTTTAGTTTTATTTTGGTCACATATTATGTTAGTCCCCTTGAATGCTTTTAGTTCTTACTTCATGCTTAGATTCATAGATATCATTTTATAATTATTATTGTTTACTTTATGTATTTGGTGGTTTAAAGAAAGTTGTTTTTATTTCCTTTCACTGTGTGGCATGACTTTAAAATCTTCACTTTTAGAAGCTAGTAGAATATAATTCCTTTATAATATTTCCTTGGAAAATAATTATGGATATTTGGAAAGGGAAATGAGCCATGGGTAGCTAAGTGAAGAGAAAAATGGTTTATGTACTAGGTTCTTGCACATTCATCGTAGGATACCTATTGACATGAGACCAACATTATTTTATATAGAGTCTTTTTAGTCATTTGTCAGCCATGCTTTCAAGTATATCAGGTACTAAGTTGTTTGGGACCCCACATGTCCTTAGGATCATTAAGGGATGAGATAACATGAGTCAGTACAACTCATGCCCCAAGAATACTTTTTACCTATTGATGTAAGTGTTTTGTTACCACTTCTTATCACCAACAAAATCCTACCATAACATAACCCAACTTGAAGATAACACTTCTCATATTCCTTTTACATAAATTCTATATGGATCTCCTTATGTAGTATCCCAAACAATTTTTTTTTGCTAAAATTGCAGAAATTGATCTCAACCCAAATTTCACCATTAAATTATCATCCATTTAACATAATATTTCCATGTAAAATAAAACATATAAAGTACATGCAATTCCATAACACGATAATGAAAAAAATTGTCTTAGCTTTTATTATCATTTATAAACTGGGGTTACATGCACATACATCCAAAATAGTTGAGATGAAGTTGGCCTCTCAAATAATTTGCTGCACTACTATGTTGGCCCTCCAACTGAACTGAACTACCATTGCTAAGTTCTCATATGAATTCTGGATGAATTCACCATGAGGATATGGGTGTTCGCCCAATCTCTCTAAATCACCGAATGTTTCTGTCCTGGGGCTACCAATGGAGTAGAGAACCGGGTTCTCAACATATCATGCAAGAAGAGATATCAAATATAAGATGATCCCTAATGGCCCTTCCTCATATTTTTATAGATCTGATGGACTCCTCTAGAAGCTCCAATTTTATTATTATTTTAATCATTGATCACACTTTCCTTAATCAAAATATTCTTTTTAATGTGGGCAAATGGTCAATTGGCCACCATGCCTCCTCAAGACACTGAAATTCACTCCTAGCTATCCCATGATTTATATCTTCTCGTTTTGGTTCCAATGAGCTATTACACTAAGGTGTTCTGCGAAGGATTCATCTCGAAATGCCACCTTAGGCGTAATTAATTGAGTTAAGCCCATTAATAACTCAATTATCTAAAAGTTGTCAGAATGCAACGAAACGAAAGGAAAATTGTGCGAATGGTGGAATATACCAAGAGAATGCCTAGGATACCTCATAAGAACTCCTCAAAACCCCTCCAAAAGCCCTTAGGGCCAGCCGATGATGCCAACTTGCACCTGTGACTTGTCTGCCCCCAACTCTGAAAGTCCATCCTAACCATGTCATAAGGAATACCAGAAAAAGGAAAATTACAAATCCTCCACCCCAAGATTGATTTCCCTCTAGCAATCCAAATATGTGGACCAATTTTTTGGCCCGATGCAATTGAGACCCAATGCCCATATCCCATACAAACCGTTGCGTGATGCTATGCCTTTGTGTCAACCCACCAGGAACAAACCCCTCAATGCATGGATCCCAGACCAAGCTATGACTGAGCATGTCATCAAAAAATACTCCTAGATCCCGGTGCCACCAAGAACGAGTATCAATACTCCATGGCTCCTGCTGTGCTATAGCTTAGAATGTTGGACCACTAACTGCGTACCAACTCATCACCTCTCTCTAGTCCCTCGCCTAACTCAATAAAATGCTAATCCCACTCTCCTGATGCTGGGAAATAATGCTGAAGAGATGCCGACTTGTATCTCATTGCCAACTAAAAACTGTAGCACCCATCATGTCTAAGGGTCCCTGCTCCATTATGCCCCTGACTAAGAAGATCGTACCATCAATAGGATACCAACTCATGATCTCATGCAAATATAATGTATGGACACCTATTCAAGGAGTATTTCTACTAGGCTGATACTGGTCCATGCTCAAATCCTGATGCTCTGCCAGATCAACCAAAAATTGTTTTCCAAGAAATCCTGCCTCACTCACTATAATGGACCCAGGTGGGCAAGCTGTGCTACAAGACCTGTCTATATACTCATGGAGAGGGTTTATACTTGAAAATATTGCAGCTCTGCTGACCGTAACTACATCTTCTTGCACATCATCAAAGGGTAGACCCAAATATGGATGCCTTGTTTTCTCCATCGCCTGATAGGAAACTACACGCTCCTCTAGCCCACCAATCCTCTGCAAAAATGTCCTGCTAGACTCCAACACCTTTTGAGGAGAAGTGTCTATAAATACTACTACCCTGCTAGCTATCTATACATCTGTATACTCCTCATCTATGGTTGACCCCAAGGATGGCTGCTCATCCTCCTCTATCATGGGCTTAATGTGATCCTATAACTGGCCCTCCACAAAAGGCTCAACATGCATAATGTACATATCATCCTCCTCAGCTGACTCATGATCCAATATATTCTTCTCATGTGAATCATCACAGGTGACTTATCATCCTGAATGTCTCCCCTAGAGTCCCCTAAATTCTCATCATACACATCAAAATATAAATCTGGCCTACTTTCAACGACTCCACATAACTTCTCATTCTCCCCAAAGGCATCCTTGTATGACCCCATGGACTCATCCAAAGAAGATTATTCTTCCTCACATATAGAAGGAATATCCCCCTACTCTACCTCTACCATCCCCTTTGCATCTCCCAAGCATGAGTGGTCAGGTACCCAATGTTCCTTGCATATGAAGCAAAGTTCCTTCCTCCTCAGTTCATTTTTGTTGCCTGATCGACCAAACTGGAGCAGCTCCTCCTTGGTCAACTACCTCCTTAATAACCCAATGTTATGCTCAACCAACCTTTCGGCTAGCTCTTAAGCAGTAGGTGAGGCCAACCTCTCTCTCCTCCAAGTGCTCAACAATCTAGTCTGCAACTCCCGAGAAATGGCATCACGACCTCTCATATATAATGACAAATGGATTGTATGTGTGTCATGACTATATCAGGTTGATGTTTCTTACTGTTGAAGAAGCATTGGAACATTTGAACGATCAAATCTTCATACTCCAGCTCGAACATGAGGTCATAAGATCTAACCAAGGCCATGACTTCTAGAATCTATAACCTCTTCCCAAAGGTAGGGCCCTATTGTGAAACCAACTCCAAAAATAGAAGAAAAGAGAGATCAACACCTTAGAAATCATCCACTTCGAGGGGGAAACCTCCAATACATTACATAAATGAAAAATTATTGGATGATACAAATGAACAAAACCTCCTTCTATATATAGGAGTCCATGGGGCCACAATATAATCCTATATGACCTAACAATAATAATGTAAGGGCACAATAATAACAATATTGGGGTTACAGGGGTACAACAATAACAATAAGGGGGCTACAGTAATAAAAATAAGGGACTAAACTAGTAATATATGGACCTAACATAACCCTCTCCTTCAAAAAAGTTTTGTCCTCAATGCTTGAGTAGCTCTGGGTGCTTCTGTATAAAATTTTCATCCTCCCATGTAGAATCTTCAATGGGTAAGTTCTTCCACTTGATGAGATACTTTGAAATTGATTAATTTCGTAGCTGTCGAGTTCTTGTTTCAGTGACCGCTTCAGGTTCCAATATGATTTTTCCTTCCTCATCAAGTTCTGGCAATATTTTTTTAACTAGAAGATTTTCACCTATAACATTCTTTAAGCATGAAACATGGAAAACTGGATGCACTTGCGAAGAAGCAGGAAGCTGCAATTTGTATGCCATAGTACCAATATTTTGCAACACCTTATAAGGACCATAGTACTTTGGAGATAATTTATTATCCTTCTTAGCTTGCTTGAGGGACATTTGTTTGTATGGTTGTAGCCATAGAAATACCCAGTCTCCTACATCAAAAATTATCTCGTTGCGATGTTGATCTGCCTGTTGTTTCATTTGATTTTGTGCCAAATTTAGGTTATCTTTTAAGAGTTGGAGAACTTCTTGTTGATGCTCGATGTGATATTCCACTGCTCGAACGTTAGAATTTCTCTTAAATATGATGTGATGGACGGTGGATGATATCCATAAAGTGCCATCAATGGGGTCATTTTTGCTGCAGTATGGAAGGAAGTGTTATACCACCATTCAGCGAGAGGTAACCACTTGACTCATTGTGTTTGTTTATCAGATACAAAACAATGAAGATATCCTTCCAAAAATTTATTCACTATCTCAGTTTGACCATCAGATTGAAGATGATAAGACGAGATCTGGGCTAATTGAGTACCCAAACAAGAAAATAACTCCGTCCAAAAATTTCCAGTAAAAATGGGATCTCTGTCGCTCACAATAATCTTTGGGTTTCCATGTAGCTTTTGAATTCTGTCCATAAATGTAGTAGCAACTGTACTTGTTTTAAATGGATGAGATAATGCACAAAAGTGTGCATACTTGGTAAGTCTATCAAATACCATCATGATGACATTCTTTCCTTCGGACTTAGGTAAACCTGTGATAAAATCCATTGAAATATCCTCCCAATGTTGACTTGGAATGGATAAAGGTTGTATAAGACTCGAGGTCTTAATTGTCTCAACTTTATTTTGTTGGCAAACCAAACATTCCGCCACAAACTTTTGAATATCAGATTTAAGGCCATCCCAAAAAAATCTTTCTTCACCCTGTGGTAAGTTTTTAAAAATCCTGAGTGTCCTCCTAAAGGAGAAGTGTGCAATTCCAGAAGAATATTTTGTTTCAGTTGGGAATTCTTACAAAGATATAAACGATCTTTGTACCATAAGGAATCATTTTTCCAACTAAATGTATCAGATGTACTAGGATCTTGCTGCAACTTTTGAATGAGTGTCCATACATCTTTGTCCTTCTTCCATTCATCTCTTGCTTGAGTTATCCAATCTGGTTGGATAATAGAAATGGCACAAAGCAATGCTTCCACCTCTTCATTCTTTCTTGAGAGTGCATCTGCAACAACATTAAGCTTTCCTTTTTTGTAGATTATTTCAAAGTCATAACCCAACATCTTTGTGACCCATTTTTGCTGCTCTTCTGAAGATAGGCTTTGTTCCAAAAAGTGTTTAAGACTATCATGATCAGTTTTTACCTTGAAGTGTCTTCCCATTAGGTAAGTTCGCCATTTCTTTAGTGCATGCAGTATTGCTAACATTTCCTTTTCATAAATAGGTTTCTGTAAATACTTTCCTTTGATTGGACGACTTTCAAAAGCAATGGGTCTTCCTTCCTGCATTAAAACAACACCAATTCCATTTCCTGAGGCATCACATTCCACGATAAAGGTTTTTGTGAAGTCTGGCGTAGCTAAGACCGGTGCTAGGCACATTGCCTCTTTAAGATGTTCAAAGGCCTTAGTTGCTTCGGGAGTCCATGAAAATGCATATTTCTTCAATAATGTTGTTAGAGGTGCTGCTATTCTCCCATAATTCTTAACAAACTTGCGATAATACCCTGTTAACCCGAGAAATCCTCGCAACTTCTTTATGGTTGTGGAGACTTTCCATTCCTTAATGGCTTTAATTTTGTTAGGGTCTACTTTAACACCCTCGTGAGATACAATATGACCCAGATATTCCACCTCTTGTACTCCAAAAAAACATTTGGATGTTTTTGCATATAATTGTTTCTCCTGCAATAGTTTGAGCACCTTGTCAACATGTTCAACATGATCCTTCCAAGACCTGCTATAGATTAGTATATCATCAAAAAATAATAGCACAAATTTTCCAAGGAAGGGTTTGAAAATGGAATTCATCAACCCTTGAAATGTAGAAGGTGCATTGGTAAGGCCAAAAGGCATGACCAAAAATTCATAATGACCCTCATGATTTCAAAATGTTGTTTTTGGAATATCTTCAGTCTTCATTCTAATTTGATGATATCCTGAACGAAGATCCAACTTGGTAAAATAAATTGCTCCATGTAATTCATTCAATAATTCATCAATCACAGGAATGGGAAATTTGTCTTTAATGGTGAGCTTATTGAGCTCCCTATAATCTGGACACATTCGCCATGATCCATCCTTCTTGTGTACCAATACTACAGGAGCAGAGAAAGAACTTTGACTAGGTTGAAATATACCCGCCTCTAACATTTCTGCAATCATACGTTCAATTTTTCTCTTTTGGAAGTAAGGATATCTATAAGGCCCGATGTTTGGAGGAACACTTCCTGGAATCAAATGAATAGCATGATCATGATCACGAATAGGTGGGAGTCCTTTGAGAGTTTCAAACACCTTGGAATGATTGTCCAAGACTTGCTGGAGATCTGCAGAAATAGATGATTTTGATGTTGGAACTTCTAGTGAGCATAATTGTGCAATTACGCCTCGTTGTTCTTTCTTTAGAAGCTTTGTCATGACATTAGAGCTTATTATCTTTCCCGGCTTCCCTGCAATACCCCGCAATTCGACTTCCTTTCCTTCTGAAAAAAATTTCAAGAAAAGTTCTTGAAAATTAAAAGCTACCGTCCCCAAAGATTGTAACCATTGTACTCCTAGTACAACATCAACACCTCCCATAGGAATGGAAAGCATTGTAATATTCAATACATATTCCCCCATGGTTAGCTTGATATTATGGCATTTTCCAGAGAAATTTATAGTTCCTCCATTTGCAACCATCACTTGACATTCTGGTGCTGGGTATAGGAAACAATTCAATTCCTTGGCTACCTTACAATGAATAAAATTATAGGTACTACCTGAATCAATCAACACTATTACCTTTTTCTTCTTGATATGTCCTTCTATCTTGAGAGTTTGAGGAGTGGTAATTCCTGCCAATGCATTACACGATATGGTTGGACTCATTTATTCCTCTTCTAGGGTTGGTTCCTGGTGTATATCCTCTTATTTTGAAGATTCTTTTTCATTTTCTTCTTCCTCTTCACAATCTATGTAAAATAATTTCTTCTCAACACACTTATGGTCTTTAGTGTATTTTCTATCACAACTGTAGCAAAGCCCTTTTGCTATTTTTTCTTCCAATTATTGTGGTGTCAAGCTTGTAGGTTGTGGAAGTCTAGGAGTAGGAATACTTCCATCTTTATAGATGTGAGTGGTAGGCTTCCTTGTCGCCATAATTTTACATTCAATTTTTCTTGCCAACCTAAATGCCTTCTCCAATGAATCAGGTTCCCAAACGCAAACTTCATGTTGGATGTTATCCTTTAAAAGTCCCCATGAAGACATCAATCCTGTGTTCCTTTGGAATATCAGTTACCCTTATATTAAATTTTTGGAACTCCTCAATGTGCTCCACCACTGAACCCTTTTGTTTGAGATTTTTCAATTGCCTAAAGAAGGTGTTGCTTTTTGTATCCTCATAATGTGCTATCATTTCCTTCGTAAAAATTGACCAAGTGACAATTTTTTTACGGGAGCAAAGCAATCGATAGATCAAATCATTGATGAATGTGCTGGGAGTGAGATTTATTTCCTGATGGACGGCTTTTCCGGGTACAATCAGATAAATATTTTACCTTCCGATCAACACAAGACTGCATTCACCTCTCTGTGGGGTACCTTTGCTTATAAAAAGCTCCCGTTCGACTTAAAGAACGTTGGAGCTACTTTCCAGCGTGCTATGTCTTACGCATTCCAAGACATACGCCATATTGTTCAGCCGAACCTAGATGATTTTCTAGCTCATTCAGCTCAGCGAGAGGACCATCCCGAACACCTCCGCCAGATTTTCCTTCACTGTAGACGCTATAATATCCGGCTTAACCCTCATAAGTGCATCTTTTGCGTGGATTCTGGCCGTCTTTTGGGGTTCATAGTCTCCAAGGACAGAATTCGCCTTGACCCCCTAAAGGTTGAGGCTATTGTCAATCTCCCATCACCCTATTCGTTACACCAATTGCAGAGTATGCAGGGAAAAGCTAATTTCCTACGATGCTTCATCCCGAACTACGCGGAAGTCGCGAAAGGATTCACGCGTCTTTTATAGCAAAACGTTCCCTTTCATTGGGACGAGATTGCTCAGCGATCCTTCAAGAAGCTCAAGACGTTACTCGTTAATGCTCCGTTGCTTCGTCCTCCAAACTATCACCGTGACTTCACTCTATACTTGGCTGCCACATTTAGCACCATAGCTATGGTTCTGGTACAAGATGATGATGATGGAAATGAACACGTCGTTTATTATCTATCATAGAATATTCTCGACACAGAAACGCGTTATGCTCATGTTGAGAAACTGGCATTATCCGTAGTGCAAGCTGTGCAGCGGTTCCGCCACTACATCTTGTTGCGTACAGTAACCGTGGTTTCAGATTGCAACCGCATGACATACATTCTATCTCGAAAATTACTGGGGGGAAAGTACTCCAAATGGATCGTCATCCTTCAGGAGTTCGATTTAGATTTTACCACTGCTAAGCCGACCAAATCACTGGTTTTTGCGGATCTCATTTTCTCCCTCCTGACAGACTCCACCCCATCTCACTCCGAGGATCATATCCCAGACGAAACACTCTTCCTTATCAGCACTCGCGATCCATGGTACGACGACATCATTGTGTATCTTCAAACTTCAACGTTCCGGTCTGAGTTGACCAAAGATGCCCGACGTCGGATTCGGCATCAGTCTCAACCCTACCGCATTGTAGGAGATACCTTATACCGAGTTGGAGTAGATTCGGTGCTCCGCCAGTGCTTGACCTTGGAAGAGGCTAAAAGAGTCTTGAATAATTATCATAGTGGCGCCTGTGGCGGTCACATGTCCGGATATGCCATCGCCAAAAAAATTCTGTGTGCGGGCTACTTCTGGCCGTCGATATTCAAAGACTGTATTGTTGCAGTCCGAAAATGTCATTCGTGCCAGGTTTTTCAGCGCAAGCTGCGCGCACCACCCCTCCCTTTGCACCCTGTCATTACCGTAGGCCCTTTTGCGAAATGGGGCATAGATTTCATGACATGTAACCCTCATTCGTCCGGGGGGCATGCATATATAATTGTCGCTGTAGACTACTTTACTAAGTGGGCCGAAGCGATGCCTACACTAGCCGTCGACGGTAAGACAACTGCCCAGTTTATTTTCAACCACATTATTGCACGTTTCGGGGTCCCTCGGGCCATTGTTACCGATCATGGCACTCATTTTCGAGATTACATGATGGCCAAGATGACATCAATATTGGGCTTGCGACATGATAGCTCAACGCCATATTACCCCCAGGAAAATGGCCAGGTTGAGGCTTTGAACAAAGTTTTGGTCACAATGCTTCAACGGAAAATTGGTATTCGTAAGTCCAATTGGCATCTCCAATTGTTCTCAGCTCTATGGGCTTACTGGACGTCAACAAAGAGCGCGACCGGATTCACACCGTTCCAATTAGTGTATGGTCTGGAAGCAACTCTCCCAGTTGAATGCGAAATTCCTTCTTTAAAGTTGGCTGTGGAACTTTTTCCCGACACTTCTCCCGAAGAAGAACGTCTCTTGTATTTGGAACGGCTGGATGAAACCCGCTGCTTGGCTGCCTTAGTCATTGAAGCACAGAAGAAGCGGGTCAAAACTCACTTTGATCAATCAGTTTCTCCACGTTCCTTTGTCGAAGGGGACCTCGTCCTCCTATACGACCAAGCGCACGACAAACTTGGAGCAGGCAAGTTCCAACCCATGTGGCATGGGCCCTATATAGTTAAACGAGTATTGAAAAATGGGGCTTATGAGTTTATTTATTACGAAGGAGTTCCGTTGACGCAGCCTAGGAACGGGCCGTACCTTAAAAAATACTACGCTTGAGTTATTTTTGGTGTGGTGTGTGTACATAGGTGTGTATATTCATTTGTGTGCATGTGTGGTGTGGTGTGCGATGTAAGCATGTTTCTATTGATCGGGTCTTCCTGATTGTGCAGATGCCCATTACTCCGTTTGTTGGTTTCGCGGATGGTGACTCCTACAGTACCAGGAATCTGTCTTCAGCAGCCTGGGTAATCTACGATCTTACTGGTGAGTTGGTCAACCTGCAAGGTGTGTGTCTGGGGCCTGCTACAAATAATATCGCAGAATATTGTGCCGTGTTGGAATTATTAACTGAGGCTGTGGACCTCGGTATTCGTGAATTACTTGTATATCTGGACTCACAACTTGTAGTATTACAACTTAATGGTCATTATTCAGTTATAAACCCATCCATTTTACGTCTGTATCTACGTATTCATTTACTGGAAAGAAATTTTGATTATATAACATATCAACACATACCCAGACATCTAAATACATTAACAGATGCAGTAGCTAATATGGTTCTAGATAGACATTTGTGCAACTTGTAAAAACATCATCACATGTAAAAAGATCCATCCAGAAATATATATATATATATATATATATATATATATATATATATATATATATATAGTTTGCAGTTTGCGTACATCACATAAAGTCAAAAAATATACATGTCTGTCTAATAATAGCTGGAGACAACATGTCTCTCAAAAATATATGCATGAAAAATCCCTAGATGTCTAATCAGCATGGTGCTCTTGGTAACATGTCACCGCGCGCACCAAGCGTCTCAGGAGTCGGTGGAGATGACTAGGCACCCCCACCATGTGTCTCTGATATGCCATCAGAACATCTGCTAGCCGGGCATAGTCTGGAATCCCCCAGGCAATGCCCTCAAGGTTTTGGATCAGCTCTCCTCCTTCAGCACCCTTTGCCTGAGGGTCGTATGCAAGGGGAGTTCTCCGTGCAATAGGCGACATGCCGGCAGGTCTCTCTGGGCCAACATCTGCATACACATAAGAACTGTTGTTAGAATGGGCATGTATCACAAAAAATCATAAATACATAAAAATAAAAAAGAGTCATACCCAGCTCCTCGTCCCAGTATTCCCCCTCCGGGAGCGGAAGATCTGGGTCTCCAGTGAAATTGGTCCCAGCATAGGGCCAATCCTCAACCACGATCAGTTGACGCCGTAACCATGCAAAGAACTCGGGCCTCCAGGACATCTGCTGGCCCCCTCCTGACCTGGGCATAAGTGCTGCCCAGCGAGCCATCCTCGGCTCCCTCGGTGTCAGCTCGACAACTATTGCCCCTTGGCCTTGAAAAATGGGTAGTCGTTCCAAGATGAACGACACTATAATGGAACCGTATCCAAACTGCTTCAGTTTGGATTTCTTGCACTTTGTTAGCTGCCTTTTGATGTTGGTTGTCACTGCGGTGGCCTAATCAAACAGTGTAGGATTCATGCACTCAGAGGCTAGTAGGAGCTGTGCCTTGGTTGCCTCATGCGGTGCCTGCCATCCTGTAGCCTGCGTAATAGTGTGAAGCACTACTCTGAGTGCTAGGTCGCGGACAGTGTGGATGTCCACTTTCCCACTTCCTGATCCTGTCTGTGCCCCTGGGCACACTCTCGCCATTACCTGTTCCATCTTCTCTCCAGAAGGTCTACTGCTTGTCATAATGGGCACTGGGCCTCTATGCGTCAGTCCGGTTATGAAATAGACATCAGAGACCTCAAGTTCTAGCACTTGGTCCCGAAGTTTGAACACTTCCTCGTTTTCATCCCATATGCTGACCAAGTACTGTAATAGCTCAGGTTGAGCTCATAAGCATGGCGTGAGGAAGAATTTCTTGAGACCACAGTTCCGGAGTGCATTCATGCAAGCTTCGTTTTGCATGGCCATTTCATCTTCTTCTCCATGTTCCCTCTCTTTCCATTCAATAACCATTATGCCTGAATATCTGCATCAACATGATTAAAATTGCCTTGTTAGATCTCTATTGCATTCAAAAATCTAGATGGATGGCTCACATTTTGAAAATTTAAAGTGGAAAATCGCGTTGCGCCATTGGCGTGAACCCTTTGTGAGCAAAAGTCCATTGGCGCGGGTCCGTGCCCGATACCTGCGCCAATGGGCCGAGCCCTAAAATTCCAAAGGGTTCCCCCCAGAGGTCAAATGCACAATGGAAATTCATAAAAAATGGATCAAAACAGAGCTTAAGGGAGCGCCTCTTACCTGGAACTGACGAGAATCTGAATGGTGTCCTGGATCAGTCGCAATCACCGCCGCAAGTTCACACACAAAAAGACCATTGTTGCTCTCCAAATGAGGTAAAAAGTAAAAGTAAATATGTTTTTACCATTTGTGGCATATTTATAAATTTTGAAGTCAAAATTAGGTTTTAAAATTCATTTTTCTCAATATTTTAATATATTTTGTCGAAAAATGGATTTTACACTTGCCTTTATGTGCAGCGACAGGTTTTTTCACAGCTTCGATGGTGATACGAGTTGTATTTTATACTTTTTCGGACTCGGTAAAAACACGAAAAAGTCATTTTGGAGTCATCTTTCAGCTCTTTTCTGACTCTCTAAACATGAAAATATTGCCGGGTCCCTTGTCGTTTCGATCTCGTTAAAGTGGTTGCGAAACGACATCTACCTAGTATACGTTTACCCCTTTTTCGGGCTGGGATAGATTCTTTACGAAAAAGGAATACCTTAGCCTATCACAAATAGGAGTTTTTCTCAGACATAGTTTTCTACCTTTTCGGATCTAAGGAACTATTTACGAAAAGGGACCGTTGGAGTTTAATTTTCTGCTGTCTTTTCAAACTCTCTAAACATGAAAATACGCCGAGTTCTTCCTTTGTCAGACTCGTTAAACCCTGATGACATCGGATTCAATCGTAATGACGATATTTGAGTTCCTTCTTCCTAGGGCTCGTTAAATGTACTAGGATGGATTCGTCTGAAGGACGGACTTATATTGCAAGCATATGCTATCCCCTTCAAGCTTGATTTCAAAAATAATTGGGGTACTCGCTAGAAATGGTGGGGAAAATGGAACCAGTATCATCGTCGTGTCGGCAGTATGTCACTCTTGAACATGGCACTTGTCTGCATTTGTGTCGGGTTGGGGACATCTCATCTCATTCTCTGTTTGCCTCCATGGGTTTGGGTAATCCCTTTTGACCTCTCATCTGCTCTTTGCCTCGTCATCATGACCTCAGATCCTTTGATGTCAAATACTGCCAAATCCACTGTCGTGCCGCTGATATGTTCAAGAGAAGTTGACCTCTACAACGTTTCAACCTTCCTCTGATTCTCATATGATCCTGATTCACAACACATTATTTTCCTCTGTCTCATGTCGATGATGTGGGAAACACTATGGCCCACCTTCGATCAAGGTCACTTCCTGTCAACTCCAGCTGATTATCCAGGAAGCTGATCTAGAGACTCCCTTCTGGTACCTTGGAGCCTGCATGCCTCAATGGCAGGTTCTTCGCATTCGACGTAAGGTTTTCCTCATTGACCTTCGATCGGATGATTCTGCAGGTGTTTGACGCCAGCTCACTGTTCACATTCCGTGGATTGTACATATAGTACCTTGAGGGCCATTGTCATTATTGGTGGTTCCTCTCGCGTCTGTTAACAACTTTCATTATTGGCTGGTAATCAGACGATGTTCTTGCATGTTCGAATTCAGCTCACATATTCACATTCTTGTACTTGTACTTTGTTCGGGTCGAGATGGAGCACAAGACCCTGGATTTTGTTTGTTAGAATCCAGGCTGTGATTTTGTGGATTATTATGATTGATTACATGAATCATTCATTGGATGGCTATGACCATGCCTGAGTCTATTTATCGATCCTCATTGGATGGCTGCGTCCATGCCTTGGATTTGGATTATTGTATACTCTGTTATGGATGGCTGCGCCCATACCACATATATCATGTATTTGAGATATGAGTTGTACTTCTTTGCGCAGGTTTTCTGATGGCAGTGTTTTCAGTTGGACACGTTCTTGTAAAGCATTTCACCCTTCTCTCTCTCGGGCCTCATGCTTTAGGGGGCATCTGTTACACAATAATTTGTCACCATCCCTGCAATCCCCATCCCGCACATTGGAGGACTTATTCTATGACCTGTGAGTAGTGACATGACCTGAAACCACTTTCATGGCATCCCCCTGGACAAGGAAATTCATTTCCCTGAAGACAATTCCTTGTGAAAAACCCTAAAAATAGCCTTTTTTGCCTTGGCGCGACTAGCGATTGAATTTTCGTGCCAGTAGAAGCTCATCCAAGAGGCACGCCGATTCTGGCGCACAACATCTGGTCATTATACCATGCCTCACTTATTAAGGGTATTTTTAAAAATAAGCTGAGAATATTCGGCTCCAGCAATTCACAGTGAGTCTCTAAATTGGGTTGGGAGGTTTGGCTCAGGATCTCCATGTAGAGGAAGTGGTTTCCACCTCTCATGGAAGCTTCCTTGAGGGATAGGGCCAATCCCATGATTGTAGGGATCCCAACTCCCCTTCCACCATCTATATAAGCTTGCCATTTTCCTTTGCAAGATAGTCTCCAAGAGCCTTCATAGCCTAAAGAATGCTGCAAGAGCCTTGATAGTCCTCATAGATCCAAATCAGTAGCAAGGAGATTATTGTCAAGACAACCGAAGAGAGAGGCTTGTCCCATCCCTGACGAGCTTTATCGAGACGTACTCCGCTGTCGACCCGCCGAAGGAGGATTCAACGTCAGTGCCAGGTTGTATCTTTATTTGTATTGATGAATGATAAGCGACTTTGGTTATGGTTCCACTCGTATTGTTCATACTTTGTGATTATGGGTTGTATCTTCTCTGACTGATACATAATTGCATATATTGGGGTTTACGCTTGTATGTTCATCATGTTTCTTGTATGTGCAGGTGTTCGATCGCATCAAGTGGGAGAATTGTGATCTGCTGGAGCAAGGGATCGGGAGCGCTATCTTCTCCGCGAACAACATCGTTGGACTTGAGGTAGGCCTTTCTCACAATTTGGTCTATTGCAATTAGGAACTTGCGTCTCAGCGTGATATGATTGTTGCTAGACCCGATCTGGGCTAGTAGGGATCGCCTCTGTCCGCAGAGGGGATTTACCTCTCCAACAATCACGAACTTCCGAAAGTTTTTCCCCGAGTTGTCCATTGTAGTGTGGCCTTAAATTATGGAATGCGACCCTATGGTAATGAAATCTTTAGGGATGAAAAAATGGAAACTAATCTAATCACGTTGACACTACTTGACCCAGGGTTAAACAAATTTTCTTGCCAAAGACCAAAACTTGGCCTCTTTGGGAAATTGACCAATTTCCAGCACTTCGAACAGTGTTAGTATTACTTCAAAAAATATCAACTTGTCTTCAATAAAATTGTTTAATAATTTGTGGAGATTGGTAAATATGCTTGGTCCAAAGATCGTTTGGCAATCCACAAGAAGAAACCTCACACTGGCAGGAAAACCAGTTCTGATACCACTATAGTATCCCAAACGAAATATTTTTATCAAAATTTATGAAATAGATCTCAACCCAAATTTCAATATTAAATTAATATCCATTTGACAAAATATTTCCATATAAAATAAAACATATAAAGTACATGCAATTCGATAACTCGATAATGCAGAAAACAGACTAAGATTTAACTATCATATATAAATTGGGGTTACATGCACATACAACCAAAATACATGAGATGAATTTGGCCTCCGAGATAATTTGTTGCATTGCTACACTGGCCCTCCAACTGAACTGAACTACCACTGCTAAGTTCTCATGTGAATTCTGGATGAATTCACCAAGGGGATATGGGTGCTTGCCCAATATCTCTAAATAACCTGAGGGTTTCCGTCCTGGGGCTACCAATGGTGTAGAGAATTGGGTTCTCAACCTCTCATGCAAGAAGAAATATCAAATCCAAGATGATCTCTAATAGCCCTTCCTCCTCTTTTTATAGATCTAATGTACTCCTATAGAAGCTCCTATTTTATTATTATTTTAATTATTGAGCACATTTCCCTTAATTAAAATACTATTTTTAATGTGGGAAAATGGTCAATTGGCTACCATGAATCCTAAGGGCACTGAAAATAAGTCCTAGCCATCCCATCTTGTATATCTTCTCGTTCTGGTTCCAACGAGCTATTACACTAAGGTTTCTGCCAACAATTCCTCCTAAAATGCCACCTTAGGCATAATTAATTGAGTTAGGCCCATTAATAACTCATTTTTCTGAAAGTTGTTGGAATGCAACAAAACAAAATGCAAATTGTGCAGATGGTGGAATATCCCAAGCAAATTCCATCGGACCTCATAATAACTCCTCAAAACCCCTCCAAAACCCCCTAGGGCCCACCGATGATTCCAACCTACACCTGTGACTCGTCTTCCCCCAACTCTAAAAGTCCATCCTAACCATGTCATAAGGAATACTAGAAAAAGGAACATTACACACTACTATAATTTTCCAAGACCAACGTCCCTTCTTGGTAGGTATCTCCACCATACCACTAATTGCACAATAGACACACACTAGTAAGTACCATATTCAATAAATATCTCTAGTCTCAGTTATTGTCCATGTCACACTCAACAACCAATATAGTCTTGCAGGTCTATTTTTTTTGTCTTATCCATTGTCCTCCGAACCTAGGAGAGATTCTACCCTAGCATCACTTCAACTCTAGTCTCTTCTTCACAGCTTAGTGGAAACATTGAAATACTACCACAAATCACTCCTTAGGGGATCCATCAGCCTAGGCCATTCTCGAAGAGACATTGGGAGACAAGCTCCTAAAGTGGACATTGAAGTTTTTGGCTTCAAGGACGAAAGTGACTGTTCCATTTACTTACAATAAATTCCTACTTTGATAATGTACTTATAACTAGCAACCTACAATAATTAGGATTTTTCTTATCACTCTTCTATGTTTAGATTTTCTTTTGTCCTTTTGGGATATGAAATTTTCAACTTTGTACTCCCAAATGGTTCTCACAACCTTGCTCCAGCAGTGTTACTAGATATCCACTTCACCTTATCTTAATAATTTCCTCAAGATATAGCCAGGATTTCTAGTTATGAACAAATTTGGGGTTGCTTAACAACATTCAATTAAATTCTAATGCAAACTCCAGATGGAATTACAAATTCTCACATAGAATTCCCATTTAACACATGCAAATTTCATTGATTCACCCACTTCTTAGCATGATATATGCCTACACAAATGTAAAAAAACAAGGGAATTCTACAACAAATCCATATGAAATTTACCCATTTAACAATGGATTTCATGCTAGAATATGCCTACATTCAAATCCATGAGGATTCATATTCTATTTTCCGCACAGAATTCAAAGAGTCACTAATCTTTCTAATATAATTTTTCCAAAAAACTGACTGCATGGGAATGGGAATGATTCAAATCCCATCCATAGATATCTAGCATGGATATCGACCCAAGCCAAACTAGTAAACCAAAAGGACAAATATAGACCTGCAAGGATGATGTTGTTCCAATGTTATACAAATGAATTATTATATTTTATGTCTTACAATTTTTCAATTACCATTATTAAACAAATATATATATATATATATATATATATATATATATATATATATATATATATATATATTTTGTTTTTTTTTTGTTTTTTGTGAAATTCCATTTTGCCTCAAAATTCAATTTCCGATATATGTTCTTTCAATGTTTACTCAACAATTCTTCTTCAAAGTACAATTATATTTTCCAAGAACATGTGAATTTATATGAAGCATATCTCATTGAAGCAATTTGGGTATAAATGGGTACACATAATTATGAAAGAGAAATTTAAATATCTTGCTCTAAAATCTTTGAAATAGTAAAAATATGTTGTACCCTAAGTGAGTTCAAGACAAAAAAGAAAACATGGCATAAAATGTATATTGGATCTTTAATTGATGTTTATTTTTATTGGGTGTGATGAAATCCTTTTTGATTCATTTATACTAGAACTATGTCATATAGTATTCTTTGAATACTACCCACAAATCTAGTAATTATCAACTCTTGGAAACTATTGATGCATGTTTGCATAATGGATGAAAGAATAGGTTCCTCAAGTGATGAGGGTGAGATAAATGCAGTTTCAACAAAAATTGGTGATGAAAATTTTAAATATTTTTCCTTGGAAGGTGACACAACCCATTCACAGAAAAGGAAAAAAGGCCAATGGATCATAGGGAGACAATTCCAAGAATATTGGGTCTCAAGTTTTCCATTTATTGAAGCAATACCTCCAACTAATGCAAAAGAGGTTTCTCGAGAAGTTAGATGTAATGCGTGTAGTTTGAAAACTCATATGGTAGTGAAATTTCAGATGAAGCTAGATATAGTACAAAAGCATGCAGGAAAGGTGTATGAAAATAAAATTGTAAATGGTGAAGCAAAATCTATTGTTAGATGGAAATAATTTGAGAAATTTCGACATATCCAAAATACAGAAGAATACAAAAAATATATAATAAGTAAGAGGAAACTTGAGCAACTAGACGAACCATCATATCTCTATTTGAAAAGACGATGGAAATAAATTTGTTATCCAAGACAATACAATTGAGCATTGCATTTCACATCTTATGTAAAGGTCGTCCTATGACATATTATCCAGATTACATGAAATTTATATATTTTCTTCAAGTGTCAAACTTTCCATCTTCTCATTGTTCTGTAACCAGTGGTTGGGAATGGGAAAGATATCCATCTCAAGTAGAAAATGATGATTTGAAACAGAAGATTGCAAATTCTTGGTTTTTGACATTGTCTTTGGATGAGGTTATGGCTATAGATAATATTACGTGGACATGCATGAGAATTTATATGGTAAATGACCATATTAGGCATTCCTATCTTCTTGGGATTAAAAATATGGGAGAGACTTCCACAACTAAAAATATTTATGAACTTTTTCTTAATAGTTTGAAGGAAAGTAGTATGGATCATTTAATGATTGCAAAAAAGTTGGTATGTGTTGGAGCAGATGGAGCATCGGTTATAAAAGAACATAGGAATGGAATTTGTTTTAGACTACGACTTTCAGCTTCGCCACTTATGCTTAATATTCATTGTATGACTTATAAGATGAATCTTACATTTAAAATAGGAATCAAGTTTCCATCAGTTTCAAAAGTTGAAGATCTTGTACTTGAGACTCATGCATACTTTTCTTGTAGTCCCAAACGGTATTTAGAGTTTCAAAAATTTGCAGATGGTGTTACGGGTGGAAAAAAACTACTAAAAGATGTTGATACAAGATGGATCTTATTAAATGGACCAGCTCAAAGACTATTTAGTGAGTTAAAATATTTGGTAGGGTTGATGTAGGAAAATCTCTACAATGTAGACAAAGCTCAATATCTTCTTGTTCGACTAACTGATATAGAGACATTATTGACATTGGTTGGAATTCTTCCTATGCTACATGAAATTAATGTCCTCGTGAAAATATCTCAGAATCACACAATGTATACTGTAAAATACACAAATGCCAAAAAAGTTAGCATGCCTTGCATTAGATAATTTGTATATGATGCCAGACTCTTTTACTGGTCCATAGTTTACATGTTGGTCTAATATCATCAATATAGAAAATATCGATTTTTTTTTAAAGTGTCAAGAGACCAATTTGATAATATTGTGATTTCAGTGAGACAAAATATGATAGAAATTGCAAGATCACTATCATCAGATATAAGAGAACGATTTCCTCGAGATGAATTGTTGGAGGCCATGTGTGTGGTATACCCTCAATATTGGAATAATTGTCAATGTCCAAGAACTTTAAAATCAAATTTTCAAAACAAATTAAAATGTTTAGTAGACCACTTTTGCAAGAAAGTCTCGATACATGGAGTATAGGTTGAAGGTATTTTAGATTCATAAAAAATGTATCAACAAGGTGGACGCTTTGCTAAATCAATGTGGAAGAAATATCTTTTAATGGAAGATACTAATGAAACTGTTGCTATAAAAAGATTATGGACTACTTTTTTGCTAGCCAATACCTGCAAGAAAACATATAAGAATATTTCAAATTTAGCTGATTTGTGTCAAACCATGATTTTGGGATCAGTGGAGAATGAGAGAATGTTTGTTTATTGCACTATCATTCTTGAAGTCAAAGTTGAGGAGAAAGCTTGATAAACATGTGGATACATGTTTAATATTATATGTAACAAAGTATGACATTAAAAATTTTCCATATGAAAGAGCACTAGCTCTTTGGCGATCAGATTGTGATAGAAGGGGAGAAAACAATATAACAAGTTTCTCTAATGAAATTGATACTGAACATAATGTTTTGAAAGCTCATGATGAAAACTATTTTGGAGAAGATCATGTTCAAAATGTAGAAAGTGAGGACCAAGATGAGAATTGAGAAATTGAAATACCCTATGACTCTTATTTTTGTATAAAAGTTTCGTTGATCATGCAAGATTACTATATTTCAAATTCAGGTAAAAATAGGTTCTATATTTTGTATTTTTCATTGTAACATTGCAGCTACATTTATTTGATGCATGTTATTTTAAGATTGATATTTCATATTTAATCATTACGTTTTTTGTTGGTTATCTGTGACAGGAAATGAAGTTGGATTTAATGAGGTTGGGACCTATTTCATTTCACATAGATAATGTCTGACTAGTATTAAATGATAAATAATTAATTTAACAAGACTAACGCAAAGCATCAATGGGCTCATTCAAGTACATGAAACTACCTTGATGTCTAGCTCTGACATCTTGGAAAATTTTAATGGTTTATATGTTGCTTGTGTTTGGGGCATTTTGTTGAGTTTTGAGTTTTGTGTTGGTCAAATATTATTTTAGTCCTTTGAATGATTTTAGTTCTTACTTCATGCTTAGATTCATCGATCTCGTTTTATAATTATTATTGTTTTTCTTTATATGTTTGGTGGGTTGAAGAAAGCTTTTTTTTTTAAAATTTCCTTTCACTTTGTGGCATGATTTTAACATCTTCACTTTTAGAAGCCAATAGACTATAATTCCTTTATAATATTTTCTTGGAAAATAATTATTGATATTTGAAAAGGGAAATGAGCCATGGGTAGCTAAGCGAAGAGAAAAATGGTTTATGAACTATATTCTTGTGCATTCATCGTAGGAGACATATTGGCATGAGACCAAAATTCTTTCGTATAGAGTCTTTTCTATCATTTGTCGGCCATGCTTTCAAGTCTTTCAGGTACTAAGTTGTTTGGGTCCCCACATGTCCTTAGGATCATTAAGGGATGAGATAACATGAGTCAACCCAACTCATGCCGCAAATATACCTATTGATGTGATTATTTTGTTACCACTTCTTATCACCAACAAAATTCTACCATAACATAACCCAACTTGAAGACAACACTTCTCATCTTCCTTTTACATAAATTCTCTATGGATCTCCCTATGTAGTATCCCAAATGTAATATTTTTGATAAAATTGCAGAAATAGATCTCAACCCAAATTTCACCATTAAATTATCATGCATTTAACAAAATATTTCTTGTAAAATAAAAAATATAAATTACATGCAATTCCATAACACGATAATGCAGAAAACAGTCTCAACTTTTATTATCATATATAAACTGGGGTTACATTCATATACAACCAAAATAGTTGAGATGAAGCTTGCCTCAGAGACAATCTACCACACTGCTACGTTGGCCCTCCAACTGAACTGAACTACCACTGCTAAGTTCTCCCGTGAATTCTGGATGAATTCACCAAGGGGAGATTTGTGCTCTCCCAATATCTCTAAATCACGTGAGGGTTTCCGTCCTGGGGCTATCAATGGAGTAGAGAATCGAGTTCTCAACCTCCCATGCAAGAAGAAATATCAAATCCAAGATGATCCTTAATGGCCCTTCCTCCTATTTTTATAGATCTGTTGGACTCCTCTAGAAGCTCCTATTTTATTATTATTTTAATCATTAAGCACATTTCCCTTAATTAAAATATTCTTTTTGATGTGGGAAAATGGTCAATTGGCCACCGTGCCTCCCCAGGTCAATGAAAATCACTCTTAGCCATCCCATCCTATAGATCGTCTTGTTTTGGTTCCAACGAGCTATTACACTAAGGTGTTCTGCCAAGAATCCCTCCCGAAATGCCACCTTAGGCGTAATTAATTGAATTAGGCCCATTAATAACTAAAGTATTTTAAAGTTGTCGGAATGTAACGAAACGAAAGGAAAAATGTGTGGATGGTGGAATATACCAAGTGAATGCCATCAGACCTCATAATAACTCCTCAAAACCCCTTCAAAAGACCCCAGGGCTCGCCGATGATGCCAACCTGCACTTGTGACCTGTCTGCCACCAACCCTGAAAGTCCATCCTAACCATGTCATAAGGAATACCAGAAAAAGGAACATTACAAATCTTCCACCCTAATATTTCTTGCCCTCAAGAAATCCAAATATGTGGACCAATATGTCGGCCTAATGAAACTAAGACCCAATGCTCGGATCCCATACAAACCGTTGGTCGATGTTATGCCTCTGTGTCAACCTGCCAGGAACAAACCCCTCAATGCCCAAATCCAGACCAATATCTGATTGAGCATGTCATCAAAAAATCCTCCTGGATCTCGATGCCACCAATAATGAGCATCAATTCTCCATGGCTACTGCTGCGCTATAACTCTAGCTAAGAATGTTGGCTCACTAACTAGGTATTGACTGATCATATCTCTCCTATCCAACCCCTAACTCAATCCAATGTTAATCCTACTCTCCTGATGCTAGGACGAAATGCTGAAGAGATGCTGACTTGTATCCCATTTCCAACTGAAACTTGTAGTACCTGTCATGTCTAAGGGTCCTCGCTCCACTATTCCCCTGACTAAAAAGATCGTACCATCAATAGGATACCAACTCATGATCTCCTGCCAATCTAATGTATGGAAACATGTGAAAGGAGTATGTCTACTAGGATGATACTGGTCCATGCTAAACTCCTGATGCTCTACCCAATCAACCAACAAAATTTGTCCAAGAAATCCTGCCTCTCTCCCTATAATGGACCTAGGTAGGCAAGATGTGCTACAATCCCTGTCTATGTACTCCTGGATAGGACCGATGCCTGAAAATGATATAGCTCTAATGGGTACCACTACATCTCCTTTCACATAATTAATGGGTAGACCCAAAGATGGATGGACTGTTGTCTCTCTCGCCTGATAGGAAACTCCACGCTCTTTTAGCCCACCAATCCTCTGCCAAAATGTTCTACTAGACTCCAACACCTACTGAGGACAAGTGTCTATAAATACTGCCACCTTGAAAGTTGTCTATGCATCTATCTGCTTCTCATCAATGATTGAATCCAAGGATGGCTTCTCATCCCAATCTATCACAGGCTCAATGTGATCGTCTTACTAGCACTCCAGAAAAGGCTCAACATGCATAATATGCATATCATCCTCCTCAGCTGACTCATGCTCCACTATATGATTCTCATGCTGAATCATCACAAATGAATCATCATCCTGAATGTCTCCCTTAGATTCCCCTCACTGCTCACCATACACACCATAATATAAATCTGGCCTATTGTTAATGATTCCACATGACTAATCATGCTCCCCAAAGGAATCCACGTATGACCCCATGGACTCATCCAAAGAAGATGAACATCCTAACATATAGAAGGAATACCCCCCTTCTCTACCTTTTCCATCCCCTCTGCATCTCCCAAGAATAAGTGGTCAGGTCAACAAGGTTCCTTGCAGATGAAGCAAAGTCCCTTCCTCTCGAGTTAATTTTTGCTTTCAGATCCACCAAACTGGAGAAGATCCTCCGTGGTTAACTGTCTCCTTAACAAACCAATGTTATGCTCAACCAGAATTTTGGATAGCTCATAAGTAGCAGGTGAGGCCAACTAATCTCTCCTCCAAATGCTCAACAATCTAGTCTGCAACTCTTGACAAATGGCATCACGACCTCTGATACATGATGACAAGATGGACTTTATGTGTGTCATGACTATATCAAGATGATGTTTCCTAATACTGAAGAAGCATTGGAACACTTGCAGGATCAAATCATCACACTCCAACTCGAACATGATTTATAATATCTAACCAAGGCCATGACTTATAGAATCTCTAGCCAATTCCCAGAGGTATGGCCCTCACTGTTATCCAAATCCTGAAAGGTCTCTACTATCTATCTGAAGACTCTCCTCATAATGTCATCATTGTAAGGAGGTAGAGAAGTAGTCAACATCATGATACTACTAAGACAATAAGCCACTGGAAGTTTGACTCCTATGCAAGGGTGCTCCAAATACTTATGTTGTATTAAGGCAAGCATGGCTAGTTTTAGAGCCCAAATCAAACTCTTCCCATCTAACTGATCCACCTTGGAAAGGAGTGAAGTAATTTCTTCTAGTTTGAGAAGGGATTTTACTAAAAACCTCATGGATTTTAAATATGTCCCAAGTGTGAAGATTTTGTGTCTCGACACATTCTATTTTTGTGGCTTCTCTTGCTGTAACATGGTATGTATTCCATTGGAAAGGGATTTGTTAATTTTTGCTGAAAATTTATCAAGGGAAGTTTTGAAGGTCTAATCCATGTTTGGTTTGATGATTCCAAGTACATTAAATTGTTTTTGTATGACTAGGATTGACATACTTCATATAATGATGATGGAGAACTCAACACTGTGTCATGGCTTCAACAAAGCATACACGGAATGACCAACTGACTCAATACATTGAATTTTCATAGCCTAAGCATTCAATCAATTTTCGACTCTAACAATCATATTCACCATTAACTCTATATTAAATGCCACATCATACCTTTTTTCATAACTAAATTCCTGATCATATACCAAGCTCTACACTATTACCATTCAGCACAATATGTTAAGCCTAGCAAAGGACCAAAACACCTTAGAATCATATGGTTCAAGGCTTACATAAATGTACTGTTATGATCAGATTTATTTAGATGACATGAGCATATAGTGAATAAGAAATTCAAGGAAAAAATTTAGAAACTTGATAATGGTAAAATATACAAGAACTTGGGACTACTCCTTTGTTGATTTTGAAAAGTTATCTCTGGAATCCAACTTATGCAATGACTAGAGTAACTTAGATGCTTTGAGATATCCATAAAAATCTTCAAAACACTTGATCACTAACACCGAACCACTAAAATATAAAGGGAAACTTGGCCAGATAACTTTAGCTGATAAGAATAAATATTGTGGTCTGAACCTGCACTAGTGAATTTTGCCTTGATACAACACTTTATTTTGCCTCCTTGATAAGATATTTTCTATTGTTGTGGCACCTTTGTGAATACTCTATCAGTGCACAAGTCTCACACACATTCTAAGTTTGCATCGAACTCATCCAACTCGGTTCCATTTACCCAATCTACAACAATCACTCATTGCAATCAAATGTCATTTCACATGGGGATAAGAAACCATTCCATTAAACTTCAGATCGATGCTCCACTACATCACACAGGAACATGGATGCCCATAGCTACATGCCCAATAAGATGTAGACTGTCATCATTTTATCACTTGCACAATCCTCGGCACAGGCAGGTAGTAAAAAAACCTCGGAATCATGAAACTAAGTCAACGCCCATCGACTCTATTCATCGCTGACCTTACAACACACACTGCAATGATTCCGATGGCACAAATCTGAGGATTCAGTTCCAGACGGCTATGAATTCCGGACACAGGTTTTCCATAGTCAGAGTGATATTTTGTCGCCAAGCGATGCGGCCAAATCTCATCAACCCAACCTGCCGTTGATTGGTGTAAATTTGGTGGCACGGTAATAATGGAGCTCAGCAACACACATGCCGTCAGAAAACTCAAATTTTGTAAATTTGGTAGAAAGATAACAAAGCTCAACGATACACATGTCGTGAACAAACTCGGCGTCTAGACGCTTTAAAGGTGTCACATACTTCTGAATTTTTTTCTGTGAGCTGTCCTTGCAGCGTGGCCCTAAATTATGGAATGCGACCCTATGGTAATGCAATCTTTAGGGAAGAAAAAACGACAATGAATCCAATCACATCGACTCTTCTCGACCTTTAGCTTAATGTGTCCTCTCAGCAAAGCAATCGTTTATTATGAATGACTGTTTGGGAGGTCGATCGCCTGGCGAAACTTACATAAACATAATGAACTTGGCCCACTGGAACAAGATGAATAATTTGGCCTTGATTGATTGAATTCGTGTTGGGCATCAATTGATGGTAGCGGCGGTTGTGATGGCAATGGAAATCTTCATTAATGCGACAATTTGATGGCTTAAGTTAACAACAATGTAATATCCCCATTGAGAAAATGATAGTAATATAAAGCAACAATATGCTAGAAACTACATCAAATAATATCACACCATTAACACATGAAAACTGGAGCCAAAAACATGATCTGAACCATTTTATTAATGCTTGGAAATGAGTACAATAATGGTGTTGGAATAGGTGCACCTGGGCCTGCTTGAGGTAGGCTGAAATCTGTCCCAAAACAAGTTAGAATGACCCTATGGAAATGGCTCTGTGTGGCTCTCGTGTTGCGTTTCTCTTCCGAGAAATGTAGCTGCTGCAAACTTTGCATTGTTGGTTGGGCTGCTTCTAGTGCTTAGAAAATTTTGGGACTTGAACACGGGATTCTACTCAAGAAACCCACAAAAATTCGTGTAGGAATTGTCGAATGGTTGACCCCGAAAATTTGCCCCTATTGGGCTTGATCAACTGAGTTGCTAGATGAATGCTCCACACCTGAATAATCCACTGCAAAACTGCCCCAAAAGATGATAAATAACCCTGTATGAAGCCCTCAGCTTCCCCACCAACTCTCGGCTGTAATCTCCCTCTCTTCTCACCTCCTGTAACAACCTCCCCACTGGACTGCATCCTCCACATAGTTCCTAAAGTGATCACGCTCCTCCTGCAATCCCAACTATGAAATGATCCTCCAAAATGGTAAAAATCCTCTCATGAGCAGGCACTCAAATTCCCCTAAGGAAGAGGTTGATATGTTCACCTGAAAATCTTGTTTTCTAAACAACACTCTAGACTTGGAATTCGACACAAGTGTGCTATGTCAAAATGACAATCATGAAGATAAGTGAATGAATGAGGAATGATGATGCCCTTCCTTCCTTTTTTCAAATGAGCCTCAACATTCCTCTTGGGCTCACCATGCACTTCGTTTCTCCCCTTCGAGCCAACCCAACACTGCCTCCTCTCGAGCATCCCTCACGTTGCGAACTAAGGAGATGGAACTCATTCAATATTAGCCACTCGAACCCCACTAAAGCCACAATATTCTCCTGGGAACTATAGGAACTGACTTTAGCTTTCCCAAAATAATATTTGTGGGTCCCCGACCCACTTTATTTCTGCCTAACATTAGAGATAGAAAAATCTATCAAAATTTAATATTCTAATTAGCGAAACTGCTAATTAGGAATATTACAGTCCTCCCCGCCAAGACGTTGCTTGTCCTCAAACAACAACAATGATGGGTGTTGGAGGATCTGCTCCCCTTCCCAAGTGGCATCCTCATCTAGAAGATTCCTCCACCTAATCAAGTATTCCTTCACCATCCGGTTCCTCAAGTGCCTCTCCCTAGTGTCTAAAATTGCCTCTGGATGGAGTACCAAGTGACCCTCGTCATTTGCGGGAGGAAACTCGGTGGCTGCCGTCACCCGCTATCCTAAGACCTTCTTTAGGAAAGACACATGAAAAAAGTTGTGTATCTGGCTCCCCTGTGACAACTCTGAATCATATGCTACCTCCCCCACTCTTTGGGTGACTATGTATGGACCATAGAAGTGTGGCTTGAGATTCTTGGCCCCTTATGCTTAAAGGGGACTGTTTGTAGGGCTCTAGGCGAAGGTAAACCAAGTATCCCACCTTAAACTATCTCTCCACACGACCTCTATCCGCATACATTTTCTATTGATTATGTGCGATCACGAAGTTATCCTTGAGAGCCCTGAGAATTCATTGGCTCTCTTGGATGCAGTCTTTGGTCCTGGGGGCCTTAATAGCTCCAAAAATAACATCAAGAAACATTTGTGCATCATAACTGTAAAAACCACAAAAAGGAGTCTTACCAATAGACATGTGGAACGTCATTTTGTAGCAGTATTCAATCAAGTGCAGCTATCGCAACTAGGCCCTTTGCTGCCCTATGACATAGTTACGAAAGTAGCCCTCTAGCCACTTGTTAATTATCTCATTCTTACCATCTGTCTCGGATGGTAGCTCGTGCTCGGTGTGAGATTTGTGCCCACTAATCAGAATAAATCCTGCCAAAACCGAACCATGAAATTGCTATCTCAGTCACTGACTATGGTCTTTGGGAGACCATGCAGTTTGAAAATGTCCTTGAAAAATAACTAGGCCACGTGAGAGGCCGTGTACCAGGCTGAGATGGTGAATAAATGTGCATACTTCGTTGATCTATCGACCATGAAGAAGATATAGTCAATCTATCTACCACGACGAAGATATAGTCATTCTATCGACCACAACGAAGATACAATCCTTGCCTTGCACCATGGGCAACCCGGTGATGAAATCCATCGAAATAGTCTCCCACTTCCCTCTAGGGAAGGGAAGCGGCTGTAGCAGTCCTACTGGATGGGTCAAACCCCCCTATTCCTCTGGAAAACCTCACATTCCTGGACGTGCCTCAGAACATCCTCCTTGAGGCCCTTGCATGTGAACCTCTCTCTAATGGTCTGGCAGGTCTTGGTGAACACTTGGTGCCCAGATAATGGAGAGTCATGGGTTGCACACAGAATATTCTCCCACAACTGGGAGTTATTTGTCAAATAAATCTGGTCCCGGTAGTAAATCACCTCATCCATGGCTCAGTACTGGTCATTTGTCACCTGTCCATCAAAAATATTGCATGCAAACCAATCCTTTGAGTACTCAACTACTAGTTGGGCCTTCCAATCTGCCTCAATACTCATCAGTGAGAGGGATCCTGGCTTGCTCAACAAGGCATCGACCACCACGTTATGCTTCAATTTTACATATTTGATGTCAAAGTAATAAGCCTAAAGCTTATTGACCATTTCTGCTGCCTCTCTTGAAGTTGTCTCTTCTCTAAGAAAAATCAAAGGCTGTTATGGTCTATCCTCACCCTGAACCAATTCCCCACCAAATACTGTCTGAACTTGGCTAGCACATGCATGATGGCTAGCATGTCCTTGTCATATATGGGGTAGAGCCTCTCATGAGTCAAGAGTTTATGACTGTTAAAGGTTATGGGATGCCCCTCCTGCATCAGTACGACCCCCACTCCTTCACTTGATGCATCACATTCCAAAATTAAGGGATTGGTAAAATTTGGAAGTGCAAGGACCAGAAAACTACTCATCAGCTGCTTGAGGTGGTCAAATGCCTCCTGCATTGTAGCAGTCCAAGTGAAGGCCCCCTTCTTCGTCAAATTTGTGAGGGGCGTTGCCATCTATGAAAACCCCTTCACAAACTTCCGGCAATAGGTGCAAATGCCCACAAACCCTCTCAAATCAGTGACGTTCTTGGGCTCTAGAAAATACCAGATGGCCCTACTCTTCTGCTCATGCACCCTCATGCCATCCGTGTCTATGATGTGCCCCAGGTAAAGCATCTCTCTTAGCCCAAACTCGTACTTGGACAGCTTCGCATAAAACTGCTACTCCTCCAATATGCGAAGCACTGTCTCCACATGTTGTAGGTGTTCCTCCCAAGTCCAGTTGTACACTACAAGAAAAAAACACATTAGCGAGGGGCGAAAATGGTCACCATAAGCTCATTGGTGAGGGTCAAAAGAGCCTTCATCACCAAAAACTGAACGTCACCAAAGGTGGCGTTGCCAAAAGTATAGGTGTTGTAGTGACATTCAAGGTCCGTCACCAATAATGATTTATAGTGATGGATAGTGACTGTCACCATTTCATATGAGCAATGGTGACGGACAATAGCCTCCATCACCAAAAAACTGAGTGTCACCAAAGGTGGCGTCGTCGAAAGTATGTGTTGTGGTGACATTCAAGGTCCGTCATGAATATTGATTATAATGACGGATAGTGACCGTCAAAATTTCATATGAACATCAACGATTTTTTGTGATGGACCTTTCATGGACGTCACTATTGGTGCATATATATGGCGACGTTCATTGACTGTCACCATAAACTCATTGGTGACATCAAGGTCCATCACGAATAATGACTATAATGACAAACAGTGACCCTCACCATTTCATATCAACAACAACGATTTATAGTGACGGACCTTTAATGGTCGTCACTATTGATGTGTATATATGGTGGCGTTCGTTGACCGTCACCATTTCACATTTTGGTGAGGGTCGAAAGATGTCACCATAAGCTCATTGGTGATGGTAAAAAAAACATCCGTCACCAAAAACTGATCTTCGTCATTCCCTATGAATATTAGGGCACGATGGAATCGAACCACCAACCTTCTCCTTTACAAGCAGGTGCTCTTCCATTGAGCTAGCACCCTTTAAATAATTAGACTTTAAACTAGCAATTGTCCCTAAAGGTGCAAAGATACACCAAAGGAATAAGAACCAAGAAAACTGAAAGAATTTAGTGTCCTTGCTCCTATTTTTATTCTACAACGCTCTACAAAGTATGATCTTGATCTATGACGTATTTGTGCCAAGTGGTTTTAATTTAATAGTAAATGTCATATTCAGATAAAATAAATGAATAAATGAGAGGCCTTATGGGCTAATTTTTAATCCTTACACCAAAATATCTTAATATTCAAGTCTACGGAACAACTCGTTCAAAGTTCAAACTGAAGTAGATTTTAAATGGAAAGCCTAAAACCAGCTAAGTAGTTTACAAGTTAACATTTTGGATATAAATTCTGTTCAATTTATATGACAAGTTATGCCATAACCTTGAAACTAGTTTCTTAGCTAAAATACTTTCTTAAGTGAACAATGAAAAATAAATATAGTCATCGCGAGCAAAATTCTCTTGTTTTTTCTAATGAGGGTGCATGTAACTTGATAAAAGTTGTATGAGAGTATCAAACCATAAATAGTTTCACTAAGACATGGAAATGACAAAGTCTTGTTAAGCAACATAAGTTTAGTTGAATATATGAAAAGCATCGAGCTAAATGATATAATTAAACTAAAAGTAACTATAAAAAATGAAATTTTCGTCATATACCATCTGGTTTGGTTAGTTCTTCAGAAAGAGAAAGTGTAATTGCATGATCCAACTCCTCATTTTGATTCTGTAATGGACCATCGTGAACAAAAATGTCCACATACAACAATCAATGTTATCGTATTGGTAAGACTTTTGATATAATCTATCAAAGCATGTACTATGTAGGAGAATAACTGGAAATCACAACTAGAAATTTAAATCACATCATAACAATATAAAATAACATGCAACAGGAAAGGAACAACTCCACAGTTTGAGAAATATGAACACCATGAACTTGTTCTTATATATTGATATAGATAATGAAATAGAAATCAAGATTTATGAAATTCAAGTATCACACAACAAATATGCACAAGTATGAAAAGGAATATGCACAAGTGCATGATCGACTATAATAACAACTCACTCCTTCCTATATTTATATGAGAGGTAAAGGGGCTTTACAATAACAAGTGGACCTAGTCCACTACAAGCAAACTTGAAAGACACATTTAGCTCCACCCATGTGAAGCACTCTACTCTATGTGACATGTGTCAGCATCAAAGGTGACAGTGATTAACAAGAAAGCCCTCCATGGCATGAGCACTATTCCCCAAGGCCAACAATCCTCCAAAGGTTCTAAGCTCCAATGCATCTCCTAGGTCATGTGTTTATTTAAGGACAATGCATATCCAAGGTAGTGTGTCACTTTAAGGACTCCCACACCTACATATCCACTCCCTCAACCCAAGAGTTCACATGTCAAGGAATTTTGTGTGCTCATGTTGATTTTGGGATGTTTTTAACATGGTGAAATACCCAACTCTACTCCAAGCACACAAACTCCCTTCATGCATCAACAACATAAAGTCACCAAGCTCCATACTAATCCAACACTTCGAGGAAGAATGCCTTTCAAACATCCAAACAAGGTCTAGCAGCAAATGGTAAACCAACTCCAATGTCCAAGTCCATTAATGTAAAATTCATGCTATTATTATTTCAAGAATATTTATATTTTATCCAACATGATGACCCACTATGTGCACTATTTGTAGGGAATCTTCTGGATTTTTCTGCTTCAACGTGTTGATCCACTATGGGCATTGGTCAACAACTCCATTTAGTCAAGGAAGTCTTCTAAAGTTCTTTCCAAGTTTCATTTCTCTTTCCTATCATCAAGCAAATTGGAGCAACTAGAAAAAATTCCATTAACTGTCGTCCATCCAGTTGTTTCCTAAACAAGTGCCTATTTCTTAAAGAAAGTAGGAAACCATCATGAAACATGAATATAGCCACATAGTTTCAGTAGCTATAATCTAACAATGTTATTGAAAACACTATTATATTTGTTTCATAAAAGAGCACCTAGTCCCAAACAACAAAAAATGTTCGTGGATAATGGTTTGTTTCACTATTGTTGAGCTTGACTGTAAACACTGGCAGGTTTTTGAGCCAATAAAGTCCCTGGAGAAAAAGAGTGATGGTTTCTCCCTAAAACATATGCAGATAAAGATACAAGATTCGAGTGTAGGACTTAAGTAGTTTCATGACTACTACTCGACTTGTAACTGCTTGGGTTTTTGGTCTGCTTCATTTTTTATATTTCAGATCTAGTTCCGGAATTTTTGGATTTCAAATTTCAGTCATAATAGCATAATTCTGGGTTGGCTCACATAATTGGTATTAGAACCTCAATTAATAGTAGATTCATATCATATTTTTTGCTACAGTTTAGATTAGTTACTTATGTTCACCAATCTGTTTATCTTTCAAGGAATACTTGTAAGGAAGATAGAGCAAAGCACAACTCAGATCTATTGTCACCAACATATACATCAAATCAGATATATTGTCACCGAGAGAGAGAGAGAGTAGCACTGCTCTTACATCCCTAACCCAAGCTTGAAAGGAATATGCACAAGTTCATGATCGACTATAATAGCAACTCACTCTTTCCTCTTTTTATATGAGAGGTAAACGGGCTTTAGTGGACCTAGTCCACTAGAAGCAAACTTGCAAGACACAAGTAGGTCCACCCATGTGAAGCACTATACTTTACGTGACATGTGTCAGCATCAAAGGTGACAGTGATTAACAAGCAAGCCCTCCATGGCATGGTCACTACTCCCCAAGGTCCAACAATCCTCCAAAGGTCCTAAGCTCCAATGCATCTCCTAGGTCATGCGTCTCCTTAAGGACAATGCATATCCAAGGTAATGTGTCACCTTAAGGACTCCCACACCTACATATCCACTCCCTCAATGCAAGAGTTCACATATCAAGGGATTTTGTGTGCTCATGTTGATTTTGGGATGTTTTTGTCATGGTGAAATACCCAACTCTACTCCAAGCACACAAAATCCCTTCATGCATCAACAACATGAAGTCACCAAGCTCCATACTAATCCAACACTTAGAGGAAGAATGTCTTTCAAACATCCAAGCAAGGTCTAGCAGCAAACGGTAAACCACCTCCAATGTCCAAGTCCATCAATGTAAAATTCATGCTATTATTATTTTAAGAATATTTATAATTTATCCAACATGATGACCCACTATGTGCACTATTTGTAGGGAATATTCTAGATTTTTCTGCTTCAACATGTTGATCCATTATGTGCATTGGTCAACAACTCCATTTAGTCAAGGAACTCTTCTAAAGTTCTTTCCAAGTTTCATTTCTCTTTCCTGTCATCAAGCAAATTGGAGCAACTAGAAAGAATTCCATTAACTGTCGTTCATCCAGTTGTTTACTAAACAAGTGCCTATTGCTTAAAGAAAGTAGGAAACCATCATGAAACATGACTATAGCCACATAGTTTTAGTAGCTATAATCTGACAATGTTATTGAAAACACCGTTAGATTTGTTTCATAAAAGAGCACCTAGTCCCAAACAACAGAAAATGTTCATGGAGAATGGTTTGTTTCACTATTGTTGAGCTTGACTGTAAAAACTGACAGGTTTTTGAGCCAATAAAGTCCCTGGAGAAAAAAAGTGATGGTTTCTCTCTAAAACATATGCAGATAAAGATACAAGATTCAAGTGGAGGACTTTCAGTAGTTTCATGACTACCGCTCCACTTGTAACTGTTTGGTTTTTTGGTCTGCTTTATTTTTTATATTTTAGATCTAGTTCTAGAATTTTTGGATTTCAAATTTCAGTTATAATAGCAGAATTCTGGGTTGGCTCACATCATTGGTATTAGAACCTTAATTAATAGCAGATTCATATCAGATTTTTCGCTATAGTTCAGATTATTTACTTATGTTCACCAATCTGTTTATCTTTCAAGGAATCATTGTAAGGAAGATAGAGCAAAGCACAACCTAGATATATTGTCACCAACATGCACATCAAATCAAATATATTGTCATCGAGAGAGAGAGAGAGTAGCATTGCTCTTACATCCCTAACCCAAGATTGAAAGGAATATGCAAAAGAGCATGATCGATTATAATAACAACTCACTCCTTCCTCTTTTTATATGAGAGGTAAAGGGGCTTTAGTGGACCTAGTCCACTAGAAGAAAACTTGCAAGACACAAGTAGGTCCACCCATGTGAAGCACTCTACTCTAGGTCACATGTGTCAACATCAAAGGTGACAGTGATTAACAAGCAAGCCCTCCATGGCATGAGCACTGCTCCCCAAGGTCGAACAATCCTCCAAATGTCCTAAGCTCCAATGCATCTCCAAGGTCATGTGTCTCCTTATTACTACTGTGCTTTCTACCTATTATTTCCATAGTGCCAAAAAATCCACTTGCATTAAAAACTGCATGCCATGTACATAAATATAAAACCTGATGGATGATAAGGAAAAAGGGCTATCTTATATGCCATGGAACATCATATTCCATACTTAGAATGCACCCCAAGGTGTCAAAATTGCATGCCAAGTGGAAAATGTGCATTTCTCAGGTTTAAATCTATGTTACAACTTACATCCTAACCTGATTGCACATAGCCTCCTGTAGATGTACCTATGGAAAAGTCATAAAATACAGTGCTACAGTACTTCTCCCTGTGCATCTTCCTACACTTCCATAATTCTAATGTACAAATTCAAGTGAGAGTACTAAGTCTACAAAACAGTTTCATTGATTTACCTGTCTCTTGCTAAGTGCAAGTAGTCTTTAATAACATGCATGTCCAGGGCTCACTAAAGATCAAAATTGTGATTTTCAAATTTATGTGCTGTTATTAGAACATTATTGATATTTTTACATCGTTATAGTTTCACTTCCAATCCAGGAAGCCACTACTGTGCAAAAATATTGTGAAACTGCCAAATTTCACAACATGACAAATCAGGCTATGGTGCCTCAAGAATTTTATATTCCAGAACATAGAGCACATATGGTGAAATATAGAGGTTTATATCTAGAATATATTATGGTCTACAACCCTACACAATCAAATTCCCAAGAACAATATCCAAGTGATAGTTATTAAGCATCAACCATGCAATTTGTTTGGTCTTTAGAAACATACGCAACCTTCAAATAAATTGCATAACCTATTCTCATTATAAATCACAATGCCAATTCTTGAAGTCTATGGTGTGTTCAAGCAACCAAACACAAACAAAAGAGGAAGCTTTACATGGAATGAAAGGTCTTTGCAACCATGGCATTACCTCAACAACAAAGCTATCCCAGATCTTGTCACTATGAGCTTCCATGAATCCCTTTAAAATCATAAACCCCTAGCCTCAAATGATGTCAACCATTTCAAGGAAGAGCCCCCAGTCCTCACAAAGCATCTACAAAATTGGTGAAAACCAACAGAAGATAACATGAAATATTTAAACCATGTCTCAAAATAACAAAATTGAATTATTGAGTGCATACAAAAACCCTGTTAATCTAACAATTTAACTAACCTCTATAAGCAATTCTTGGGGCTGACTCATATTCTCCACTATGATAGGGCACCCCATAGTTTGACGACCCAATTCCACTGACCAGCTTGCACCACTTTCCATGTTACCTTTTGAAAGAAAGCCACCATCCTTATCAAGAACCTACGTAGTTTCCAAGGAAATAAACAATTATAATTGAATGGCAAGTTTACAGTCATCTTTTCTTTTTTTTTAATTGTTGGAAGAAGCAATTTATCAGTTGGAGAAAAACAATCATTGCACAGATAGACAATACATAAAGAAGCACAAGAAGGTTTGAATTACAATTGTAAATCCCCAATATATCAGAATGTCAATGTAATATTTTAAAGCACCAGTAAACACCAAGAATGGACATGGAATACCAGTCAGTATTATCTCAAGGACTAGGAGGAAAACACAAAATTATTAGCTTATACAGTCTCTTAAAGCTATAACCTTTAGGAAATAAAACAAGAAATATTAAGATTAAAGGCAGATATTATCCTACAACACTGTTGGAAAAGACACTGAGATGTGAGAATGACACTTACATTTTTGTAAATGTTCATCCTGGTTTTTGCTGATCTACATGGAGGAAAATGCAGAATGATTAGCTTAATTGTGCTTAAGCTAAGGAACCCTCCAATTGATCGTCCAGTAATATGCTCAGATTCTTTATGCTCCTTTTTTTCCCTCCCAATAATTGCACTCCTCTATCTCCATAGTTTATTTTGCAACCCACAGTTGAATAGTTCGTTTTGCAACCAACAGTTGCAGAAGAAGGCTGAAAAATGTCACGTGCCCAAGAAATTTGTATTTTCTGGGTTCTTTTAAATGAGTAATTTGTAGGGCTATGATCCAATAATAATATAGAAAATTCTCATTTCAATATTAAAAAATATAAAAATTGTAGAAACTTTGCAGATATCAAATTTTTATGTGTTCAATTTTTTGTATGGATAGGATTAATGGTGCAATCCGAAAGCAATAGTCACTGTCATAGGTAGGGACTAAAAATATATCTACTAAATGGGCCTAAAACATTTTATAGATAAGAAACAAAGGAATCTCTCTTCATAACCAAATATCAATTTTGGAGTTCTCGAAACAAAATAGAAAAATCAATATATTTTATTTCTTAAGGTTCAACCATATTCCTTCACAATCTGAATGGACATAATCCACGTTCACGTCAATGTTGACATCAACATCAACTATTTCTTATTCACTTACACATTTTGTTTCTTTAAATTCCACAACATGTGACAAATCTGCATACTCAGGTTCATATGATGTATTATTTCGCAATCCTTTTGGAGGACATGTTAACACTACATACTAGTCAGTCTCAACTGGATCTTGTACATAGAATACTTGTTTAGCTTGCAATGCTAGAATAAATGGATCATCTTTCCAATTATTTTGACTTAATAATTTCTTCATATTCACCATTGTAAAACCCAAATCATCAGTTTTTATCCCTCTCTTATTGTATACATCAATCCAATTACATTTGAACAATGTGTACTCCATACAAAAGTAGTCCAATGTAATTATTTCTTCTACCACTCCATAAAATGTTGTGGTTTTAAGTATAGGGTTTCCATCTTTGGAACTTGACCTCATCATTATTTGAGCTTCCATACACACGCCACTATTTTGGGTGGTTCTCTCATTCTCCATGCTTTTTGTATGGAATCTATAACCATTGGTTAGGTATCCCTTATACTTATTCATGAATTTCCTGGGGCCACACGCTAGCCATTTAAGTGTATCAGACACATTTCCATCTCCCTCCACCTGTATAGTTTTAGATTTTTAAATGTAGTTAGAATTCATACATTCAACCTCTAAAAAAAATATTTAATTTCCTGCATGATAATATTCCCATATAATGATTTTTAAGTACACTTATAATATAAATAATATAGTTACCTGTTGTTTTAACCAACTAGTAAATTTATGGGTGTGGAGTTTCTGCAATAGAGCTTCATCTTTTTTTGTTTGGGTAATTGAGTTGGGGAAATCTCCATTTTGTGCATCCTAATTCAATAATTATGGACAATAGATATGGTGGTTAATGTGTTTTGATTAAATATGAATAAAAAAAATGTAAAGGTCAAATATGTTAAATCTTAAACAACCTTAAACAAACAAACAAAAAAATTACAGGCCAAATATGTAACTTTATCCATGGATCAAATTCGTTTGTGTGAAATAGAACCCACCTATGGGATTTTTCCCAACTAATGCCATCCAATTCTGAAGGAATTGGAGTAGATAATGGCTTTCCATCAAGGATAACTTCTTCAACTTCCTCATCCCACACTTCATTTCGACCATGTGTGGATCCAATAGCTTCCATACCTTTCAAGTATCCTCCACAAAACTTTATTGACTCCTCCACAATATAGCTTTCAACAATGCATCCTTTAGGCCTATTTTTTTTCTTAACATAACTCTTAAATACTTTCATGTTCCTACAAAATTAACAAAAAAAATTAAGTAATGTCAAAAACTTTCAAAAAAAATATTTTTTGTGCTTGATAAAAAGTAAAGTTTCACATACCTCTCAAAGGGGTACATCCATCTATATGCAACTGGGCCACAATATCGAAGCTCACGTATCAAATGTACATTCAAATGCAACATTATATCAAAGAATGAAGGAGTGAAGTACTTTTCAAGAAAGCACAATGTCTCCACAATATCATTTTCCAGCTTATCAAGACTCTACACTGAAACTGATTTTGCACAGATTTGCCTATAAAAGTAACAAAGCTTGCAAAGCATCTTTCGGACAATAATTGGTAACACATGAGGCAAAGCCACTAGAAGGAGTTGTTGCATTAGAACATGGAAATCATGTGCTTTCATACCATGGAACTTAAGCTCTTGCATATATATATGATTTTTTGGATTAGAGCTGTAACTGTCTGGCACCTTTAACATGAAAAGAACATGACATAGGGTCTGTTTCTCTTTCTTTGAAAGAGTATGTGGTGCATGTGGAAGGAATATTTTCTGTCCTTTAACTTCTGGCCATAGTGATTTCCTCAAGCCCATTTTTTGCAAGTCATCACGTGATTTTTTTCCATCTTTGGACTTCCCTTTTATATCCAGAAGGGTTCCAAAAATGCTTTCACACACATTCTTCTCCACATGCATTACATCTAAATTGTGGCGTATTAAGAGTTTCTGCATTCCAACACATCAAGAATAGTCAATTCAACCAAGACATCTAATCACAATGAGGTCAACTAAGCAAGTTATGTCCAATAATTAGGCATGGTTGATCATGGGTCTACATACCTCCCAATATGGTAGATTGAATAGAATTGATTGTTTCTTCCACACCATAACATCAAAAATTTCACCTATTTTACTATTTTTTTTCCTTTTATTTGATTCAACTTCCCCCATATTGCTTCCTTTCCCTTTGGTTCCTTAAAAATATCTGACACTTTTACAATTGGAGGGGCATAACGATGCTCCTCCTTCCCATTAAATGGTACCTTTTGTGAGCGAAACTTATGATGTTGAGGAAGAAATCTCCTATGTCCCATGTACACACATTTCCTGCTACAACTGAGGTCCTCTGATTATGTGTTCCTCCCACATATGGGACATGCATTATAGCCTTTTGTTGTGCAACCAGCCATATTCCCATAAGCAGGAAAATCATGGATCACCCACATAAGAATTGCCTTCATGTTATATGATGTCTTACTATAAGCATCATATGTCCATACCCGTTGGTCCCATAGTTCCTTTAGTTCATCTACCAAGGGTTGCAAATACACATCAATGTCATTTATTGGTTGCTTGGGACCAGGTATTAACAATGTGTTACACAGTAATTTGTCACCGTCCCTACCATTCCCCGTCCCGCACAATGGAGGACCCATAACGTGACCTGTGAACACTGTCATGCACTGATTAGCATACAAAAATTCATTTTTGTGAACAACCATATTGGAAGGTTGTATGTAACTAACACTACAGGCCAAACACTATATGTACTACTCAAGTCTCCAAAAGGATTAAATCCATATACTTCCATTGCAAGTTGTACATTGCGAGGTTTGCTAGAAAAACTAGGGCATTTGTCATCAATAGTTTTCCATTTTGGGCTATCAACAGGGTGGCACATTTGACCATAATTGCTTGCATTCTCATGATGCCACCTCATTTTTTGTGACATATTTGTAGAGCTATAATGAAAAACAAAATAATCATTTATATAAAGTATTATGATATAATAACACTATGACAATTGGTAAAGATAATACAAGAAGGGGAAAACTTGAATAAAATTATAGTGTTCAAGATCATACCTATACATTATTTTTAGCCTTGGTGCTATGGGAAAATATCTTAACACCTTGGCTGGAACACCTTTCCGCACCTTTTGAGATTGAGCATCCACCTTCCATCGAGATTTTCCATATGTTGGGCATTGATCTTTACTTTCATAACTTCCTTAATAAAAAATGCAATCATTTGGACATGCGTGTATCATATCATAGTTTAACACCAATGATTTTATCAACTTTTTTGCAACATATGCAGAATATGGAAATGTGTTATCTTTAGGAAGCACCTTTTTTTGCAATTTTAACATTTGGTCAAAACTTGTATCAGACCCTCCACTCTTCACTTTCAGATTGTAGAATTCTACAGTGGCTGATAGTTTTTTGAAGTCAACACAACCTGGGTACAATGGCCTCTTGGCATCTTCGATAAGCTTCTTATATTCATTAACTTCATTTAGTAAATTTGTTGATGCCAACCGCTCATTATCACAACTCATTGATGTTTTGATTAAGACATCGATTGACATCATTCACCATTTCAAGCATTTGATCATCGAAAATGGTTGCATCATCATCATCAATTAGAGGTTCACTATCATTCCTAAACAATGTTTCATGCTCATCACCCTGATTATCATAATCATGTTCCAAAACATGTTCATAATCCTATTAATAAGAAAATCAAAATTTATGTTAATAATTTTATGGTTTCTATGAAAATTAGAATCAATAGAATTTGGTCAACCTAGTCAAATAGGACCCTTGACTAATATGAAATGGCTTACCAGTTGAGATGAAATATGCTCGAGAATTTCATGTCGCTCATTTTCAGAATTTTGCCTGTCCTTTTCAATAATAGATGGAATCTAAAGGAGACAGAAAAAAAATTGAAGTTTGCACATATAAAAATAAGTGATATCTTTATTGTAAAACATATCAGATTGAAACTAGATCAATTCAAAAAAAATTCAAGATACCTGATTTGGAATGCTCTCTCCATGGAAATACCAAATGCTATATTGTTTGATTATACCATCACAAATCAAGTGCTCTCGTACTTTATCAAATATTTTTACTTTCACTATGCCACATTTATTACATGGACATTTTCTGGACATCTTATTCCTTGAATGCTCCTCGGCAAAATTTAAGAATTTCTCAACCCCATCTCTATATTCTTTTAGTGTTCTACACATAACCAATTTACAAATCATATAAATTTAATTGAGCACAAGTTACCACTTATACATTTTTGGCATATCACGATGAATAATCAAATATACAAACTATACCTATTTTTCAATTTCATCCAATTTCTTTTGTCCATTTGATAATATGTTCCAAGCTCCTTTGAAATTGAGTCTGCAAAGAGCTATATAAGTTAGTTGATACTAAAGATAGATAAAAAGTGAACTAAAGATAGATGTTGCTGAACATAAGCCTAGATTTGTAACAAAAAATTAACATCCCTATATAATGATACATCAGATGTAAAATAACCTTCTAATGGTGTATTTATGTTGGTGCAATCCACTGTTTTGCTGGTATATGATTGCAAGGGCCACATTTATTCTAGACCTACTCAAGGTTATAGTGTATCTGTGATCAGTCCTTCTGTACGATGTTGACTGCTTATTAGACTAACCTGAAAATCTAGAGACAATCTAGCAAAGCCTGAAGTTAAATTGCTTTTGTTGCCACACAAGTGAATGCAAAGCTCCTTGAATGTGTGGTCTTGAGGGAAAAATATATAAGAATTTGATTGAATGTGAACATTAAAAAGGCATCGTTGAATTGCGGTAATGGGCCTGAGACAGGAATTGGCATTCACACTTAGCCTTGGAAATTATGTGTTTAGTGTTTTGTGTTTCATATCAGGTTCAAAATTCTTGCAGATCCATAGTACTCACACATTACAGAAAGTTCATAATGCACTATAAATATTCACTAAAATTTCACTTCTCCTGGAAAGTCCCAACTAACCTCCAAAAAACACCTTAAAAACACAGGTTCGAAAGAAATGAGGTGAATATTTTGATCTGAAACAGATAGTACCCTCACTGCAACCACGAAGGTCTGAAGAGATGAAACCATAATTCAAAGTTATAGCACCGAGAAAAGGTATGTTTGAGGCTCTAAGATAGATCTGAGGGTTTTGTTGTAGGTCTGAGTCATTATGCACCAGTTCGAAATGTTTATTTTCCATAGATCAACTGAAGGTTAAGCACTTTTCACGCCCTTCCTCGCTGTAATAATTCTGTAGAAAAATCCGAGAGAAGGGGTTTCCTAAGTGTGAGGATGCCCTAGCCAGAGGTAGATGCTACAAAAAGTATTGGTCACTCGTGGTCTGCTGGAGGGCAGCGTGAGAGTGGGCCAAGTGTGAGCGTGGATTATGCATTTATGGTATGTTGGAGGACAATGTGATAGTACCCATGTTGGGGCCCGGTGTGCACCATCTTCATGGACCTTGGTGGTTGCAAGAGGTCAAGGGTCTGATAAACCAGGAGCAGTTTTGTGTAGCCCTAGACTTGTGTGTGGATAAGGACTTCTACAGTAGATGATGGGCAGTCCTCCTAGCCCATGTTCATTGTGGGATATAGACATCTTGCAGTGATAGGTGATAACCCTTCATGCCCTATGTTGGACTTGATCGGTGCAGCACAGGAAGACCATAGTGGTTTGAAGTCCCTAAGTAACTAAGGAGCAGCAAAGAGAAGATTGAGAATTGTTCACAAACGGAGTTGTGAATAATTCGACAGGAGTCTTGATGTGTTGTGCCCTTGATGGAATAAGCCACAACTAGTGAGTAGATTGGCAGTTAAGCTTTAGTGGCTAGCTGGACTTGGAGCATTAATAGAGTCAAGAGTTGCAGATCGGGAGTCGAAGGACCGAGCTGGTACAGGGTATGACCGAGAAGAGCTGAGAGAGTCAGAGAATGTGACAACGACATGGTCATAGTATCTTGTTGAGGGCAGATTGGTTGTTGATGGACTGAAACCAAGCCCGGTTTTGTATCTTGTATCAATGGGTGTATGAGGGCCATTATCCCTAGTACGGAAGCCCTAGACTGTTGTATTATATGTTGATTAATATAATGAAGCTGGGTTAAAAATTGTAAGTTGTTTATATTTTGTGCATTGGTAGATTTACTGCTATTTATATTTTGTTGTGCAAAGTAGTGCCATTGTGATTCTTGGTTTGATAGCGTGAAATATTTTAAGACTCTATCCTAGACCCAAGATCATGGAAAAACAACATGGTATCAGAGAGTATCTGAGCTAATTTGAGGGATAGTGAATCAGAGTGTGCTCAGCGAAGCAAATCAGAGGGAGTTGTGGGTGTCTAGATCAGGGAGCAGAAGGTTTAGCTAAAGACATGGATATGTGGTCCTGACTGGTGTGGAGGCGAGATTGGATAGGAGTTCTAGTGGATTGGTGGAGAGCCTTGCGAACAAAAGTTTGTTGTAGGGCAGATTGTTGATCATGGACTTTCGTTTATTTTTCATAGATGGTTAGGAAAACTCGAGGGATTATTTGGCTTGGACGAGGTGAGGTTGATCGAGATGGATTCATGTGATGGACTAGATATTGGCAAGCTAGAGTCTTCATCGGATCGTGATGTTGCATATCAAATATTGGAGGGATTTGCAAGAGTGGTATTTGATCTAGAAGGATGAGTGCTTGCAAGACTGAGCCAGTGGAGATCGTGTAGGCTCAGAGGGAGTTGTGAATTTTTTCTTTATATGGTTGGGTTTGCACAAGAAGAACCTAGGTTGGCTTGATGTTAATAAGCCATGTGATAGCTTGTCAAGCCCATGTGGACGCCCAAATGAAGCCCTTATATTGCGTATAAATAGAAGGTGAGGTTGGAGGCTAAGATAACATCCAAGCTAAAAAATTTAGTAGTAAAAAACCTTCTGATGTAAGCCACAACTTGAAGAAGAGAAGGCCGAAGCCTGAAATGAATATTTTGAGGTCAGATTAGGAGATATAACAAAGTTGAGGAGTAGCTACGTAAATACGTTGGTAAGAGGGTTGTTTTGGTACCAAAAGGGGTGGCATATTTGTTTTTTAAGAGGGTCTCAGACACTGTAGTTATTACAGGGATAACACATGTCTGTATTAGGTTTGTTGGAGGGGTCGTAAGGCCTAATTCCTACAACATAACTAAGGGACAATCAGCGTATGGGAGAAACTCTAGGGTGAAGGCAAGCCACATTGATAGAAGGGATTGTTGGCAAGTGTTGAGAGGGCTAACATGGATTGTGGCTAAGACCTAACCAGATTGCAGAATACAACAGAGTACCAACAAATGAGAAGGTATGTTTTTGTGTTAAATTTTTGGTCCTAGTTTGGAAAGTTGGATCATTTTAGAACATGTTGGTTAGAAGCCCTAACCAGTGTAATGATTGGTGATTGGATAAAATTCATATGCAACCTGTGGGAGCCATGTTTTGGGGTTCTCTTGGTTGTTAAGAAACCCCAACTAGGAGCAGATCTCGCAATGAAGTAATGGGTGTCCTAGGACAGGACTGTTAGAGAATTCTCTTGGCAGCTAAGAGGAGGGTTTCCTAAGTCTGAGGATGCCCTAGCTAGAGGTAGATCCTACAAAAAGTATTGGCTAATTGTGGTCTGCTGGAGGGCAACGTGAGAGTGGGCCAAGTGTGAACATGGATTGTGCATTTATGGTCTGTTGGAGGAGTGTGTGATAGTACCCATGTTGGAGCTTGGTGTGCACCATCTTCATGGACCTCGGTGGTTGCTAAAGGTCTAGGGTATGATAAACCAGGAGCAGTTTTATGTAGCCCTAGACTTGTGTGTGGAGGACTTCTACTGCAGATGATGGGCAGTCCTCTTAGCCCGTGTTCATTGTGGGATATAGACATCTTGCAGTGATAGGTGGTAGCCCTTCATGCCCTATGTTGGCCTTCATTGATTTAGCATAGGAAGACCATAGTGAGTTGAAGTCCCTAAGTAACTAAGGAGCAACAATGAGAAGATTGAGAAATTTTCACAAACGGTGTTGTGAATAATTCGACAGGAGTTTCGATGTGTTGTGCCCTTGATGGACTAAGCCACAACTAGTGAGTATATTGGAAGCCAAGCTTTAGTGCCTAGATGGACTTGGAGCATCGATAGAGTCAAGAGCTGCAGATAAGGAGCCGAAGGACTATGCTGGTACAGGGCATGACCGAGAAGAGCTGAGAGAGAATGCGATAGCGACATGGTCAGAGTATCTTGTTGAGGGAAGATTGGTTGTCGATGGACTGACACCAAGTCTAGTTTTATATCTTGTATCAATGGGTGTATGAGGGCCATTATCCTTGGTATGGGAGCCCTAGACTGTTGTATATGTTGATTAATATAACGAAGTTGGGTTAAACATCGTAAGAAGTTTTCTATATTTGGTGCATTGGTAGATTTACTGCTATTTATATTTTGTTGTGCAAAGTAGTATCATTGTGATTCTTGGTTTGGTAGCGTGAAACATTTTAAGACTCTATCCTAGACCCAAGATCGTGGAAAAACAACATAGTATCAAAGAGTATCTGAGCTACTTTGAGGGATAGTGAATCAAAGTGTGCTCAATGAAGAAACTTAGAGGGAGTTGTGGGTCTTTAGCTCAAGGAGCAAAAGGTTCAGCTAAAGACATGGAGATGTGGTCTTGACTGGCTTGGAGGCGAGATTGGTTAGGAGTTGTGGTGGATTTTTGGAGAGCCTAGTGAATTTTTTTTTGTTTTAGGGCATATTTTTGATCATGGACTTTCGTTGATTTTTCATGGATGGTTAGGATAGCTCGAGGGTTTCTTTGGCATGGAAGAGATGAGGTTGATCGAGATGGATTCATGTGATGGACTAGATATTGGCAGGCTAGAGTCTTCATCGGGTCGTGATGTTGCATATCCAAGATTGGAGGGATTTGCACGAGTGGTATTTGATCTAGAAGGATGAGTGCTTGCAAGATTGAGCCAGTGGATATCGTGTAGACTTAGACGGAGTTGTGAATTTTTGAATTATATGGTTGGGTTTGCAGAAGAAGAGTCTAGGTGGACTTGATGTTAATAAGCCATGTGACAACTTTTCAAGCCCATGTGGACACCAAAATGAAGCCCTTATATTGCGTATAAATAGAAGGTGAGGTTGGAGGCTAAGATAACATCCAAGCGAAAAAATTTAGTAGTAAAACACCTTCTGATGTAAGCCACATCTTGAAGAAGAGAAGGCCGAAGCCTGAAATGACTGTTTTGAGGTCAGATTAGGAGATATAACAAGGTCGAGGAGTAGCTGCGTAAATATGTTGGTACCAAAATGGGTGGCATATTTGTTGTTTAAGAGAGTCTCAGGCACTGTAGCTATTACAGGGATATCACATGTCTGTATTAGGTTTGTTGGAGGGGTCGTAAGGCCTAATTCCTACAACATAACTAAGGGACAATCAGTGTATGAGAGAAAATATATGGTGAAGGCAAGCCACATTGATAGAAGGGATTGTTGGCAAGTGTTGAGAGAGCTGACATGGACTGTGGCTAAGACCTAACCAGATTGCAGAATATAACAGGGTACCAACACATGAGAATGTATGTTTTTGTGTTAAATTGTTGGTCCTAGTTTGGACAGTTGGATCATTTTAGAACGTGTTGGTTAGAAGTCCTAACCAGTGTAACGATTGGTGATTGGATCAAATTCATATGCAACTTGTGGGAGCCATGTGTTGGGGTTCTCTTGTGTGTTAAGAAACCCCAACTAGGAGCAAATATTACAATGAATTAATGGGTGTACTAGGACAAGATTGTTAGAGAATTCTCTTGGCAGCCAAGAGGAGGGTTTCCTAAGAGTGAGGATGCCCTAGCCAGAGGTAGATTCTACAACAAGTATTGGTCAATCGTGGTCTACTGGAGGGCAACGTGAGAGTGGGCCAAGTGTGAACGTGGATTGTGCATTTATGTTCTGTTGCAGGAGTGTGTGATGGTACCCATGTTGGGGCCCGGTGTGCACCATCTTCATGGACCTTAGTGGTTGATAGAGGTCTAGGGTCTGATCAACCAAGAGTAGTTTTGTGTAGCCCTAGACTTGTGTGTGGAGGACTTCTACTGCAGATGATGGGCAATCCTCCTAGCTCATGTTCATTGTGGGATATAGACATTTTGCAGTGATAGGTGGTAGCCCTTCATGCCCTATGTTGGCCTTCATCGGTGCAACACAGGAAGACCATAGTGGGTTGAAGTCCCTAAGTAACTAAGGAGCAACAATGAGAAGATTGAGAATTGTTCACAAACAGAGTTGTGAACAATTCGATAGGAGTCTCGATGTGTTGTGCCCTTGATGGACTAAGCCACAACTAGTGAGTAGATTGGTAGCCAAGATTTAGTGGCTAGATGGACTTGGAGCATTGATAGAGTCAAGAGCTGCAGTTCGGGAGCCAAAGGACTGAGCTGGTACATGGCATGACTGAGAAGAGCTAAGAGAGAATGCAACAATGACATGGTCAGAGTATCTTGTTGAGGGAAGATTGGTTGTCGATGGACTGACAACAAGCCCAGTTTTTTATCTTGTATCAATGGGTTTATGAGGGCCATTATCCTTGCTACGGGAGCCCTAGACTGTTGTATATGTTGATTAATATAACGAAGTTGGGTTAAAAATCATAAGAAGTTTTCTATATTTTGTGCATTGGCAGATTTACTGCTATTTATATTTTGTTGTGCAAAGTAGTATCATTGTTATTCTTGGTCTGGTAGCATGAAAGATTTTAAGAGTCTATCCTAGACCCAAGATCGTGGAAAAACAACATGGTATCAGAGAGTATCTGAGCTACTTTGAGGGATAGTGAATCAAAGTATTCTCAGCGAAGCAACTCAGAGGGAGTTGTGGGTGTCTAAATCAAGGAGAAAAAAGTTTAGCTAAAGACATGGAGATGTGGTCTTGACTGGCATGGAGGCGAGATTGGTTGGGAGTTCTGGTGGATTGGTGGAGAGCCTAGTGAACAAAAGTTTTCTGTAGGGTGGATTTTTGATCATGGAATTTCATTGATTTGTCATGGATGGTTAGGATAGCTCGAGGGTTTCTTTGGCATGGACGAGATGAGGTTGATCGAGATGGATTCATGTGATGGACTAGATATTGGCAGGCTAGAGTCTTCATCAGATCGTGATGTTGCATATCCAAGATTGGAGGGATTTGCACGAGTGGTATTTGATCTAGAAGGATGAGTGCTTGCAAGATTGAGCCAGTGGAGATTGTGTAGGCTTAGAGGGAGTTGTGAATTTTTGAATTATATGGTTGGGTTTGCAGAAGAAGAGTCTAGGTGGGCTTGATGTTAATAAGCCATGTGACAGCTTGTCAAGCCCATGTGGACGCCCAAATGAAGCCCTCATATTTGGTATAAATAGAAGGTGAGGTTGGAGGCTAAGATAACATCCAAGCGAAAAAATTTAAGAGTAAAACACCTTCTGATGTAAGCCACAACTTGAAGAAGAGAAGGCCGAAGCCTGGAATGACTGTTTTAATGTTAGATTAGGAGATATAACAAGGTCGAGGAGTAGATGCGTAAATATGTTGGTAAGAGGGTTGTTTTGGTACCAAAATGGGTGGCATATTTGTTGTTTAAGAGAGTCTCAGGTAGTGTAGTTATTACAAGGATAACACATGTCTGTATTAGGTTTGTTGGAGGGGTTGTAAGGCCTAATTCCTGCAACATAACTAAGGGAAAATCAACGTACGGGAGAAACTCTAGGGTGAATTCATGCCACATTGATAGAGGGGATTGTTGGAAAGTGTTGAGAGGGCTGACATGGACTGTGGCTAAGACCTAACCAGATTGCAGAATACAACAGGGTACCAACACATGAGAAGGTATGTTTTTGTGTTAAATTTTTGGTCCTAGTTTGGACAGTTGGATCATTTTAGAACGTGTTGGTTAGAAGCCCTAACCAATGTAATGATTGGTGATTGGATCAAATTAATACGAAACCTGTGGGAGGCATGTGTTGGGGTTCTCTTGGGTGTTAAGAAACCCCAACTAGGAGCATATCTCACAATGAAGTAATGGGTGTCCTAGGACAGGACTGTTAGAGAATTCTCCTGGCAGCCAAGAGGAGGGTTTCCTAAGTGTGAGGATGCCCTAGCTAGAGGTAGATGCCACAACAAGTATTGGTCAATCGTGGTCTGTTGGAGGGCAACGCGAGAGTGGGCCAAGTGTGAACGTGGATTGTGCATTTATGGTCTGGTTGAGGAGTGTGTGGTAGTACCCATGTTGGGGCTCGGTGTGCACCATATTCATGGACCTCGGTGGTTGCTAGAGGTCTAGGGTATGATCAACCAGGAGCAGTTTTGTGTAGCCCTAGACTTGTGTGTGGAGGAATTCTACTGCAGATGATGGGAAATCCTCCTAGCCCGTGTTCATTGTGGGATATAGAAATCTTGCAGTGATAGGTGGTAGCCCTTCATGCCCTATGTTGGCCTTCATCGGTGCAGCATAGGAAGACCATAGTGGGTTGAATTCCCTAAGTAACTGAGAAGCAACAATGAGAAGATTGAGAATTGTTCACAAATGGAGTTGTGAACAATTCGACAGGAGTCTCGATGTGTTGTGCCCTTGATGGACTAAGCCACAACTAGTGAGTAGATTGGCAGCCAAGATTTAGTGGCTAGATGGACTTAGAGCATTGATAGAGTCAAGAGATGCAGATCGGGAGCCAAAGGATTGAGCTGGTACAGGGCATGACCGAGAAGAGATGAGAGAGAATGTGACAGTGACATGGTCAGAGTATCTTATTGAGGGAAGATTGGTTGTCGATGGACTGACACCAAGCCCAGTTTTGTATCTTGTATCAATGGGTGTATGAGGGCCATTATCCTTGTACGGGAGCCCTAGACTGTTGTATATGTTGATTAATATAACAAAGTTGGGTTAAAAATCGTAAGAAGTTTTCTATATTTTGTGCATTGGTAGATTTGCTGCTATTTATATTTTTTTATGCAAAGTAGTATCATTGTGATTCTTGGTTTGGTAGCGTGAAAGATTTTAAGAATCTATCCTAGACCCAAGATCGTGGAAAAAAAACATGGTATCAGAGAGTATCTGAGCTACTTTAAGGGATAGTGAATCAAAGTGTGCTTAGCGAAGCAACTCAGAGGGAGTTGTGGGTGTCTATATCAAGGAGAAAAAGGTTCAGCTAAAGACAAGGATTGGCAGGGAGGCGAGATTGGTTGGGAGTTCTGGTGGATTGGTGGAAAGCCTAGTGAACAAAAGTTTGTTGTAGGGCAGATTTTTGATCATGGAATTTCATTGATTTGTCATGAATGGTTAGGACAACTCAAGGGTTTCTTTGGAATGGACAACATGAGGTTGATCGAGATGGATTCATGTGATGGACTAGATATTGGCAGGCTAGAGTCTTCATCGGATTGTGATGTTGCATATCAAAGATTGGAGGGATTTGCACGAGTGGTATTTGATCTAGAAGGATGACTGCTTGCAAGATTGAGCCAATGGAGATCGTGTAGGCTTAGAGGGAGTTGTGAATTTTTGAATTATATGGTTGGGTTTGCACAAGAAGAGTCTAGGTGGGCTTGATGTTAATAAGCCATGTGAAAACTTGTCAAGCCCTTGTGGACACCCAAATGAAGCCCTTATATTGCGTATAAATATAAGGTGAGGTTGGAGGCTAAGATAACATCCAAGAGAAAAAATTTAGGAGTAAAACACCTTCTGATGTAAGCCATAGCTTGAAGAAGAGAAGGCCGAAGCCTGAAATGACTTTTTTGAGGTCAGATTAGGAGATATAACAAGGTAGAGGAGTAGCTGCATAAATACGTTGGTAAGAGGGTTGTTTTGGTACCAAAAGGGTTGGCATATTTGTTGTTTAAGACAGGCTCAATAGCTGTAGTTATTATAGGGATATCACATGTCTGTATTAGGTTTTTTGGAGAGGTCATAAGGCCTAATTCCTACAACATAACTAAGGGAAAATCAGCATACGGGAGAAACTCTAGGGTGAAGGAAAGCCGCATTGATAGAAAGAATTGTTGGAAAGTGTTGAGAGGGCTGACATGGACTGTGGCTAAGCCCTAACTAGATTGCAGAATACAATAGGGTACCAACACATGAAAATGTATGTTTTTGTGTTAAATTGTTGGTCTATTTTGGAAAGTTGGATCATTTTAGTACAGCTTGTGGAAGCAAAGAAGGGAGGGTTAATGTGTTGCCAGAAGCCCTAACTAGTGTAATGATTGGTGATTGGATAAAATTCATATGCAACCTATGGGAGCCATGTGTTGGGGTTCTCTTGGGTGTTTAGAAACCCCAACTAGGAGCAGATATCGCAATGAAGTAATGGGTGTCCTAGGACAGGACTGTTAGAGAAGTCTCCCTGTAGCCAAGAGGAGGGTTTCCTAAGTGTGAGGATGCCCTAGCCAGAGGTAGATGCTACAAAAAGTATTGGTCACTCATGGTCTGCTAGAGGGCAACATGAGAGTGGGCCAATTGTGAACGTGGATTGTGCATTTATGGTATGTTGGAGGACAGTGTGATAGTACTCATGTTGGGGCCTGGTGTGCATCATCTTCATAAACCTCGATGGTTGCTAGAGGTCAAGGGTCTAATCAACTAGGAGCAGTTTTGTGTAGCCCTAGACTCATGTGTGGAGAAGGAATTCTACAACAGATGATGGGAAGTCCTCCTAGCCCGTGTTAATTGTGGGATATAGACATCTTGCAGTGATAGGTGGTAACCCTTCATGCCCTATGTTGGCCTTCATCGGTGCAACATAGGAAGACCATAGTGGGTTGAAGTCCCTAAGTAATTGAGGAGAAAAAATGAGAAGATTGAGAATTGTTCACAAATGGAGTTGTGAACAACTAGACAGGAGTCTCGATGTGTTGTGCCCTTGATGGACTAAGGCACAACTAGTGAGTATATTGGCAGCCAAGCTTTAGTGGCTATATGGACTTGGAGCATTGGTAGAGTCAAGAGTTGCAGATCAGTAGCCAAAGGATTGAGCTGGTATAGGGTATGGCCGAGAAGAGCTGAGAGAGAATGCGATAGCGACATGGTTAGAGTATCTTGTTGAGGGCAGATTGGTTGTCGACAGACTGACACCAAGCCCAGTTTTGTATTTTGTATCAAAGGGTGTATGAGGGCCATTATCCCTGGTACGGGAGCCCTTGACTATTGTATTATATGTTGATTAATATAATGAAGTTGGGTTAAAAATTGTAAGAAGTTGTTTATATTTTGTGCATTGGTAGATTTATTGTTATTTATATTTTTTTGTGCAAAGTAGTATCATTGTGATTCTTGGTTTGGTAGCATGAAATATTTTAAGACTCTATCCTAGACCCAAGATCGTGGAAAAACAACATGGTATCAGAGGGTATCTAATCAGCTACTTTGAGGGATAGTGAATCAGAGTGTTCTCAACGAAGAAACTTAGAGGGAGTTGTGGGTGTCTAGATCAAGGAGTAGAAGGTTCAGCTAAAGACATGGAGATGTGGTCTTGAATGGCTTGGAGGCGAGATTGGCAGGGAGTTCTGGTGGATTGGTGGAGAGCCTAGTGAAAAAAAGTTTGTTTTAGGGCAGATTTTTGGTCATGGACTTTCGTTGATTTGTCATGGATGGTTAGAACTTAGGACAACTCGAGGGTTTCTTTGGCATGGACGAGATGAGGTTGATTGAGATGGATTCATGTGATGGAATATATATTGGCAGGCTAGAGTCTTCATCGGATCGTGATGTTGCATATCCAAGATTGGAGGGATTTGCATGAGTGGTATTTGATCTAAAAGGGTGAGTTCTTGCAAGACTGAGCTAGTGGAGATCATGTAGGCTTAGAGGGAGTTGTGAATTTTTGAATTATATGGTTGGGTTTGCACAAGAAGAGTCTAGGTCGACTTGATGTTAATAAGTCATGTGACAACTTGTCAAGCCAATGCGGACACCCAAATGAAGCCCTTATATTGCGTATCAATAGAAGGTGAGGTTGGAGGCTAAGATAACATCCAAGCGAAAAAATTTAGGAGTAAAACACCTTCTGATGTAAGCCACAGCTTAAAGAAGAGAAGGCTGAAGCCTGAAATGACTGTTTTGAGGTTAGATTAGAAGATATAATAGGGCCGAGGAGTAGCTACGTAAATATGTTGATAAGATAGCTGTTTTGGTACCAAAAGGGGTGGCATATTTATTTTTTAAGAGAGTCTCAGGAACTGTAGTTATTACAGGGATAACACATGTTTGTATTAGGTTTGTTGGAGGGGTCGTAAGGTCTAATTCCTACAACAAAAGTAAGGGACAATCAACATATGGGAGCAGCTCTAAGGAGTGCCTGGTTTTTCTAATCACGAAAAAAAATATGATTGATTTTATAAAATCTTGTCAACCCTATTGCTGCCTTCTTCTACATAATTCGGTATACAAGTTTAAATCTTTTGAAATTTTAACAATAAAAATCATAGATATCAAGAAAATACCTTTCAAAATTATCAATACACACTCTCCCTCTCTGAGTTCTCGAAGGTTGCAATTTTATCTCCATATGCTGGCAACGGACCACATGTTTCTGCTTTGAATTGCAAGGAAACCCCCAAACCAGGAGAAGAATATCTCAATTAACGTTGGAAAAAGAGCTAAACCAGATCTGATATAATAAAATCGCGTTAAAAATATAGTGGAATCCAGAGTGAAACCACGAATAAAAGGGTATGGAATCTGTGCCGAAATCATAAAGAATATTAGCACAGAAAGATCACCGAACTCTGTCCTGAACCTGGCTAAGGGAGAATAGCCGCCCGAAAATAAATTTGAAGAAACCACCAAATTATATTTTATTAGGTAGCAAAATCTTATAACACAATTGCTATAGTCTTTTTGATTTTCATTAAGTTTTAATTTTATTTAAGCAAAAGGAGGTCATCTATTATTTTTTAGAAAAGTAGGTCATTTCACATATAGGAATAAATTTTAATAGGTCCATTTAGAGTTTAGACTAGCGGCCAAATTAGATTTTAATAGGTAGTAAAAAATTATAAAGCAATTGCTATGGTGGTTTTGGTTTTCATTAAGTTTTATTTTTATTTGAGCAGAAGGAGGTCATCTAGTATTTTTGGTTTTCATTAAGTTTTATTTTTTACTTGGTTTTCGATAAGTTTTATTTTTATTTGAGTAAAAGGAGTTCATTTCAAATAGAAGTTATATTTAATATTTAATGATGTTGAAGACCCATAAATCAATAATTTTATTTTAATTTTAGTTTAATTAGAGCATCAATAAAAACTATATTAGGGAATATAGTTTTTACACGGGAGCTCGCGCGTGTTACTTGACATAGGCTGGTGTTTGAAATTCTGACTCGACCCTCCACCACCATGGCCCCCCAGAGTTCGATCTCGGTAGGGAACCACCCCCTGTTGCTCCTCAAAATGATGCGTAGCCTCCTCATGACAAATCTGCAATCGCTTTTGCCTCTCTGGTTTCCTTAATGGGACCTCTACGATCACGACCAATTGTGACAAAATTTGTGAAAAAACTTGATGGAATACTAGAAACCACTCTAACTCCAACACTCCCACACAGAGAAGCCCTCTCATTATTAGAAAAAGGAATCATTGGGAAGTTCTCAAGACTTTGGCCCTCACCAAAAATAGTACAGAAGTGGGTAGAGAGAAACTGGTCTCAAGTGACACAAGGGAAAGTAGCCATCAGATTCTGCGGAAGGGGATACTTCCTTTCACTTCGAAACAAAGGAGGATAGAGACCTCATCTTCAGAAGCGGTCCCTATTTTATGGATACAAGAGGTCTCTATCTGAATAGATGGACTCCAGACTTTGATCCCGAACTGGATGTCCTGAATGTTGTCCCATTCTGGGTTCGACTACCACATATTCCCTTGCATTGTTGGGGAGATGAATCTGTCATAACCATTGGAAATGCAGTTGGAAAATACATAAATAGGAGCGAGCCAAAGGAAAACATGCAAGATGTGTGAGGATTAAGAAAACCTACCAGAAATCAAGCATGCAGGAAGCAATATCTCTCAATTAAATCAACGATACCCTTAACAAGCCTAGAAACTGAATATTTTCTTGTACCAACAATATCTAAATCGATCATTCTTGGATTCTAATCTCAGCTCTCCTATTTTCTGTGACTCTCCAATCGACGAGTTCCATGTCTTTATATAATATCCAAAGTGTCGCCCTTCTCAATTCACCTGAAATCCCCGATCGCATACGTGCCCAAAGATTCCTTCCCATCGACTCTATCCACTCTGATTTTGTGCTTCTAAGAATATCAGTGCATTAAGCTCCTCCATATCGGGCTCGATACATATCCCTATTCATGTCATTCTTGACTGTTGTCAAGACTACGCTCCCTGGAAAGCTCGAATGCTCCTTTCTCTCCACGCTATCTGCCCCTCCCTTTACGCTCTCAGCTCTCCATCCTCTTGTCCACTCATCTTACAACAAGTGCGCTCTATCTAGAGCTTCTACTTCGAGCCTAGTTGTGCTTCTTTCAATCACTAACTGCCCCTTCTTCTCCATCAGCTTCATTTTGGCTTTGTTTTTTCTTCCTTCTCGCTCTCTTTGCTAAGTTGTCTCTTTGCGCAGCCCTGCAGATCTCTTTCCAAATCCTCCCTCACTTTCATCCTTGATTTTGTTGAATTTAGAGTTGTTCTCCTCAAGAGGTGCTAGATCCTCCATTTTGCAACACAACTTTGCAGTCTCCGCACAGTCCTTCACCTAGTCATCAGAGTGCATTTGGAAGAACAACCAAATATCTTTGTCTCCAACTCATAGAGGGATCATCACTCTATCTCTCACCATCAACAGATCAACCAAAAGTATCCTCGGAAACCAGCAATAGATATGAACTCAATAGAAATAACCTCTCAAAATAAGAGATGAGTCTTGAGCAAAGCAAACAAATACATGATAGAAAAAGTAAGAGAGACAATACAATAATTGAAGTTTCAGGTAAGATCAGAAAATTTGGCCTTGAATAGGCAACCTGAGGGACAAAAGGGAGTAAAGGTATTAGGGGTTATGGGCCGTGATAAAGGAGCCCCTAATCCACTTATCATAACTAGAAATAGGTTTATGAACACCATCAATATCTATTGTAGGTGTTGTGATGAAAGCAATAATGAATACAAAATTTGTGGTCAATAGGACAGGGATCATCAAGATGTTGAACCATACAATGTAAAGATGGTTTTCAATGCTAGCTAGTGATCTAGTCACATAAAGGAGTACCCCATAAATTTGTGCTTTTGGACACCCCTAGGATTCAATAATTAATGTAAAGTGAGAGGATTCGTTGCCAAGGTGACAATGGAAACGACCTTGGGTTGACGCAAAATGACACTTTGTGATCCTTGCAAAACTAGGGTGTCGGTTAAGGGGTTAGTAGTTAAGGTGTTTAGGGGTGAAGGGTTAGGGGTTAAGGGTCACAGGTTAAGAGGATAATGATTTATGGCTTAGGAGGTTGATGTATTATAGGTTAGGGGATAATGTCATTAGATTAATGAATCAAGGGGTTTATGGGTTATGATTTATGAGTGCAGGGGTTAAGGGAATATGGATTAGGGGTTAAGGGGATAGGGAATTTAGTGGTTATGAGTGATAATAATGGAATTACCCACAAACACATATCCTTGTAACCAATACCTAGTTCTATAAGAATCAATTAATGTTTCTAATATGCTCAGTTAGAGATGAAGGATTCTCCTAGGAGGTCAATTTGCTGGTTTGGGGTGTTGTTTTAGTGGTTAAGGGGTTAGTAGTTAAGGTGTTTAGGGGTGAAGGGTTAGGGGTTAAGGGTCACAGGTTAAGAGGATAAGGATTTATGGCTTAGGAGGTTCATGGATTATAGGTTAGGGGTTAATGTCATAAGATTTAATGAATCAAGGGGTTTACGGGTTAGGATTTATGAGTGCAGGGGTTAAGGGAATATGGATTGGGGGTTAAGGGGATAGGGAATTTAGTGGTTATGAGTTAAGGGCTTATGTTTTGTAATAATTGGACTCCTAATCCCCTTATCACCACTATTTGGGGTTCCCCTATCAATTTCTCTCGCTGCCTTCCCTCTAGGTCCCCTAGGCCCTATGAAATTAGGTCCTAAGCCCCCTTCTCATTCTCTAATGCTAGGATTATAGATCTTAATAAACCATGCTTGCACCTTTGACTTCTACACATACATGCTACTCTTGTGTCCCCTTGCCCCGTTCAATACACCATAAGATACCCCCCCCCCCCACAAACTTTTTGGTTATGTCTTTCCACTTTTCCTAATGTTCTGACCCCCTAAATTTGGTCTCAATGCCCCTACAAGTACACCCTTGGGCCCCCTTGGCTAAGGGAGTAAACGTATTAGGGGTTATGGGCTATGATAAGGGAGCCCCTAATCCACTTATCACAACTAGAAATAGGCTTATGAACACCATCAATATCTATTGTAGGTGTTGAGATGAAAAAATTAATGAATATAAAAGTTGTGGTCAATAGGACAGGGAAAACGTATGCTAGATACATAGTAAGAAATTTTGGAAACAAGGTTTTAGGTAACCGGGACTGCGCTCCTGCTCTTATCTCCTTAACCTTGCTCCTCTTTAAACTCTTTAAACCCTCCCTGTAATGGGAGCTTAATGCTCCTTTTCATTTACAACTCCTTATGTGAGAGAACACTACAAGCTCCATATTCTCAACATGATGAAGTGTAGATATTGTGAGTAATTCAAATCGAGGCTTTGAAAATTATCCAATTGTCTACATTTGGTATACATGATAATAATGGAATTACCCACAAACACATATCATTGTAACCAATACCTAGTTCTTTAAGAATCAATTAATGTTTCTAATATTCTCAGTTAGAGATGAAGGATTCTCCTAGGAGGTCAGTTTGCTGGTTTGGGGTGTTGTTTTAGTGGTTAAGGGGTCCCCTTGCCCCGTTCAATACACCATAAGATATCCCCCCCCAAGAAACTTTTTGGTTATGTCATTTGACTTTTCCTAATGTTATGACCCCCCAAATTTAGTCTCAGTGCCCCTACAAGTACACCCTTGGGCCCCCTTGGTTAAGGGAGTAAACGTATTAGGGGTTATGGGTTGTGATAAGGGAGCCCCTAATCCACTTATCACAACTAGAAATAGGCTTATGAACACCATCAATATCTATCGTAGGTGTTCAAATGAAAGCATAATGAATACAAAAGTTGTGGTCAATAGGACATGGATCATCAAGATGTTGAACCATACAATGTAAAGATGGTTTTCAATGCTAGCTAGTGATCTAGTCACATAAAAGAGTACCCCATAAATTTGTGCTTTGGGACACCTCTAGGATTCAATAATTAATCTAAAGTGAGAGGATTCATTGCTAAGGTGACAATGGAAACGACCTTGGGTTGACACAAAATGACACTTTGTGATCCTTGCAAAATTAGGGTGTCGGTTTCATCATCAACAAGAGGCACGATTGACAAGTGGCAACATCTCACATTTAAGGCACTTGGCAACAAATATTTATGCATGTTTCTCCACCGAGGGTACCTTTCACATTTATCAAGGCACAAATCACATATTTGGATGAATTTTGGATAACTTGTCATATTCCACTAGCTTCATGCATGAAGAGGAGCTCCCATCCTTTAAGAAGATTTTGGGGGATTTGATGGCATAGTCAAGGGTCTCATGTATAAAAGAAGAACACCATAGTTAGTTGGTTTAATTTTTCTTTCACACGTTGAGAGACATGATTCATGTATTTTAAGGTGTGTTTTTATTGTTGAGTTCACATATTTGGAAGCACAATTGCACAAGTGGAAACATGTCAAGAGTGTCATAAGAGTAAAAAATATTTAGAATTCCTACCATTTTTATTAGGATTTAGATTTCGCACTAATATTTCCGGAGTTTCCTACCTTTATTTTTTAATAATTTGATTTAAATTGAGAATAAAACTCATTACTATTCAATGAACTTAGGATTTAGATTTCCCACCAATATTTTTAAGAGTTTCTAATTTCCATTTTGTTTAAATTGAGAATATAACTCATTCCTATTCAATGAAATCACTATTTAGATTTCTCGCCATTTTTATTAGGATTTAGATTTCCCACCATTTTTATTAAGATTTAGATTTCCCACCAATATTATTAGGGTTTTTTACTATTTTTTTAAGCACGATTTTATTTAAATTGAGAATAGAACTCATTCCTATTCAATAAAATTTTGTTTGAAGATGCGTTTGAGTGTGCTTTAGATAAAGTTGGAGTCACTAAGAAGTAAGCTCGCCATGATTACAAGGAGAGGAAATGAAAAGAGGTAAATTTATATTTTATAATAAAGAATTATTTTAAGTTGTTTTTTTTTGTGATTTTAGATCGATTTTAATCTTAAGGGTAAATTTATATTTTATAACCCTGAATTATTTGCAGTTAATTTTTATGATTTTAAATAAATTTCTATATATATTTGAGAAAATATGGATTTCAAAAATTCAGAAATTGAAACAACAAGTGTTTGGTTTAAAAAATTCAGAAATTAAAACCGCAAGTGTTTGATTTTAGCAATGTCTCATTTTTTTCTATGTCTGAAACAGGTGTGCATGATTTAATTGCCCAGAATGACGCATATTATTCACCTGAACACTAAAATAAACCTTCAATCAAAAAACTGACCGTGCCAGGGATACAAGAAATCTTGGCAGCATTCATGAATTACTCGTTTAACTGTATTTCAGAGACGCTTTCGTCCGTTTGAAAGGCTTATAACTAGAAATTCTGATCAGACTTACTTTTTGCTTGCAAAGGGCTATGCTTCTTGTGCCCATTGTTTTTTTAGGTAAGTGACAAGTGCTGAGAGAGGCATTTGTTCAAAAAATTGATATATTTTTTTTAGAAAACAGATTTAAAAAATTCAAAAATCGAATTAAGAATTGGTCTTTAACAATTTTTATTTTTATTTTTAATTTTTTTTCAAACAGTTCAATATTCGAAACAAAAAGCCTCATTACATATTAGTAAGTAGGTGTGCATGATTTAATTGCCCAGAATGATGCATATTATTCACTTGAACACTGAAATAAACCTTCAAGTGTCGAGAGAGGCATTTTTTCAAAAAATTGATATATTTTTTTTAGAAAACAGATTTAAAAAATTTAGAAATCGAATTCAGAATTGGCTTTTAGCAAATTTTTTTGTTTTTTTGTTTTTTTTATTTTTTTGTTTTTATTTTTTATCAAACATTTCAATATTTGAAACAAAAAGCCTCATTACATCTTAGCAACTAATCCATCATCTTCCTAGTTACATTTAAATGATCCAAAGATTGTGTTCAAGTCTTGACCCTTAAAAATGTCCCAGAAAAGGCCCTCTTAATTCGAGTATGTAATGCATACCTACCAAAAATATATCATTTAATAAGACAAGAAAATTGAAATAAAACAAATATCCCTGTAACTTGAATCCTACAAGGTCCAGGAAAATACATTATGCTTATACCGACTATTAAACCTGAGTGCACAAAAACCATAAACAACTGATAATTTAGAGTTTCACGCTCGCTTGTTAAGTAATCAGGCTTGCTTGCAGTGTTTCCGGCTCGCTTGAGAAGGATTGAGCAATGGGGGTAGATTGATTCCACTCATAAACCATGATCCAATAACAGGCATCGACCAACATAGATTAACCTCTGTAACACTTCATAGTTAGAATGGCCAAAAACCAAGTTTACGCCTTTGATTCTTTAAAATACTTTAGCCATCAAAAGGTTCCAAAAAATTACTTTCCTCGTGTAGTAGCCCCGCAAAAAGATATACGCATTCGATCTATTCTAACCCTAATATACTACGCTGTAAGCACCCCCGAGCCAACATATAGGGTGAGAATTAAGAAAACATAACCGATCCCTTCGCACCCCTACCCTCCACATCAAATAGTTCATAATGAATTTCTCTGGATTTGTCAGGAAGACCCATTTTTGAAAATCTGTCAGCCTGAGAGTTTCTTTCTCTGTAGATGTGCCTAAAATATATAAAAAAAAATTCTTTTTTTCTGGAGATCAATTTGGTTGAGCCATGAAGACATATGAGGCTGGTTTATAGAGGCCTCTTGTTGTAAGTGATCTATCAAAAATTTAGAGTCACCAAAGATGATTTTAGAGTCTTTAGCAATGCCACGCTCCTTTATCTCTGAAACAGGTGTGCAATCTACATTTCATGGTTGTCTATGTGCAATGCACTCTGTCCATCAACAATTTTTGTTTATGTTTACACAGCCTAGCTAGAAACATCCATCAACAATTAATTTTATGTGTGTTACTCTCTGCAGATGCGCTGAGAGTTTTTTCCATGAATAAATCTTGTTGTTTATGTCAATATGAGAATCCTAGCTAGCCAGATCCATCAACAATTTATTTTTATGTGTGTTACCCTCTGTAGATGCGCTGAGAGTTTTCTCCACAAACAAATCTAGTTGTTTATGTCAATCTGAGAAACATTTCCACAGCTTCTCATAGCCTAGCTAGCTTCCAGATCCATCAACAATTCGCCTTTATGTGTGTGACGCTCTGGTAGATGCACTGTTTATATATGTTAATTTTTATTTGTTTATTTTTTTCAAATATACATTCTACTGTCATATGCACTGTTTATATCTGTTAATTTTTTTTTTTTTTTTTTTTTTTAAATGGACATTCTACTATAAATGGTAGCTTTTTTGGTTGGTTGGTAATGCAGGGGTGTTGAGTTTCTCTCCGCCCAGGTTTGAGTCCCTCTTGTGACACGTTCACACCCATATTTATAACAGATCCATGATTAATATGGACCTCTAAATACACAACACAAATCCATGGTTAAGATGGACCTGCGTTAATTTATATAGTTCTTCAAGTCACTAAATTATAAACAAAGGCCTAACAACATCAAGAATCTGGACTGCTTATGATAACCCATTGAATTTCATCATTTTGTATATGGAAGACTTTTCCTTTGCCTTTTTCAACTAAAAGCCCAGTATGTTAGCGTGCAATTGTCTCTTCTACTATTGTTCAACTACCTGTGCAGTTTTCTCTTCTACTGTTGTTCAACTACCAATTCCATCTTGTTTTAGCTGTGTCTAGCCCTCATTCCTAAACTATTTCACTTAGAATTAAAATTGTAATCCTTATTTAATGATGTTGGATGACACAACAGGTCTCTTTACAATAACGCATGCTACAAATTTTATGTAGAAGCGTAAAAGGTAGTCACATGAATATGAATATAGACTGATTCCAGAGAAACTGGGGTTTATTCCTGAAAAGTATGAGCCTCTATTGTTTAGTTCCCTTTTTTGGAGTCCATAGAATGATAAGCACAATGGCTTTGGGAGTTTTATTGACATGCACGTGGCATCCATTGCTTCAATTTATCATTCAAGTGTTTCACTCAACATGATTACCGTTAGATGCTTTTCTCTCTTTCTTTTTTTATATTGGACTTCTGTAATGGCTCTTTCAACCTAGTTGTTCACATAGCAATTGTTTTTAATTTTTTTTAGCCAAGTTGTTCACATGGAAATATTTTATTGTTTATCTTTAGGCAAAATAAATCCTCAATTATTTTTATATGTGAACCCATTCACACCACCCTGCAATTTCTTCCCTGGAAATGGTAATGTTGTTGTGGCTTTAGACTATAAAATTTTACAACTCATACTTCTCAATATTTGATAATATAAATGAAAGGCAAATCTACATGTTCCAAACCTTTCTTACTTAGATTCATTGGTGTGATGCTACATGGTTTTTGGCATTTGGAGTTAACATGTTGTGGAAATGTATCTAATTGTTTTGGTTAATGATTTTCTGACACCCACAAGATACAAACAATGATAGTTGTGATTATATACATAACAAAGACCCTTGAAAATACTATGATTTGAATTGAACTCTTATGAAATGGCAAGGATTTGCTAATAAAAATGTTTTTTTTTGTTATGTAGTCTATCCACGGATATCCATACCGAGGTAAAAAATTATTTTTTATTTTGGACATCAATGCTTTTTTAACAATTATTGTGTTTTCTTTTCTACTTTAAAATTTGTTTTACTAACTTTGATTAAGTGTCACAATCTATATGTGTAGGTACCCAATAGGAATGAAAGACATCGTAAGAGATCACTTTTAACAGTGAGTAAAACCACAAAGTCAAGCCACATTACAAAAAAAAATTGATAACATTCGATGTGGCATCATAAAAAAACACCCACAAAAGAGAGAACCAGGATCCATTTCCCCATTACAACATGAATCTAGTTGTTTTAGTGTCAACACCAATTCTAATGCACATATTCTTGAGAAAAATGTGGATGAACCATTGGAAGGTATGATCATTTTTCAACTTTATATTTCTTGTATAAATACTTCAAGCTTTTATGTTAAAAGATTCATATTGTTATTGTCTCAAGAGGTGTGATTTATTTTCCAGAAAATTCTCAGCACATACCATCACAACAAATTTATGGTTTGGAGCAAGAACCGTCACAACTAGATCATAATATGGAGCAAGAAAAACCACAACAAGAGCATGGCTTGGAAGGGGAATATGCAAGTACTGAAGCCCATAGTACAAAAAATGTGAAAAGGAAGGGTAGGGGACCAACAAAATGCCTCTTTGGAAACACTACAGAGGCCTCTGCATTGCTTGAAATTCAATTTAATGAGAGGGGACAACCTGTTGGTCCACAGTCAGAGAAATTATCCTCCTTTTTAGGTGTCCTTGCAAGAGATATTGTAGGCATCAAACACATGGAATGGAAACAAGTGCCTAAAGCACTTAAGAAAGACATATGGAGTGCAATCAATGTGAGTATCAACCAAATTATTATTGGATTTTTTTTCTAAATTTCATTGGTGTATGTGAATGTGTGTATGGTAAGTTTAATTTCAAGTAAGACTTTGTATCTAATAATGCGTTGTTTATCTATTGTGGTGTACCTACCAAATAGATTTGTAAGCGGAGCAATGGTGTTATAAAGAAATATCTCAGTGCTTGAGAACTTACAGATATAATTTGTATAAAAATTATTATTTGAAATACAAGACAGATGAGGAGAGGATGACAAATGTTCCTATCAGAGTAAATGAAACCAGTTGGATTGAATTTGTTAGAATACGATCTGACCCCAAATTCAAGTTTAAAATGAAAGACAAATCTACTTATTATCATTAAATGATATTTTAATTTGAATCCTTGCATATAATCAATTTCAATCTAAGCATCCATTTTTTATTGAGTTGCAGGAGAAGGAAAAAGTCAATCAGGAAAATAAGACATTAGAACAAGAGACCCACACTTCTGGCCGTAGAGGTTTCTATAGAGTTGAACATGACCTTGTAAGTTATAACCAAATCTATTTTTTGTTCACAGTTACCAATTGCAAATATACTTATCTAGACCGTTATAATTTTTGTGACTAGAATCAAACTTGCAATCAAAATGATGTGCCTGTAACTAGGGCTGATGTGTGGATGAAATGTCATACAAAGAAGGATGACACTCCAATGTCATAATTTAGTGCAGAGAGAATAGTAAGTTCCCAACCTATTCTTGTATCTATTTAATTTTTTTCTTTTTTAAATACTAATGACGTTTCTTACATGTATTTGTTGAAATGTTGTCATTGCTAGAAACAAATTGAATTGATACAAAATGATTCACTGTCTCCTACATATGCAACAAAGAAAGACGCCATTGCAATAGTTTTGGGCCCTGAGAGGAGGGGTCGTGTACGTGGGGTTGGCTATGGGGTTACTCCAACTGATTTGTTTGGAAAAGAGCGTGCTTACAAGAGGCAATTACATAATATAGAAGAAAAATTGAAAGAAAAAGACAAGGAACTTGGAATATTGAAGGCAGCTGTTGAAGAATTAATGCAATGGAAAGCTGCCACGGAGGCGGGAAAAGAAAATGGTTGAGTTAATCCAGAACCGACCAAAAATGTAAGAATTACGTGTAGGCTATTTAATTATTGATGTATGCCATCTTTGAAGATTGAAATTTTAAAAGTAAAATGCCAATATGAACATGATTGTATTGTTGTAGATGTGTAATTAATGAAGTATTATTTTTGTAGCTTAACTGTTCATCTTCTGATTTCATGGTATCACATTCAAACTATTTATTTCTTAGAAGAGTTCCTTAAGTCCTAGTCAGGCTTTGCTAGAACAAACTCCATTGACTTCAGGACAACCTGTTCATGACCCAATTGGTGACTCAATAACACAGGTAAGTTTTATAATTGTTTATTTTCTTGTTTAATATTATCTTTTTATCCTATGGAATCTTACAAGAATTTGTTTATTTGTAGGATCAACTGCAATTAATACCTTCAAATACAAGATTGAAGGGGAAAAAGGTTTACTTACATATTTTAATGGTCAAGTGAAGTTTGAAAAGGGTTACATAAAAAACACTGAACCAAATTTTGTCATGCTCAATAGGGAAGAATTAGGAGAAGGATATTATTTTGTGTGCCCACAATCAATCTTGGTTGATCCTGATTGTGAAATTAAGCTTAAATGTAGAAGTAATCGATGCGAGTATTTAGCAGATGGACTTAACACTTTTTATATGTTGGAAGAGAAGTGAAATTGAATTGATCAATGATTGAGAGAGAACAATGACTCGGTAAATTACTATCCCAACCATTTGAGAATGATGGACAGAAAATGTGATAGCTTACTAGCCGGATTGATATCATGGTTAAGATTTTGGATACATGATTACTATTATACTTCTTTAAGCTATATGTTTTTTACATCAGATGTACTGCAATGTTCTTGCTACTGTTTGGTTATTGTTTGTAAGCTGGATATATAAACCTTATCATGCTGGATATATATTGTCTTATCATGCTTTGTAAATGTTGTGTAAGGGTTGCAAACTTTGTGTGATTTCTGCTGATAGCCAGAAACCTTTTCAATTAAGGCTTAAAAAACTGTGAAACCATTTAAATTATCGATCCTACACTTGCTAATAATAGATATTTTCATTTGAGAATAGGGGTAAGTTGCAAATTTCCATGAAAATTATTTAGTTCAGTGGTCTTCTCATATGCCATAGTTTCCTCTTTGTATTTTGTGTAATGTCATACCAGTATTTAACTTCTGAAATCTATACTAAATGAGGAACATGATTAAGGATCTGGTATATTCCCTGATTTCAGAGCATCCTTGCAATCCACACACTATAGTGTCTATAAGGCTCCTCTAATTGTTGTAATTTTCACACAAACGAAGAAAATTAGAATAGTAAGAAAATTACATATTGTCATAACACATATTTATAGTAAGAAAATTTTAGCAATTGTTATAACACATATCTATCAAGCATAATTTTGTTTTTATTTTTGAAATTGAAAGTTCTCTGTAAGTTCCATCCACGTTTGCTGTTTTTTTTTTATCTTGATGAGCAACAATCCTTTTTCTCAAGGATTTCTGGGCATGTAATCTTTAATTGTAAGCCAAAAATGGACAAGGAAAGTTGCAATGATGTGATCCTCCATGTATATTTCCTACCCCGGATATCAAATTCTTCATGTTCAGGTGCAAAAATGGCATTCCTCATGTTCCCATGAGACCATTTGATGTAAACCAGAATGATTGATTGGTCATTGACAAAAATACCTACAAGCTTTACATCTTACCTTACTATAACGTGCAGCATCTGGATTTAGTGTGTGAAGATGTAGACCATCATGGTATGTTTCAAAAAGTGTTAGGGGAATGTAACCATCCTTCTGCTTGCCACTTTGTTCAGAGACATGTTCATACTCAATGCAACCTCTTCTGTCCTGAAATGAGCATATCTTTTGCACAAGTTCAGTGAAAATCTCACACAAGCATCAACTTCACATTTCCTATAACAAGCATGCTCATTACCACACAGATGTTCATCACACCCTCCATGATGCATTTTTTTAGGACAATATCTCCCAAGATAAGTGTGTTTTTCACGATACTCGATCTCAATTTTATCACACAAGGACTTTTGTAGCTTGGGAGAGAACACTTCGTCCTAAAAATGTTGAGGTGACTTACAGTTATGAAGACCTTCATGTCCAACCTTCAAGCAACAAGATTTGCTGCATCTGGATGATTTTTCAAAAGAACAACATATATCCATATATGTATGATTTTTCTTTATGCAATCATGACCCACCAAATTTCAAGAATCCTCCACTTGGTTTCTTTGGTGTAATTCGAGAGAGTAATAGTTACATCTCCAAAAACATATATAATAGTTACAACCACATACAGAGTCTCCCTATTTCAATTTTGTGAGGGCCAGAACCTTTCTCTTGGTTTATTTCAGTTCTGTTGATGCCAACTCTTAGCTTAATTACTTGACCTTAAAACTATAACAACTATGTAATCAAACAAAACCTTTCTCAAGGTCTTGTCAATATATAGTTCTAGAATCACCTTTGAAAAATATGCCCCCCTTTTATTCTAGGCTAATGGTGGAATTACCTTAGTGATCCATTAGTTGATTGATATCCCTATTAATGTGATACATATTGAACAGTTATAACCACATACAGAGTCTCCCCGTTTCAGTTCTGTGAGGGCCAGAATGGCCTCTAGTTGCAATTTTTGTACACAAATTTTCCTAGATAATTCTACAGTGTTGTAGCAAAGCCACATTTCAACGTAATCTCACTGGCTACCAGCCAATGCCCCACTAAAATGTCCTGAAATTAAAACTGCCAAAAATTACAATTTTTACCTCCTCTTTGTGTCAATTATCATTCAATACAATGTTATCCTTAGAAGAACAGTAATAAGATCAACCATCATTTCATCTATATTCAACCTACTGTATTAACGTTATAACAAGTTATACATAACCGTCCTATTTATACTGCTTAGTCATGATAGGTTAAGTCAAAGTTACAACATCACATTAATATCTAAGTGTTAACCCACCATCACATGTGTAATTATATCAAGTCAATAGGACACCTTACTATCAATGTCTAGCTGCTGCAATCTTAGGATATTCTTATACTAATGCTGCTACTAACCTGAGGTCAACATATCAATGCCTAAAACACTTGTGAAGTCTAAATGCCAAAGGTATATCTTACATTGTGGTCTATGTGTAATTTAAATGTCAATGGAGGTTGAATGTATCAATGTTAAGACCAATACATCGTGGCAATATGTCAATGTATCAAACTTCATCAAATATGATATCTCAGTTAAGTATACTCAAATTTCAAGGTCATATCAGTGTAGGGTAGATAGGTTCACTGTCTATGTGTACTAATGTCCACAAATTTGATGCACAAATCAATATTTTAGGGTCACATAAGGTAAGTGTTATGGCACTATGTTTTGGTTCATAATTGCAATGAGAGGTTTGTCAAAAATATGTAAAAAATATAATTCAAAGTCAGTGATTGGGTTACTACCTTTGGTTCTTGAATTTATTCAACCTATGCACAATGAGATTGTAGCGAGAATTACTATCATATGTTGACAACTGTAGGATCACTATGTTTTTTCACTGTAATGTGTATCATTGTTGGTACCATTTCATGACTCATCCTTTCACCTAAAAACTTCATTTTATCCATCATATTTTCTCATTTAACCTTCATAAATCTCTCATATTCCTTTGAAACTGATTAATGTAATGCCATTATTATTATTTTTACATTGGAATTGATTTTAGGAATTTTTGTGTTAAAATTATGATTTTTTTTTCAGAAAATTACAGGTTTTTGTAACTTCCTATAATGGCTTCATGTTTTGACACGTTGCATGACAGGTTGGCCAAATCAAGGACTGAGAGTCTATTCCTAAATGTAAAAGGATGGTGAAATACCTATCCACTTCCAGGTTCGAATTCTACAGGTGGCTGGTCAACATTGGTCAACTTCAACTATTTCAGTAGAAAATCCCAAGCAATTAATGAACATATTTAATTCTTTTTGATACTTTGCTTGAAAAGAGGGATCTGAACTAATTTGAATCCTTTGGGAAGTTAGTTAGGATTTTGAGGAACACAAATAGCCTCTTCTTGTTATGTATTTTGATGATAAATAGCTAGAAGGAAAACATTGAAGAACTACATGATACATTATGTGACAAACTTCAAAACTCGATTTATGTAATTATTGGGTTTCAGACTTTAATACAAAGATTCAGTTATTTATGTTGTTAAATTTAGTAATCTTCTTCATCTGAGTTATCTTAAGGTGTGCTTGCAACATGTGGAGGGCCCCCACTACAGAGCTGGTACACTTCCTTGTGTTTTTCGTTTACAATTGCATAATTAGATATGATATCTAGACATTTCCATTTAATTCTTGTGCTGCAAGTTTATGAATCAGAATTGTCAATTGAAGCCAATGTCTTTTGTGAAATATCTTTGTAAGACGATTCAATTGATATTACTCTTTGAATTGAGAATTGTGTTTACTATTTCATGTTTCAAAGCTTAAGTTTATCATTTATATTTAATGATCATGGTTGTAGTTGCAGAGCTCAACTTGTGGTCTAATGACTGAACCTTGTAAAAGGACTTAGCTATTAGTTGATTTCAAGAATTTACCTTGCTTGCTATTTTGAATTATTGTGATTGATAAGTGTGTTGATTTAATACTTGGAAGAGGTTCTATGAATTGAGTTCTTGTAAAATAACTAGAGAATCTCGGACAAACAATAGAACTCTGTTTTTAGGAAATCAGATTTGTTTTGTTTAAGAAGGTGTTCAAGTGTGGAAGGAGACAAGGAAAAACCTCTTGTAAAAGAGTATTGAATCCTATTACACTGAACCCTCATTTAGAAGACCAAATCATTCTAGATCTATATATTTTAGAGAAGTACCTTTAAGTGTACCTACTCGGATTGATAGGAAATTGAAGCCTAATCTACACTAGTAGATTGGACCAATCATTTTGGTGTCATTGCCGGGGAGGTGAAACTAGAAGGATTAAAAAACAAAAACAAAAACAAAAACAAAAACAAATCTAAAGAAAAACATAGATTTAGTTTCAATTCTTCATTTTGTTAAGCCATGATTTCTTATGTCTAGACTTAGGGATGAAAAAGATAGATTTATAAAAACCCCCCATCCAAAAACTAACCCACCATTGGGAGTAGAAACTTTAGAGAAGATTGAATTTACAACACCAACTGGAAAAGTTACTGTAGAAGAACTTGAGAAAAAACAAAAATCAGGCCAAAGACTTACTCTTATTGAAAGACAAGTCCTATTAGCTTATGAAGCAAAGAGAAAACATAAACCTGAATCTTCTATAGTAAAAGAGAGTGGTAAAAGAACCCAACAACCTCTCCTTGAGCAAATTGACCCTGAAAAGCCTCAAGAGAAACAAAAATTAGAAGAACAACCTCTCTTTGAACAAATTGACACTGAGGAAGATAAATTAGAAGAACAACATATTAAAATGGTTGAGGAAGGAGGAGGATCAACAAGAGGACCTACTGCAGAACAAATGAGAGAATATGAGAGACAAATGGAAGAAAGGAGAAGAAGAGAACTTGAAAAAAAACAAATAGATGATGAAAATCGAAACCCAAGAGAGGAAGAGGAGTCAACATTTAAATTTCCCATTCAAGACAGAGGAGAACTCAATGATGAAGAAATTAAAATGAAAAATATACCCCCATCTGTATTGCCAAATTTTTATGGCATGGCATCTGAAGACCCTGATTCATTTTTATTTGAATTTGATGTAGTATGTCGAACCTATGGGTATACAGATGATGCACATATACTTAGACTCTTTCCTGCCACATTAAAAGCATCAGCACTTAGGTGGTTTATGGGATTAGGTGAACATGCAGTGACTGATTGGGATAGTATGAGGAAAATCTTCTTGAAAAAGTATCAACCTTACTGTAGATCAAAAGATTCCAAAGATGACATTTTTAGAATGAATCAACAAGAATATGAAACCTTAGAAGAATACTTGGAAATATTCGTATATAATCTGCAAAAATCAAGGCATAGAACCATGTCTACTGATCTTATTCGAAGAATATTCCTAAAAGGAATCCAAGAAAAATATTTAGATGAACTTAACCTAATGGGTAAAGGTGGTATCTCTAATTTACCCTTTGATGATATTGCCAACTTGTGTGAAAAGTATTCTATAAGTAAAGCAAGGAATGGAAAAAGAACCATGACATCTAAAGCCACTAAATTTGCCACAAAAAGTGTTACAAGAGCTGAAATAGGCAACCTATTTGAAGACTTTAAAACAGACCTATTAAACACCTTGGGAAATCAAATAGATATCATAAAAACAAAGAAGAGACAAGAAGAAGAAGACCAATTGATGGTTGTATTCTGTCCAAAATGCAGAAAAAAAAAACATGCTTTAAAGGAATGTCCTTTAGAAAATGTTCAGGTTTGTGCATTTTGTACAGAAAATCATGTTATTTTTAATTGTTCTAAGATAAAGGTTTTGTAGAATTACAATTTGGAAGCTAATGTAGAAATGGAAAACTTATATCTCATGGGAGCTAGAAGACCATGGAAAATGAGACCTCCAGGTATGTTTCAAACTCCAAATTTAAAATTTCCTACACATTATCAAATGCCTATTCAGAATTATTGGAACATTCCTATGCCTTGACAAAATTGATCTAATCAGCAGCAACAACCTTATCCACAACAAGGATGGAGAGGATATTCATATCCTCAACAACAAATTCCTTCACAATATCCTCAACCATATTAGCAATACCCTCAATAGCCAGTTGTTTATCAACCACAAAATCCTCAACAAACAGTAATTGCTCCTCCACCAATAAATTAACCACAATTACAACTACCTTCTAACCAACCTCCTAGACCTACTCAAATACCTGCTCAACTTGTAGCTAACTCGAATAACAGATTAGATAGACCAACATATAGTGTAGATGAGGGAACATCTTACCCAATTCTACCTCTGCAAAACATTGAGCTTAGGTCTGGTCGAACTCTCCAAACAGAACCTCCAGCAGCTACAAAGAAAAAATAAAACAAGAATGATGAACATAAACTTCCAATTCAAAGCAAACAAGATGATGAAATTCAAAACAAACAAATGAAAACCATGCATCCACCTCCTTTTCCTGAGAGATTAATCCAAGCAAAATTACCAATGCCTTTGCCTCAATTTGATGTTCTGGATGAATTAAGGAATGTCTATGTGAAAATTCCATTACTTCAGGCAATAAAAGACATTCCAATTTACACCAAAGCCATTAAAGAATTATGTCTTAAAAAGCTTGCAAAGAAAAGATTTGATTCACAAACCATTCATGTCATTGGAAATTTAACTGGCCTCATGTCAAATGTTATTTCAATGGAGAAGTATGTTGACCTTGGTATCCCTAGAGTTACCACAATCATTAAAAAAATTCCCATTCGAAATACCTTGATTGATCTTGGAGCTGTAATAAATTTTATGACACTGGAAACAATGAAAAAATTACAACTCACAGACTTACAATTAACACCAATTATCTTGGAATTAGCTGATAGATCCAAAGTCATTCCTGAAGGGATATTGGAAGACATAATTGTCTCACTGGACTCTTGGGAGTATCTAGTGGAATTTATAGTACTCCAGCCAAAGTCCAATTTAGGAGGACATCCTATCATACTTGGCAGGCCATGGTTAGCAGCTGCTGATGCATTTATTGGGTGTAGATCAGGCAACATGACCATTTTTAGAGGGACAAAAAGAAAATAACTTACCTTATACCCATCAACACAATCTCCAGCAATAGCTCATAACCTATGGCTTGATGACAAATATAATGACAAAGAAGAAGTTCACCTTGTTTTGAGCATTAACCAAATCTATGATTTTGAAGAAGGTAATAATGAAGATTTGGTGGAATTGTTTATTTCTCAACCTGATGTTTCAGAGGAATTGAGAAATGAACAATATAGTGCTGCAGATCAACTACTAGCACAATGTTTTCAGGAAAATTGTACCATCCATTCTCTACAAACATTGTTTGAAGACATTTTTCCTATCCATTCCATTACAAACACACAAAGCAAAACCATAGAGATTAGTCTGGGAAAAAAATTAAACATTGGAACACTCCTAGACTCATCTCAGGAACAAAAGTTGTTGAATCATTGAAAAAATACCAAAAGGAATTTGCTTGGGACCATACTGATATGCAGGGAATTCACCCAGAAAATTGCACTCACCACATTTACACAGACAATAATATAAGACCAGCGAGGAAACCACAAAGAAGGATGAACCCTATGCTTCAGGAAATTGTAACAGATAAATTGCAAAAGTTACTGAAGGTCAATTTCATTTACCCCATCTCTGACAGCCACTGGGTATCTCCATTAGTGATAGTACCCAAGAAAAATGGTAAATGGAGAATCTGTGTTGATTACAGAGAACTTAATAAAGCAACCCTTAAAGACTATTTTCCATTGCGATTTATTGACCAAGTTTTGGACACATTAGCTTGGAAATCATCATTTTCCTTCCTTGATGGTTTCAGTGGTTATAATCAGATCAGCATAGCCTTAGAGGATCAGGATAAAACAACTTTTACTTGCCCCTAGGGCACATATGTTACAATTTTTTACCATTCGGATTTTGTAATGCTCTAGCAACATTTCAGAGAGAAGTATTAGCTATTTTTGCTGATCTAGTTCATGATTGTGTTGAAGTATATATGGATGAATTTTCAGTATATGGTAACTCTTTTGATCATTCATTGCAAAACCTTGATAAAGTTTTTAAAAGATGTATAAAAGCCAATCTATCCCTAAGTAATGAAAAATGTTATATGATGTTAAATGAAGGGGTAGTATCGGGCCATTATGTTTCTTCAGAAGGAATCAAAGTAGATCAATCCAAAATCCAAATTATTGTTAATCTGCCAGTACCAAAAACTCAAAAATATGTGAGAAGATTTCTTGGTTATGCAAGTTATTACCGGAGATTTATTGAACACTTTAGTAAGATAGCTTTGCCTTTGTTTAATCTTCTTGAAAAATATGTATCTTTCAATTGGAATGATAATTTTCAAACAACTTTTGAAAAACTTAAAGAGAAATTATCCACTACTCCAGTTCTAAAAGGACCTAATTGGACTCTACCTTTCCACATTACCACTGATGCATCTCATACAACAGTAGGTGCTTCATTAGGACAAAAAGAAGAATCTTTAAATTATGCCATTTATTTCATCAGTAAGAATATGACACCTGCAGAACTCAACTACACAGTAACTGAGAAGGAAATGCTTGCAATTATACATGCTTTGAAAAAATTCCATCATTACATAACTGGTTATGAAGTCTTTATTCATACTGATCACTTTTCCATTAGGTACTTAATGAATAAGCCTATAACTAACGGTAGAGTCACCAGATGGTTACTATTATTACAGGAATTTAATGTTACAGTGCTGGACAGAATAGGTAAAGAAAACCAGGTGGCAGACTTCTTTTCTAGACTCCACAATCCAGGTGAAGTTGTTCCAGTTGAAGATTCTTTTCCCGATGAACATTTATTTTCAATTTCCATATTGAATCCATGGTATGCTTATTTGGCTAATTATCTCTCAACAGGAAAGATACCTCCATCCTTCAGTTCAAAGGAGAAGAAAATACTAATCAAGCAAAGTGCCAGATACTCATGGGCTAATGGAGACTTGTTTTATACTGGTTATGATATGATTATTAGGAGATGCATAAGAGAAGATGAAATTATTGATATATTAAAATCTTGCCATGATGAACCTTGTGGTGGCCACTTTGCAGCTAAAAGAACAACATTCAAAATCCTTAGTCTTGGTTATTATTGGCCATCAATTTTCAAAGATTAAAAGAAATATGTAAGAAGTTGTGACAGTTTCCAACGCATGGGCAGACCAACTGCCTCAGATCAGATGCCAGTACAACCTCAAGTACATCTAGAGCCATTTGAAAAATGGGCTCTAGATTTTGTTGGACCCATTAATCCACCTTGTAAGGGTAAAAAGTACATCTTAGTATGTACTGACTATGTAACTAAATGGGCTGAAGCAAAGACACTTGTTAGGGCAACTGAGCAAACAGTGGTCAATTTCCCTTTTGAAGAAATATTTGTCAAATATGGAGTGCCTAGAGAAATAGTAACAGACCAAGGTACCCAATTTACTTCAAGTTTGGTTCATGAAATCACTGAAAAGTATAAAATCAAGCATAGAAGGAGAACACCCTACCATCCACAAGCCATTGGCCAGGTGGAGTCTACAAACAAAACTCTGGAAGGAATCATGACCAAAACAATGGAAATGAATAAAAAGGACTAGGAGGATAAGCTCAAGGATGCTCTCTGGGCTTATAGAATCACATGGAAAGATACAACAGGATTTACACCTTATCAACTGGTGTATGGTAAAGAGCTAATGCTGCCTATTGAGTTTCAAATACACACTTACAAATTGGCTGCAGATTTAGGGATTGATCTTAATGAGGCTCAAAAAGAAAGGATCATGAAATTGAATCAATTGGATGAAATGAGACAACATGCATTAGAAAGAACAATACTTATGCAAAAACAAAGGAAGCAATGGCATGACACACATATCAAGAAGAAAAAATTTCAAGAAGGTGACTAGGATTTACTATTTGATTCCAAATTTAAAGATTATAAGGCCAAGTTTACAACACACTGGATGGGCCCTTATGAAATTGTTCAGATCTTTGAAAATGGATCAGTAAAACTTAGGACCATTGACCAAGAAGGAAGAAAATTTATAGTAAATGGACATAAGCTGAAGATTTATCACAAGCCTATAAGCAAAGAGGATTTAATTCAAACAGTGACACAACAGAAGGAGGTTGAGATAGTACAACAATCAGATGTGATATCTTTACCATATAAATTTCTATTTTTCTCCAAATATTTTTTCAAAAAAAAAAATATTAAAAAAAAATAAAAGTTTAGATGTGAAAACCAGACTCTGGCACAATCTAAACTAGAATTCTTACAGGAAAACCAAGAAATTGGCCGGTAAGAATTCATTTTCTCATTTATGTAAAAGTCATTTTCTCTTGCCAATTCTAAATAATGACTAGAGGACAAGACAATGAATAAGTATGGGAGAAGGAAAAAGTGAATTTTTCATATTTTATTTCATTTCCTCATTTCTAGAATTTCAATAAAGCAAGGGATTTGTTTTATTTAATTGATTGATTTTTCAAAGAAGGAGTTGTTCTAATTCAAATCAGCAGAGGGATAAAAAGAGCAGGCTCCAACAACAATTGCATAGAAGTCTTTATTACTCAAATAGAAGAATGTCACAGTAAGTTTTCATCTCACAAAAGCTCCTACTACAACCTACAAGCTAACAATACTCACTCTTATTATATATTTCTACAAATGTCTAACTAGTGTGCCCATCCTTTTCATTTATAAGTTAAGAGAAGGTGCTGTTAGAAAACATGCTAATGATAGCGTTAGTGGTGCATCTCCCTTGAGCATGAGAAACTCCCTCATAAATTTTCCTTGTATGCAAGGCTTTTATTTTAGAGTAGTGCATTATCATAGTAGATATAACTCCTCTCCTAAAGGTGCCTCATTCCATAAATGTGCACTCATGAATGCACCTGAGATGATGGTGCTAATCTCCTCAACTAGTGTGCCATACTTAGTGGGTGTGACCTAACAAATAATTCGTCTATCCTTGAAGGTGTCGTTATAAGCTTCTAGCTATATTTAAGAATCTTTCTGACTAGTGTACCACAATCTAGCTCTGCAATCCTGGTGCTGCTCAACTTCTCAAGGCTGAGGTGAGACCAACTTGGACCAACTAGGTAATCTAACACTCTTGAGATTTTTTTTTTCCAATAACCCAAGATTCTCCCCCAACTTGTCAAACTTCCTCTTTGTTAGGAGCTTTGTCAAACTATTAACCATATGCAACTTTGTCAGAATGTGGTCCAACGCTACCAACTTCCTAATGAACTTGGAATCTTAGGAAATTGTATTGAATATCAATGTGCTTGAAATGGTCATGACACATTGGATTTTCATAGAGCTTGATGTAACTTTGATTCTCACAAGAGACAATATTGGGCTTCAACAACTGATTGGTTGACTCTACAATCAAGTTGCAAATCTAGATAGCTTCATAATAAGTATATGAAACTGCCATATACTTTGCTTCAGTGGAACTGAATGCAATTGTTGCTTGCTTCTTGTTTATTTAATAAAAATGATTTATAAAATGATAATAATGATGTTTAAAATGATCCTTATGATGGTCTACTTATACACATTGATTGTTCACCAGGTGTAGGGGTATGTTTATAACATCACTGCCCTTGAAAGCTTTGTCTTGAAAGCACAATAATTAGAATTTTCTTTAGTTAAGCACATTTTTGTGGTGGAATGAATTTTATTAGATATATATTTACACTTTGTAGAGGTTTGACTTTGTTTGTCCTTTGAGTGTTGGTGAGGTTTCTTTGCATTTTTTGCATCATAGTCTAAAGTCTTTTGATCTGATTGTTTAACATGAAATATTTAAGCTTATTGGAAATATATTTGAAATACCTGCATGATCAAGAAACTGTTATGGTTAATTAAATTACTAATTAGGTACTACAGAAAGAGGATGATGCTGAGAGGGCTTGTCTGGGTGACTCTGGGAGCAACCCGGAGGTGGTCTGACAAAGCTATTTTAAGTTACAAATCTGAAGAGAAAAAACTGGTGATGTATATGTGGTTGCTCAACCTGGGCTGTATGGAAAATCTTGGCAGAGAGTGTTTACCTTTCCGTGTCTTCACGAAAGTAGGTTTTCTAGTCACAGAATAAGATCACATGTAGGTGATGGTTCTGTAGTAAGTTCTCAGCCTTATCTTCATAATGGCTAACAGAGAGGATCAGGTTTGAATACAAGATATAATTTGATGAATTTGGAGATTTAGAGTTAAAGAAAATATTGTGGTGATGTTTGGATGGGTGCTAATTTATAGGGTTTTCCATTTTTATAATTTTCTTTGTTGTGCTTTCTACCATGCTACGTAGTTGCTTTCCTGTTTCCCTAGCATTTTAACTTTTTCGATGTCTATCTCTCTATTATTTCTTGCCCCATTTGAAATGTCATCCTTATTTGGTAGGTGTTTTCTTAAATATATTGAATATTTTTCCATCACACAGCTTCTGTGGCGCTTGTCTACACAAATAGCTTGTAAGGCCCATTCATCAGGGTATTTGATGAAATGAAATGATTATCGATGATCACCCACTAAGGGTACCTGCAAAGATTTACTCTAATAATTCTATAGTTTTCCTATGCCAACAATTATACAACATTTTAACCTCATGAACTAGTCTCCTCTGTTCTCTTAGCTGATGCTATAAGCACTTATTGTTGTTGTCAAAGCTTTTATTCTCTAGTCCCATTGAGCTATTTCAATTATTTGTGGACATTGATCTATTTTCATTTCATTTCTTCAATTTTTATGACTGTTATGCGTTACCTTTGGCCAGTGCCTTCTTTCTTACCTATGCTTTTTCTGCATAAGCATTCCAGCTAGCCAGAGCAGCAGGGGTAGTAGGAGCCACGTAGTCCAGCCAGAGCCCAGTAGGGGCAGTGTAGAGGCAGCAGGAGCCACGCAGGGCTGACGCAGGCCCAGTCAGGGCAGCGTAGGGGCAGTGTAAGCCCTTCAGGTGTGACATAGACCCTTACTGAGCAGCACAGAGGTTGACGCAAGCCAGTTAGGCTGATGTAGAGGGATTTAGAGCAACGTATTACTGCCGTTTTTATTTCTCTATTGGGTGAACCAGTTTTGGTGCCCAGGATTGTTGTACTTAGATTTTGCATAATAATGAAAACCCTCCAGAGCTAGCTACACCAGTTTTCCCACATTGGGTTTTTTCCGGGGAAAATTGTCTAGAAAATCCGTGTGTCACTTTGTCTATGAACATGTTATTTAATATTTGATCTGTATGTGTAGGTTGCTAGTTGTATTTACTATTTACTTCGCTAATTTATTGAATATTTCAGAAATTAAATTGTAACTTAATTCAAGTAGGAGAAGTAAATCAAGATACTGCAGTAGGGTTTCTTAGATTAAGAAATTTTCACATTCCCTAGGTCGAGCCCCATTAGGTCACCTAGGGCAACAATTTCCCAAGAATCTAGCTAGAGGAAAACTTCTATCTCCTAGGGGCATCTGCATTGTTGGGTGCCCTCACTCTCCTTAGAACTTGGGCCAATTTCGACGGTGGAATCTCCGGATAACTCAAGCCCTAGCTCTAGGATCAAGTTTTTCCTAGATGTTCCCAAGGATAGAACCTAGTAGGATCAATTTGACCTATCGAAGTAAAAAATCTTGTTTCATCCTTTCCCCTCACCTTTTCCAGGATAGGAACATCATTGGTTGCTAAATTCCATCCCCGAACCTGGGCTGGGTCCACTTGGCCCCCTGTGGTCCCATTTGGTGTTAAAGGCCTTTCATCAAGGACCATTTGGGAATCCAACTTCCCAAAGGATTTTAGGGATTGAGAACTTCCTTCATAAGTCTTTTTCTTCTCCCTCAACCCTTCAATCCCCCTCCTCTCTCCATAGAAGAAAAATTCCCTTGCTTAAAAGGAAAGCAAGTCCCACTCTTTATTTTATCTTAGGGAAAGGGTTTCGAGGGTCACTTCCCACCTATTCATTGACCTATACTCTACAAGTGACTTCCTAAACTACCGGAACTCCACCCATCAGTGAAATTCTGTGAAGAGCAAGGAGCCTTAGCTGTGGTGACAATGGGCTAAGCCTCCATCGCTTCCCTTGTCTTAGCAGTTGCCCTCTTAGGAACCCATTTTAGGTCCACTACTAATTTGAGTGGTAACAAGTTGTTCACAATTCCATTTGTGAACAACTCTTTGGTATGCCCACTTTTTCCATATTATAGCTCCAAGATGAGAAGTATAGGGCTATGGAGGCTACCCTTCTTCTGACTGGATAAATCCTCTACAATATAGTGAACTAGGGCTAGTTGGTTGGCCCACTTGACTGTTACTTTAGTCCTTCAAAGTCTGCACATCCTTAGGCCCTATACACCTGCCCTTCTACCAATTTTTTTGTCCTTCACCAGAACAAGAGTCAGGGCTAGTCTTCTTTAACAGTAACCTAACAACCCTCCAACTGTACTTGTACTACCATCAATCTGCCCAACCACAGTCAATTCTTTTTACTGATCTAGGGCCCACAATATTGTCTTCATCTAGGGCTCTTCAAATCTTCCACCTAACAATGGTTTGAGTCCTCTCAAGATCACTGTTCTTGTGTATTGACAATTTTGTCTTTATTGTCCAATCTATGAACAAATATGAACTACTCCTCTTATCATACTTCTAACAATATGTAGATGACTGAAATAGGGTCACAAATCAGCCACTAATAGTACATTTACTAATTTTTTATAGGTTTCTTCAGATCTTTGTCTAAAACTCTAGGGAAAGTCCACCAAAATCAACTCCTCTGCATGTCAATCCATTCTTCATATGGCACATTTCTTTTGCATGCTCAATCTTCTGCTCAGTTTCCACCCTCCTTTGGATCTGTTGTCTCCACACATACTGAATCTGCAAACCATCTTCCAGATCTGTGGTCTTTATTGCAGAAATAAACCTCGCTCTAAGGGTCACAACCCATCTTCTTCTATGCAAATTTTTCACAGTCTTAAGGGCATACCTTATGAACTAAACATGCTAGGAAACTGTCCTAACTAGGGTATTATACTTATGTACTTCTAATTGTTGTAGAAATAGCCCTATCCAAACATAGAAAGAACACGAATCTTGCCTCCATAAGAGACTCGAACTAGCTCATATGGATCCATAGATTTTGGGCATTTATTTGACTGAATCTTGACATGAAATTCAGATCTCAATTTCGACCCTCAAACTAGGGTTAACTCAGTCAATGTTACGCTTGCGTCAACTTCTGTTATGACTCTAAATTACAGTGCAAGCCCTCCTCCATTTATGTTGGTCTTTATCACAGACCTTACGGCCTACTAACCACCACAAGGCAAGATGGTATCAACCCTCTCTTCCATTTCATGTAGAAAATCTAACCAGCAGGATTCAATCTGATCTTGTAATGTACTAAAACAAGATACTGAATCCTTCCTACAATTTGTTGAAACAAAACACGATCGCACAATCACATATAAGTAAGAGAAACAAGTTATCAATCGCACAAAACAAGATGTATCTGGGGAAGCAACTGCTCAAAACCCTCTATCTCTATTTTTTATTAAGTCAAGGAATCATGAAACAATACAATGTTTAATCTCTCTTGAGATTCTCCAACACTCTGCCAATTGTCTCCTGCTGATCTAGGCAAAATCGGTCTAATACTTAGCCAATTCTTAGCCTTCCTTTAGCCTACCTTGCTCATGTAATTCCTGTGGAATTATATCCATATTAATTAGGAAAATCAACCTTCCTTGATTGCACAATCCATCATGGCATCCCAACGACTTTATAATTGCACATGGTAAATTTTCTATAAATACAATTGATAGTTATGTTCCTCTGAACTGTGTTACAATAAGGATGAAGGGTATTTTTATTATTTAAAAATAAGATAAAACCATAAACAACCAAAACCCTAACCTGAGGAGATGTAACACCAAGAGTTTATGGGCCCCGTTGGGGTTAGTTGGGCAGCCAACTTCCCGGGGTCGTAACTTGGTCATATGATCTTCGTTTGACGCACATGATACCTCGATAGAAAGATCTCTCCAAGGACTAAAAATGATAATGCGGTTTATATGATAACACTAAACCTTTCATGCCCAAAAAACGTCGTTTGGGGCCTCAAAACGGCTCTGGAAGTTCAGGACCCGAAAAATTGACAAAAATAGTAAATTGTGCCATATTTATGAAAACTGAAAAACTGAAAGAGACAATGGCGAGGGCCCAAGTGGAATAGGCGGGTGGCCACCAATATCCACCTCGATCACCTTAAATTGAATTTCTCGAGCTAACTCAATCATCATGACTTAGTTAACTGACACAAGTTTTTATGAGACAAAATTACAATTTATTGTCCAATTTATTTTAGGGAAAAATAAATTATACGCCTCACATTCCTCACTCCTGGTACATCAAAATTCCTCACCAGTGTGGATGCATTGTTTTTGGTCTTTTCTAGTTGCCAATTTCACTATTTCTCGTTACAAATTTCAACACTCCCTCTCAACAAGAAAGGAATTCAATCAATCCCCATATGGTACCTTTGGAATGTTCTACATGCTACACTTCTCTAGTGTTGTTTGCACCTACAAATCCTGAAACTGAATAGCCTCCGAACAACTGAATCAGTATAATGCATCTGTCATGAGAGTCTTCTGACTGCTGCTAGCTACTGCACCTATCTAGTACTGGATTCTCTGTGTTGCTGCTAACATCTGCATCTATGCCCTTTGAACTGTTGCTAACTCTGATTTGTGCTCCAATATTTGACATCTGTCACTCTGATTTCTGTCTTTCTGACATCTGATTACATCAATATAAATGATCCTTCCTACTACTATTGTACTGTGGGCTCCTCGTAGCCAGGTTCGATCCATGAGACATGCCATCTCAATGGACCTTGCCCAAATTTCTTAACTTGGGATTATGTCTACACATCACCCCACCTTACACCTCGAGGTATGGCTGCTCCCTCTTTCCATATGGCTCAAAATTCCCCCCTCATGGAGGTCTCTGCTTGAGTGGACGCTTCCACACGGTCTCCTCTCTACTTCTCCAATTGTGGTAGTTACTCCACAACCTTATGAGACTGCTTCTCATGAGAATGCATGTTGAGAGGTAATTTATGCTCTCTCTAAACCACCATGTCTCTAACTTTTGCCTTTCTCATCAAAGCTTTGCATGCATCTGCTACCTCAAGTACATATATGTTCTTGACTCGCACACAATGTAATTGTCTCGACGTTAAAAAAAATTTCTGAAAAAGAGTTGATTTTAAATCGATGATATCTCCCTCATCCGAGCTCTGATTCGACCGATTTTTTTTTCCAAATATTCTATTTGTTTTTAAAAATTTTACACCAAAATATTCAGATATTCTCTCCAAACTCGCCACCCAAAAAATTCCTGCTCTGATACCATGTAGAAAATCTAACCAACGAGATTCAATCTGATCTTGTAATCTACTAAAACAATATATTGAATCCTTCCTACAATTTGCGAAAAAAAAACACGATTGCACAATCACATATAAGTAAGAGAAATAAATTACCAATTGCACAACAACATGATGTATTTGGGGAAAGAAACCGCTCAAAACCCCTCTATCTCTATTGTGTATTAAGTCAAGGAATCATGAAACAATACATTAATGCTTAATCTCTCATGAGATTCTCCAACACTTTGTCAATTGTCTCCCATTGATCTAGGCAAACCCGAGTCTAGTACTTAGCCAATTCTCATCCGGAGTTCCAACTGCCTTGCTGTTCTATTCCTTGGGAATCAACTCCTTATTAATTAGGAAAATCGGTATTCCTTGTGTGTAATCATCATGGCATCCCAATGACCTTATAATTGCACATGGGAAACTTTCTCTAAATAAAGCTGATAGTTATGTTCCCTTTAACCTATGTCTCAACTGGGTATTCCTCGAAACTGACATGCATGCAACTATTAATATTGAATTATCAGTTGTTTGATTGATCACTCATTGTGAATTAAATCTAGTTTAATTCACTAGACCTCTCACTAGCTCATCACTCGGTTAGAACTAGTTAAACTAATTTTAACTCATTTAATTGAGTTAATTACACTTGCACCCCACTAATGCATCAACTTCAACTGGACCCCAAAAATATTAGAATCCCTCTAGATGCCTCATATTAAACCATTAACTCGAATTTCTTGAGCTAACTCAGTCATCATGACTTAATTAACTGACACAAGTTGTTATGATATGAAATTACAAATTATTGTCCAATTTATTCAAGGGAAAAACAAATTAGACGCCCCACATTCCTTACTCCTGGTGCATCAAAATTCCTCACCAGTGTGGGTGCATTTTTTTTGTCCTTTCTAGTTTCCAATCTCACTATTTCTTGTTGCAAATTTCAACATTTCAGAATTTGATGTGGCCTTCACACAAAGACACCATTGAAATCACATGTCCAGATTCTCATGAGAAACCTCTCTTAAGCTCGATCTGCCAAAAGAGAAGCAACAATATGCCATCCTACTTCCTAGCGCAAACCAACCGTTAAGGTATGCAACATTCTTCTGAACCCTCACATGATGATCTTGCTCTTGGAGGATGATCATGACCTCCCTTTAGCAACCCTTACTCCTCCCTCGTACTCGACCTGCTTTAGGAATACATCTCTCTTCACCCCCTTGATGTGCCAGATAGTGGGAATACATGTCAAACATGCTAAGATGTGCCAAGTGATAAGGCATGCCAAGATGTGCAAGGGTGTGTCAATGCATGTCAGGGACTGTCAGGGACTGTCAAGACAACAAAAAGGATAAAAAAGTTAAACTACAAGGAAATGAACACATAAGAGGGTTAATAAGTCATCAATTTACCTTTTCCAAGAGAGGCATGCTAGGCACACCAACACTAGGCAACAATAGGTGCCAAGTGCAAAGTCTTAGTGCATTCTAAGTGCCAAGTATTCCTTTGTTGCTTCTCATATACTTTCCAACAATTGATAATCACAAATAAATTTAGTATTAAACCATTCCAAATCATACCAAGGCATCTCAACGTATTCCATACATGCTAAGACTTTCCAAGCACCAACACGTGCCAAGCACCAATATGTGTCAAGGACTAGTGTTATGCATGTTATGAAGTGGAAAGGAATGTTGAAGAGTGCTAAGGTGTGCTAGAGAGTGATAATGCATGTTGATGAGTGCTAAGGATTACCAGGAAAAAACATTAAGGGAGCACTAGGTAAAAATTCATGGAAGTTAATGAATATGAGGAACGTGTGCCAGAGACTAGTGTTAATGAGTGTTAGTTGTCATGCCAAGGAGGGACTGACAAGGTATGCTAAGCATTGGTAAGGCATGCTAGGGAATATCAAGGCATGTCAAGAATTCCCAAAGTGTGCTTGGGAGTTCCAAGATGTGCTAATTATATCGTGTGCCAATTAGTGCGAATGTACGTACATGATAGGTGCTAAGGATATTGTGGCGCAGGGTGGCAGGGTATGTCAATATGTGTCAAGGCAACAAAAGGAAGAACCAATATTAAGAGGGTTAATAAGTCAGTACTTTATCTTTTTGAAAAGGGGCATGATAGGCACACTAATAATAGGTCCCAATACATGCCAAGTGGCATTGTGTGCCAAGTGCTAATGTATGTCAATGCATTCAACCAAGGTGTTCCAAGGCATGCTAGGGACTATATGCAGCATGCCAACACATGCTAGGAGAGTTCCATGTTGTGCTAGTGCATGCCACCATGTGCTTGGGTGTCAGTGTCATCACAATATGTTCTAGGTACAAATATGTTACAAGACATGTGGGGTGCTAAGAAATGTTAGTGTGTGCCAAAGCATTACTTTAAGATGTGCCCAGATTGTTGAGGAGTGTTAGGTCTTTCTCATTAATAGAATTGTGAGAGCTCAATTATGTATTAAATAATATATTTCCTATACACAATAGTGGAACTTTATCTAAATGGAATTTGCTAGATAATAAACTTAATAGATATGAATCATGTGTTGACTCGTAGGAAATCTCTGTTCGACTAGTCATTACTTGAGGGAAATGATACACGCTTATTACTTCTTAAAAAATTAACTGACCCTAACCACTATGGCCTTGGACATATTATAAGAAATGCTCCACAATAATGGTATTAAATCGTTATCTTTTGACAAAAAATATATTAACAAGCACATACCGTCATCAAAAACTCATTGGAATGATCAATGATGACAAGCATTTTTTGATTGTCACCAAAAGTAACAAAAAAAGCATTGGTGAGGGTCATTAAAAGTTCGTCACTAGAAGTGTCACCAAAGAGAGAATTAGTGATGGGCCTTTAACGACCCTCACCAAAAGTGAAATTTCTTTGGTGACGGACCATAAAGGACCATCACTATATACACTTTCGGTGACGGTTTTTTAATGTTCAATGATGACGGACATTTTTTGACGAGTCACGAAAGTAACAAAAGAGCATTGGTGAGGGTCATTAAAGTTCATCACTAGAAGTGTCACAAAGAGGTGAATCTTTGGGCCTTTAACTACCCTCACCAAGTGTCATTGCAAATGTCTTTGGTGACGGACCATAAAGGACCATCACTATATACACTTACAGTGATGGTTTTTTAAGGACCGTCACCATATGTGACATTGGTGACGGACCTTAAAGGTCCGTCACAAGCATGACCCTCACCAATGTGCTTTTTTCTTGTAGTGGTAGATCAATATGTCATTGAAGAATACCAACACGGAATTTCTCAAGCGATTTTCATTCCTCTCCCATTGGTCAAGCCTGCTCACACATCATTACGTAATTACATATATAATTTATGCATTGTCCACTCAAGCGTAATTACATATCTAATGAATGAATGGCTTCATTTTCGGCATGAACGAGCCACTCTTTCGATAAATAATTTGATAAATTAAGGTCAATAAGCCTTGTAATTGAAAAGCTAGAGAATTAAATCCATATTTATTCTTATTTTATTATTTGGAAATTCTAGCATAGAAACCACCTGGAAAAATATGTGGAGCATTGGTTAGCCTAGAGGGCATCACCAAAAACTCAAAGTTCCCATACTGACACCTGAAAGTTATCTTAGGGGCATACTTGTCCCTCACCCGTATTTGATGATACCTTGACCTCAGATCTATCTTGGAGAATAAATTGGCTCCCCCAAGCTCATCCATCAGCTCATCAATCCACGGAATGGGGTAGTGGTTCTTCATCGTTTAGTTTTCAAGGCCCTGTAATCGATGCACATCCTCAATGTATTGTCCTTCTTCTTCACTAGAACAACCGATGAAGAAAAAGGGCTCGAACTCGGCTGGATATTTCCCAACGCTAATAAATCATGTATGGCCCTCTCAATATGATCACGATAAGCATTGCAGTGCCTATACGGGGTAGTGATTATGGCCTAGATCCCTTGCTCTAGCTTGATGGCGTGCTCAAATCCTCAGTCAGGGGGCTATCCTGGTGGTATATCCCCAAAAAAGGTGGAGTATATATTAAGTATGGCCTGGATATCCGAGTGAGGTAGATTTGTTGTCCACCAGCCTCTGAGATCCTCAACTCAACAACCCACTCTATATCTCCCTGCCTCAAGTTAGCCTCCATAAAATGCACATAAAATTTCTATTGTGGGTATGAGTGCATGCCCCTCAGCATCACTAGTTTGCCATCCAAATCCAGAAACTCCATCTCTAGTCTCTTCTAATCAATGGTGACCTCGCCAAGGGCATAGAGCCACTGGACTCCCAACACTATGTTGGTGTCCAGAATGTCATCCACAAAGAATTGATCGGTCATTTAATAGGTCCCTATGATCACTGTTAAAGTCGACACATAACATGTACACTACATAGTCCTATCTCTCAGCACCGTTATTAAGAGCCCCTCAAAAAATGTTGTGGTTATGCCTCTCTTCTGCACCATCTGAGCATCAATGAAATTGTGGGTAGCCCCATTGTCGACCAACACTGAGACTCATTGTCCCTGCACCATCCCATGAATCCTCAATGTCAAGTAATTTGGAACTCCTCGTAGAGATGTTAGGACTCCTCGCGAAGGTGAAAACACAACTCCTTCGACTACCAGTGGGGGTGGTGGTCCCTCCTCTTGAGGTATTGTGTTGTCCTCTCCACCCATCTCAAAATAAAACTCCTCATCCCCCTCATTTTCCGAGAAGACCTCTATATAGTAGGCCCTCCTAGCCGTGCATCTATGACTTGGTGCCTATGGCTCCTGGAATGTGAAGCAAAGCTTCTTCCTCTAGATATCCCTCCTGGTCTCATAATCCAACTACCCTCAACCCTAGTTACCCCTCAATGGTGGGACTCTCACATCTCTTCCCCTTTGTTGGAAGACTGGTCTGGTCGGCTGTGGTGCTCGAGCTGTGGGTAGATCATCTTGGAGATATCTCACTCTCCACACTATGTCATGCAGGGTAGTGGATATGATTAATCTCACTAAACCATGAAGTGGCTATTCCAAGCTCTCTACGAACATATAGATCCTCCTAGATTCTGACAAAAAATGTAACCATCACTGACAACCTCAAGAATTCATAGATGTATGCCTCGACATTCCCTATTTCTTAAGCTTTTCATCTCTTCGAAGTACTACTCTGGATCTTTCGTCTCAAACTGCTCCAACACTCTCCTAGTGAACTCATCATATGCTGTCATGCCTCTGTGCTCCAACATAGTCAACCCATGAAACCACCAGTCATGAGCCTCTCCCTCCAAGTTCAAGGTAGCAACCTTGATTGCTTCAGTCTCGGTCATTTGGTTTAACTGGAAATAAATATCCAAATTCTGCACCCATGCCTTTGCAGAACTCTTCGAGGAACCATTGAAAGTTGGGAGGAACAACCTACTCACAGTACGGTGTAAGTCACTCCCTTGTGTGAATCCTCCTCTGGTCTGGCCTTTGGGTTTGTTGTTAGTATTCATTTGGAAAAAACACGTTGAATATGATGGCCCTTCTAAACTATGGCCCATAAGATTGATATTGTAGGAAAAAATCTCCATAGTGAGCCTCTTTCGGCTCCTGCTGCTCTCCTGTCCCTAAAGCTAGGAACGTGGGAATAGTGGACCATGGTGGAGTGTATGGTACAACTGGAAATGTGGTGTCGGGTACTGCCTAGTGCTGCGAAGTGACATAACCCTCTCCAACCTGAAAATATCCTTGAACTCATTTCCCTTTGATGCAGTTACTAAGCCTTTGACCCATCTCCTCAATCCTCTTGGAGAGGTCTTGTATTGACTTCAGTATAAGGTGAGAAAATTATCTCTCCTCATTCCTCCCATCTTCTCCATGCTCCATCTCCCTTTCTACAACCTCCAGAATGTTATGAACAAGATCTGGAGTGATTTTGAACCTCCTTTCCTTGCTTTTGTATCTCTCTCTCCGGTAAGTCATGTTTTGCTTTCTCTTTGATGTCATAGACTGCATGTTCCACATGTTGAGCCAAGTCTATGAGCTTTGATACCACTGTAATATCCAAAATGGGAAAATGACAATAATATAAAGCAACAATAGGATAGAAACTACAAAAAATAAGATCACACCATTAACACATGAAAACTGGAGCCAAAAACATAATCTGAGCCATTTTATTAATGCTTGCAAATGAGTAAAATAATAGTTCTGGAATGGGTGCACCTCGGCTTGCTTGAGGCAGGCTAAAATATGTCCCAAAACAAGCTGGAATGACCCTATGGAAATGGCTCTGCATGGCTCTGGTGCTGCACTGCTCTACCAAGAACTGCAGTTTCTGTAAACTTCAAACTTCTGGTTGGGTTGCTTCTATCACTTAGAAAATTTCGGGACTTGAACACTAGACTCTAGTCAGGAAACCTACAAAAAAAATGTGAAGGAATTGTGGAATGGTTGATCCCAGAAATTTTCCCCTCTTGGGCTTGATCAACTGTGCTACTGGCTAAATGAACCACATCTGAATAATCCACTACAAAAATACCCCAAAAGATCAGTAATAACCCTGTTAGGATGCCCTAATTTTCCCCACCAAGTCTTAGCTGAAACCTCCCTCTCTTCTCACCTCCATGAACAACCTCCCCACTGGACTACATCCTCCACTGCGCAGTCACTGTCTCCTCCACGCAATTCCTGAAGTGATCATGCTCTTCCTGCAATCTTGGCTCTGAAATGCTCCTCCAAAATGGTAAAACTCCTCTCCTTAGCATGCAATTGAAGTCCCCTGAGGTAGAGGTTGATATATTCGCCTAAAAGTATTGTGTGCTAAAAAACACTGCAGACTTAGCACTCAGCACAAGCATGCTATGTCAAAATAACAATAAAAAATATAAGTGAATGAATGAGGATTGATGCTTCCCTTCCTTCCTTTTGTCAAACGATCCTCAACGTTCCTCTTGGGCTCACCATGGACTGTGTTGTCTCCACTTCAAGCAAACCCATTGTTGCCTCCCCTTTAGTCTTCCTCATGCTGCCACCTAAGGAGCTGCAACTCATTTGATATTAGGCACTCGGACCCTACTAAAGCCACAATATTCTATTCAGAACTATAGGAATTGAATTTATCTTTCCCAAGATAATATTTGTGGGTCCCTGACCCACCTTATTTCCACCTAGCATTAGAGATAACAAAATTCATCAAAATTTAATTTTCTAATTAGCGAAACTGCTAATTAGGAATATTACAAACAAACATAATTTGGTTCCCCACCAATCCATCTCAACTTGCTAGCAATTAACGTAGATTCCCGACTATTAATTCACAGATTGTGATCGGTCTTTAGTTTTTGGCAACAACAATGATTGATACGGTCACAACAATTTCAAATTTCGCCCACTAACATGATTTTCTTAGAACAACCCATGCACAAGATTACCAATTCGCCTTATTTCAGTGCACAACATTGCAGGTAAAACATATTTACATATATCTCCAAATCACATAGCTCTTCAGATTCTGGCATGCACACCATACTAATCGATCAAACCTAAATCTCCAGTCACACATGCTCCTGCATAGACACGTTGACCACAATTGTCTCAGGATCTTAATACAAATAACAAAGTGTCCTTGCACATAGGGTATATAAATTGGACTGCATAGATATCATTGCATTCTTGCAGCACATACTCCTCTGACCTCTGAAAAATCAGTGGTTCATCCTCCGGGGGGGGGTTTAGACAACTCGTCTTGCTAAAGACCAAATGTTGGCCTCTTTAGGAAATTGAGAAATTTCCACTACTTCAACCCTTGTTAATATTACTTCAGCAAATATCAACTTGTCTTCAATAAATTGGTTCAATAATCTGTGGAGACCGGTAAATACTCTTGGTCACGAGATCGTTTGACAATCCACTAGAAAAAACCTCAGGTTGGAAGGATAACCAATTCATATACCACTGTAGTAAGCCAAACAAAACATTTTTGCTAAAATTGTAGAAATAGATCTTAACCCAAATTTCACCATTAAATTATCATCCATTTAACAAAATATTTCCATGTAAAATAAAACATATAATATACATGCAATTCCATAACACAATAATGCAGAAAATAGTCTCAACTTTTATTATCATATATAAATTGGGGTTGTATGCAAATACAACCAAAATAGTTGAGATGAAGCTGGTCTCCGAGATAATCTGTTGCATTGCTACGCTGGCCCTCCAACTAAAATGAACTACCACTGCTAAGTTCTCCTATGAATTCTAGATGAATTCACCAAGGGGATATGGGTGCTTTCCAAATCTCTCTAAATCAACAAAGGGTTTTCGTACTGGGGCTACCAATGGAGTAGAGAACCGGGTTCCCAACCTCTCATGCAAGAATAAATATCAAATCCAAGATGATATCTAATGGCCCTTCCTCCTCTTTTTGTAGATATGATGGACTCCTCTAGAAGCTCCCATTTTATTATTATTTTAATCATTGAGCACATTTCCCTTAGTTAAAATATTCTTTTTAATGTGGTAAAATGGTCAATTGGCCACCATGCCTCCTCAGGTCACTGAAAATTACTCTTAGCCATCCCATCCTATAGATCATCTCGTTCTAGTTCTAACGTGCTATTACACTAAGGTGTTCTGCCAAGGATTCCTCCCAAAATTCCACCTTAGGCGTAATTAATTAAGTTAGGCCCATTAATAACTCAATTTTACGAAAGTTGTCAGAATGCAACAAAACGAAAGACAAACTATGCGGATGGTGGAATAGACCAAGCGAATGCCATCATACCTCATAAGAACTCCTCAAAACCCCTCCAAAAGCCCCCATGGCATGCCGATGATGCCAACCTGCACCTGTGACCTGTCTGCACCTAGCTCTGAAAATCCATCCTAACCTTGTCATAAGGAATGCCAAAAAAAAAAGAACATTACACCCTACTACAATTTTTCGAGACCAACGTCCCTTCTTGGTAGGTATCTCCACCATACCATTAATCGCACAATAGACACACACTAGTAACTACCACATTCTATAAATCTCTCTAGTCTCAGTTATTGTCCATGTAACACTCAACCAATATAGTCTTGCAGGTCTATTTTTTTATCATATCTTTATTTTTGTTATTTTGTGTCTGTACCTTTAGCACCTTCCTATATTTCAATATTTGTAGGTAGTGAGCAGTGGTTACTTTGATAGAACACTAGCAACTGAAGTGTCAGCATAATTATTGATTATAAGAATGTGGCATTTGATATCACAAAAGGAGTTAGATATTTTTATTTGTTGCATGAAGGTTGATTGAACTGGCATTGAATTGCTACCTATCTAGTATTGTTCATATTTAGTATTTAACATCTTACACGATCATGATATATTTTTGAAAAGTTAAATTTTTTTCAGGGATATATTTTTGTTGGTCTATGAAAAGGATTATATGAGGGGCCTAAGTGGTTAGGCATTAATATTTATAAAGGGTGTGATTTTATGTTGGTAATGGAAATGAAGCTGCATTTTATCTTTGATTGGAAATGAAGTCGGTTTTGAGTAAGTTGGGACCTATTTATTTTCACATAGATAATTCCCTAGTATTAAATGATAATAAATAATTTAATAAGTCTAACACTAAGCAACAATGGGCTTATTCAAGTACATGAAATTGTGTTGATGTCTAGCTCTGATATCTTAGAAAATTTTAGTGGTTTGTTTGCTGCTTGTGTTTAGAGGATTTTTTTGAGTTTGAAATTTTTGGTTTGTTTTGGTCAAATATTTGTTTAGTCCCTTGAATGATTATAGTTATCATTTCATGCATAGATCATTAGATCTAGTTTTATTATTATAATTATTATTGTTTTATTTATATATTTGGTGGTTTTGAGGAAATATATTTTATTTCCTTTCATTTTGTGGCATGATTTCAACATCCTCACCTTTTAAAATATAGTAAAATATTATTCTTATTTTATATTCTCTTGGAAAAGAATTGTTGATATTTGGAATGGGAAATAATCCCTTGGTAGCTAAGCGAAGAGAAAAATAGTCTATATACTAGGTTCATGCGTATTCATCATAGGCGACTTGTTGGCATGAGACCGGCATTCCTTTTATGCATTTACACTTTAGATGCCAAGGCAAAACTGAGTTCATTGACCTACGAAGAATAGAGGAAGCTGATCATAATGCTAAGGATATTATAATGTTGGTTTCACCAACAACTGACCATGCCACCAATGCTGGTGGAACCAAAGGCCCTTGCTCATTTCCTTCCATAACATTTTATGATATTTTTTTTTCTTGTTTGTGGTTACAAAAGTGAAACTTAAATAATGTTTCAACCCTGTTGTTGTCACCCATATTCCTTGAAAATTTCGTTTCATGACATAAATTGGGGTTTTATATGCATATTGAAGTTGAGAGCTCAATTAATTCATCATTACACAAATATACATGCAGAAATACAAAGAGTTCATGAGTCACCCAACATTAATCTATGGCTACAAAATGCAATGCACCTCACTATTCACATTGCAATCACACAGGCCTACATATTTTCATTCAATTTTGTAGAACATTGCCACTGTTCTGTAATATTTTTTTTTTCCTTTTCCATTTTGCCTTATTCAGGCTTTTGATTTTCCATTGCTTTGAATTACTTTTCTTTTCCCATTTTCTAATGACCATACTTATTTTTTCAAAAAATAAAAGTGATGAAGGAATACATGGTTTTGTTATAGCATATATCTTCATATTTCTCTGAGATATAGGGTCAACATAGATATGTGATGCACAAAGTTAGAATAATACTTCATTTTTTGTTTCATTTTTTTTTGTAGTTATACTCAATCTTCAGTGTTGCTTTGAAAATGTTGTTGTTTATATCTATCAAGATAAGAAAATCCCTTAATGTACCCTAACACCTATCCCTTCATAAAAATCCTCCATGTAATCCGTCGATTCTCTTAAGAAATGTAATAAATTGGGTCAACTACCCTTGCAAAAATTCTATTGAAGCCTTAGGTGTCCTTGATAAATCTCCAAACCTTCAAACAAAAATCCAAGCTATCACGTGCCAACTAATATTTGATGACCTCCTCTAAGCCACACAATGCTCCTCATCAATGGGTGCTCTTTAAGCAAGTGGATCTCCATGGGGCCCTAGTGAAGGGCATGCACCAAGTTTCCAAGAGAACTTTGATGCCTATGAGAAACTATTAAGCCAAAAACTATTTTGAGGTTAAGAATACACTGAGCAAGCTTTCTCGACTGTGAAAATCCACCAAGGACTATCTCTCATGTACCTATCCGTCTTGGATTATCCAGGGACTGAAAATATATCATGTACCTCAATTATCATTTTGATAATTTGAAAATTTTTGATAAGACAAACATATAATATGATGCATTTTGTTCTGGAAACAATTAGGGATTTTATTTCCTATAGGTTATAGAAATTTTATTCTTAGTACATTGCACAACGAAATCCTTTTGAGGAAGCCAACGATTTTTTTTTCCAAAATGTAAGAGTGATTTTCATGGTTTCCAATTTTGGTCCCCCATCCTTACTCTTTATTGATACATTTGAAATTTTAGTGGTGAAATTTTTTTAATAGAAACACAAAGTGACTAATTTGGACAATTGAGAATTCAAGATTTTTATAATTTTCATGCTGTAGAATAACAAATTAAGTACCTAGTTACCTATACTATACCGATCAAAAGATATAGAGAGTAGTAGTATTTTCTGAGGGTTTATGTTGGCCTAAACACCTTTATGTTTGGCACATGCAGAATGGTTCTAAGTTAGGGGCAAAGTACCTTATGGTCTCAAATACTGAGTTATATGGACCACCACCTTAGCGGAGACCACCTCTACTTGCAATAAGTACACCTATATAGATCTATATAGGCTTGGTTGTGTTTAGCTCATTGCAAGCAACTTAACATGGTATTCTTCTTAACATTTTTCTTTAGATGGATGAAGCTTGTGTATCTAAACTAATACTTCAATTCTATTGTTTATTTTACAAATGTCTAGAGATTTAACATTTTTTATGCTTGTCTTATATTACCTTGATAAGCTATGGCCAACGAAATATTCAGAATATATTCTTTCCAAGGATTTATGATTTTGGTTTGTAAGATTATTGTTGTTGGTCACTGCTTGCAAAGCTTGGGTTTATTGGTGGAAATTCAAAGGTAGTATATGGAAGAGGTGGCCATATCCCTTTTTTGCTGGTTTACAAGAGGCAAAAAAACTAATAAAATATTTTGAAAGTAATAGTCATGGGCTAAAAGAATGGCTACGAGTTCAATCTTCAACTGTGAATCAAGAAAATGGTGAAGAGAATCAATCATTAGTAGACACTAATGAAAAAAATAAGCTGAAAAAGAGGGTATTGTATGGCTATCTTGCAATAACTATGGACTTGGAGAAATTTGAGGTTGGTACTAGAAAAGGGCTTTAGTAAAAAACAAGAAAGATATAGATGCTACAATAGATGGTCTGGTCTAAGATGGAATTTCTTTGATTTCAACATGAATAATATAATTGCCATCATAGTGGTTTTATTAGATGTCAAGATTAGGTAGAATTTGTGGTCATGTATGGAATATTTTTTGATTATGGTTTATAATATTTAGTGGTTCAATGTGACAGTCTTGTAACACAATGGTGTTTATCTATTTCCAGCAATGGATGTGGTTGAGAACTTACGAATGTTGATTATACAATTTAGGACATGCATGATATCAGTTCACGTGGTAACAAGAACCATGTGATGAGAATATAAATCAACATGACATCCAACATTATCAATGGAAGGTAGGCTTAGAGAAAAATAATTTATTGTAGCATCATTGTTCAAATGACTAACTGCGATGGCAAGGGTGCAAGTTCAAACATTGTACTTGTTAGCTTGTGGCAATAAATTGTGTTGGATTCAACCACTCTACCGAAGGATCAAGGCTTATTTGTGAAATACTTACATGTTTTTTATACAGAGTATAGTGTTCTATATAAAAATATTATAGGGTTTTTATTTCTCTTGGAAAGACATGTCAGAAGGTGGATAAAAATACTATATGGGGCTCAATAGTTTGGCCACAACATATGTAATGATTTCCTGACATTTCGCAGCATCCACACCAACTTCAGGATTTTCACACTCATCTAGTCCATTACCACTCTCCAGCTCCCCTTTTGATTTGAAACAAGTAGACTATGGAAGAGCATGTAGCCTGCATCATGAATCCTCTCTTCAAGAGTTTTCAAGCATCACCAGTTAAACTGATTTAGAACCAGGGGTTCATTCAAGATTGGTTCAGACAATGTATTCATATTTGAATGTGAAAAAGGATAAAATTTCATAGGAAAATGTGCTTTTTTCCATATTCCCTCGAAATGGAAGGTGGATAAAAATAGTTTCATGGTTTTTATTTATTTTCCTATTTAAGTGTTTCTTATTTAGGATATGGATGGAAAATCTCTTTTTGGGCTCTAGAGCCATCACACTATGTTACATAGTATTTTTTTGCATTCCCCACTCCATACCCGAAGTGTCGTCCTTTGTGTCACTAATGCCACAAATGTCGCAAAGCGAAAAAAGTTGTGAAAATATATTTTCCATGAATAACATGCTCAAAACATCCCCTGAAGAGATGAATAATCAATGTATCAAAGAAATTTTTGAGAAATCTTGTGAAAACCATCATTTGCAATCCCAATGCGGTTCTATCCTCCATGGCCTAGCACTTGTGACCCTGTACATAACCTGTGTATAGCGCTGGCAGCATAGGAATTTAAAGGAAAAATCTGTGCTGGTCCTCTTCATGCAGGTTCTCAGCAGAAGCTTCACTTACTAGAAGCCTTGAGAACGAAAGTCTGGTATCAGTTGGCTAAAGACTGGGTCGAGTTCTCCCATTTTGAGCCTTTTATCCTACCTTTAAGGATCTTCCCCTTAAGATATGGACCTTACTCCCTCTTTTATGGATCCATAACCTCTTCATCTTCCCTATAAATGAATGCCATGCTTTTCCCAAATGGTTGGTCAATGTTGCTTGCCATTCTTCTCTTCAGTTGCTTAGATTCTACCATTTTGTGAAGGAGAAAGGAGAGCATGAGAAGTTTTGGCTTGGAATTGGAAACCATCCCAAAGGAGGCTTCCAACATCAAGGCACTGGTTGTATGCTTCCCTCTTTGTTTTATCAATAATACAAATCTTTTTTACTTTCCATAAGCTTGTAGATGATTACTTGCTTAGTATGATGCTCCTTGATCTATCATATAATTTACATTAGAATGAAATATGCTATGATTTATTTATTTGTCATTGTTTGATATCTCTTGCAGGTACTTGTGTGAAAAGGAATAGCGAGGAGCGAGCTTGGAAGTGAGGACATCGAGATTAACATCGAAAAGTGACCGCATAGGAGTGAAGTAGGTCATCTTCCTTTCTCATGTCATTATGATTTAAGCTAGGAGAGTTTACTTGCATTTGTCTCAGTTGTTACTAGACCCACTCATTGGGCTAGAGGGATCACTTTTAACCATAGAAGGGATTTCCTAGATAACAAAATGGTCACTCTGCTGGGGAGCCTATAGCCTTTTTAGTCCTCCTTTTGTATTTTTCCTTCTTGTTTATTTTGGCCAACCTATGAACGACCCTTTGTTTGGATTCATTTTCAGTTTGTACTATGCTTTGAAGGTGTCCTAGGGTATCATATCTAGAGTTTATTCTTAATTTTTTCTTCTTTTCCCCCTATTTACCTCCATCAACACGCTTTTTATCAGTGACAATCGCGTTAGGAGCACTGCATTTATCTGTAACAATCGCATTGCATACCTCTGGTTCCAACTGGATGTCCGCGCTGGTATTTGAATGTGGAGATTTTTAGGGTGTATGCTGAAAAATATAGTGTGTTTTGATCCTTAAGGTATTTTCTTTGCTTTATCTACATCAAGTTCCGACTGATTGCTTTCAATTTCTTGGTGGAATGAAAAAAATTGTCCTGTGCTTAAAGTGGTAAAATTGGAATTTTTGATAAAGTCTTTCATGTTTGAGTCGATTGAAAGTTTTGCATGTTGCTTGAATGATTGGGAAAATACTGTTTTTCTGTCAATAGAACAATAGTAGCTCTTTTTCATTCATTAAGATAATTGATTTTGCATTTAGTTTGTTTTCATTTCAAAAAATTTACTTTTCATTAAGTGCATTAGATTACTTACATAGAAAAGTTATATTTTTTAAATTCGTTATTGAAAATAGATCACATTTTTTAGTAATTGAAAAATAAAGAGGGCATTAAGTGCATTAGATCATTCAAAGTGAAAATAAAGTGAAAATTCATGTAAGTGCATAGTAGTGAAAGTGAAAAAAAATTTTACTTTTGAAAAGTTGCAATTGGGATAGTGAAAGTGAAAATCATTTTTTACTTTTAAGAATTGCATTTGGACAGTGGAAAATGAAAATCTAGTTAAGGGCATTTTGTTTGTAGCATTATTTGTTTGATGCGTCATTGTTTGAAATCTCTTCCCTTATTAATTTAGCTTTCATCGAATGAAAAAGAGTCATTTTCTCATATAGTTGCATCTTAGGCGTTCAGGTGACATCGCTTTGAGTCCAAAAATTGAAACTTAATTCAAGGAAAACATTAAAATTTACCTCAATTAACCTAAGGATCATTTGGAACTTTAACTCAAAACATTTAGAGGTATAGGCTAGAGACGTGGTATGGCGTCGTAAAACATAGGAGTTGTTGTTAACTTCCTGCATTGCATCTTGGGGGTGATATGTCGTTCCACGTACATAAGTATATAGGACCGTTCTCCTGTACTATCAAGTATATATCAGAGGCGCTCCATGTATGAAAGTATATAGGAACACTCTCATCGAACAGTTACGCATCAGACAACACTACTATGGACTTGCACTCCCACATGTCGTCACGTATATTTTGGGAGTCCCGACTAGGTTGCTATCCTACCATAGGTAATCGAGTCGGCTGCCTTGTAAACGTGATACACCAAACACAAAATTCAGGGAGATTTCCTGCTCGTACTTCTTGGTTCGCCATGAGTTATTCTGCAGCTCACGAATACTTGGTAAACCCTTTTTCCTATATTACCATTTTGAATTTTTTTTTTTTTGTTAAATTCTAAAATTTATTGCCCACAGTATAACATCCTACCCAAAGCATCTCTCCTTGACCTCATTATTACTGGTTAGTTGGAAATTTGTTTTAAGCCCAAAGTATTCACCTGTATCCTTTTTTATTTTGTGAAAATTTCATCATGGTAGAACCTCCAAGTCCTCAGTCACTCCACGTGCAAAGTTCACCTTCCCCCTCCCCTTCACTTTCTGAAGTCGACAGGTCTCCTCAAAGAGTCCAAATAAAAATTCCTCATATTGTGTCTGAACTTCTTAAGAACCAAGGCGTTGAAGTTGGTATCGTTTTGAGCATCCAACCCCTTTTGTCTTGACCACCTCCTCCAGATTTAGTTACATCATCCCATGTCTCTCCTCTGAATAGTACTGAGCCTACTTTTAGGTTCTTACTTTTTCCCGAGAATCCACTTTTTGATACAGAAGATGAACCTGTCTACTTATCACCTCAACACCAGTATAGCCCCTTCGATACTTCTAACGTACCTTTGGAAACTTCTCCTAGTGCGACTCAAACTTTGATTCGAGAATTGTTTCCACCAAACATGGAAACAAATGGTGATGATGATCCATATTAGGACACCCCTCAAAGTACTCCTTTGGAGACATCTACAACTCATACCCCAGAAGTCATACTTGAAACAATATTCCCTCTTGAAGGCTTTCCTTATGTCTCCTATGATATGGGAAGTAGGTCAACGACACCCATTGGTCATAGTGCAACTTCAGCCCCAAAGGGTTATTATTCTCTTGGTGATCTTGTCTCAGGTGGTTCTGATGTGACTTCACTATATCATAACCCTATATGGTCATCTGGTGTCACTACTACCACTAGCTCGTTTGGTCCAAACATGTCAATACCTACTGACCAACCTATAATGACTGTGGGTAAGATGCAGGTTACTCTTTGAACTTCTACCCTATTGACCCTATCTACGGTAACTGCAGTTCCTCCCTTTAGTGGTCAACCTATGGGTTCAAATATTCCATAGTCTGGGGGGAAACCCTATATACCTATTGGTTCCAGTGGGAAATATGTGAACTATGGACCCGCATCGGGGGCAGGCCAATGCACTGGTGCTATCCCTAACCTAGGTGGAACATTAGTTTCATCTGTGTAAAGTTCTCTCGTAGGGGAACCTTTCCAAGGTCCTCAGGTCTCCTTGACTCAAAAACCGCATGTTCAACAACCTCATGTTCAACATTCATATGTTTAACAACCACATGTTCACCAACCTCAAATTCCACTGTTAGGTGTTTTGAACAAACCAGAAGTAGGTCCCAAAATGAAATATGGTCCCAATCCCTCATTGGGACAATCTAGAACTTATCCTCTCAGACCGGCTACCCCTTACTAGCAGCCCCAACAAGGCCCTTACCAACAACTGCAACAAGGACCTAACCCTCAACTATAACAAGGACCATACCAACAGTTTAAGCAAGGATCTAATGCTCAATTTCAACATGGACCTAAACCTTGGTTGCAACAAGTACTATACCAACACCTGCAGCAGGGGCCTTACTAGGTAGTAGGGACCTTATAAAAAATTGCAGCAGGGACCTTATCAACAACTCTAGCAAGGACCTTACCAGTAACTACCACAAATACCCTTTCAACAATAGTATGGGAAATTTGGTCCATATGGTCAAAACCCACCCCAATGGGGGAAGAACCAATTCCAACAAGGTTGGAATACCCAGTTTAGTACATAAAAAATACCATATATACAGTATAATCCTTAATTTCTATTTTTGGAAACATTGTAATTACCGAACATGTCAAGGCTCACAAATGACCCAATACTCCATTCACTGTATTGGTCTGCAATTCCAAAAGAAATTCTAGGAGACTGTCGTAAATTTGAAGGAAAGGCTGGAGAAGACCCCCAAGCACATGTTATGACTTACCACCTCTGGTGTTCTTCTAACTCTTGGTTCGACGATTGCATATTTTCCAACGTACTCTGATGGGTGTTATCACGAAATGATACATCGAGCTTCCTCGAGGTACTTTTGAAGACTTCAACTCTTTAGCCATGGATTTTCTTACTCATTTTCAATTTCCTGTTTGGTATTAGACTTGAAATCACATTCTAACATCTTTGGAACAGATGAAGTCCACTCATATCTTTCATCATATTCATGAATGGAGACGCAGACGTTGTCACATCAAATTTGATATCTCAGACCAAATTTTGACCGAATGGTTCAACAAATCATTCATCTGTGCTATCACCAGAGACATAGCCATGTGTGGATGTGTAATTGAAGAACAAGATATTGCCCATGCCTAATATTTAGAATTAGTATATTCACAACATGACACTTTATATGAGTTATTACTTGATGCCCCGTGATGTTCAGCAGATCCTGCATCTTCCATGCATACCGATTCAAAACCCATTTATGGTTTTATTGGATCTGTCACTCAACAGTATAATATTAATCCTACTAAGTCTGTGATATTCAATGAACCCTTGTTGCAAATCCTGATGTTGCAACTAATCAAAATAATCCTGGTAAAATCTTAGAGGTGAATTTCGTCCAATCTACCGCAATAGAAAAATCCTCGAAATGTAAAAACAAGGGTAAAGGTAAAGCTAAACCAGATACCCCTAAATAGGATTCGCCAAATTTGTTTGCTGACGATTCATCAAAAATAAAGCCAAAATATCCTTTCCTTATCTGTGATGAAGATATTTACACTAAGGATTCCCCCCGTCATGTCGAAGTAAGTTTTCTTCTGAAAGGAACCCCTGGGATGCTACCAGTACTGAAGGAACCTTTCCCATCTTAGCAGACACAATTAGTAGATAAATCTCAAGGTCAAACCTCAGGAAGTTCCCAAGTGTTCATGAGTGGCACGAAACCTATCAACGTTGCCACTAAATCAAAAGATTAACTAACTCCTGAGAAATCCATGGTGGAGAAAGATCCATTGCTATACCCTCTTCCTCCAATCCACTCAATTCTAGTCCTCTCCATATCGAGAGACCTAACACTGAATCCACGATCCGACCACCCCCCAAAGGTTTTCTTCAAAAATTGACTTATAATCTGAATGCGCAAGCTGCTCAACATTACAATATTATAGAAGATTTAGCTCAGTCGCCTTTGACAATGTCAACTTTGGAAGTCCTTTAGACATGTACATCACAAAAGAAGGCTTTTCTATCTACCATAGGAGGAATTGATACTACAGATTCCAATTTGATTACTTTTGATATTGAAAACCATGTTCCTCTCCTACAACCTCAACTTTCTTTTCTCATTCAAGTTATTGTCATGGGAAATACCATTCATCAGACTCTTGTTGATGAAGGTGCATCCACATGTATCATGTCTATATTGTGTTGGAAAGCCCTCAGATCTCCTCCTCTCAACCAGTTCCTGAATACTTTTGAAGCTTTCGATAGTAAAGGTTTCCACCCATATGGTATTATCAACACCTTACCGATCCATTTGGAAGGTAAAATTGTTAATATGAAGGTTGAGGTTGTTGACACGCCTCTCAATTTCAACCTTTTGCTTGGCCATAACTAGACTAACGCAATGGTTTGTGTAGTCTCTACTTTATTTCGCGTGCTTCTCTTTCCCCATCAAGGAAAGATTGTCACGGTAGACCAGATCACCTTCTTTTTTGGTGATTCTTCAACTGGAAATGTGACATAAGTTGGGAAATCAACCATACCTTATGAGAGTGTTGGAGTGGGTATTTTCAAAGACTCCTCTTTGATGGGAGATTTTTCCCTTCCTCCTCCAAATTTCGCTTCAGTTAATATGATCACGTCCTATCATGATCCTTGGATCATACCCAACCATGATCACATTGACCGTTTTGGCGATGCCAAGCCGCTCAGCCTTGTTGAACAAGCCTATCAAGTTGTCATTTTTGCTTCCACAGCTACATCTCAAACTACTATTCGTTTGAATATAGTCCTAGACTTATATTCACAATCCTCTTGGCTTGGTTCTTTGGATTCTGAAAATCCTTGGAATGAGAGTTTTCTGATTGACGAAAGCATCGCTAAATTCATGTCGCTTAACGAAACTCCTTGGGATAATAATCATCATCGTTCCTTGTTTTTTCCAAGACTTGATGAGATTCCTACCTTTTTAGAGACCCTTGTTTCCCCTGTAACAATTTATCCCCTTCAGACACCCATCTCGGTTCATGAGGTGTTGTCGGAAGGAAACATGGGAAAATTTTTGGCAACCATGCCCATTGACATCTCTATGAAATCAAGGATCATCGAAAACATTCATATTGGGGCCTCCTGTTCTCCCGATGCAATTGAGATTTTATGACTCTTTTCAAATAATTTTGTGATTTCTTTGCTTGGCCATATGAAGAAATGTCTGACATTGATCCCTATAGTGTGAAGCATGAGTTCCCTACCTATCTAGATGTGAAACCTATTCGACAACATCTTCATCTGGTGTACCTATGGAATCCAGTTGCCATAAAAGTAGAAGTTGAAAACTTCTCAAAGCTGGTTTTATTTACCTCATACCATTGACAATTTTGGTTTCCAATATCATTCTGGTAATTAAGAAACAAGGAATTATCCATGTTTGTGTTGATTATCGAGATATTAATTGAGTTCATCCTAAATATAACTATCCAACTCCCTTTATCTACCAAATCATCGAAGAATGTGCTGGGAGTGAGATCTTTTCCTTTATGGATGGATTCTCAGGATATCACCAGATTAATATCCTTCCTGCCGATCAACACAAAACTGCCTTTATCTGTCCTTGGGAGACCTTCGCCTACCAAAAAATTCCGTTTGGCCTCAAAAATTTTGGTGCTACCTTCCAATGGGCCATGTATTATGCTTTCCACGATATCAAACTTATCATACAACCCTATATTGATGATTTACCTGTGCACTCTTCTAAGCATACTGATCACCTAGCTCACCTCTGGTTGATTTTTCGACGATGTCGATACCACAATATATCGTTAAATCCTCATAAATGTGTCTTTTGTGTTGAATCTAGTTGTCTCTTAGGGTTCTTGGTTTCCAAACATGGCATCCAAGTTGATCCTCTAAAAGTGGAGGCCATTATCAATCTGCCTCCTCCATCCTCATTACATCAACTTCAGAGTTTGCAAGGGAAGGTGAACCTCCTTCGCCGCTTCGTCCCAAATTATGCTAAGCTTGCTAGGGGTTTTACTCACTTATTGGAGAAAGGGTTCCCATTTATTGGGTATGATGTTTCCCAAAAGGCCTTCGATGCTTTAAAGAGTGCCCTCATCAATGCACCTTTATTGCATCCCCCGAACTATCATCACGATTAGTTCTTGTACTTCACCACTGCTAACAATACCATTGCCATAGTTCTCATATAGAATGATGATCATGGTGATGAACATATGATATAATACTTAAGTCGAAATCTCTTTGACATTGAGACTCGATATTCTCATATAGAGAAGTTGGCTTTGGCAACAATTCACGCTGTCCAATGCTTTCGTTACTATATCCTTCTCCGCAAGACCGTAGTGATATCTGAATGAAACCCCATGAATTATATTTTGTCTCATCACGTTCTTGGGGGAAAATACTCCAAATGGATCATTGTCCTATAGGAGTTTTACTTAGAGTTTACTAAGGCTAAGCTGAAGAAATCACTTGTTTTTGTTGAGTTGACCTATGACCTTCTCGCTGCAAACACAACTGATGTTTCTGATGAGATGATTCCCGACAAATATCTCTTCCTTATTGGAACCTATGATCCATGGTATGGGAATTTCATCATCCATCTCCAAACTCAAACTTTTTGACCAGAGCTGTCTCGCTCTGAAAAACGACAAGTCTGATACCAATCCCAACCCTATCATATTGTTGGAGATATTGTATATCTCCTTGGTGTCAATTCCATCCTTCGATGGTGCTTAATCACGAGAAAGTTACTGAGACTTAGAAAAGACAAGTTAAAGCGTAATATGACAAATTTGTGACCCCTCGTGTATATGCTGAAGGTGACTTGCTACCATTAAATGATAAACCTAATCATAAATTAGGATCCGGGAAATTCGAACCTATGTGGAACGAACCCTATATTGGTAAACGAGTATTACAAAAGGGTGCCTATGAGTTATTAGACTATGAAGGGAATCAGCTGGCTGAGCCCTGCAATGAGATCTACTTTAAAAAGTATTATTTTTTATTTCACATGGATAATTTGTACATTAGTGTGTGTTTCATTAGTGTGCAGTTTTTGGTGTGATTTGTTTTCCTTTTTGCAAACATGTTTTCCCCTGCTTACCATGTTCCGCTTGGTTTGCAGATGTTGACGAACCCTCTTCCTCATGTCGATTTTTTTGATGGCGCTTGTCATAGTACAAAAAATCAGTCTTTTGTTGCATGGGCAGTTTATGCTCCCATTGGTGAGTTAGTGAGTTTATACGACATATGTCTAGGTCGAACAACTAACCGAATATAGTGTGGTCATCGAACTATTATAAAAAATTGTTTCCCTTACTATTAGGGCATTAGTTGTAACACTCGATTCACAAATAATTGTATTATAGTTAAACACAAATTATTCAGTTAGAAACCCTCAGATTTTAAGGATGTATCCACGAGTTCATCTATTGGAAAGAAAGTTAAATTACATCACTTATCGCCATATTCCAAGAAATATAAATAGAATAACATATACACTGAAAAATTATATTTTAGATAAACATCTGCATAACATGTAAAAAGAAACCATGGAATAAATGAACATTAAATAGAATTAGGAAACATGTATATATATATATATATATATATATATATATATATATATATATATATATATAAAGTTTGAAAAATGTGTGGTACATAAAAAAAACAAAATCAGTGTTTTGACACATATGGTTCCTCGAGCCTACATAAGTTTTGAAAATAAAAATAGAAGGATATGTATATCCTCTGACATGGTGCTCATGATAAAATTTAACAACCCTGACAACCAGGCCTGAGAAATGATGTATTTTGGCTAGCACCCCCATGGCGTGTCTCTAATATCGCAATGATATATCATCAATAGAAGCATAATTTGGTATGCCTATGGTCAAAGCTGCTAGGTTGCGCTCTACCTCAACCATAGGGCCAACTCCTTCATTATAAGAAGCATCCTCCAACTGACGAGCTACCCTCCGTGCTATTATAGATACTCCTGGAGGTCTCTCTAGTACGATATCTGCAAATAATAATAAGTTCAAATCTCAGTATACATATAAAAAATATCAAAAACTTTAAATTTTTTTAAAAATAATTCTTACCTAAGTCGTTTCATCATCCTCCCGGTGGTAGAGACAGATTTGGGTCCCCTCTGAAGTCAGTCCCTGCATATGCCCAGTCATCAACTATGATCAACTCCTGTCGTATCCATGTGAAGAAAGCAGGTAGAAAGGATATCCGTTGCCTGCCCCCATGGCGAGGCATCGACTCACTCCATATCAATAGTCATGGATCTCTTGGAGCAAGAAGTCCCACCTCTAACCGCTAGCATCGTAATAATGGAACTCTCTCTAAGAATAGAGTCACAAATATCGACCCATAACCAAATTGATTAAGTTTCTCGGTCTTACAATTTGTGAGTTGGTCCTTCATGTTGACAAGTAACCCCTCACACGAGTTGAAAACTGTTGGACCCATACAATCCATTGCATATTGAAAATGGGACTTTCTTGCCTCATGTAAGGATTTCACTACCGCCACTCATGCAATGGTAAAAAGGACGACTTTCAAAGCTGGATCATTGAAAAAATTAATGTCAATGTTTCCACTCTTGGTTTTTTTAGAGCCATGGCTACAGTGTCGCGTGATGAGCATATGAGTGCTCTCACTACCTGGTCTAGAACTCGATAATTGAACCGGTAGTCCTCTCTTGGACAAGTCGGTGATAAAATATATATCAGACACCTCAATGTCCAACTCCTAATCACCAATCATGAACATCTAGCGGTCAATGTTCAACCACCTAACAAGGTACTCAAGTAAATCAACTTGGGATCGAATCCTAGGTGTCCAGAAAAACTTAAGCAAACCACAATTTTGAAGTACCCTTATGCAATTGGGGTTTTGGACAGATTATTGATCCTTTTCTTCATGGCCCCTTTCCTTCCACACTATGGCCATATTTCACCTGCAAATCATCATTAAACAAATATTAATTAACTTTCATTGAAATAAATTAGCAATAGAATGGCTAAAATTTGAGCATTGGTAAAAAAAATTGACCCTCGACGCCAACACGACTGTTTCATAATTTATATGTGTTAGCATCACGTTGGTTCTTTAAGGCCTAGGGCGAACAACACAGACCTGAGGCATGAATCCCGCTCTGGACGCCCGCGAGCCCTAAATTTTCAAGGGCCTCCTAAGCACTTTAAAAATGGATGAAATTGCTAAAAAAACATAATAAAAATGCAAGTAAAGGAGAGAACACCTACTTGTGACAAACAACTCAGTAAACGATGTCCTGGATCAATCGTACGATGTGCCTAAAAATCGAGGAAAATGAGGTAAAATAATCTTCAAGTTTTATAATGGTAAAAGTGATTTTGTTTTTACTTTTTAGATTATAAAAAGTCTTATAATAAAATATTTTTAATTTAAAATGATTTTTACCATTTTACAAAGAATTTTTACCTATGATTATTTATTTTCTCAATCAGAATAACGATTTTTCACGTGTGTAGCAGCAGGTAAACGTGAATCAACTATGGAAATTAGTGAACGATGAGTTACATTTTATCGCTTTTTTAGACTCGTGAAAACAAATGAAAAAGGAACCCCCCTGGAGTTGACTTTAAGCTCTTTTTTGACTCTCAAAATATGAAAATATTACCGAGCACTTGTCCTTTCAAGCTTGTTAAAATAAATGAATTGGCATCGTCTCAGTATAATTTTACCCCTTTTTCGGGCTGAGGTTGACTTATTACAAAAAGGACTACCTTAATCAAGCATGACAAGGAGGTTCTCTCGAATATTGTTTTCTACCTTTTCGGATTCAAGGGACTATCTATGAAAAGGGACCTTTTGATGTTTTGTTTTCCGCCTATTTTTCAAACTTCCTAAACATGAAAAATACATTGAGTAACCCCTCCGTTAGACTCGTAAAATTTAAACGACGAAGGACTTGTCACCATGACAGGACTGAGCTACCCCTTCCTAAGGCTCATTAAAATTACCAGGATGGATTCATCCTAAGGGTGAACTTATATGCTAAGCATATGGTACCCTCTTCAATCTTTTTATAAAAAATAAAGAGGTACTCGCTAGAAATAATGGGGAAAAATGTAAGTAAATGTTTCTTGTATTCTATATTAAAAGCAACATGTCACTCTTGAACATGACAAGCGTCTGCATTTTGTGTCGGGTTTGGGACATCCACTCTTCGTCACTTGCCTCCCTGGGTTTGGGAAATCCATTTGCCTCTCATTCAATCACCTTTTGTTGTCATCATGACCTCTGATCCCATTCTGAGACAAATGATTCCAAACTCTGGAGTCGTGTCGCTAATATGTTCAAGAGAACTCCTATATGCAAAATTGAAACCTATTATACTTATCTAAACCTATCTGCAACAATATTGAATCACTCCTATATACCTTGAGAAATATTATGTTTCGTGTCTATGATGTGGGAAATATTATGGCCCTCATTCGACGGATCACTTCTTGTTGACATCAGCTCATTATCCGAGAAGTTGATCTAGAAACTCCATTTTTAGTACCTTGAAGGTTGCGTTCCTCAATTGCAAGTTTTTCGCATTTGAAGATAGGTTCACATCATTTACCTTCAATCGAATGATTCTACAAGTGTTCAAATTTAGCTCTCTTATTCACGCTTGTATATTGTGTTGTCGTACATTGAGGTCCATCGTCATTATTGGTGGTTTCTATCGTACATGTTAATGGTTTACATCATTGACCAGTAATCAGGTAGTTTCTACTATGTTCGAATTCAACATATCTATTCACATGGTTAGATTTGTACTTTGGATGGGCCAGGATAGAGATGAAGGCCCTAGATTTCATCTGATAAATCTAGCTTGCGTGGAGTATTCATGATTGTACACATGATCCTTTCTATTCAGATGGATGCGTCCATGCCGTGGATCCAATCTTATGATCCTTTTTAGTTGGATGGCTGCGTCCATGTCGTGAGTTCATGTATTGTTTGAAGGCTATTTGGAGATGTATTGTGGGCATATTTGCATCAGATATTTCATATATATTATACTATGTTTGATTTGTAGGTCTCCTAACGGTGGTTTTCCAAAGTCCTTGCCTTAACTGATAAAGCACTTCAACCATCACTTCTCATCCTGCTTTCATGCTTTAGGGGGGGTCTGTTACACAATATTTTGTTGCATTCCACGCTTCATAGCTGAAGTTTCATCCTTTGTGTCACTAATGCCACAATTTTTGCAAAGCGACAAAAGTTGTGAAAAAATATTCACCATGAATAACATGCTCAAAACATCCCTGAAGAGATGGAGAATCAATGTATTAAAGTAATTATGGAGAAAGCTTGTGAAAACCCTAATTTAGAATCCCGACGCATTTATCTCCTCCATGGCCTAGAACTTGTCACCCTGTGCATAACCTATGTATAGCGTTGGCATCGTGTGAATTAAAGTAAAAAACCGTGCAGGTCATCTTCTAGCAGGTTCTCCAAAAATGGAGCAGAAGCTTCTCCTAATAGAAGCCCCGAGAATGAAAATCTGGTATCAGTTGGCTGAGGATTGGGTCAAGTTCTCCCATTTTGAGCCCTTAATCTTAAATTTAAGGATATTCCCCTTAATACATGGACCTTCCTCCCTCTTTTATGGACCCATAATCTCTTCAACTTCCCTATAAATGAATGCCATGCTTTCCCAAAATGGTTGGTGAATGCTGGTTTCCATTCTTCTGCTAAGTTGCGGTTAGATGTTGCCATTTTTTGAAGGAGAAAGGAGAGCTTGAGAATTTTTGGCTTGGAATTGGAAACCCATCCTGAAAAAGGCTTCCAACATCAAGGTACTGGTTCTATGCTTCCCTCTTTGATTTACCAATAATACAAAACATGTTTTACTTTCCATAATCTTGTAAATGATAAATTTATTAGTATATTTCTCCTTGATCTATCATATAGTTTACATTAGAATGCAATATGCTATGATTTCTTCATTTTTCATTGTTTAATCTCTCTTGTAGGTATTCGTGTCCAAAGGAATAGCAAGGAGCGAGCTTGGAAGTGAGGAGATTTGGATTCACATCGAAAAGCGACTTCATAGGAGTGAGGTAGGCCATCTTCCTTTCTCATGTCATTTTGATTTAAGCTAGGAGAGTTTTCTTGCATTTGTCTCAGTTGTTACTAGACCCACTCATTGGGCTAGAGGGATCACTTCTATCCGTAGAAGGGATTGCCTAGATAACGCACTGCATAATAATTTTGGATTGTGGAAGCACAAGTACTCGAGTTCATGTGTATGAGTGGTCAAATGATAGTAGGAAGGTTCAAGAAAATATTCCATTAGTGGTGCACTCAATATCTAGAGAATGTGCTAAAATTTATGGTCATGAGAATGGCCTTGCATATCTTAGGGTGCAAACTGAACTTGGACTTGATAAATTTATGTACAATGAATATGGATTGAGGATTTCCATAGAACATATTTTGAATTGGGTAGGTTAACATATTCCTTCTTATGCACATAGAAAGGTTCCTATTTTTCTTATGGCTACAACTGGCCTTCATAAATTGCCAATTTCTGATGCAAAGTGGATTTTGGATAAGGCATGGGAAATATTGGTGTCATGTCCATTTATCTGTCATAGGAGTTGGGTAAGGGTTATTAGTGGGGTAGAAAATGGATAAGGTAAGTAATACAAATGGTCACAAAAATTAATTACAACATGGATAAGATATGTAATACACACGGTCATAAAATTTTTATTGCACTTGACTTAGGTGGTTCCTCAATGGAAGTTACGTTTGAACCTAGGGAAGAGACAAAAGGTGAATATGTTGTGAAGTTAAACATTGGGTCAGTGGAGTACCAAATTTATGCATATTCACTTCTAGCTTATGGTTTGATGGTTATTTTCAGAAGTAAGCCATACTCCTAGAAAAGAAGCTTTCAGAGAGGAGCCATAAAGGACTGAACTATTCCAACAATCAAGTGAATTGGAAGATAAAATATCTGTGTTTGCAAGCTAGATACAAACAATCGTATCAATGTTCTAAATGTTATCCACATCAAGGTGGAAATATTCAAAATGGTAGGAGGATTACAAGGAAAGAATTTTTTGGAGCAAAGATTGAGTTGGTTGGCAACTCTGACTGGGAAGAATTCCAAGCACTTGCTAAATCCAATGTTAATGCCTCTTTATGGTCACATTCATTTGTAGCTACAAATTGTGAGCAATACCCTTATTCCCTTAAAAAGCGTCAACCACCACTAGATGGGATTTTTTATGCACTTTCTGGATTTTTTTTTTGTGTACAAATTTTATAATCTGTCTTTTGTTGCCATCGATCATGAGATATTAGAGAGAGGTGCACATTTGTATTCAAATACACGGAAATATGCTTAGAAAAGTGTAGTTCCACAACCATTTGTAGAAGAGTATTGTTTTCATGCACCATATGTAGTAGCACTCCTTACTGATGGGTTGAATTTAAAATATTAACGAATAACTGTTGGATATAGGAGCATAATGTGTACATTGGGTGTGTCTTTACTAGAAAAATATAAGAGGAAATAATTAAACCAAAGTTTACATATCCAAAACAAGGAAGGAAAGAGTATGCTCACCAAATTGTTGGATAGAATGTCTACGTAAGACATGGTCACAATGAATACAATTATTTATTTCAGAGTATGTATGGAATGGAAATGGAAACATTGATTAATACTAGTATTTCAAAGGTTTAAGTGGTACTTACTACCTCACCTCATCAACAAGTAGGTATTAAAATTGGTGATGATGAATTCTCACATTTAAATGTATCTCGAGTTCCAGTAATAGTAACTCTAACAAAGATAAGGAGGCATTATATATTGTGTGTGGATTTAGGAGAGGAATCACAAATGATTTGGTTGGTTTAGTAACTATTAATAGGTTGGGCCACATATGTGGACTCGCCAAATAGGGTGGTGCACTTCTCAATCCAAATATTTTTTTGATATAATATTTGTTGCATAACATGTTGTCCAAGATTTAATTATGATGGTAAACTTTGAGTTTGTTTCTATAGAAGTTCATAAAGAAGATGATTGATCATAAGATTTATTATCAGATGGGAACTAAACAATACATATTGAATGTGAATGGAAAATCATTTAATTAGTCTTTTAAATTGTCAAACAAAATGAATTCGAGTTAATTCGTCCTTTTGGAGAACATAGTCCTGTTATCCCAAGTTAATATCAGCTACTTGAATTCTCATATTGATTATTCTCGATTTTATGTTGATAAGTTGAAGAGAAAACAATGAATGGACAATGGGAGGAATCTCTTAGCATGTATTGGTGAATTCCAAACAATTGCAATCACATTATCCCCAATAGTTTGACAATTCATTTTTTATCAAGGCCTATGCAACCCTATCACCTCTACAACAAGGGGAGGATATCCCTAGATTTGGGTCTGCATCCATAATGATGAGGTTACTTAACTCATCCATCAATAGCCAAATTTAAGAGAAAAGTAAAATTATATAATTTTTTAGACTTGCTAAGGGATTTTTTCCCCTGACCCAACCATGATAAAATGAGAGGAAGTGCATCTCTATTTATAGGGAAAGAGACTCAAATTCCTTATACATTAAAAATGTATTTTTCTAAGTGAAACCTCCCATAATCTAGCCCATGGAGAGGGTAAAAAACCTCATGCTTAGGTATATAATCCTAAATAATACAATGTATGGTATTTCCAAGATAAGTGTACAATTTCTAAAGGGTACAATCCCTCAAAGTAATGTGTCTACTCAAATCCAGGACAAAGGCGTTTCAATGCAAAGCATCCAGCCACCAAAGGCTCTTCAAATGTCAATGCTCCACATACAATCTTCAAACGATCTTTTTCCAAGTGGAAAAATAAGGTTCCAATATGGGAATCCTAACCTCTAAAGGCCACCAAAATGCTCTCCTTTATTCATAAGAAATGATTCCAAATGTTTTTCCAAGGGAGCATGTGGACAAAAAAAAGGGGATTATTCGAACAAATATCTTTCAGTTCTAGTTTAAGACCGTCCAAAGGGCACCCCAAACACTACATAAATAAAATCCATCCAATTTTTTTTTAAAGTAAGCCAAGTTGAGTCTACATTTTCAACTTATATCACTTTTAAAACCTCCATAGACACAAGTTGTCTTTAGGGATTAGTTTGAAGGTCAGAACTCATTAATTTCTTCATGCCAATCATCAATCATATGAAATATTGGGTTGGTTAGTTCAATCAAATATGAATTTGTAACGTCAACACTTCATTACTTATTTCCAACATCCATAAGAATGTGTATGCATACAATAAAAAATCCTATTATTTCCCTTTATCTTCATTCTTCCAAGACACTATGTTTCAAAGCAACTCTGTTCACAGTCCTGAACTATCATACCATAGGCCAGAATTAAGCTGCTCCTGGCTTAAATATTCAGGAAATGACAGGTTATCAATAGATAAGCATAATTTCCAAGGCTGGAAATTGAGATGCAATTGTCCAATATAACTTGCGCATATGCATCAATCAACTTTTAGATGATATGTTGGCATATGTTTCATCCATGGATTGTCTTAATGGATCAAATTTTTCCCATGTGTAAACCAACTTTTCTTTTCAAAACTACAACTTAAATTGTGCAACCACTATCCTGTACATTAGCATAAGAAACGTGTTCAACCTGTTCTACCAAGAAATACTGGATCTTATGTAAATTAGATTGATGTAAGCACTTTATCCAATGGATGGAAGACTTTAATCCTACGCTGAGCCCAAGATCTTACATCTCTTTGCTAATTTTCATGGTACGTGTGTGCACCCAGTTTTTAGAAATAGTTCCCCTTGATAATAATGATGTCATTAAGAAATGATATATAACTCCAATCCTGCTTCATATTTCCATCATTACTACATGCATTGACAAATGATGTGTATGTTGGGTATCAGGTGAGATGCCATGATGAACCACTACTCCTCATACATCATCATGTACAGTAAGGTCAAAATCAATATATCTTCCTTCCTTTTGATATGTTATGATAGGAATCACCATATCATCCTTATCTTTATTAAATTATTGTGACAAAAATGGCATTGATTGTGTCTCGTTGCTTCCAAATTCTTTTATCATTGTGAATAAAATGATCAGCCAATCTTTGCAAGGCCCTGGTAGCATCTTCAAGTTCCTCACACTCATAATATGATGAACTCATTCTCACAATGTATCTTATCACACCAATTTTCATGCAATGGTATCATCTCTAGGGCAATCTTCACACAAAGATACATAGATCCTCCATATGACAGTTACAAAGTAGGATTCTTACAAATCTTACAAGGAAAAAAAAATGGTTTTTGCTTCAGGGCTCCCCATTTAATACTCAAAAAAATTGAGGGTACTAGTCTAAAAAAAGTACATTCACCTCTGAAATGATGGAAAGGGTTGCTCCCTTGCAATAATTTCTCAAGTGAACATTTTGGAGATCAACTTGCCACTATGGGTGTCACTACATAAATGGAAGTTTTTGCATAATCAGATTGGTGATGGGCCTCTAAATTAGACACAAATTAGGGCCCACCTAACCTTTCTTAGGCCCATACCTTCCTTATGCACATGGAAAGATGTATTAAATCTATCCTTCTACAATTAATAATGTTTTCTTATGCTTTAATATGTTCTTAGGAAGGCTTAAAGGTAATTGCATATTTGTACCTGATATTGTTTATTTTCTTAGAATATTGTGAGAATATTGGGCAGATTATGCAGATTTGGAGAAGGAGATAATTTAGTGACTTGATCCCTACCACTGGAAGATCAATATTGAAGAATAAATGAGCACAATATCAAGAAACTCTTGAGAAATCTTGGAGAGATTCAAAGGGTTTGTCCACCCTCCTTAACTATCAAAGGCAACCAAGCAAATTGAAGACGAAGTGCACTCAATCTATGGATTACTTGGAGTAAAAGTGGACTCAATCACTATTTTCTAGGGAGTTGTTGGTAGCTGTCCTTGAGAATAAATAAATCTGATCATGATCTAATTAGGGTCCATGCCGGTCCATTCGATTTCATTGGGAACTTTTCTACAAGATATTGAGCTTTTTCATTGTACGAAATGATTCAAAATTTCAGAAATATACGAGACTATTCTTTCATGAAATGATCATACTGATTTCATTTTACTGATTTAGGTTCCAGAGAGCTAGGCTATGGGTGAGGGCCCAATCCATCTGCCTCAACCTCTCTGCTGTACTTGTTCTTTTCTTTTATGCCATTTAGTTAGTTCTGCTTCTAATGGTTTCATCGCTGCTTAGTTTTTTCTTTCAGTGTGTTGCTGTAGGTTTCATTTGCTTATGAGTAATAGAATATAGGATAAAACTCTAAAAGTTGTGGATCAAGACCTCCCTTCTAATCTCTGTCAATAGTGCTTGAGGAGGGTGAACCTTCCCACAGACCCAAAAATTGATTTCTGTTCACTGTTTCTGAGATTAGAGTAGAGTTGCATTACCATTTTCAACCTTCCTTTTGTAGTGTATTTTCATGCATTTGTCTGTTTCTTTATGCATAAGTTAGCAAGATTGATTAAAAGAATTAGTGTTAAAGCCCCACAGCAACTCCGTGGTTCCTTCCCGCTTCATTTTCCATCTTTGCCTTCACAACCTGAGCACTACTGTTATGCCCTCCATTCCCTCCTTTTTCATCTTATTCTAACTATCACAACCACCTTTTATCCCTAAAAACACTTAAAATATTTAGCCACCTTATTCCTTTGCTTTCATTAGTCACAGCCGCCACACCCTTTTTATTCACAAAAACCATTAAAAGTTTGACCTCCGTCTTTCCTCCTCAAAATTCCTGTATCACATTTCACACTTCGCACTTTCATCCCAACTGCACTACCGCTTCTCCGCCAACCCTGCGATATTGCGATATCACATATCACATATCGCATTTCCACTTGGTTCTCGTTAAAACTTTTCACCTCTGAACCCCGATTGAGATATTACGGTACTCCACTGCCACGTCACCCATCACCATGATTGCAATATTACCGTACTCCACTGCCACGTCACCCATCACATTTCGCATTTTGCAATTTCTATCCCATCGCATTTCTTAACACCTTCCGCTTCTAGACCCCGATTGAGATATTCCTTTGCACCTTGCCTTTTCCATATCTATTATTAAAAAAATTCAAAACATTGGAAACCCCTTTACCCTTACCTTTGAAATTACCACATTTCCGTTTCGCTCCATCACAAATCGAAATCTCTATCCACTCTTCATTAACACTTACCGCTCCCAACCATCGATTGCGACATTACTGTAGCACTTCGCCACGTCATCCCTATTGCAAATCACATTTCGCAGTTTCTATCCCCGTCGCATATCACATTTCGCTCCCGATCCCTAAAAACACTTCCGTTACTCCTCCAGCTTTGCGATATTGTGATATTGCGATATCGCATATCGCATATTGCATTGCCACCGCCCTCGTACAACTCCTCCATCGCACTTTTAAAAGCCTCCCTCTCCAAAGAATTGTTGCGATATTAAAATTTTTAATAAAATTTTAAACCCCTTTTTCACTCCCCTAGGCCTTGTTTCATGTGGTTAAGCCCTCCATTAGCACCTTTACCCCTTTCTTCTCCAAACTGCAAGAAACACCTCTTCAAACTAGAACTAGGTCATGAATAGCTGCATATATAGGAGCATGATAGATAGAGCAGGGTGTGTTCAGATGATTGGCCAAGTTAAGTGAAATTTAGATTAGTTTCCCTTCTGCCATTTCATTTCTATAAATTAAATTAGATTCATTTCCATCATTAAATTTCTACAAATTAAATTAATTTCATTTTCGTCATTTCCTTTCTGCAATTTAATTTAGTTTCCTTTCTGTCATTTCCTTCTAGCAATTTACTTTCCAGTTCTTATCATAGTTTAAGAAATAACACCTTTTTGTAAAGTAGAAGAGGATGACATGAGAAAAATTCATCTGCTATGTATATAGCATTGTCACCTCCAATTTTGTATGAACCCCAGGTTGATAAAGTAAAGTGGGGCATCCCCTGGGAGTTGCAACACTCTTGGTGCAATACCAAGGCTCACCACTTTTTGGCGCCGTTGCTGGGGAGGTGTCTAGTAGAAACTTTGATTCTGTTTTAGCATTATTTTCTGCTTTTCTTTTTCATGTTGTTTCCGAAATATTGAAAAATACAAAAAAAATATGGTTTTCATGCCTCATAAGAGTCGGGATACTCATAATTAAAAAAAAAAAACTTCTCCAATACCAACCCCCCCACTTTACCATGTGGTGCAGTAAGAACCACATCACCATACACTTTTGAAGGTAGAAGAGATGGATGGATATGATGAAAATGAAGAAGATCTTATTGGGTTTCCCATTCAAGATATGGACATCAGTATACATATGAAGAACATCCCTCCATATTTCGTTCCCAACTTCCATGGTACAAGGACAGAGGATCCAGAAAATTTTCTCTTTGAATTTGAGATGCTTTGTAGATCTTATGGCTACTTATCACACACTAAAAAACTGAGATTGTTTCTTGCAACATTGAAGGATACAGCTCTTAAATGGTTCATGAGTCTAGGTAATAATTCAATAAGATCATGGAATGATATGTAAAAGATATTTCTAGGAAAATATAAAAACCATGATATTAAAGAAGAAAATTTGAGAATGAATAAAAAAGAGGACGAGAGCCTTGAGGATCTCATAGATAGGTTCATGTTTAATGTTAAGAGGGAAAATTTGCATCATTTAGGATTTGACACACTAAAACCCCTCGTAGTTAGAACAATTAGGGATGAGTGGATTGATCTCCTTAATCTCATGAGTGGAGGAGATGTATACCAATTATCATTTGAATAAATTTTTGAAACATGCAAGCACATATAAAGAGGAAGGGAAAGAGTAAGTAAATCAACATCAACATTGGTAAGGCAAGAGGAATTTGGAAACTTGCTTGATAGCTTTAAAACAAATATTCTTAGCAATCTAAGTGAAAAAGTAGAAATGTTAAGAATGAAAAATGAGTGAAAAGAAGAGGCTGGAATTTTTGTTATCCATGCAGAATCATATGCTACTAAATTTTGTTCATCATTCCCCAGGTTTAAAGAAGTTTACCAAGAAGATAATGGAGCAAGGAAATCACCAAAGAAGCTATGTTATGTAGCTACAAGGAGACCCTAACAGCCTAGTCAACTTGATATGGTGCAATGACATACTTCACAATGTCAATCTTATTCACATCCATATCAAACTAATTGGGACACACTCCCTCCTTGGAAACCTTGGCCATCTCAACCTCAAACCCAATCTTGGCAACATGGTTGGCAAGGAACTTATTGGGAAAATCCACAACATCCTCAATATTTCCCTCAATATCCTCCATACCCAATTCCATGCTATCCCTAACATCTAACTCCACCTCAACCATATCCATCTCATATATCCACCCCCACTCAACTATCTATACCACCATTTCCAAACCCATACAATGAATTATCTCAGCTCACTTACAATGGTGAGGTACAACACTTCCAAACATCTCCTCTTGATCTAGATGGTATTCATCTTAGTTCAATAAAGGTATTGCAAAGTAGAAATTTTCTTAATGTCATTGAAGGACAACATCAAAGAAGATGATCCAAATGAGGAGATCAAAATATCAAGGGCTACACTTGATGAAGAGCCGGTATCATAATCAGATGTTGAGAAAGTTTCCTCATGTTTACTAGCATTTCCTCCATGTGTTCAAGAGAACAATAAACAAAAAGAGGAAGAATTGAATGTCATAATAGAAGAGGATATCCAAGGTGATCCAACTCAGCAAGTGGACCAGGGGCATCACAACTATATTGACATATGGTTCCAAACAATCATTAAGTTGCAACAACATGCTCTTCTCCAACAGTACTTGATACAATCTCAGTCAAAGCAATTCATCTCTCATATTCAGGTACATGTCAAAGCATGTATTCCGAGTGTGCACATGATTTTATCTGTCATCTTGATGTGTACATGGCTCCATTTGAAGTATTCCTATACTTTAAAAAGGTTTTGTTTTTTCAAGTAGAGTAGGAAAGAGAAAAAAGAAAAAAAGGGAAAGAATAAAATCTCAGGTGAAAACCTCTTTTGAGGCGTTTGAGATTGGATCACTGATTGAAAACCTCCATGGGGCCATCATTGGGTTGAAAAAAAAGAAGAAGAGAAAAATAAAAGATCGTAGGTGAAACCCTCCTTTGAAGCACCTAGGTAGACCTACTAGTGGAAAACCTCATTGAGGCAGCTAGTAGGCCTGAAAAATGAAAAAAAGAAAAAAAAAGAAAAAAAAAAAGAAAAAGAAAAAGAATACATTTCTCCATGTATCTCTCTCTAATGAATGCAGGTGCTCTCCAACCTTTGCAAGTAGAAAACAAAAAGTTGACACAAAAATTAAATTTGGTCAACACTTTAGTCAAAGGTAGTAAAACTTGGACTTCCTCCTCATGTGCTCAGATGCTCCAAAAGGACCTCAAGCAGATTGCCACATGTAGCTTCAGTAGCAGCTTCAATATTACCTGCAAAAACAAATCAATGGTAAGGCTCAGGTATGAAATTATCTAACCCTTTCTTCGAATCTATTTTAGCTTAAGAAAACATTAAAAAGTGTGAGAAGGAAAGTTTTTTAGAGCCAAAATTAGTAGCAGGGCAACCTCAGCCTTCTGTAGCAACTAACCTCACTTTTTCCACCAAGAAGAGGAACAAGGAAAAAGTAAAAAGGGCTTGAGAAAGGGGGTAGTAAGAAGTTCATGTAATGGAAGACAAGAAGTGCCAAAGGGGTAACCAAGGGTGAACTCATTTTATAGAAAAATAACTGCGAGTTTATTCTGCATGCAATTAAAAGAAATGCAAGAAGAATAGCAAGAAGATTAGCAGGAGGAGCAACACATGGGCCAATAAAGAGAAAATGAAACAAGCTAGCATGCAGGAAGAACCATAAGGCAGGGAGGATGAATAGGTTGTTGAGAGGATAAGCAACAGTTTCAGTAGGGGGGTGATGATGGGCCTCTAAATTAGACATAAATTAAGTCCCATCTAACCTTTCTGAGGCCCATCTACCTTCCTTATGCACATTAAAAGATATATTAAATCTCTCCTTCTACACTTAATCAGGTTTTCTTATGCTTTAATATGTTCTTAGGAAGGTTTAAAGGTAATTTCATTTTTGTGCCTAATATTTGTTATTTTTGTAGAATATTGTGAGAATATTGGGAAGATTATGCAGATTTGGAGAAGGAGATAATTTAGGGACTTGCTCCCTGCCACTGGAAGATCAATATTGAAGAATAAATGATCACAATATGAGGAAATTATTGAGAAATCTTGGAGATATTCAAGGGGGTTGTCCACCCTCCTTAACTATCAAAGGCAACCAAGCTAACTGAAGACGAAGTGCCCTCAATCTATGGTTTAATTGGAGTCAAAGTGGACTTAATCACTATTTTCTAGGGAGCTGTTGGTAGCTTCCCTTGAGGATAAATAAAGTTGAGCAAGATCTAATTAGGGTCCATTCCGGTTCATTCGATTCCATTTGGAACTTTGCTGCAAGATATTGAGCTTTTTTACTGTACGCAGTGATTCAAACTTTCAGAAATGTACAAGACTATTCTTTCATGAAATGAGCCGACTAATTTCATTTTACTGATTTAGGTTCTAGAGAGCTAGGTTGTGGGTTAGGGCCCAATCCATGTGCCTCAACCTCTCTGTTGTACTTTCTCTTTTCTTTCTACGATTCAATTAGTTCTACTTCTGATAATTTCATCGCCACTTAGTTTTTTCTTTCAGTGTGTTGTTGTAGGTTTCATTTGCTTATGAGTAATAGAATAGAGGAGAAAACTCTAAAAGCTGTGGATCAAGACCTCCCTTCTAATATCTGTCAATAGAGCTCGAGGAGGGTGAAACTTCCCACAGACCTTAAAATTGATTTCTATTCACTGTTTCTGAAATTAGAGTAGAGTTGCATTACCATATTCAACCTTCCTTTTGTAGTGTATTTTCATGCATTTGTTTGTTTATTTTTTCATAAGTTAGCAGGGTTGATTACATGAATTAGTGTTAAAGCCCCAGAGTAACTTCGTGGTGCCCTCTCGCTTCATTTTCCATCTCTCTCTTCACAACTTGAGCACTGCTGTTAAGCCCTCCATTCCATCCTTTTCCACTTATTCTAATTGCTGCACCCACCTTTTATCCCTAAAAACACTTAAAATATTCAACCACCTTATTTATTTGCTTTCATTAGTCACGGCCACCGCACCCTTTTTATTCACAAAAACCATTAAAAGTTTGACCTCAACCTTTCCTTCTGGAAATTCCCGTTTCGCATTTCGCACTTTGTACTTTCCTCCCGACTGCACTACCACTTCTCTGCCAACCATGAGATATTGTGATATCACATTTCGCATTTCAGAATTTCTATCCCATCACATTTCTTAACACCTTCTGCTTCCAGACCTCGATTGTGATATTCCTTTGCACCTTACCTTCACCATATCTATTATTAAAAATATTCAAAACATTGGAAACCCATTTACCCTTATCTTTGAGCTTACCACATTTCCCTTTCGCTGCATCGCAAATCGCAATCTCTATCCACTCTTCGTTAACACTTACCACTCCCAACCACGAATTGCGACATTACTATAACACTCTGCCACATCATCCCTATCACAAATCGCATTTCGTAGTTTTTATCCCCATCGCATATCGGATTTCTCTCCCGCTCCCGAACAACACTTCTGCTACTCCTCTAGCTTTGCGATATTGCGACATTGCGATATTGCATATCACATTGCCACCCCCTATTACAACTCCACCATTGCACTTTTAAAAGCCTCCCTCTCCAAATAATTTTTGCGATATTAAAAGTTTTAAACCCCCTTTTCACTCCCATAAGCCTTGTTTCATGTGGTTAAGCCCTCCATTAGCACCTTTACCCCTTTATTCTCCAAACTGCAAGCAACACCTATTCAAATTAGAACAAGATCATGAATAACTGCATAGATAGGAGCATGATAGATAGAGAAGGGTGTGTTTAGTCGATTGGCCAAGTTAAGTGCAATTTAGATTAGTTTCCCTTCTTCCATTTCCTTTCTGCAAATTAAATTAGTTTCATTTCTATCATTTCCTTTTTGAAAATTAAATTAGTTTCATTTCCATCATTTCCTTTCTGAAATTTAAGTTAGTTTCCTTTCTGTCATTTCCTTCCAGCAATTTACTTTCCAATTCTTATCATAGTTTAATAAATAACACCCTTTCGTAAAGCGGAAGAGGATGACATGAGAAAAATGCATCTGCTGTGTATATAGCACTGTCACCTCCAAGTTTGTACGAACCCCGAGTTGATAAAGTAAAGTAGGGAATCCCCTGGGAGTTGCAAACTCTTGGTGCAATACCAAGGCTCGCTAGTAGGCATTCCAATTTTTGTATTCATAAATTGGAAAGTACTGTTGAGAGTGGATTCCTTAACCTCTTCTTGTTCTGAAACTTATATCTTATTTTATAAACATTACCTACCACCTCCATATATTCCCATCCAATATTGGAAATGTTTCATAAAAGTCCTCAAATTGAAGTTTTTAATTTAACTCCGACAATGACTTTGTATACCATGCCATTTAGCTTCACCAAATTGCAACTCGATGTCATTTTAAATACAATGCCTTTTAACTGTTCTCACTTTTGCTGCATTATCCCACCTGCCATCTGCAACATGAATGCTTAATACAAGTTCATAAAATTCTGAATTTCCAGGCTCTATGTTACAAAGGTGTTCCACTTTAACTCACCTACCTAAAAAATGCAATGAATTCTAGATGCATAAAAAAAGGACCTACACAACAAGATTAGGTTATAATTTCATATTTGTTATTAAAGTCTTGAGTCTATATGAAATAATATGCATGACAAAGATGATCAAATATCCAAAAATAATATTTTTGGCACAATACTTCTGACTTGTGTTGTATCAATGTTTTTCTAGCTCTCTCATGAGTCCTAGATGACTGCAAGTAGACAAAATTAAAAGGGATTGAATTGGTAAAAGAGAGAAATAAATATTTACATCCTTATATTTGTTACAATAGATATAAATTCAACATCAAGTGTAAGAAACTTCTAAGTCCATGCAGATGTTAATATGGGATTAACACAAACTACAATCAATACTATGAATTAAATTAATTCTTTGTTAGAAAGGAAAGAGGGAAGTGTTGTTAAGGTTATGAAATAAATTAAGAGCACAATGAAAATTTATTCGAAAAGGAGGCATATCCTTCAAACACAAAATTAGCTATCTAGGGTGAAGCACAAACACCTAGCTACAGAACTCCACAAAGGACGTTGTTGAAGATTCTGAAATACATTATGAGAACAATAAAAATGTAACTGAAAACAAAACATATACTTAAAATAAAAAATTAGCTATCTAGGTTGAAGCACAAACACCTAAATATATATCAACGCAAATGAGACCGTTGAAATATGTCAAGTGGATGGATGGAATATTGGGAGAAAAAGATTCGATTAATGAAACATATCAAAATTTTATGTTGAGCTTAAAAGATTTAAATCACTTAAGGGTATGGATATCCTACAATAATATTCATATCATCAACCTTTGGAGAGTTCATTTCACATAGCAATCAGTCAGAGCCTTATGGTTGCTTAAAAATTAGCAAAATGGTTTTATAGCAAGCAGATATGTCAATGAAAGACAAATAATCAACTATAAGAGCTTGAATGTTTTTTTATTAACTATAACCTACCTCCAATTTCAAAATGGGTAAGAAGTACCATAATTTTCTGATGCCATATTTATTATTTGCACCAACAAAAGCAGAGTGCTTCATAGCCCAGGGTGGGGGAGATCCCCATGTGTGGGCGTGTCACTAATAAAATAAAATGAAAAAATAGACCCGACATATTTTTTATTTAAAGACTCCAACATAAAATAAAATTGAAATGACATCATATTTATTTCAATTTCTATATTTAAATTTTAAACAACTATAAACTAACATAAATCCATCTTATCCTTCGATTTATTAAAGATCAATAGGGATAAAAAAAGGCAAGGTGAAAACCTCAAACATATTTTCTCACTCTAATAGATATTGTTTGAACTAAAATTAGGGGATTCTAGGTATACCTGTACAACTTGTTACAATGAAAAATTGGGAGAATTCTATCTCCATACTCATATTCGTCCATATCCATCTCAAGATGGGAAGGACGATGATTTTTTTTTTCAAAAACTCCATGCTCTAACATAGCTAATTTGCAACTATTTTACAAACTAATTAGTTAACAAGATACATAGATAGATCATGCCTAATTTTTCAATAGGCCTCAAAGGAAGTAGCCAAACTCGACAAGCAAGGATTGTAATCCCAATGCTTTTTTCCATTTAGATTCTTTTTCCTGCATTTCTTTCCCATATTTCCTCCTCTCATGACTGAGATAGAGCTTAATGCTTGTTTAAATGCACTTGCATAAGTGAGAATTCTAATGTCTGCCTTTGTTACCCCTAGGCTAAGGGAACATCTTTCCTCACTATCTCAAATCATTTTTCCTCCCATGTATTATGAATTTGTTGTTTCACCATTTTGCCCCTGTATTTCTTCATTTTTGCATTTTTCACCTTTGTTATTTTTTTTACTTATCTTCTTCCTATCAATTTTATAAGGACTTCTTGTGGCTCATTTCCCAATCCTCGCTCATATCTTTATATTCCAATACATGCGAAATATCTCTATATTCCATATGAGGAACATAAATATTTCAATCCTCGAGGGATTTCTTAGACAACAAGGTTCATAGCCATTACAAGAAATACTAATTATGAGCTCAACACATTGTCACATGTAGGATTTCTCCCTACCACTTGCGTTAAACCTAATTGACTTTCCATGAGAAATATCTTTATATTCCATATAAGGAGTGTACTTGTTTTTAAAGGCTTGATGGATTGTTTAACAAGGCTTGAAGCCATTACAAGAAATACTCATTATGAACTTTGTTAACCCTTTTCAAAGCCTTTATGATTTAGTTAAAGATTCTCTAAGATCTTACAAGATTTTATAATTCAGTGAAAAATTCGCCATGATTTTACAAGATAATGTATTTTAGTGAGAGATTCACCAAAAAAAAAATATATATACATATTATATTATTGATAAAATCACCTTCCATTTTTCCTATGTATCATGGGGATTCACCCATTTATTATACATAATAATCTAGGGGTGTTCTTAAAATTTTCCCTGATATATGCACATTGGAATATGATCATTATTGTGGAGCTTACTAAAGCTTCAATTCTTTTAGGATAGTCTAATTCCTTTAATAGTGGGTGTCATCCTCAACCCCTCCCATGAGGTTTGAATTTGAGACATGGAAGGACTAAACCCCACTACACCTCATGGGTAAGAGGGGAAACCTATCATAATTCATAGAAGATTTATCTTTAAAAGGTCCTAGAGTTGATTTTAATATATTTTATAAGGCAGTTTTCGCCACAGTCTAATTATTTTATGTTTTTGATCTTTTCGTAACGTATTTTTTGGAAAATTGTGCCTAAAATCTAATAGATATTTGTTAAAATTGCAAGCTTGAGTTGTGTAATCTGCATAATCCAGGTGATCAAAGGGATTTAAGGTGTTGAATATGTTTATGTAGTCAAAAATTCATTTTAAACAACCAAATATCTCAATCTGACCTACTATTGTATCGATGGATTCGACCAAAAAAGAAAAAACGTAGAATAGTTAGTCAATGTTGTGGTTTTATATTATAATGATAGCTCCTAAAAAAAGGGAATAAGGTCCACATGCCCCTTATTTGGGATACTAACCTTGACAACAAAGAGTTGGAAGTATGACATTACTTTACTTTTCCATGAATCCAACAAAGTCGGCTTAAAAGCGTGTGTTTTCAATATTTGTTAAGGTAGACAATGAAATTAAAAATAGGAATACTTGGGACATTGATCGATGGTGATTAGCCAAGGAGATAAATAGATGGTGAATAAAAAATATTTTTGTGATGTTAAATATTGTATATTTGTATTGCAGTGCCTGTCATGTGTTAAAAATGGCACCAAGAAAGGATTCTAATTTAATTTTCCCTTCAATTAAATTAAAATAAAATTGTAATTCCACATCACAAGACAACTTGTATGAGTTAACTAATTTAGTAGGACTTAATTGGTTCAATTAATTCGAGTTAAGGGTCTAACTTGAGTCATGTAGAGTGTCTATTACAAAATAAGATCCCTCGTTGAGTTTATTTTGAGTTGTAATTAATTAAATCAGTTTATCTGAGTTAAAATCAATTTAACTAGTTCTAACTTATGGAGGAACTAGTGAGAGGGTAAAGAGTGGAACTTGGACTTGAATCACATCTAGTGATAAATCATATAACTAATGATTCACTCATAAATAACTCATGCATATCAGTTCTGAGAAAGACCCAATTGAGATTGGAGTTCAAGGGCAGTGTACTTTCAGTTGTATAGGTGGTGCATGCAGTCAGAGGAAGACCCCTAATGGACTGTGCAATATGGATTGGGAATTTCCCTAATTACTAGGGACTGATTTCCAAAGGAAACAACACAAGGAAACAAGGATCATGGACGAAAGAAATTGGTGAAGTATTAAACCAAGCTTGTCTAGGAATTAGTGAGATAAATAGAGATAGTGCAAATGTTTCTCAACTTGGAGAAAAACATTGTAATATTCTCATATTTTATGACTTATGCAATATACATATAGCGAGGTTTTTAGCTAAGGATTACCCTAGGAAATACTTGTGTACTGTGCGATTGAAATTATTCTTTCATGTTTTGTAATTTTGCGATCTAATTTGGTTTCCACAATTGGTAGAGTAGATTCAAGTATACTGTATTACAATATTACAATGATCAGTTTAAATTTGCGTGGATTTTCTACATGGTATTGGATTAGGAATCACTATAGAAGAGAAGAATATGAGTTTGTTCTGTGGAGGTTGTCGGTGCTACAATCAACATTTGGATTGCAGCAAGCACTTGACTAGACACATCCTAAACTCTTAATGATTTGTTTTATGGGGTTGGTAGATGGTATAAAATCTAATTCACTGAAAAGATATTCCAGTCAAATCCGCAGTTCTACTAATGAGGGTATTGGAATCTGATGTGGTAGCAGAGTGAAATTTTGTAGCCTATGAGGAGAGGAAATTATAAGATATGAGGAAATATTAGGTCTTTGAAATAGAAATCTACTACATTTAGTAGAAATTCACAAAAGTAGCAGTTTGACAATATTCCATTGAGAGAAAGCTATTTCTAGCCTGACAAGATTCTCATTGAAATATTATGAAGAATAACTATCATGAATGATGCTCTTCCACTGTTACAATATATATTTTACCAGGAATGCTCACTGTGTGAGACTAACAAAAACTGATAAAACACATAACATGTTTAAGAGACTGAAAAGTATACATAACAACATATTGGTTTGCAAACTGAAATTGAAAGAGAGTAGATATGGAAACACGAGTAAAGTAGACAATACACATAACAAATCAGTAATAGGTCCTCGGTAGTACCATTCCATTTCATTCACAAAAAAGATTACATATCATATGAGTCAAATTCTAAAACCATCAACCTTGACTTCATGTTAGTTTGGCATATATATACAAAATATGATACTACCATCTTCCACAGAAAAAGGTAAATCTGTTTGAAAATTCATTACAACCTCGTGCAAGAGGTGTGGATTATCCCTTAATCTTAATTACAAATTGATATATTAAAAACAATATAAACATCATGAAGGCATCATGAAGGCTGTCTCGAAATAGTTGTATGAGGTGGCAACCTATTCGAAGACCACTCTCTTGTTTTAGTGCAACCAAACTTTAGCAAAAAGAGTAAAAATAGTGGGAGTGACATTTGGTTGTCTCCTTTTAAATGTGCAAAACATAACCATGGTATTTCGGGGAAGACTAGATATAAGACACCTGGCAACATCCATTGCAACTGAAAAACCCCTCCACTCCACCTATGTAATGTCACCATCATGATTCAAACCAAAAAGTAGCCCATTTCGATCACATGTTGATATTTCAAAATAATTGCTACCTTCGGAGGAAAAGTGTAGAAATTATATAACTTATGTGTTATATATCCAAGATTATCCTGATCACACACTATTTTAACTTCATGCACAATAAAAAAACTATTCCACCATTGATCATCACATGCGGAAATTAAATCAATTGCAATGCACACATGAAACAATAAAAATTCACACACATTAACAAAACTATTTAACGGGAAATCCTGAAGCTGAAAACCCCAACTATCTGTATATAATATATGTCATAGAGATCATGTAACAATCCTCATACAAAGCTCCTCACAAGCTCTCAGTACAATCTCCAATTGCTACACACTAATCAGGTCCGATCTTTGCAAATCCATGCACCGATCTTTGCCACCTGCTAGCCTGCCTCCAGTGCACAATCTCTACTGAAGAATAGCTCTGAATGAGTTTGAATTACTCTTGGATTGACTGCACAATCCTCATTGGCATCTTCACTATGTGTTTGATGTAATCAATGCATCACTAATAGTCACAACAGATAGTCTATCTTGCCCTTTCACCTATCTCTCCACTGGTCTCCAGACGCCATGCTGGCCAGTTGCTTGATGTATTCTTTAGTTGATTAATGATTTATTAGTGAATTAATTAACTAATTAATTCCTCATATACAATTATTGTCATTCCAATTGAACTAGATACAACTAGCTCAACTGAGTCTAACTGAGATAAACTAAATACAACTCCACTTACTACTTCTCCAACTCCACCAAACTCTGTCACATGAGTTATAATCGAAGTCCTCCATGCATTAACTCCATTAAACCCTCGGGAATAGCGTAATTCCTTCTATCAGCTGTTGTGCCACATATGTGCACTTAACTGAAGTGCTCCAAGAGAATAAGACAATGTTTAGAGTCCAAATATTATTAAGAGCTAATAATATTCGACATATCTATTTTTAGACTGGCAATCTAAAAATAGATTCCGCCCAATATGTCTAAAAATAGAAGTCCATCTATTTTTCCAACTTGACCAACCATCCACAAATAGCATCCAGCAACTCATAGAATATGATCCATATGTCTAAAAATGAACTGCTTAAAAATCACACTGTGTGGGCCCCACCTAGTTGGGCAGTTAAGCCACCAACTAGGATCGGGATGATGATGTTGGAATCAACATCCCCTTCAACATTTCTTGTTGCAATATTCAACACTCCCTCTCAACAAGAAAGGACTGTCTTTGCATGCGACATGCAACTCCATGCATTCGCCCTGCAACCTTTACAAGAACCCTGCAACTCCATGCATCTGCTCTGCAACTCTTCCGAAATTGAATAGGCTCCAAAAAAATCAATCAGTCTTAATGCATCTATCATCAGAGTCTTCGACCTCTGATGGTACCAACTGCACATGTCTTCATGAACCACTGCACTGTTGAACTCTGCACTTGTTTTCAACTCTGAACCGTGCTCCAGTATTCGACACAGTCACTTTGATCTTCCTGCATCAATCCAACTAATCATGCTACTAATACTCTGTGGGCACCTTGTAGCCAGGTTCAATTCATGAGATCCACACCATCTCCATGAATCCTACCGAGAATTCTCCTCTTGGGATTACTCATGCATGTCGCCCCACCTCTCTCCTAGTGGTATAGCTACCTGCACTCCCTTTGCCCATCTGGCACGAAATTTCTCTACATGAGTGGTTGCTCCCACTCCATAATCCTTATGTTGTGGCTGCTCCACATCCTGAGGTTCACTCTTACCTACATGCAAATCCTGCTCCCTCTCAAGCTTCAATTTCATGTATTTCTTGCACTTCCCAATAGTAGGAAGCTCTGTAGAAATCCCATCTACTTCAAGTCTATAGAGATTATTCTCTTTAATCCCAACCTTCTTGACTTGTCCTGTTGCTTTGTACTGAAGGAAAAATTTTACTTCACTAAAGACAACATCATAGCCTTTATCCTCTAACATTGCGACTGAGATTAAATTATTTTTTAAACCTGGAACATGCACTACATATTGTAAAAGAATGAGTTTACCTGACTCCCTCTGAAAGGTAATGGTAACAATGCCAGTCGCATTGTATCATCCATTGTCGCCCAACTCAACATGCAACTGGAGATCTTAAGCTCCAGCAAGTCACTGAAAAGACTCACATCTCCCGTCATGTGAAAGGAAACACCACTATCAAAGTACCACCCCGATCCCACTGCACTAGAAACCATGCATGCGATCAATGAGAAGTCAAGCTCAAACTGCGAGGCAAGAGCCTCACTAGCTACAGATCTAGCAGCCTGATTGTTCTTCTTCTTCTGTGGACAATTTGTGGTGAAATGCCCATGTTCGTGACAGTGAAAACACTTCACTTTGGACATGTCACGCTCTTTGCCATTCGCACCAAATTGAGAAGGATTTTTCTTCCCCTTCCCTTTCCTTGCTTTGGCAGCCAAAGCACAATCCTCTTCATCATCATTATTTGATGAAGAGCCATCCCTGGTACTCCTCCTTATCTCCTCCTGCACAAGATCCGACCAAAGTCGCTCCCATGCTGGCAGTTTCTCCCGTCCATTGACAGAGTCCTCGTAGCTATGCCAAATCTTCAGAAGCCCAAGGAGAGCCAAGCTCACCAAGTCTTCTTCATCCACATTGACTCCTACACTCCCAAGCTCATCCCTGCAGTGGACAAACTTTGTCAAGTATACCGGAATAGTGTCATTCTTCTCCATTTTTATTTTTCTGAGCTTGTCTTTAAGTGCCAACTTCCTCTGGTCACTTTTGCTTTGGAACAAGTCTGTTAAAGATTTCCACATTAAGAATGGAGTGGATTTACCATGAAGGCTAGAAAAAATGTGGTCCTTCACACCTTCCAACAGAATCCTTCGACACTTTGCTACCTTCTTTTGCCATGCATCAAGTGCGGCTGCTTCGCTAGAACCAGGCTTAGGAACATCGCTATCGATGAACTCCTTCAGCCCATTATCATCCAGCACCGCCTCCATCCTATCCTTTTATGAAATATAATTCTATCTCCCATCAAGGGCATACTCCAATCGCAATCCGTTGAAAGGAATTTCAATGAATGCTCAACTTCGACACCAAGAAAACACTGCAGCAAATTCGAATTCCACCAGCACAAAACTCAACCGCTTCAATAATTTCAATCTGCTATGATCAATATCGCTCCGATACCATGTAGAAATTATATAACTTGAGTGTTATATATACAAGATTCTCCTCATCACACACTGTTTTAACTTCATGCACAATACAAAATCTATTCCACCTTTGATCATCACATGCGGAAATTAAATCAATTGCAATGCACACATGAAACAATAAAAATTCACACAAATTAACACAGTTGTTTAACGGGAAAGCCTGAAGCTAAAAACCCCAACTATATGTATATAATATATGTCATAGAGATCATGTAACAATCCTCATACAAAGTGATCATATCAAGCTCTCAGTACAATACAATCGCTACACACTAATCAGGCCCAATCTTGCAAATCCATGCACCGATCTTTGCGACCTACTAGCCTACCTCTACTGCGCAATCCTTGCTGAAGAATGGCTCTGAATGAACTTGAATTCACCAAGCTTGCACTGTGCAATCCTCATTGGCATCTCCACTGAGTGTTGGATGCAATCAATGCATCACTATAGTCACAACTGATAGTCACACTTTCTCTTTCACCTATCTCTCCACTGGTCTCCACTGAAATTGCCATGCACTGTAGTTAACTGATGTATTCTTCAGTTGATTAATGAGTTATTATTTATTGCATTAATAAACTAATTAATTCACTCCACTCTCACTAGTGTATCATTCAGTTAGACTAGATACAACTAGCTCAACTGAGTCTACCTGAGTTAAACTAAATACACCTCCACCAACTATTTCTCCAACTCCACCAAACTCTGTCACATGAGTTCTAAATGAAGTCCTCCATGCAATAGCTCCATTAAACCCTTAGGAATAGTGTAATTCCTTCTGTCAGCTGATGTGCCACATTTTTTCACTTAACTAAAGTGCTCCAAGAGAATAAGATAATGTTTAGAGTCCAAATATTATTAAGAGCTAATAATATTCGACATATCTATTTTTAGACTGGCAGTCTAAAAATAGACTCCGCCCAATATGTATAAAAATGGAAGTCCATCTATTTTTCCAAATTGACCAACCATCCACAAATAGCATCCTGCAACTCATAAAATATGATCGACATGCCTAAAAATAGACATAGTCTAAAGGTAGACTTTGCGCCAAAAATCACCTGTGTGGGCCCCACCTAGTTTAGGTGATTATTTTCCAACTAGGATCAAGGATGATGTTTCAGGATGCCTCCTTCACTATTTATTGTTGCAATCTTCAACAAAAAGGTAGTTATATCCAGAAAACATGAAAACTTGTCTAGAAAGTTTCTCCAAGTCAGCCATGTTCTTCATTCATCAAAGGTCCAAGATAGAAGCAAAGATTCTAATGGCATCTGCATTAGTCACCCTTTTATCTGACCTCTTTTTCTATGCTTGGCTCTTTGACTGAATTTTCTTCTTCCTTTCAATTTCGTCTTCTGGGCTCTCTTCAATGTTGATAATTTCATCCCTTAGTTTGGGATTGGAAATCAGCTTGTTGTTTAGCCTGAGTTTGTTTTTCGGTCTAGTATGAGGTCTTTTGACATAGGGATTAGGGATGAATTTGGACCTCTTTCCTCCATGTATAAATTTACTAGAATTTGCCTCCTCATCTTCTGACTCTGTGTACTCAGGGTCACTATTGTCTTCATATGAGGAATAGGAGTGTATCTCATTTTTCTTTCTCTTCTTGATCAAAGAACAAATGGAGGAAAATAATTTAGCCAAAGTAGGCTCTTATTCTATGGTAGGCTATGTCATTTTCTATTTTCCTTTCTTGAGAGAAAGAAAAACATGTGAGAGGGTGGACTCTGTGAGATATGTGCCACTACTTGGTTGCACTTGATGACATGACTCAGGAACATGGCTTGAACTTTTCATACCAGGGTTGACTTCCACTGGTGAGAAAACAGGCTTAGGTGCAAGAGGACCAGGGTTGACTTCCACTGGTTCTTCTACCATGAATATTTTCTTCTTAGGTTGGCTTCGTGAAGAGGAGGAAATTTGTTCTTTTTCTGATCTGGATTTATGCAGGAACGCAAGATAATACAGATATAACCATAAACATAGAGATGCAACGAAAATAATGCTTCATTTTATTAATAAAAGAATGACTGAAATAGGCTTACAAAAATAATGGAAACTAGCTAGGGCGTTGGTAGCTTATCTCTGAGAAGAGATGTGGTAGGCGAAGGCCTTTGAGCTGTGTTACATTGAGGCTCGAAGGCCTATTATAGACATAATGGAAATATATGAGCTAGGGTACTGGCAATGTATCCTTGAGAAGAGATGTGATGGCTACCAGTGCCTAAACTGTGATACAATGAGGCTCGAAGGCCTATTTATTGCTGATAAATAATGTAAAACTTGAAATGTCCAAAAACCTAACCCTAGGAGATGAAGCACTAAAATTGTGGGCCCCGTTTGGGTAAATTGGTGTTTCAACTTCTCGGGAACGTAACTTTGGCATCCAATCTTCATTTGATGCACTCAATAGCTCATTAGAAAGATCTGTTTGAGGAATACAACTTTTGGTGTGAGAAACATTAGTCTATGGACCCATGTTGCTCCCAAGTTTCCCAAAAAACATCGTTTAGGGCCTCAAAACGGCTCCAAAAGTTCATGACCCAAAAAAACTGCTAAAAATAGTAAGTTGTGTTGAAACTTAAAAATGGAAAGAACTCATGGCGAGGGTTCAAATGGAATAGGTGGGTGGCCACCAATATTTACCTGGATTATTAATGCCCCAAAATGGCTCTGGGCGTGTAGGACCTGGAAACCTGCTAAAAATAGTAAGCTGCTGGAAGTGAAAAACTGTAAGAATTGATGTTGCAGGTCCAAATGGAATAGGTGGGTGGACACTGATATCCACCTAGATCATTCCTCCCTTCTTAGGAAGAAATGGTCTCCATTGCGTTAAGTTCTTCCATGGGGGGGAAATTCTTCTGAACTTGGTATTAGATTTTTCCAGGATGTCACGGACATGTTGGCAGACGTGCTGGATGTAGATGTGTCGCCGGTGGGAAGCGGTTGAAGGATTTGGGAAACTTTATCCATCATCGCGTTCCTCTTTTTCTAAAGGGCCTCCTTGAACAAGATTTTGATAATATCTTCTACTCCCTCATCTTTCTTTCCTTCCGCAATGGGGGGTCATCGGGGTTTGCGAGGCTGATCTTGCGATGAGCCAGCCAGATCGAGCCTGAACTCCCTATACCCTGACTGCGTTGGGGACATGTAAAGAAAAATAGAGAAAGAGCATACCCGCTCTGATACCACTGATCCAGATTTATGCAGGAACACAACAGAATACAGATATAACCATAAACACAGAGATGCAGCAGAAATAATGCTTCATTTTATTAATAAAAGAATGACTGAAATAGGCTTACAAACATAATGGAAACCAACTAGGGAATTGGTAGCTTATATTTGAGAAGAGATGTGGCAGGCATATGCCTCTGAGTTGTGTTACATTGAGGCTCGAAAGCCTATTAAAAACATAATGGAAATAGATGAGCTAGGATATTGGCAGCGTATCCCTGAGAAGAGATGTGACAGCTACCAGCCCCTGAACTGTGTTACAATGAGTCTCGAAGGCCTATTTATTGTTGAGAAACAATGTAAAACTTGAAACGTCCAAAAACCTAACCCTAGGAGATGAAGTGTCAAAGCTGTGGGCCCCGTATGGGTAAATTGGTATTTCAACTTCCCGGGGACGTAAATTTTGCATTCGATCTCTATTTGACGCGCTTAATAGCTCATTAGAAATATCTATCAAAGGAATAGAACTTTTGGTGTGACTAATAGATGTATGTTGCCCCTGGTTTTCCCAAAAAACATTGTTTAGGGCCTCAAAACGGCTTCGAAAGTTCAGGAGCCGAAAAAAATGCTAAAAATAGTAAGTTGTGCTGAAACTTAAAAATAGAAAGAACTGATCATGGGGGTTAAAATGGAATAGGTGGGTGGCCACCAATATCCACCTTGATCATTAATTCCCCAAAATGGCTCCGGGCGTGTAGGACCCAAAAACCTACTAAAAATAGAAAGCTGCTAGAAGTGAAAGGCTGCAAGAATTGATGTTGCGGGTCCAAATGGAATAGGTGGGTGGCCACCGATATCCACCTCGACCATTCCTCCCTCCTTAGGAAGCAATGGTCTCCATTGTGTAAGGTTCCTCCATGGGGGGGAAATTCTGCTGAACTTGGTATTGGATTTGTCCAAGATGTCGCGGACCTGTTGGCGGATGTGCTAGATGTAGATGTGCCACTGGTGGGAAGCGGTTGAAGGATCTGGGAAACATTATCCATCATCGCGTTCCTCTGTTTCTCAAGGGCCTCCTCGAACAAGATTTTTATTGGATCTTCTACTCCCTCGTCTTTCTTTCCTTCCGCAATGGGGGGTCATCGGGGTTTGTGAGGCTGATCTTGCGACGGGTCAACCAGATCGAGCCCGAACTCCTTATACCCTGACCGCGTTGGGGACATGCAAAGAAAAACACAGAAAGAGAAGGCTCGCTCTGATACCACTGATCCGGATTTATGCAGGAATGCAACAGAATACACATATAACCATAAACACAAAGATGCAGTAGAAATAATGCTTCATTTTATTAATAAAATAATGACTGAAATAGGCTTACAAACATAATGGAAACAAGCTAGGGTGCTGGTATCTTATCTCTGAGAAGATATGTGGCAGGCACAAGCCTCTGAGCTGTGTTACATTGAGGCTCGAGGGCCTATTACAAACATAATGGAAATAGATGAGCTAGGGTATTGGCAACGTATCCCTGAGAAGAGATGTGACAGCTACCAACCCCTGAATTGTGTTACAATGAGGCTCGAAGGCCTATTTATTGTTGACAAACAATGTAAAACCTAAAACGTCCAAAAACCTAACCCTAGGAGATGAAGCGCCAAAACTGTGGGTCGTGTTTGGGTAAATTGGTGTTTCAACTTCCTAGGGATGTAACTTTGGCATACGATCTCCGTTTGACGCGCTCAATAGCTTGTTAGAAATATCTGTCCGAGGACTACAAGGAACGATGTTGCTCCTTGTTTTCCCAAAAGACGTCATTTAGGGCCTCAAAACGGCTTTGGAAGTTCAGGACCCGAAAAACTGCTAAAAATAGTAAGTTGTGCTGAAAATTAAAAATGGAAAGAACTGATGGAGGGGGTTTAAATGGAATAGGTGGGTGGCCACCAATATCCACCAGGATCATTAATGGCCCAAAATGGCTCCGGGCGTGTAGGACCTGAAAACCTGCTAAAAATAGTAAGCTGCTAGAAGTGAAAAGCTGCAAGAATTGATGTTGTAGGTCCAAATGGAATAGGTGGGTGGCCACCGATATCCACCTGGATCATTGTCCTTTGACATAGGTTTCTTAGGAGATTTTTAATTTTCTGTTGCAGTTTCTTCTTGTATTCATCCTTGAAAGACCTTAGGGTTTGGGGTTCCCTAGGTGAGCCACTAACATAAACTTCATAAACTGGTGATACTGTTGGTGTAGGAATAGGGTTTGCAACCTTTCTACTTGAGCTTTTGGTTAGCCTTTTGGCTGAGATAGAGGTAGGGTTCATTTGAAAAAATATTGATGAATGTACAGAGTTAGATGGTGAACAATGCGAAACAGGGGCAGCACTGGTTTGCTCATGGATGTCTTTCTTCTTTGGCCTCCCTACCTTTCTTCTAGAATTAATGCTGCCAAACCCTTCCTCTCTTAAAAACCTATCCTAAGTAATTTTCTTCTTTCTAAGATGATAGAAAACTAAAATTTTAATCATTCCCCTGTGATACAAATTGTGTAAGGAGTAGTTTGGAATTTTCTGTAGCTTGAGGGACATTTTAAGCAGAGATTTATACATAAAATAGGGTAGGTTCAGAGGTTTCTCTCCTAAGATGTGGGCAAGGAATCTAACCTACTATTGATGAATAGAAGAAAACCTCCCTTCGCATGTGATGTATCTCCGGACTGAGGTAATAACATGCTACCACTCGACTTTAAAACAAGAAATGTGGGCTGTTGAATTCCATTTCATATTAGCATATTTGAGCTTAAGGTAAGAAATTAATTATTTAGGCAGCACTTTGATTTTAAACCAACGTTCATCGGTTGCAGAAGTTTGGGTTGCACGGGCTATGATATCCTCGGAAATGCTGAATGTTTTGCTGCTTAACTTGACCTTTTCACCATCAAAAGACTCAACGAAAGCTTGAGCTAGAGCCAGTTCTCCCCAGAAAATTTTTGGAGGAATTTATACCAACATGTAGATTTGAACTATGATTTTTCCCTCGCATCCAAAAATATTGTATTAGCTAGCTCTGACCTATTAACATTTCCTCCTTTCCCCATTTTTCTGACAGCTAAACTGCTCACAAACACAACTGTTGAAATCTGGTTGCAATACTATGCACGAAGCCTTGATTTGCCTGCTTTGAAAACTCAAACTACTTGCTGGAGGGATGGTCTCTATTTACTTGTAGCATGCACATAGGTCTTAGGTGGATTGAACAACAGGTTCTCTTTGCTAATTTCACGCCTGCATTTATGACAAGGAGTAATGACATGTTTTTGAAATAATTCAAAAATTAGCGCCAAGTCATCCCACTAAGCTTGACACTCCATATTCTCATTAAATGTCATATTCCTTGTACTATGAATTTTACTTGTCTTAGGTGAAATAGCTACAGGTTAGCAGTCTAGGTAAATTAACCATCCATTAATAATAACCCCCCTTGGATCGAATAATAATTAATCTTAATTAAAATAATAATTATATTCATAGCATAAGGGTCTTCAATAATATTCAAATATGAATGGTCCTTGCCATTGAAACATTCTTTGCTGCTCCTATATACTTGATGAACAACTGTCGTTACCTCTAAATTGAGATAACCAAAATCTCAGTGAAATAGTTGCGCTTTTCACTGTGTGAAATATATAACTTTCATTTATGAGAAATAGTTTCCCTTTATTTTTGATAATGAAATCACAACAAAGGTAGATATTATTCCAGACAAGATGACTGCAACTTTATTACCCAAACAACGACTGACCTTTGACACTAACATAAGTCAAAATACTGATTTTAACTTATTTTAGGACTCAAACACTATGATACCTATTCAATTAAAAATACCTTGATGTTGGGACTCTTTTTATCCTTTATTGGAAATCACTCAAACTTGGACATGGAATAAGACATTAAAAAAAGATTGAAAACAATGACACAATGGCGATTACACAATTAAAATTTTTAGTTTTAACAATGGCTCCTATTGGGGATGAAGTCCTCCCTATGAGGCTTCAAGGACTGTAGATTCAGTGCCTCAAAAACTCTTGAAACTCAGAAGACTTCTTGAAAAATAAAGACTAGGATTGACTATTGACATATTGACTCAAGACTGACCATATATATAGACATAAGTACCATTGGGCATGAGGTTTATTGACACATCACAACGGATATTTACAATGGAATGACTCAACTGAATTACTGAATAAAGAAATCTTAAGAAAATGACCATTGACTGGGCCTCCATTCAGCTGATCATCATCTAGATGTTTCAGCATAAAATTATTATTCTCCAAAACTTCAGTAATTCTAAATGTCCCAAACCACAAATTGTCAAACTTGCCATGATTTCCATGGTCTTCTCTCCTAACATCCCAAAACAACACCAAATCATTCTCCTGAAACAACTATTGATTTTATCTTTTGTCAAAAACATATTTGACTTTAGCTTAATACTTCTGTAATTTTTCCAGCAATGATTCTCTGATTTGGTGTGCCTCTATCAACTGTAGCATTCTCCTTTGGATTGGATTTTCATCATCAAATTCATCTTGCAGGAACTTTATCACATGAAGAGCTAATTGCAAAGGCATTATAGCATCAATACCATATACAAGCTGAAATGGAGACATTCCATTTGATTTTTTACCACTACTCTATTTTCCCGCAGAGCATGTATCAACTGAGTGTCCCAATTTCTCTTATTTTCAGGAAAAATTTTCTTAACGATCCTCGTCAAAATTTTATTGGATGACTCAGCCAATCCATTACATTGAGGGTAATAAGGCGTGGAATGAGTCAATTAAATCCCATATTGCTCACAAAATTTGTACATCTTAGCAGACTTAAAGGCCATTGCATTATCAGTTACTAATTTCTGTGGGCAACCAAATCTTGACATAATGTTTTCCAACAAAAATTTGATAATTACTGTATCAGTAACATTCCTGGTTGGTATAACTTCAATCCATTTAGTTAAATAGTCTGTAGTTGTGAGAATCCTTCTATGCTATCCTGATGAAGGTGGATGAATTTCACCGATGAAGTCTAGCCCCCATTCTTGGAAAGGAACATTTGTTGAAATAGGAATGAGAGGTAATGGCAACAATTTCTGTTTTCCAGCAAATTTCTGACATTCAACACAACTCCTGACTTTGGAAAAAAAATCAAAGTAAAGAGTTGGCCAATAATAGCCAGCTCTTAATATTTTGTTTGCGGTGGCTCTCCAATACAAATGCCCTCCACACACCCCTGCATGTATCTCTGTCACAATCTCCTGGGATTCTACTTCATCTACACATCTTAACGAGACTCCAATAGGATATTTCCAGTAAATATGGTCTTCCAAAATGAAATACTTCACAACTCTCAATTTAAAAGCTCTCCTTTTAGACTTCTCCATTTCAGGTGGACAGTTGAAATTTAACAAAAAGTAAACTATATCCTTGTACCAATATGAATTAAATGTTTCAGGATAATTAGCAATACCTTTTCCATCTTCTCCTTCAACTGCCTCTATATTTAGATTTAAAGCTTTGCAGTTTGATTCAGCCATTAAGCGAGCCAAGCCTTGACTTTTTATCAGTTTAGTTGGTTTGTTTTCGATATCGAATTCCATAATTTTTGTCAGCCATCGTCCCCTTCTGCGAACTGTATCTAGCTTTGACAACACATCTTTAAAAATGATATCGGGTACATAAGGAATTATTTTTGAATGCAACACATAAACTTGAAAAGACTTCAAAGCCTTAACGAGTGCATATGCTTGTTTTGCAGTCAATTTGTACTTTAATTCATCACCCCTTAAATCACGACTGAAAAATGAAATAGCCTGCTCCAAACCCTCCTTGTTCTTCTATAGTAAGACAACTGCAATTGTTTCTTCTGAAGCATATGAAAAAAAACAGAAAATCCTTTTCAAAATCAGGACTAATAAAAACTGGAGCTTCAGTCAAGGCGGACGTAATTGCTGAAAAAGAATTCTTTGCTTCATCTCGCCACTTAAATTCTGCATCTTTTTTTCGTAAGACATTTATATGTTTGATCAGCTCTACAAAGTTAGGAACAAAACACCTCATAAAATTGATTTTCCATAAAAATGACTGCAATTCCTTTTTATTTCTTGGCAAACCAATCTTTTTAATAGCTTCTACTCTTCCCGGATCAATACAGATGCCACTTTCTGTTACAATATGTCCCAATAACTTACCTTCTTGGACAAAAAAAGATGACTTTTTTGGGTTTAAGGACAAACCAAACTTTCTGCATTTTTCAAAAACTTGTTTCAAATGTTTCAAGTGGTCTTCCTCATATTTTGAATAAACAGTGATGTCATCCAAATAAATGACTACAAACCTATCCTTTTCTCTCGCAAAGGCAATATCCATTGCCCATTGAAAGGCCATGCCTGCATTCATCAAACCAAATGGAATTTTGTTGTACATGAATGTACCCCAGGGTGTGGTAAATGTTGCCTTTTCTCTATCTTTCCTGTCAACTAAATTATGATTATAGCCTGAAAAACCATCAATCATTGACAATCTTTTGGATCCTACAACCTTCTGCAAGATATAATCCATCTTGGGCAGTGAATAGTTATCTTTCAAGGAACACTAGTTTAGGTTGCAAAATTCGACACAAATTCTTATCTTTCCATTCTTTTTCCGAACCAAGACTATATTAGCTACCCAGTTAGAAAATATAAAAGGCAGAATTATCTTTGCTTCCCATAGTTTTTTGATTTCTTTATCAATGATTGGGAGCAGCATGGGATTGATGTGTCAGATTTTTTGTGCTACAGGCTTTACATATGTTTTCAAAGGAATTTTGTGCTCCATTATGCTCCTATCATAAGTTTTCAGCTCACTATAAGACCTTGCAAAGATATCAACAAATTCTTTCAGCAGTTTGATATATTTGGTTCGGGTTTCAAGAGAAAGAAATTTGGACACTTTGACTAATTTTTGCTGATCTTCTGTACCAACGTTACATTCTATTGTACTTTATCCATCAAATTTTCTTTCAGGCTTGAGAAAAACATCATTATTATCGAACAATATTTCTAAAGGAACTAAACCCTTAGGAATATAGTTAGTTTTCAGATCTATGATGTTCTTCCCAGCCATGGTTTTCTTAAAAGGGTTGCTATTTTGGTTTTCAACAATCTCCCACTCATCATCAATTTGTATGTCTGCAAACTCTTCAACACACTCTAAAAATTTCCGAATTTCCCTGTCATCCTCAAATACTTGCCAGTGCTTGATGTTATCACGAAATGAAGGTCTGTTTTTTATTTGAACAACATAAGCTGCCTTGCCATCTAGAGGAACTTTAAAATTACTAGCAACAATAGCTAGTGAATCAACAATTTAATTTTCTTCTCTAGTGACAAAATTTATATTAAATGTTGAAAAGTAATGCTCAATCAAATCCCAGACTTCATTCCTATAATTCTTCAATTTGGAATTTTTCACTTGGTAATTGTTTCTCACCTGCTTAATCACCAACTCTGAATCGCCAAAGGAAATTAGTTGTTATGCTCCCAAATATTTTACTGCCTTCATACCTAGAACAAGTGCTTCATACTCAACAGTGTTGTTAGCGGTAGAAAATTACAGTTTGTATGATATGGTCACCTTTTGCTGAGTAGGAGAAATTAGGACTACACTGGCTCCCGATCCTTCTTTTGATGAGGCTCCATCAAAGTACAATTTCCAAATCTGTCCTCCTTCTGAATACTTCTCATTTGCACCTTGAAAGTGTTGTTTTTCACTTATTTGAGGCTGAAAATCATTATCATCAGGAGCAAGGTGAAGAATTGACGACCCCAATTCATTTTCTTCAACATATATGGGATGGTTAGATGGATTGTGCTGATCACTAATGATGTAGGCCATTTGGGTTTCCCTATACAGCCCTCTGAATTCCCCTCCAAATACTGGGATGGTAGCACATGACATGTCCATCTTAAGGGTACCTCCCAATTTCTTAGACCAAGATCTGGAAAGTAACATCCCAAATCTAGAAGGAATGTCGACAACCACAATGTCTATCACTAAGCTATTCATAGGAAACTAGGGAAAAAACTAAGTCTTTAATCACTCCTAGACACTTGAATTTTTTGGAGTCAAAGGTGTAGAGGTCATGCTATTGCTTGGTGATCTCTAATCCAAATTCATCCATCAATTTATTTGACATGAGATTGTGGGAAGCTCTAGAATCTAACAGACAATCATGCAACAATTTTTCATGTATGTTAAGTGATGGGTAGAAAGGCAGTGAGTTATCAACATTTTGGTCTTGGACATGACATCCTAGATAAATAGTGGGATGCTCATCGTCAAGGTTGAATGAATTAGGAGCGAGAGGAGGCTGTAGCAGACTTTTGAAAGACTCTTTATCTGTTGGATTTTTCAATAATTCCAGGAGTGGGACTGGAATTTTGATTTTATTCAATTCAGATTTGAAACTGACATAAATTGGAACTAATTCCTTATTTTTTGCAGTAATTTTAACAATTGCAGCATGATTTTGAGGTGGAGGAACCTCATTTTCCTTAGCCTTCTGTTTAGCAGCTTGTTTATCTGAATTTGATTTTTGTTGAGGCTGCTGAACAGGACCTTTGGACCTCAAAGGGTAGTTTCTGTTTTGAACTTCTTGCTATTTTTTATCATTATGTGCATAAATTTGAGCATTCATATCATCAGAAAACAAACAAATCCTTGATCTATCTTCATATTCCGACAATGTAAAACATGTTGACTGTGAAGTCTCTCCCTCAAGGTTTATTTATTCATTTTCTTCCTCATTTCCTTTCCGTTCTTCTTCAGCAAAATTATTCAAAGGAGGCTGAACATTTTGACCATCAACATTACTCCTTGGGCACTATAGGATTTGTTGAGGCTGAAAAGGCCTCCTCAAGGGAGCTTGATTTCTATTAGGTTCATTTTGAGCCTCCTGGATACTTGTTAGTGTTTGTGATTTTTCATCCCTCAAACATAAGGCAAACTCAGAATCTAAAGCATTTGAAAAATTTATCATAGCTGTGGTTTCAGCGGGTTTAATTTATTCAGGATTTTTCTGATAAATCTTATTAAACCTCCTAGTAAAATAAACTAATGAATCATTTGCTTTCTTCTTTAGAGTTCCAAATTCTGTAAGATAATAAACATAGTATTTTCTATCACCCCAATGCTTCAAAAATATCTCTTCTAATTCATCAATTCCCGTTATTGAATTTGGAGCGAAACTTCTATACCATTTTCGATATTCACCATCCAAGCTCTGAACAAAGAGTCTTGACCAGACATCTTCATGTTCAATATTCTGATTGTCAGCATAAATATAGAAAGCCACTAAATGTTCTTCAACAAAAACTCCTTCTCCCCCCCTAGTGTATTTTGGAAGATATTTCAAGTAATCCCCTTGGGGAAGTGGATGCAAGGGTTGAGGGAGAAAAAGTGGCGCATATCTCGAAGCCACTATTTGCTGCATCCTTGTAAGGGCAGGCTGGGCCATATTTTGATGATGTAAAACTGATGTAGCTATTTGAGAAATAGGAATTACAATGGTTGAATTCTGATTCCGATTTAGGACAATAGAAAATTGGGGATCTTGAGCTTATTTTTCAGGCTTTGGAACTGAAAAGAATGGGTTTTAAAAAAGATGAACAAAATATGTCTTGAGTTCTCCTTCAGTAGAAGAATCAAAATCTAAAGTTGTCTCTTGAGGGGATGGAGTTAATTCAACTTCATTTTCTTGAACAAGGAAATCAGATAAGTTGAAAGTAAGACCTTTAGGTACAGACTCTTTAAGTGGACGAGAGGAAGATGACCTAACAACTGGATTTGGAGAAAAAGGAAAATAATCTGCTGAGGGGTGATAAGAGACTAGTATTCATGATGAGTTTGAAGGAAATTTAAAATAGCTTTGAAGTCTTCTTCAGTCAAAACATCCCTATCAAGAAAAGGTGCAATAGCCAATACTTGTTCTAATTCCCCTTCAATTAGCACAAACTCTTCTGATTTCTTATCAACACTTACAAATTTAGTTTCTTCCTCCTTGGATAGAAAAACGCTTATTTCAAATTTACTAGGTGATGAATAAGAAAAAATTTCAGCTGAGCCTAGGTTAACAACATCCACTTTATTTTCTAGAGGAATATCTTCAACTTGAGATTTTTCAACAGAATTTTCTGAAACTAAAACCTCTTTAGATTCTAAAGTAGATGAAGGTACCTTTTGCTTTGGAATGTACTTTTTGTCTACCTTCTTCACTGACTGAGATGTGGCTTCAACTGATCTCTGTTTTCCTTTAGCATCTTTGATGATTTTCTTTGGGTCAGCAACTGGAGTCATAGTTGGAGATCTCTGATTCCTCCTTGTAGAAGGAGGTCTTGAAACCCCTCTTCCTCTTTTTGGAGTCGCCAGGTGAACAAATTTGCAGTCTTCTTCAAGTCACCAATTCTTGTTCACCATCAAGAACTGATTATTAGCAATTCATAACAATAGACTTGGGATAATACTTTGTTACAAGGCCTTCGTCTCCAGACAAACACACCAAAAGGTGTTGGCACTGGAATTAGTAATTGGAATAAAGCAAGTGCCTAACCAGACACATCCTAAACTCTAAGGAAATTTTAATGATTTGTTTTATGGGGTTGGTAGATGGTATGAAATCTGATTCACTAAAAAGAGATTTCAGTCAAATCCACAGTTCTACTAATGAGGGTATCGGAATCTGATGTGGTAGCAGAGTGCAAGTTTGTAGCCTATGAGGAGAGGAAATTGTGAGATATGAGGAAACAATAGGTCTGTGAAACAAAAATCTACTGCATTTAGTAGAAATTCACAAAAGTAGTAGTTTGAAAATATTCCATTGAGAGAAAGTTATTTCTAGTCTGACAAGATTCTCATTGAAATATTATGAAGAATAACTATCATGAATGATGCTATTCCACTATTACAATATATATTTTACCAGGAATGCTCACTGTGTGAGACTAACAAAAATTGATAAAACACATAACATGTTTAAGAGACTGATAAGTATACATAACAACATATTGGTTTGCAAACTGAAACTAAAAGAGAGTAGATATGGAAACACAAGTAGAGTAGACAATACACACAACAAACTGGTAATAAGTCCTTAGTAGTATCATTCCATTTCATTCACAAAAAATATTACAGATCATATGAGTCAAATTCTAAAACCGTCAACCTTGACTTCATATTAGTTTGGAATATATATACAAAATATGATACTATCATCTTCCATAGAAAAAGGTAAATATGTCTGAAAAGTCATTACAACTTCGTGCAAGAGGTGTGGCTTATCCCTTAATCTTAATTACAAAGTGCTATATTAAAAACAAGATAAAAATAATGAAGGCATCATGAAGGCTGTCACTCTGAAATGGTTGTATGAGGTGGCAGCCTATTCGAAGACCACTCTCCTGTTTTAGTGCAACCAATCTTCAGCAAAAAGTGTAAAAATAGTGGGAGTGACATGTGGCTGTCTCCTTTTAAATGTGCAAAACAGAACCATGGTATTTCAGAGAAGACTAGATATAAGAAGCAAATATAGCTAGCTATATATGGAAAACATGGAACATTTATCCAAAAAGTTTCTCCAAGTCAGCCCTATTCTTCATTCATCAAAGGTCCAGGATAGAAGCAAAGATTCTAATGGCCTCTGCTTTAGTCACCCTTTTATCAGACCTCTTTTTTTGTGCTTGGCTCTTTAACCGAGTTTTCTTCTTCCTTTCAATTTTATCTTTTGGGCTCTCTTCAATGTTGATAATTTCATCCCTTAGTTTAGGATTAGCAATCAACTTAATGTTCAGCTTGAGTTTGTTTTTCAGTCTAGTATGAGGTCTTTTGACATAGGGATTATGGATGAATTTCGACCTCTTTCCTCCATGTATAAATTTACTAGACTCTGACTCCTCATCTTTTTACTCTGTGTACTTAGGGTCACTACTGTCTTCATATGAGGAATAGGAGTGTAACTCATTTTTATTTCTCTTCTTGATTGAAGAAGAAATGGAGGAAACTAATTTAGCCAAAGTAGGCTCTTCTTCTATGGTAGGCTTTGTCATTTTCTGTTTGCCTTTCTTGAGAGAAATCAAAACATGTGAGAGGGTGGAATCTGTGAGAGATGTGCCACTACTTGGCTGCACTTGATGATATGCCTCAGGAACATGGCTTGAACGTTTCATACCAGGGTTGACTTCCACTAGTGAGAAAACAAGCTTAGGTGCAAGAGGACCAAGATCGACTTCCACTGGTTCTTCTACCATGAAGAGTTTCTTCTTAGGCTGGCTTCGTGAAGAGGAGGAAATTTGTTCTTTGTCCTTTGACATAGGCTTCTTAGGAGATTTTTCATTTTTCTGTTGCAGTTTCTTCTTGTATTCATCCATGAAAGACCTTAGGGTTTGGGGTTCCCTAGGTGAGATACTAACATAAAATTCATCAACTGGTGATACTACTGGTGTAGGGATAGGGTTTGCATCCTTTCTACTTGAGCTTCTGGTTAGCCTTTTGGCTAAGATATAGGTAGGGTTCATTTGACAGAAGACTGATGAATGTACACAGTTAGATGGTGAACTATGTGAAACATGGGCAACACTGGTTTGCTCATGGATGTCTTTCTTCTTTGGCCTCCCTACCTTTCTTCTAGAATTAATGCTGCCAAACACTTCCTCTCTTAAAAACCTATCCCAAGTAATTTTCTTCTTTCTGAGATGATAGACAACTAAAATTTTAATCAGCCCTTTGTGATATAAATTGTGCAAGGAGTAGTTTGGAATTTTCTGTAGCTTGAGGAACATTTTAAGCAAATATTTATACAGAAAATAGGGCAGGCTCAGAGGTTTCTATCCTGAGATGTGGGCAATGAATCTCAACTGATAACGATGAAAAGAATAAAACCTCCCTTCACATGTGATGTATTTCTGGATTGAGGTAATAACATGCTGCCATTCGGCTTTAAAACAAGAAATGTGAGCAGTTGAATTCCATTTCATATTAGCATATACAGGCTTAAGTTAAGAACTTACTTCTTTAGGAAGTGATTTGATTTTAAACCAACATTCACCGGTTGTAGAAGTCTGGGTTGCACGGGCTATGATAGCCTCAAAAATTCTGAATGTTTTGCTGCCTAAATTGACCTTGTAACCATCGAAAGACTCAGTGAAAGCTTGAGCTAGAGACACATTCTCCCCACAAAAATTTTGAAGGAATTTATACTAACCTATAGATTTGAACTGTGATTTTTCCCTCGCATCCACATATATTGTATTAGCTGGCTCTTACCTATTAAAATTTCCTCCTTCTCCATTTTTTCGACAGCTAAACTGCTCACAAACACAACTGTTGAACTCTGGTTGCAATGCTGTCCACGAAGCCTTGATTTTCCTGCTTTGAAAAATGAAACTGCTTGCTAGAGGGATGGTCTCTGTTTACCTGTAGCATGCACATAGGTCTTAGGTTGAGTGAACACTGAGCTCTCTTCTCTAATTTCACGCCTACAATTATGACAAGGAGTAATGACATGTTTTTGAAATAATTCAAAAATTAGCGCCACGTCATCCCACTAAGCTTCACACTCCGTATTCTCATTAAATGTCAGATTCCTCATACTATGACATCTGATTGTATTAGGTTAAATAACTACAGGTTAGTAGCCTAGGTAAATTAACCATCCATTAATAATAATCCCCCTTGGATCGAATAATAATTAATCTTAATTAAAAGAATAATTATATTCATAGCATAAGGGTCTTCAATAATCTTCAAATATGAATGGTCCTTGCCATTGAAACATTCTCTGCTACTCCTATATACTTGATGAACAACTGTCCTTACCTCTAAATTGAGATAACCAAAATCTCAGTGAAATAGCTACGCTTTTCACTATGTGAACTATATAACTTTCATTTATGAGAAATAACTGCCCTTTATTGCATTACTGTTTTGATAATGAAATCACAACAAAGGTAGATATTATTCCAGACAAGATGACTGCAAATTTATTACCCAAACAACGACTGACCTTCAACACTAACATAAGTGAAAATAATGATTTTAAATTATTTTAGGACTCTAAAACACTATGACACCTATTCACTTAAAAATACCTTGATGTTGGGACTCTTTTTATCCTTTATTGGAAATGACTCAAACTTGGACATGGACTAAGACATTAAATTTTTTTTTGAAAACAATGACATAATGGCGATTACACCATTAACATTTTCAGTGCTAACAAAGGTGAATGAAATTTGCAAATCTACTCTTTAGGACTAGTAGTAGGATCAAGATGTCTTTCTTTGGATCGAGACTCGAATATGCCAATGAGGGTAGTTCGAATTACATAGTTTGGAAGGATAGGATGGAAGCAGTGTTGGAAGAAAACGGGTTGAAGGATTTCATACAAAATGATATTCCTAAGCCTTCAACAACAGATGCTCAATATCTGGCGACCTGGAAGAAGAATATAGCAAAGGCAAGAAGGATTCTATTGGAAGGTGTTCGAGATAATGTTGTCTCAAACCTCCATGGAAAGGAAAATCCATATGCTATGTGGAAGGCTTTAACAATTTTTTTTCAAAACAACAATTACCATAGGAAGCTGGAATTAAGGGACAAGCTCAAAAAAATCAATATGGAGAAGGGTGATAAAATACCAAAGTACTTGACCAAATTTACCCAATGTCGAGATGAGCTTGGAAGTGTTGGTGTTACAATTATCGAAGATGATATAGTGAGCCTAGCACTTCTAGGCCTTCCCAAGAGCTGGCACAACTACTAGGATTTGGTAAATGGGAGGGAGAAACAACCAGAGTGGGAGCGTTTGTGGTCAGACTTGGTACAAGAAGATATTCGGTGGAACACCAGAGATGGATCCTCATCAAAGCATGATGATGAGGAGAATTTTGACTTGGTTGGAAAGGAAAATAAATTGAAAGGAAATCCATCCATTCAAAATCAGATTCTGGTCAGGCAGGCAAGAATAAGGATTTGTCAAAGATTAAATGTTTTCACTGTCACGAGTTGGGAAACTATGCCACGAAGCATCCTGGAAATAAGGTCAACAAGAAGCTCTCATGAGGAGTGGCAGGTGAAGCACTTGCTTTATAATTCAAGTTGGATTTCACTCTCATCACTTGCATGGTGTCATCAGTGATGGGTTATGTGTGGTACCTAGATGGTGGAGCTTCATTCCATATGACCAACAACAAAGAGTTATTCAGTGAATTGGAGGATAAGGACCTCCATATCCACATAGAAATTGTAGAAGATGGGAGGCATATCGCAACTGACATCAGTATTGTTACCTTTCAGAGGGATTCTGGTTCTCCTCTTACATTAAAAGATGTCATGTATGTTCTTTTTTTGAAGAAGAACTTAGTTTCAGTTGCTATGTTGGAAGACCATGCCTACGATGTGATATTTAGAAAAGGAAAGGAATTCATTTGTCACATAGCCACAGGACGGGTGAAGAAGAGCGAGGTTCGGGTAAAGAACCTCTACAAATTGGATGTCGAACATTGTGATGCCTTGAGCATGACAGAAGAGAAGGTGGAGAATCGAGACATCCACGAGTTATGACATAAATCTACACCACAGAGCTTTGAATATCATGCAACAGATTTCTACAGGACCTCCCAAAGGTGCAATTGAGCAACGCGATACATGAAAAGGGTGTACATTAGGGAAGTACACCAAGGCCACCTTTCATGATAAGAACAATAAAGCAGAAGCGATCCTTGAAAGAGTTCACTTAGATATGTGTGGATCATTCTTGATAACCTCCACGGCCAACCACATGTATTATGTGATTTTTGTATATGATTTTTCATGCAAGTGTTGGATATTCTTCATGTAAAAGAAAGACCAAACATTCTCAAAATTTTGTGTTTTCAAAGCACTTATTGAAAAATTCACATGTAAGAAAGTGAAGGCTCTCGGGAGCAATAACAGTGGAGAATATGTGTTGAATGAATTCATTAACTTATGCGCATTAGAAGGCATTCGAAAAGAATTGATAACACCTCGTAACACACAAAAAAATGGGGTTGCAGAAAGGAATAAAAAAAGCATTGTGGGAGTTTCATGGGTGATGTTACATGATAGGGCCTACTGTTGCACTTGTGGGAAGACACATGCAACACAACTGTGTATGTGCAAAAAAAAAGTCCTCATTGGATCCTCGAGATGAGTACACCAAAAAAAGCCTTTTTTGGTAAGAAGCTAGATGTGGCACACTTTAGAATTTTTGGTTTATCAGTTTACTGTCATGTCACCAAGGATGCATGGAAAAATCTAGAACCAACAACTAAGTTGGGAATATTTTTGGGGTACAATGATACACCTCACAACTATCAGTTGTACCTGCCATATCATAGGATGACAGTGGTTCATAGAGATGTGAAATTTGATGAAGGAAAGGCCATGCGAATTTCCCTTGAGAGGGAGATTTAGATGCATGTAGATGAGGAGCTCTTAGCTCTAAAAGAAGAACCTAAATATGTGGAGCAACCACAAGAAGATGAGTAGAGAGTGGAAGCACCTACTCATGTAGAGACATCCAGAAAGGGAAGGAAGCACACCTGAGAGGCTAACAGGTTGATGCATGATGCTAGAGAGAATGTGGGAGAATCCACATCACATCACACGCAGAGAAGATCCAAAAATCAGTAGACTCGCTACATGGATCTTATAAGCGAGAGTGTAGAGATTGGGCCATTATCATTCAAGGAAGCAGTGCAACAACCAGTATGGTTTGATTCCATGGTAGAGAAGTATGACTCCATTATCAGAAACAGTTCACGGGAAGTTGTCCCAAGACCGAAGGACAACTTCAGTTGTAGGATCCATGTGGATCTACAAGGTGAAGAAAGCAACATATGGGAGTGTCGAGAAACACAAGGCCTTCTCTCAGGTGGAGGGAATATTCTACGAAAAGACCTTTGTTTCAGTAGCAAGGTACTCTTCAATAAGATCTATTATTTCACTTTCAGCGTAGATGGGATGGAAAATACATCAGATGGATGTAAATACAACCTTCCTCAACGGAGTGATTGAGGAAGAGGTGTACATAGATCAACCGAAAGGATTTGAGACCTTTGACAGAGAGTCACATGTGTGCAGACTAAAGTGAGCGTTGTATGGACTGAAACAAGTACCTTGTGCTTGGTATACCAAGATCAACAACTATTTCACTAAGTTGGGCTTCACCAAAAGTGAAGCAGATGCAAACCTTTACCATATTGTGGTTGAAGGTAAATTATTGATTATATTATATGTCGATGATTTAATTCTAATAGGTGATGATAAGCTAATAAATTCTTGCAAAGAGTATTTCAGAAGAGAATTTAAGATGAACGATATGGGGCTCTTGCATTATTTCCTTGGTTTGTAAAATTGGCAAAGAGATGGGGAACCGTTTGTCTCTTAGGGCAAGTATGCCAACAAGATATTGAAGAAGTTTCACATGTAGAGCAACAAACTCATGGAGACTCCTCTAGTAGGGAATTTGAGGAAGGAAGATGCTACTTCAAGTGAAGTAGTAGAAGCTACCATTTATAGGAAACTTGTGGGTTCACTCATGTACTTAGTGAAAACATGACCAAACATGTGTTATGCGGTTAACCAACTTAGTCAAGCAATGGTTAATCCAACCAACCTCTACTGAAAAGAAACCAAACATGTGTTGAGATACCTCATAGGCACCACTCAGTTTGGTATTTGGTATAAGCGGACAAAGGGAGTGAAGATGAAAGGCTTCACATATGTAGATTTGGTAGGGAGTCCATTCAACGGGAAGAGAACAACATGCAAAATCTTCAGTATTGTGTCAACAATAGTTTCCTGGTGCAACAAGAAGCAAAAATCAGTTGCACTCAGTTCGGAAAAAGCAGAGTACATGGCTGCTAGTCAAACAACTTGTGAGGCTATCTAGATGAGGAATATTCTTGTTGGGTTGTTTGGTTAACAAATGGATCCTACAGTGATTTAGTGTAACAACCAAAGGTTCATCAAACTCTCGGTTAATCCAATTTTTCATGATAGGTTCAATCATATTGACATTTGGTACCGCCATCTCAGAGATTGTGCGTAAAGGCGTATCATGATGCTAGATTACATTCTTACAGAGGAACATGATGCAGACATCTTGATGAAGGCACTGTCAAGAGGAAAATTCGAGTTCCATAGAGGCGGGATTGGGGTATCAAATAATCCCTTTCTTGCTGAGAGGGAGTGTTGAAAATGACACCAAGAAAAGATTCTAATTTAATTTTCCCTTGAATTAAATTAGAATAAAATTGTGATTCCACATCACAAGATAACTTGTACAAGTTAACTAAGTTAGTATGACTTATTTGGTTAAGTTAATTCAATTTTAGGGTCTAACTTGAGTCATGTAGAGTGTATCCTAAAAAATAGGAGCCATGGCTGAGTTTATTTTGAGTTGTAATTAATTAACTCAATTTATCTGAGTTAAAATTAGTTTAACTAGTTCAACTGATGGAGGAACTAGTGAGAGGTCAAAGAATGGAAATTAGACTTGAACCACATCTAGTGATCAATAAAATAACTGATGGTTTACTCATAAATAACTCATGCATGTCAGTTGTGAGAAAGACCCAGTTGATATTGGAGTTCAAGGGCAGTGTACTATCAGTTGTATAAACATCCAAATTGTATAAGTGGTGCATGCAGTTAGAGGAAGGCCACTAATATATTGCACAATATAGATTGGGAATTTCCTTAATTAATAGGGCCTAATTACCCAAGGAAATAGTGCAAGGAAATAGGGATCCTAGAGGGTAGAAAATTGGATAAGTATTGAACCAAACTTGTCTAGGAATCAGTGAGACAGATAAAGAAGTGCATAGGTTTCTCAGCTCGGAGAAAATCATTGTAATGTTCTCATATTTTATGAAATATGAAATATATAGATAGCATGGTTTTTAGCTAAGGCTTTCCCGAGGAAATACTTGTGTACTTTGTGATTGAAATTATTTCTCCTTCATGTTTTCTGATTTTGTGATCTAAATTGGTTTCCAGAATTGGTAGAGTAGATTCAAGTATATTGTATTAGAATATTGTAATTATCAATTTGAATCTATACAAATTTTCTACATCAGATTCCAAACAATATAAGAAAATATATATTAAAATATTACATGTACTCTTAAATACAAAAATTAATTGATCATTTCTTATCCCAATAACCCCATTTCCATCCCAACAATAAAGACTTCAAATTCCATAACTAGTAGAAATTGAAATTGAAATGTTTCAATTAATTGGAAAACTTGAAGACGCAGATAAAATCCCACTCCCATGTTATTTTTTAAACAATTAATATGGTAAAAACTTATGTTTCTAGAGGGTTATCAACTAGGAATTCTTTTTTATTGTCATTCATGGCTAGTTCATCGAGAGGGGGATCAATCCCCTCCTTCAAAAAAATTGTCTCAAGAGTTTGTGGGAATGTTGGATTAGCCAACAATCCCTCCAAAACTCCCCATCATTTGAGTCCTTTTCAAAGCTCAATTGGATATAATGGAGATTCTTGTCACTCAAAGAAGCATTGCTTGTAGCATTCTATCAAAAAAAATTTAAGGGCGTTGCCTACCAAAAACAATGCAAGATCTTAAGTATGAGGCCAAATATAACAAGCTTTCAGAATACATCTAATACATGTAGGATCATGTTCTAATCTGAAAGTACATTGGATTATGGCCCTTAGAAAATTCCATAATAAGTTGGATCCAAAATAAATGGAACCTCAAGGTACAAATATATATAGAGCTAGGAATAAAAGGGGTTTTTACAACGATTTTTTTTTCAAATTGGAAGATAGAATGAGGGTTTTTGAAGGAGGGCCTTACTTTTTTAATAATTTTGGGCTCTTCATGCAATTTTGGAAATATTAGTATAATCCAGAGAAGGAATACTTCCTTGTTGCCCTGGTATGGGTTCGACTCTTTTCTCTTCCAAAAGAATATTGAGAGGTTTCAAGGCATTGGAAATTCCATTGGTAGCGTTGTCAAGGTTTATAAGGAAACTAAGAAAGGGAGACACACATCCTATGCAAGGATCTATGTCTATATGAATATTTCATAGCCTTTTCCAACTTCAATAGAAATTTATTACCAGGATAATATTTGGAAATAAACAACAGATTATGAAAATGTCCCATTTAGATGTAGATCTTGTCATGAACATGGGAATATTTTAGACACTGGCATCTAGTTGCAAAGGATTTTCCAGCACACCAATCAAATCATAAAGAGCAATATGGTTTTAGAAAATACCCGTAAAGGACAAGTAATTTGAGACCTCAGGGAGCCAGAAATTCTAGTCTGAACCCCATATACAAAATAGGTTTGTGTCTCTCTCCTCTCTAGAATACCCTAGTGCAAGAATTTCATGAATCAATCATATAGTCATTCTGCTAGAGACATTCCCAAGTCTTTGTTTCCCCTCACAAATCGTGAGAAAATAATCCAAAAAGTAATCAACAAAATTATTTTCCAAAGGAGCCAACTAGCTCAATTATGGAAGAGGATGAGAATGAAGACCTCCTATAAGACGTGGATTTTCATGTTCCATGCATGATTTCCCTGGAAAATTTCCGCCTCAATAAAGATCCACAATCCATGCCAGACCATCAAACAAATAATTGTCAATCTAGTTAGAGTTCTTCAAATCCCCATTTAGGAGTGTATACGCAAACTTTCAAAAATCCCCCCAAGATGGTAAAGGATGATAGAAAAAAGGGGTGTAAGAGAATTGAGGCCTTATTCCAAGAATATGGAGAAGATTTAGTAAACTCAAGGAAGGTCGTGCCAATATTGGAGGCATTTCTCCTTCTCAACCCAAAAAACCTTGAAGTTTTCATCCTAGATCTTCAAAGCATTAGTATGTTCTTTGTTGTAATTACTATATCTGTTAGTCTCTTATTGTTTGATGTTGATTAGTAGATTTTACAACATCTTTGGTTGATAGGCCAAGATTTGTAGTCCTTTTATTATAAACAATTTTTTTTCTCTAATTAATGAAATGCACTTCTAATTCACATTTTTGTTGTTGTTGGAAAACTCGAAACACACGAAAAATTGCATAAACTAGAAACCTTGAAAAGTAATTTAGGAAATAATAGACTTAAATGATGAAATCATCACTATATATCCTGGTCTTCAACAAGGACTAATAAATACATAGTTCCTCCTAGAGAAAGGATATACTTTATAAACCATCGCGAGCATGATAAAAATCTAGGTGGTTTGCAAGGATTGTAAAAATACTATTAAGATAAAGATTAAGTGAAATGACACATGAAATAATATTATATGGGTTTGTGTTATGTTTTTTATTAGGTATTTATCCTCATTCTTGTGACTTGTTGCTCAACCTCTTGCACTATATAATGATTCCTCCCAACCATCAACACTTACATGAAGCCTTAGTCAAATGCCTCTTTTTTCTGCAATGGGCCTTTTGCCTTAAAGATGATGCCCAATAAGGAAACTATTCAGTCATTAAGTGGAAATGTCCCCTTATGGGAGGTTTCCTCTCCACGTATAAATTCTATAAATTGGTTTAACGACATTCCCTAGCATTGTTTAGCTCTAAAATTTTCTCTCTTTGAAGGATCAATCACAAAGAAGTTTATTTCCTTCAAAGATTCACTCTTCCATTTAGAAAAGTCCTCCTCGTCATTATTTTGTATTAGGTAATGCATAGATGAAGAATAATAACAAAGACTTCATGAATCTATCAAGGTAAGACAATTAAGGGAAAGAAGAAGAATTAAGGGAAGGTGAAGATGAAGTTAGGAAGGCATGCTTTGATGATAAGAACAACCGTATTTTACTTTCCCTCCACGTGAAAATAATATTTAGTAACTTACACCTCTTTCCAAAGTTTTTCCCTTTTTTATGGATCATTTAATGATTTGGATAGGGAAATGTTTTTAAAAGGGTTAATGGTTTCCCCCTCATTTCATGAAGAATGGGAGCAACCTTGTGGGTCCAATGATGAAGAAAATTTTGATGAGGGCATAGAAAAATGAAAGTCTCCAAGTCGTAAAAAATGATGGCTTGATGATTTATACCCCCCTTTGAAATTTTGAGCCTTATGATCCATCCCTTGATAATTTCAAAAGGGTGGACTTTGAAAAAGAATCCAGAGAATTTATCTCATCCCATAGAGAATATGATAACCTCGATGTTGGAAACATTGGTAACTTCTTCCACATTAAAAGATACAAATGAATTCACATATTTACCCAATTTATGATCATGATCAAGTCATGAATAACATGTAGTAAATTGTTCCCCCCCACATGAAAGGGTTAGGTTTACAAGGGTTGTCATAGATATAAAGCATTCATTGCCTTATGTTCTAAAAGGCTTAACTTTGAGTCATGAGTTTTCTCATTCTCCCATTCTTACCTTTACTTCAACAATGTTATATGGATTTTAATTGGAACCTCGCTTAAACACCCTTTGTGTTAACAATTTTACAAATGAAATCAATGGATTAATTCACTTCAATGATGAAAAAAATATGTACATTGACCTTTAGATGGATAAATTTTGTGAAAGTGATGCCCAACCTTGAAATAATTTGGGCATCATGCTTCAAGATTATGACCATTCTTTGTCACTAAGTATAGGAGTGGTAGAGATTCCACCTTAGGCTTATATGATAATCAATATATCCATATTTTTGTTCATAACCAAACACAAAGGCCCATCATCAAGTTGTTGATGACACTATCAATTGGTTGCACTAGATTTATGACTTCACCTAGCAGCTTTAGTCCCTTGTTCACCATATGATTATGAAAGAAAAAGCTCTTATAGGAGTAGTCTAGGATTTGTTTGACTTCTTCCCTTGCATTTGTTTCATGTTATCAAATGTTACTTTTTATTTCACGAATTGCTTACTATCTTGATTTCTTGCATTTTATTTTCCTTAGAATATATTTTTTTCAAGCATTAGCCTTAGAATAACTACATGTTTTCTTTACATGCTTTCATTAGACTTAGGAAATTTGTATTCCTGCAAAGTTATGGGTTTTATGAAATTGGTTTTACTAGGTGGAAGATTCACCCTATTCATCTTTTATTAATGATTCATACAAATTTGGATGTGTGTAGGTCATGGATTAGATGACAAGATGGAGTTATTGTATACTCTTATTCTAAGAGTGGATGTCCCTAGGTAGGAGCTAGATGTTTCCCCTTCAAGGGAAAATTTTTCAAGAGACACTCTTGTGGGTGTGGTATTTTATTTGCTTAAGCTCTCTTGGTCATATTCTATAAACTTCAACTTACTTTGATAGTTTTCTCCTTCAAATACATGATGGTCTTGCCTCACATCACTCTTCGACCATAATATGTCATCTCTTTCTCTTACACCTAGGAGGACACATGCACTTGTATATGGTACATTGCTTTCATTTCACACAGTCATGGAATTGTAATTTAGATTGTTTACTTCACTTATTGTGCTATATTCTCATGTATGGATTTGATACATAAACATGATGTTATAACTTCCAAGATAGGTGTAAATGTAACTAGCATAGGTCCATCTTAGCTCCAGATCTACCAAGTGCTAGGAGGGATTAGTTCTTTCAAGATGTAAACCTCCTTTTGAGTGTAAAACTTAATGAAAAGTTTGCATCTAGAGGGATTTGTTTTCTCTCAGTGTTTGATGGATCCAAAGTTAAGATGTATATATTTATATAATTTCACAATATTCTTATTTTTAATTTTATTAAAACCCTAACAACACATATAATTACATATATATGCAATATATTTTTGACATATATTATAAATTTTCAAATTTGTTTTTTTTTTAATATATATATATATATATATAGAGGGAGAGAGAGAGAGAATTATCGCATCGAGAGACACTCCCCAACCCAGTATGGAAGAGAGGTTATGTTATGGTATGTGATGCTATGTTATTTAAACATTTTGACTCGGTCAAATATACGAATACAAATGGAAATAAAATTCAATTTAAAAATAAATAAATTAAAATATTTTAACTAGTTAAATTACATAAAAAATAAAATAAAATAATTATTATAATTATCAATTATGGATAATTAAACTAGTCTAGATCCATCATAACTCTAGATCTACCAATATTCTAGATGGATCAAATACCTTGAGGTGCAAACCTATTTTAGAGTGAAAAGAGATTTGATCCCTTTGAGTGCTTGGCAGATCCAAAGTTAAGATGGATCTAGGCTGGTAGATACAAAGAGAGAGAGAGAGAGAGCACAAGAGAGATAGATAGATAGATAAACTTAGAAAAATAATTATTGTAAATATTTATTATTTATATGAATATTAATTAAGTTTAAATATGAATCATTCTTTTAATTCATATGATCAAATGAATATTAAATTATAGCTATTATTTATATTTTATATATATTTCACAATTTTATATTTAAAAATATCTTTATTCAACTATTAATTTATTTTATTAAGTTGTTATATGTTTATTAATTATATGCTATGAGATATCGTGGTTAGGAATAATTATTATTTAAATTTATTTATGATTTTTTTTTCCGAAAAATAGTTTGTAGATTTATCACTAAAAACAAAATTATAGTGTAACAAATTGAATTCAATATTTTTATTTATTTATTATTTTGTAATTACTTTTTTAATCAGGTTTATTTATTTATTTATTGTTTTATTTTATGGACACTACAACATCTTCCCCATACAGAGTTGTATAATGCCTCTCAACAAAATAAATGCTAAAGTGTGGGATAATAACACTTCATAACATCAACAATTTTATTATTTACTTCGTCATACCATGGTGGACATGTGTATCCTTTAGAATTGTTGTTAGGTTACACTACTAGTGACCAAGTTGAGATAGTGTGCTCCATATTCCCATATTACAAAGAGTTTTTGTTTTATTTGAAGACACAATATATTTGTATTCATATAAATGTATTGATAGATAACTAACTTACCGAATGATGGATATTACAATGAGACCCCCATTATTTATATCTAGGAAAAGTGCATTTTCACCAATGTCTGTGTCTTTTCAATAAGACATGTTTGTTAGTAACTAATTAACTAATGTTTATTATATTTTATTATGTTTATAGCATTGTCGTCCTCTTAAGGAATGCTTTGTCCTCAAAGCATAAGAAACAAGTTTTTCTCTAGTTGGGCACATCTATGTGGTGAAATGAAGTTTACATGTTTTTATGGGTTTGATTTTGTTCATACTTTAAGCCTTGGTGAGGTTTTTGTTTATTGTTTGCATATGGAAACTTTAATAACACATATTTTGCAGTGTTTTCCTTACCAATTAAACTCCATAAATTTTTCTTTAAACTCTGTAGCATAACATCCCATCCACATCAACCATTATGCACCTAGCACTATATCCATATATTCAAGCAATAGAACACAAAGTTATGTTTACAGTTCCATATTTTGTATCTAAATTGAAACCTAATGACATTTTTCTACCTCTTTTACCTTTTATACATTAGAGATCATCACGATGAGGTCTTTGGTGAGGTACACAAAAAGGTTTAGTTGTTTAGCAACAACGGTGGCTATGCAATTGCTTGTACTGTGAAAATTTACTAGTATTGTGACATTTATAATTTTTTTATATTTTGTATCTAAATTGAAACCTAATGACATTTTTCTACCTCTTTGACCTTTTATACATTAGCGATCATCACGATGAGGTCTTTGGTGAGGTACACAAAAAGGTTTAGTTGTTTAGCAACAACGGTGGAGCGGGCTCCTAGTGGCTCTTCACCTGATGATCCATTGCATTGATATATATGGGGACTCCCAGGTTGTAATTGGAGGTATCTCGGGCAGGACTACTCTCCGAAGCCCACAACTATGTGGCTGGGTTGAACGTATTACCCACCTTCTCTCCCTATTTCAGAGGACATCCATCCACCATATCTAAAGAGAGCTGAACAGCCGGGCGGATAAACTCTCTAAACTTGGGCTGACACAAGAATTTGGGTTCATTTCTGTCACTAAGATCAGCGAAAACAGAGCCGAGACCTCCTTCACTATCCCATTGTAGGCTCTTCGAAGTGGGTGTCATCATACGAGCCAGGGGCTCACTCTTTTTTTTGGGATGCAATGGAATGGTGCTCTTCACCTGGTCTGGTTTTGGTATTGCTCTCGCTGCTTGTCTGCACATCTTTTCTTGCTTTTCGTATTGGCTACAGCGCCCTGTTTGTCTGCCTCCTTGTCGCTGTACCACAATACATGTATGGGGTAATGCTCTTGGTTTCTGTAATGCGATGTATCAGCTGTGAGGCCGGTATTGTTATCCCTCTTTTTGTTTCCATCGTTTCAATGTATTTTCCTCCTACTTCGCCTGGCTGCCAGGATCAAATGCTGGGTACTGTTTTGCTGTTGTGAGCCTATATGGTTTCTCGGCATTGTATGTATGGGTATCATACTCTGTTCTTTTTATTACCTCTGCCTGATCGGAGATTCCTTTCTCCTGTTGAGATTGGCTATTCTCCTTTTCAGCTGCACATGTATCTGGACGTTGGACTGTTTTTCCCATGATTTTATACAAAACAGCGATTTTTCTCCTGTTGAAAAAAAAAACAACGGTGGCTATGCAATTGTGTGTAATGTGAAAATTTACTAGTATTGTGACATTTATATTTTTTTATGATTCCTTTAAGCTTTAGGGTTTGTGGTTGTGGTTTCTCTACCTTGGTTATTGGAAGAATTATAGATATGATATGCGGCACAAATGCAAGTTTTGGAAAAATATCTAAAATAAGTGAATCTAGTTCATGAAATCCAAAAGCATTCACCGCTAGGCCCCTGACACTGTAAATACAAAATGAAATATCTAAAACTTCAAGGATCGAGATTCAATCCATAATTCAAATTGTAATATACACTAGAAAAGGGATATTAAATTTGTCGTTATTGAGACAACCACGCCGCCTAGGATTTTGACGTCCAAATCTAAGCTTCTTCAACTAAATGTAATTACGGAGGAGGTTCAAGAGGTCTATAAATAGGTGCCCTACTTGGGCATGTTATCTGAACCATCCCAAAAATAGAAAATAAAAAAATATGTGTCATAAATGGAAATATAAAAACATTAAATGAAAATCGCAAGACATGCCTGGAATCGACTGTAAGCTTGGACACGACCTTTAAAGACGATAGTTTCTTCTGGGGCAGACCCTGAACCCTGTGATATTTGGAGACACCACCTTATTCCTCCCTGCATTGCAGTAGCGTGGTGTTTCTCCTCCTCTTCCTCTTCCCATCTGTTTTCATCCAAATGGGCATTGGAAGGCCCTTTCCCGCTCCCCTGTCCTTGGTAAGGGCCACCGACTGGTTTGATTTGGCAGGCATACAAATTTATTGATTTTATTTTTCCTCTCTTTCTATTTTTACATTTTCTCTTAATTTCCTTAAAAAGGATATATCTTTTTGTCCTTTTTTCTGGGTTGAGCTTAGGACCCGACCACCCATCATATATTATTGAATTGAAAAAAATGATCTATGCACATTGGAATGTGATCATTATTGTGGAGTTGACTGTAGCTTAAACTCTTTTAGGATAGTTTAATTTTTCTAAAAGTGGTTTTCATCTTTAATCTCTCTCATGATGTTTGAATTTGAGACGTGGTGGGGACTAAACTCCATTACACCTCATGGGTAAGAGGGAAAACCTATCATAATTCATAGAAGATTAATCTTGACCAGGTCCTAGAGTTGATTTTAGTATATTCTATAAGGTAGTTTTTACCATAGTCTACTTATTCTATGTTTTTGAGCTTTTCCTAACATATTTTTCAGCAAATTTTTCCTAAAATCCAATAGATATTTGTTAAAATTACAAACTTGATGTTAGATAAATGGAAGTTAATTAGTTTATCTTATTATAACATTATCTTGTGATTATTACTATTTTTTCTTGCATTTGATCTTTTATCATCAAGAATAATTCCAAACAAATAGAAAAGGACACAAGATGTAGTCATGCTACTAGGGGAAAAATCTACTCTTTGGGGAAAACCCAGTCAAATTTATTTCTTCAATAGGTTCAAGATGAGACACCCAATACCCTTATATTATAGGCTTCCTTCATCAAGTCATCCCTTCACTGTGTTAGCACTGACATCTCCATGACACCGATATCTCCTTTGTTTGCACCAAATCTTCTTCGTCATTACTTTGACCGAGATTTAGGTAGCACCATAGCACTTAGAATCATAACAACATAGCACCGAGCATCATAATGAGATAACATCATGTCACTGAATATGATGATTGAGGCATCAACGAGTTCTTGTAGCACCGAGTTGAGATAACACTAAATTTATTGAGGTAGCAATGAGTTCTTGTAGCACCAAGCTTATTTATCATAGCACCAAGAATAGAGGCATCATAACACAACATCATGTCACAACATCATGTTTTAGCATCATATTAACAAGTTAATGTACCACTGTCACACCACCAAGCATAGGGATCATTGTATCATAGAACCTGTCATCATACCACCAGGCCATTGCACCACAACAATTTCACCGAGCCTCTGTACTACTGTATCTTCACCGATCCTGTGATCCAAACATTAATTGTAGAGAGAAGTCTGAAATTTTGTGTGTGGAATGAGGAAGTTCAACTGGGTATTTATAGTGGTTCCTCCATAGAATGAGCTGACATGACAGTGTGAAGTGTTGTTTCTTAATTTGAGCCAAATTGAAGACTGATTGAGGCCTACTTAAGGAGGAATTTTTGATGACTTGTATCACTTGACTTGAAGGTTATATTTGGAGTATATTTTTCTGAAGAGACTGAGGAAGGTGACCTTGAATAAGATGACTTGATGGAGGATCCTTTTGACAACCTAATGTTACACGATTTCAAATCCCAAAAATTGGATCCGTTGAAATTTGTAACAACTAACCTAGAAGTCCATAATTGGGACCTTAATTTAAATATGAAACAAGCATGAAACCCATGCTTTAATAAGCAATTTAATAATAATAATAACTTCTTTTGACAAATACATTAATAATGAAGAATGAACCTAGTTACATTCTTCAACACTTCCTCTTAACTAGGGAGGTATTATTATATAAAAGAATTACATGGAAGATCTTACTTTATCTATGAAGAAGTTTAGGTAGCGCAATGCCATGGACTAGATTCCTCACTAGAGAAATATATCCATTTGGTCACTCTACAATTTAGGCACTGCAATGCCACAGACTACTCCTGACCAGGGAAATATATCTGAGTGGGACTAATATGGACTAAAGATTTTAACCACTCAAGGTACCATCAAGCTTACTTGCTAACTATAAACCTAGGGATCCAGGTTCGTAATGCAAGGTTAGAGCTCTATGATGAACACCACCCTCCCTACTTCGAGAACTATACATCAACACATAGTGCTAACCAGATGTACTCCTAAGAAATTCTTCACTCAAAAAGCCTCAACACACTTGATCCAACGGATCAAGGATAATAAATCTCTCCCAATCAAACTGATTGGTAACCAACATTCTATCACATCCTTCAAGAGATTCACTTATGCAAAGACAACCCCAATCAACAATAAAATTTCAAATACATAATCAAATGAAGCCTTCGGGGTTTTGATGTTTCTCTTCAATTAAACTCAGTAGGACTATTAGTTGAATATTTGAAGGAAGATTCCTTTCCCTACTTCTCATGTAGCAACATTTTCTCTAACATATTTTCTCCAATCAAGACTTATGTTGTGCCCTCCCTCTTAACTAGGGAGAGTTATGATGTATCCTCCCTCTTAAATAGGGATAGATCCTTCTTAATGAAGGGAGATTTAAATTTTCCTTTGTTGTTGGAGAATATTTCATGGCTTCCTTTCTTCTCATCATATTAACTTTTCTTATGGGCTTCTTCACCAATATGATGTACCTTCACAACTTAGATAACAAGTACAACCAATTCTATAGAAGCATGAAGTTAGTCATAACAAAAATTTATAATAACAGAAGCATTTAGACTTTGTATAATAAAAAAGAGACCATACTTCAATACTTCAACTATCTATCCCAGGTTTGACACAAACCCTAATATCAGCAACTCAATCAAGATGTCAGAATATTAGTTGTGTCATATAGTGATCCCTAGAAATAAGTCAAAAGAAAAAGTATCTAATATATTTCAGAGTTCATATGTATTAGAATCCCCACAAGGATCCTATAACCAATCAAAGTCAATCACATCTTAGTTATTAATATGACCAACTTCCACTAGATTTAGTTGCAAGCCCTATATTTTAGATTGAACATAAAAACATATCATGAATAACTTCCACTATGGTTTGATGTAAACCCTATATTTTCCATCTATAAATTCTCAACAAAATTATATTTATTCAGAAGAATACACATATTATAGAATTTAAGCATTACTAGGATTTAGTTATAAACCCTAGATTTTCAATCATCCTAGAACTTTCAAACTTCGACAAGAGATTGATTTTCAAACCCTAGAACTCATGATCTTTATAAATTTGATCAACACATATTTCTAGGAGATTAACATCATGCATAAGCACATCATATAATTAGAAAATATTTAACATGTCAGACATACATTTACTTAGACTAAGCTAAGAATTCAATCAAAGAAATATATACCTAGGGTTTCATTCCTAGGAATTTTCATAATAGGGATTTTTCTTGTAAACCTAACCAAAACCTAGGGTTTTAGTTCATTGTCAAAGCAAACCATTATTATATCAAAACTTCAAAGGTTCGAGATTTCAAACATAATAGTTTTAACCCTAGTAAGTTAGATCTTCCATGATCATATCAAAATCTCGAACACGACATTACTAATATATCAATTAGTACAAAAAGTTATTCATTAATGACCCTAGATAGATTTAGGGTTTCAAACTTTATAAACATACCCTTAGGCTATGGTTTTCTAGAGAACCTTTCATGGTTGTTTTCATGCAAATAATTAGAGATATGTAAGGTGGGTAGATTCATCATATGATGAATCACCCCAAACAAGAATCTTGTAAGTTTCAAGAGAGCTAAACATAACAAATGTTAGTAGTGTAGGTTTTACCAAAGAGAATTTATAGAGCGTTATAATTAAGACACACATTTGTTTCATGAAAAACCTTCTTGTTATGCCTTCCTTCATATTTATTGATCATTTAGTGAGTCATTTCCTAGAAGTGCGAGTCACAATCTACTATACCTACAACGCATACTTTCAAAAAAACTGTGATATGGAGAGTATAATTTGATATTTCAAGTTAGATATTTTATGCAACTACAAGGGATGGAATTATAAGATATCAAGGATCAATCTAATTAACAATAGGACATTTATTTTATGACTAGATTACTTTTTAGATCTTAGGGAACACATATCAAAATTATAACATATATGCTATCTACGGATCACAAAATGGACTAGCTATAAGAATTATTAGATGTAATGAAAATCTAGAAATTCATACGTACAATGTATTTACATACCTTTGATTCATAGCTTGTTGAACTTTTTGTAATACTTACTTGATTGTCTTAAGTTGATTTCTTGTCTCAAACCTTTGATGGATCTCCATAGGGTGTAGACTGGACATGCTTGTATGCCACTTCCTTCGACTTTTATTAATTGAGTCTGAATTATAACTATGGTGGCATCACTGAAGTATCACCGAGTTGGGATTACTGTGATTATGTAGTGGTACTGAATTGAGATAATTTAATAACATTGAACATAGGTAGATTTAATACTATATTGATATTGCGACCTAGGTGTCACCCTTCTTGATATAGGGACACAAATTGTAAATATTATGGAGGTGTCATATCTGTGACAACAACAAAGATTTAATTCCTATGGTGATACTGGAATTTTGTTCCTGTGATAGTACCAAATTTTTGTGACTTATTTCTGAATTGTGGTTAAGATCACCCCAAGTTTGTTGAACTGTGGTAGTTCCAAACTTTGTCATGGAAACCCTTTTATGTGATTGAACCACATATTTATCATTTTACAAGTATGAATACCTCAATATGTATTGGAGAAGATCAAAATTGTGTCACTTTGATGAGACTATCCTTTTGAAGGAGATCTGAACCGTGATGTCTTTAATATGGTGAATAAAATAGATCACTTAGATTTTATATTAATCCTTTCAAGAAATTTCAGAGTATTCGGTCCAGTAATATCCTAGGGATCTTGGTCTTGATGCAAATAGATTATAGCTTCAAAGATGTATGAGAGTTTCTTCAAATTTCCTTTTAACCTTTGACCATAGCTCTGAAACCATGTTAGAGAAATGGAAGTTAATTAGTTTCTATTATCATGAAATTATCTCCAGATTATTATTATGTGTTATTGGGGTTTTATCTTTTATCATCAAGATTAATGCCAAAAAATAGAAAAGGACACAAGATGTAGGCACAGTGCCAGAGAAAAACCCCACTCTTTGGGGAAAACCTAGTCAAAATTATTTCTTCAATCGGTTCAAGATGAGACGAACAAGACCCTTAGATTATAGGCTTCCTCCATCAAGTCATCCCTTCACTGTGTTGGCATCAATATCTCCATGACACTGAGATCTCCTTTGCTTGCACCAACACTTCATCCTCGTTACTTTGACTGAGATTGAGGTAGCACCATAGAACTGATCATCATAATAACATAACACCGAGCATCATAATGATATAACATCATATCACTCAATATCATGACTGAGATATCAACGAGTTCTTGTAGCACCGATTTGAGATAACACTGAATTTACTGAGGCACCAATAAGTTCTTGTAGCACCAAGTTTATGTATCATAGCACCGATAATAGAGACATCATAACACAACATCATGTCACAACATAGCACCGAGAATAACATCATTTCACAACATCATGTTTTAGCATCACATCATCAAGTTAATGTACCACTGTCACACCACTGAGCATAGGGATAATTGTATCATAGAACATGTCATCATACCACTGAGCCATTACATCACAACAATTTCACCGAGCCTATGTACTATTGTACCTTCATGGAGAATGTGATCCAAACCTTAATTTCAGAGAGAAGTATGAAATTTTATGTGTGAAATGTGAAACTTCAATTGGGTATTTATAGTGGTTCCTCCATAGAATGAGTCGACATGATAGTGTGAAGTGTTGTGTCTTAATTTGAGCTGACTTGAAGACTGATTGATGCCAACTTAAGGAGTTAGTTTTGATGACTTGTATCACTTGACTTGAGGGATATATTTGAAGTAGATTTTGCTGAAGAGACTGAGGATGATGACCTTGAAGAATATGACTTGATGGAGCAGCCTTTTGACAACCTAATGTTACCTGATTTAAAAGCCCAAAAATTATATCAATTTAAATTTGTAACAACTAACCTAGAAGTCCACAATTGGGACCTTAATCTAAATATGACCCAATCATGAAATCCATGTTTTAATAAGTCCTATAATAATAATAATAATAAATTATTTTGACAAATACATTAATAATGAAGACCGAACCTAGTTACATCCTTCAACACTTGAGTTGTGTAATCTACATAACCTAGGTGCTCTAAGGGATTTTCAAGGTGTTGAATATGTTTATGTATTTAAAAACACATTTTAAACAACTAAATATCACAATCTCACCCACAATTGTATCGATGGATTCCGACCAAAAAAGCAAAACATATAATAGCTAGGCGATGTTGTAGTTTTCTATTATAACAATAGCTCTAGAAAAAGGTAATAAGGTCCACATGATCCTTCTACGGGTTACTAACCTTGACAACAAAGAGTTAAAAGTATGACATTACTTTAATTTTCCACGAATCCACAAAATTCGGCTTAAAAGCGAGTGTTTTCAATGTTTGTTAAGCTAGATAATGAAGCTACAAATAGGAATACCCGCGACATTGATCGGTGGTGATTAGCCAAGGAAATAAATAGGTAATGAATTCTCACTATTGTTGTGTTGTTAAATATTTTATATTTGTATTGTAGTGTCAATCAAGTTCCCAACAATCTAAGAAATAATATATTAAAATATTACATGCGTTCTTCAATACAAATATTTGATCATTTCTTACCCCAAGAACTCCATTTCCATCCCAACAATAAAGACTTCAAATTCCATAGTTAGTAGAAATTGAAATTAAAATGTTTCAATTAATTGTAAAACTCGAAGACACAAATCAAATCCCACTCCCATGTCCTTCTACAAACAGGTAATATTGTAATAACTTTTGTTTCTATAGGATTATCAGTTGGGGTTTCTTTTGTATTGTCATTCATGGCTAATTCATCAAGGGGGGGATAAACCCCCTCCTCAATCAAATTGTCTCAAGAGTTTGTAGGAATGTTGGATTAGCCAACAATCCCTCCCAAAGTCCCCATCATTTGAACCCTTTTCAAAGCTCAACTGGAGATAATGGATATTCTCGTCACTCAAAGAATCCATTGCTTGGAGCATTCTAGCAAAACAAAATTCAAGGGTGTTTCCTACCAAATAAAGTGAAAGATACTAAGTATGAGATCAAATATAACAAGCTTGCAGAATACATCCAATATATGTATGATCATGTTATGATCTGCAAGAACGTTGGATTATGGCCCTTTGAAAAGTCCCTAATCAGTTAGATCCAAAATAAATCATAACCTCAAGGGACAAATATATATGGGGCTAGGAACAAAAGGGTTTTTTACAGTGATTTTTTCCAACTTGGAAGATATAATGAGGGTTTTTGAAGGAGGGCCTTACTTTCTTAAGAATTTTGGGCTCTTCACGCGATTTTGGAAAGAGTAGTATAATCCTGAGAAGGAAGACTTCCTTGTTCGATTCTGTTATCTTCCAAAATAATATTGAGGGGAAGAAATGTTTGAAGGCATTGGAAATGCCATTGGTAGCATTGTAAAGGTTTATAAGGAAACTAATAAAGGGAGACACACATCCTATGCAATGATCTATGTCTAGATGAATATTTCGCAACATTTTCCAACTTCAATAAAAATTTATTATCAAGACAATATTTGGAAATAAACACTAGATTATGACAATGTCCCATTTAGATGTAGATATTTTCATGAATATGTGCATATGTTTAGACACTGACATCTAATTGCAAAGGATTTATTAGCACACCAATCAAATCATAAATATCAAGAGGGTTTGGGAAAATACCCCTAAAGGACAAGTAATTTGAGACCTTAGGGAGCTATAAATTCTAGTCAGAACCCCATATTTGAAAATAAGTTTACGTCTCTCTACTCTAGTGCAAGAACTTAATCAATTAATCCTATAGTCAACTACTAGAGACATTCCCAAGTCTTTGTTTCCCCTGACAAAGCCTGATAAAAAGAATCCAAAAGGTAATCAACAAAATTATTTGCCAAAGGAGCCAACTATCTCAATAATGGAAGAGGATGAGAATGAAGACCTCCTATAAGACATGGATTTGGATGTTCCATGCATGATTTCTTTGGCAAAGGCCTGCCTCAATAATATCCACAATCCATGCTAGACCATCAAATACATAATTTCCAATCTAGTTCGAGTTCTTCAAATTCCCATTTAGGAGTTCATATGAAAATTTCAAAAATACCCCCAAGATGGTCAAGGAGTATAAAAAAAAGGGGTGCAAGAACATCTAGGCCTTAGTACAAGAATATGGAGAAAACTTAGTCAACTACAGGATGGTCATGCCAATATTGGAGGCATTTCTCCTTCTCAACCCAAAAAGCTTGAAGTTTTCATCCTAAATCTTCAAAGCATAAGTATGTTCTTTGTTGTAATTACTGTATTTGTTAGTCTCTGATTGTTTGATGTTGATTATTAGATTTCCCAACATATTTAGTTGATATTCTAAGATTTGTAGTCCTTTTATGATAAAAAAAAAATTATATACTTTGAAACGTGAGGCTGCATGTAATTTTTCTCTAATTAATGAAAGGCTTTTCTAATTCACAAAATTATTTTTGGAAAAATTGAAATTATTACACAAAAATTGCATAAATTGGAAATATTGAAAAGTCACTAAGGAAATAATAGAAGTTAATGATTAACTCATCACCATACACCATGGTCTTCAACAAGGACTAATAAAGACACATTTTCTCCTAAAGAATGGATATACTTTATACACCATCTCGAGCATGATAAAAATCTAGGTGGTTTGCAAGGATTGTAAAAATACTATTAAGATAAAGATTAACTAAAATGACATGTGATATAATATTATATGGGGTTGTGTTATGTTTTTGGTTGGGTATTTATCCTCATTGTTGGGACTTGTTTCTCATCCTCTTGCATTATAAAATGATTCCTACTAACCATCAACACTTACATGAAGACTTAGTCAAATGCCTCTTTTTCTCCATGGGGTATTTTGTCTCAAAGATGATGCCCAATAAGGAAACTAATCAATCATTAAGTGGAAATTCCCCCTTATGGGAGGTTTCCTCTCCACCTATAAATTATATAACCTGGTTTAACGACATTCCATGACAATGTTTAGTTCTAAAAGTTCCTCTCTTTGAGGATCAATCACAAAGAAGATTGTTTCCTTCAAATATTCACTCTTCCATTTAGAAAACCCCTCCTCATAATTATTTTGTATTATGAAATGCATAGATGAAGAGGAATAACAAACATTTCATGAATTCATCAAGGTATAAGAATTAAGGGAAAGAATAAGAATTAAGGGAAGGTGAAGAAGAAGTTAGGAAAACATGTTTTGATGATAAGAACAACTGTATTTTTAATTCCCCTCCACATGAAAATAATATTTGGTAAATTACAACCCTTTCCAAAGTTTTTCCCTTTTTAATGAACCATTTAATGATTTGGAAAGGGAAAGGTTTGTAAAAAGGTTAATGGTTTCCCCCTTATTTCATGAAGAACAAGATCAACCTAGTGGGTCCAATAATGAAGAACATTTTGATGAGAGAATAGAAAATGAAAGTCTTCAAGTTCTAAAAAATGATGGCTTGATGATTTATACCCCTCTTTGAAATTTTGATCCTTATGATCCATCCCTTGATAATTTCAAAAGTGTGGACTTTGAAAAACAATTGATAGAATTTCCCTCATCCCATAAAGAATATGATAACCTCGATGTTGGAAGCATTGCTAACTTATTCCACATTAAAAAATACAAATAAATGCTCATATTTAACCTATTAACAATCTTGATCATGGGGATAAAAATGATATTAGTAAATTTGGGCACTATGAAGAGTTTAACTTGGAAAAAAAATGTTGAAAAATATAATGGTTCAAGTCATGAATAACATGTAGTAAATTGTTCCCCGTTGCATGAAAGGGTTAGGTTTATAGGGGTTGTCATATATATATATATAGCATTCATTGTCTTATGTTCTAGAAGGCATAAATTTGAGTCATGAGTGTGTTAGATGATCCAAAATAAATTTTATCATAGGTTATAGTGTTTGAATAAAATAATTATTAATTTAAGATATTAAATTAATAATTATTATTCTAGAATATTTGATAAATCTTTGAGATATTTAGAAATAGAAATTTGTTATTAAAAATTAGGACTCTAGAAAAGAGTCGTTTCCTAGGCTCTAAGTTAGGAGTGAAGTTAGTAGAGTGGTTAGAAGCTCATTTATTGTAAATGGACACTTTTTTATTTTCCAAGTGATCCATAACTAGATTAAGTTAGAACATAGAGCTTATAAATAGGTTAGTTTCCTATTTTCATTGTAGTGTGTAATGAGAGAATGTGACAGTGTGAGTTTACGTGTGTAAACTCCTGCAATTTGCCATGTAATCTTTTTGCTTGATCAATAAAGTTGTGTGTCTAAGGAAACTTCTACACTTTCATGTGGTATGAGAGCCACGGTAATGCTGTGAGGAGGAGATTCCAGCTCTATCAGGTCGTGGAAAACTCAACTCCATTGAAGTGATCAGCAAAAGATTGGTATGAAATCTGTCAATTTTTTTTATTGATTTTAGATCTGTAAATTCTAAAATCATTTTTTAAAAAGAGCAGATGCGTTTCTGTTTCAAATTGTTTGAGTGAAGTAAAAAAAGGGAAAAGCGCTGTATAATTCTGCATTTACATTTTAAAAGCATTTTCATGAAACATCGATTATGAAAACATCGGTTCTGCACTTTCTTGTAAGTGGATTCTGCATTACATATAAATCGATTGAAGTGGATTATGCATTCTGGCATCGATTCTGGCATAGAACCAGCATTAATTTGTGGCATGAACATCGATTCTGGCATAGAACCAACGTTAATTTGTGGCATGAACATCGATTCTACATATTGTAATCCAGCGTTAATGAACATCGATTCTGCATTACATATAAATTGATTTTTATGTGCTGTATAATTCTGGCATAACCCTGCATTTTGGCATCGATTTATATGTGGTTTGTAAGTGGATTGTAAAAGCGTTTGAAGTGGATTTTGCATTGTAAAAGCATTTACCATATTAAGAACCATCGTTTAAGACCCAGCGTTTACCAGAGTTTACCACCAAATTGATTTTATATTAAGAACCAGCATTTACCATCGATTCTGCTTCCAGCATTAAGAACCAACATCGATTCAACGTTTTTGTGGCATCAATTTTGCACTTGTTTGTGGCATCGATTCAGCGTTTTTGTGGCATCATTTCTGCACTTGGTTGTGGCATCGATTCTGCACTTTCACATTTTAAAAACCAACGAGATTTTCTTGGCGTATTTCAGTCTTTATACAGAGAATTGTGATGTATTGATCAATGCTGCAGGGGGTAAAGTGATAGCGGTAAGCGGCTTGCGCGGAGGATACTCCAAGAGAGCGTATGTGACATTCTTGGCTGGAGCGGGAGACTATGTGAAGGGTGTTGTTGGTCTTGTAAAAGGCCTCCCTAAAACAGGCATATTTTTTATGTAATGTTTTTGTAATTTTTTTTTTTGGAAGCAAAGTAATGTTTTTGTAATGGAGTGATAAGGCATATTTTTTAAGGTTATTGTAATATTTTGGAATAATAAGGAAATTTGTGCTTTGTAATTTGTTTATGGAGTGATAGTGTGACTCAAAGTAATTTTACTTTGAGGGGGGGTAATTTTTTTTTTTTATCAGATTGTGCAAGAGCACTATTGTAAAAGTCAAATTTTGAAAGTTGCCTTGTAAATATTTGAGAAATTGACTAGAGCCAAGTGCAAAGCTCAGTCAATTTTCTCCTGTTTTGATGACTATTCGAGGGTCAAGGCCAAGCCCCGATAGTTCATTTTTTGCGTCGTGTGTTGCTGTTGTGTTGCACATCTTGATATTTTTTTGGAGCTTGATTTGTGGTGTGAAGTCTTAACACTACAATGTCTAAGTTGATTAATTTCTTTTCTGATTCCGACAAACTTGAAGGCTCAAAATCTTACAAAACATGGCAACGCCTCATCGAAAGCACTCTTGTTTATAATGAACTATGGCATGATATTTGTGATGGAGATGTAAAGCCAAATAAACCTACAGATGCAGCTGCACTAGCAAAATGGGAAGTTAAAAATGCCAAAGCATTAGCTCGCATTAAATCCTTTGTCAATGATGAAATGTATGTCCATATCGAAAATGCTAAAGATGCTTGGTCTGCTTTGAGAAATTTTAAAGAGTTGTTTGATACTCAGCCTCAATCAAAACGAGTTGACTTACAATTAAAATTGTTGCATCAAAAATTGACTGAAGAAGGAGATATTCTTGAATACATCTCCAGACTTAAGAATATTAAGAAGGAAATTGTTAATGTTGGTTTTCAAGCAGTTGATGATAGTTTTATGGTCACAATTTTAATTGTTGGGCTTCCTTCTTCCTACACAAATTTTTTGGAAACTCTACAGCTAACTGGAAAGTTAGAAAAGCTAAAGTTTGATGAGCTTTGCGAAATGTTGACTCAACGTGATAAACCTTTTGGGAAGAAAAAGAAAGTTGGTGAAGATGTTTTTCTCACAGAAGCCAGTACTAGCAACTCCTCAGCTGACAATTCCAAAAACAAAGGCAAAGGTAATTTTAATCAAAATCAAGCAGCGCAAGGTCGTGGTCGCAGTCAACACAGAGGAAACAAATCCAACAGAGGCTCCAATTCAGGCAGAAACAATTCTCAAGGTAGAGGTAATAATAAAAAAAAAGGCACATGATAGAATCTAGGGAGAGGACAATCTCAAAACAGAGGACAAAGCAGAGGTTGAAGACAGTCTCAAGGCAGAGGACAGTCTCAAGGAAGAGGCACTGATTTGAGTCAAATTGTTTGCAGGCGATGTAACAGAGTTGGTCACTATGCTTCAGATTGTCACACATCTATCAATAAAATTTCTAAGTTTCAACAACCTTCAACACAATTTTCAAATGATCAAGATCAAGATGATAATGACTCAGAATATGTCTTCACTTCTTCACCAGCAATCCAAATTTCCTCTTATATTAAGAGTGATTATGAAGATGCTTGGATTTTGGATTCAGGAGCGACTCAGCACATGACCTGTAGACGAGATTTATTTTGGAATTTTCAAGAGTGCCATATTAATTCCATCTTTGTAGCTGATGATACAAAACATACGCCTTATGGAAAAGGTGCAGTAAAAGTTTTTCTCCCTGACATTGGAGAAAAATTGATTTCCAATGTGTGGTATGTACCCACCTTTAAGAAAAATTTGTTGTCTTTGGTCATCATTCGACAAGAAGGACATCAAATAATTATGGAAGATGGCTTATCTAAGATTAATTCAGTCAAACAAAACTTCCAAACAGTGATGACAGGATATGAAGACGGAAAACTGTTAAGGATGAAAGGAACAGTTATTCCAAGGCATTCTGATTTTGTAGGGGCAGTTACTACAGGAATTTCACCTATAAGATTATGGCATGTAAGATATGGACATTTGAATTTTGATAGTCTTTCTCAATTGCAGAAATAAGGGATGGTTAAAGGACTTCCAACTTTCAAAAAGGAAAATGCAAAATGTGAAGCCTGCATTTATGGCAAATAGAGTCAAGAAAGTTTTCCAACAAGTACATGGCGCGCAAACAGACTGTTGCAACTAGTTCACAGTGATGTGTGTGGTCCACTACAAACTTCATTAGGTGGTTGCAAATATTTCTTGCTATTTATTGATGATTTCAGTAGAATGACTTGGGTTTACTTCTTGAAAAACAAGTCATAAGCATTTGAGAAATTTAAAATTTTTCGACAACTTGTTGAAAATGAGGTCAAAGAAAAGATAGGTACTCTTAGGACAGATAATGGGGGAGAATTCAATTCAAATGAATTCAAAAATTATTGCAGTGAAAATGGCATTAGAAGGAATCTTACAAATGTTTACACTCCTCAGCAAAATGGAGTCGTAGAAAGGATGAATCACACATTGTTAGGCATGGCGAGATCCATGTTAACTTTCAAAGGGTTACGTCCAACATATTGGGCAGAAGCAATCCATACATCTGTCTATCTAAGAAACATATCTCCAACTGCTTCATTAGAAGGAATCACCCCTTATGAAGCTTGGTTTGGTTTCAAACCTAAAGTTAAACATCTTTGAGTTTTTGGATCCATTTGTTATGCTTTAGTTCCCAAAGAAAAGCGAACTAAGCTTGATTCAAGAAGTTTGAAATGCACAATGATTGGATATTCAGATGAAAAGAAAGGGTATCATCTTTTGACCAATGGAAAATTTATTGTGAGAAGGGATGTCATTTTTGATGAAACAGAGAGTAAGAGTGCTGAAGAAATCGAAAGTCTTCTTCACAAGTTAGAAACTAAGGGCAATAAAAGGAAAGGAAATATGCAAAGTCAACCAACTTCACCAAATTGGTATGAACTTGATTTTCCTTCCTCTGAAGATGAGTCATCCAGTCCATCTACTTCAACAAAATCCTCTAGCTCTTCTAGCAATTCATCAGCGTCTCCAAGCAGCATCAGTTCTTCTGACAGTGATTCTCCAGATTCACCACCTGAACGACGAACATTAGTTTACATTAATCCCCTTTACAATGATGGAGACTTCTCAGAACCTCAAACAAGTGAGCAACAACTTCCAAAATGGGCAGTTCAACTATTGAAAGATGTAAGGCCTAATGAAAAAAACAAAACAGGAACAAGGGCATAAAAACGAAATGAAGGCAATTTTGCTTTGATAGCAAATGATTTTACTGAACCTTCTTCTTTTCAAGAGGCAGTAAAACATAAAGCATGGCAACAAGCAATGGTTGATGAATATCAGGCAGTTCAAGACAACAACACTTGGCAACTTGTTGATTGTCCTCAGCATGTTAAACCTATTGGATGCAAATGGGTTTATCGAATTAAGTACAAGAAAAATGGTGATATTGACAAGTATAAAGCACGAATTGTTGCTAAAGGTTTTGCGCAGCAGGAAGGGATCGATTATGAGGAGACCTTTGCTCCCACAGCTAAATGGAACACCATCCGCCTCACACTTGCCTTAGCAGCTCAGAAAGGGTGGAAAGTTCATCAAATGGATGTGAAAAGTGCTTTTCTCAACGGGGACTTACAGGAAGATGTATATATGACACAACCACCAGGGTTTGAAGTTGAAGGGCAAGAACATAAAGTCTGCAAATTAATCAAGGCTTTATATGGATTAAAACAAGCTCCCCGCGCTTGGTATGCCAAAATGGATGAATACCTTCGCAAAGTTGGTTTTCATCGCAGTGAATTTGATGATACTTTGTATGTGTGCCAACAGGGAAAATATCTGGTTATTCTCATTATGTATGTTGATGATTTGATCATTACAGGAAACAATGATGATCACATTGAACAGGTGAAAATGGAGTTCCATGCAGGTTTTAAGATGACAGATTTGGGACTACTTCACTACTATCTTGGAGTTGAAGTATTCCAACGTCCACATTAGATCTTCATTTCCCAGAGTAAATATGCAGCAGAAATTCTTCAGCGATTTGGAATGCAGGATTGTAAGCTTGTCCTTACCCCTATGGAAAAAAACTTAAAACTTTCAAAATTTGAAGGGGGGAAAAAGTGGACAGCACGACTTACAGACAGTTGATTGGCAGCTTGATTTATTTGACAACCACTCATCCTGATATATCTTATGCAGTCAGTATTCTTTCACGTTTTATGCAGGAACCATTAGACAGCAACTGGAATGCAGCTAAAAGAGTTCTTCGATATATGTAAGGAACAAAATATTTTGGTCTTCTTTACAAAAAGACTAAAATTTTTGTACTTGGTGGATTTTCAGATGCCGACTTTGCTGGCAGTATTGATGACAGAGCATCAACCTCAGGTTAATTAATGAACATGGGGTCAGCTGCAATTTCCTGGAGTTGCAAGAAGCAAACTACAGTGGCCACTTCTTCAGCAGAAGCAGAGTATATTTCAACATGGGAAGCATCATGTGAGATTGTTTGGTTACGTCGAGTTCTACAGGACTTGGGAATTCCTCCAGCAGAAGCTACTTCATTATTCATCGACAATCAATCAACAATAAAGCTTGCCAAGAATCTAGTTTTTCATTCAAAGACAAAGCATGTGGACACCAAGTATCATCATATCAGATCTCTCATTGCAAAGGATGTCATCAAGCCAATGTTTTTCCCTTCAGAAGATCAGACCTCCGACATTTTCACAAAACCTCTTGGCATAATAAAGTTTACTAAGTTCAGGGATGAGCTTGGTATCTGTTGTAATGTATCTTTGGATCATAGGGGGGAATGTTAGATGATCCAAAATAAATTTTATCATAGGTTATAGTGTTTGAATAAAATAATTATTAATTTAAGATATTAAATTAATAATTATTATTCTAGAATATTTAATAAATCTTTGAGATATTTAGAAATAGAAATTTGTTATTAAAAATTCGGACTCTAGAAAAGATTCGTTTCCTAGGCTCTAAGTTAGGAGTGAAGTTAGTAGAGTGGTTAGAAGCTCATTTATTGTAAATGGACACTTGTTTATTTTCCAAGTGATCCATAACTAGATTAAGTTAGAACATAGAGCTTATAAATAGGTTAGTTTCCTATTTTCATTGTAGTGTGTAATGAGAGAATGTGACAGTGTGAGTTTACGTGTGTAAACTCCTGCAATTTGCTATGTAATATTTTTGCTTGATCAATAAAGTTGTGTGTCTAAGGACACTTCTGCACTTTCAGAGTGTTCTCATTCTCCCATTCTTACCCTTACCTCAACAATATTCATATGGATTTTAATTGGAACCACACTCAAACACCCTTCGTGTTAACAATTTTACAAATGAAATCAATGGATTGATTCACTTCAATGATGAAAAAAATATGTACATCGACATTATTAACCTTTAGATGGATAAAGTTTGTGAAAGTGATGCCCAACCTTGGAATAATTTGGGCATCATGCTTCAAGATTATGACCATTCCTTGTCACTAGGCATAGGAGTGGTAGAGATTCCACCTTAGGCTTATATGATATTCAATACATCCCTCTTTTGGTTCATAACCAAACACAAAGGCCCATCATCAATTTGTTGATGACATTATCAATTGGTTGCACTAGATTTATGACTTCACCTAGCAACTTTAGTCCCTTGTTCTCCATATGGTTATGAAAGAATAAGCTCTTATAGGAGTAGTATAGGATTTGTTTGACTTCTTCCCTTGCATTTGTTTCTTGTTATCAAATGTTACTTTTATTTCATGTATTGTATACTACCTTGATTTCTTGCACTTGATTTGCATTAGAATTTTTTTTTTTTTCAAGCATTTTCCTTAGAATCACTACATGTTTTCTTTACATGCTTTCATTAGACTTCGGAAATTTGTATTCCTACAAAGTTATGGGTTTTATGCAATTATTTTTACCAGGTGGAACATTATCCCTATTCATCTTTTATTAATGAATCAAACAAGTTTGGATGTGTGTAGGTCATGAATTAGATGACAAGATGGAGTCATTGTATACTCTTATTCTAAGAGTGGATGTCCCTAGGTAGGAGCTAGATGTTGCCCCTTCAAGGGAAAATTTTTTCAAGAGACACTCTCGTGAGTGTGGTATTGCTATTTGCTTAAGTCTCTTGGTAATATTCTATAAACTTCAACTTACTCTGCTAGTTTTTTCCTTCAAATACATGATGGTGTTGCCTCACATCACTCTTCGACCATAATATGTCATCTCTTCTCTTACACCTAGGATGACACATGCACTTGTATATGGTACATTGCTTTCATTTCACAAGGCCATGGAATTGTAGTTTAGATTGTTTACTTCACTTATTGTGCTATGTTCTCATGTATGGATTTGATACATAGACATGATGTTATAACTTCCAAGATAAGAGTAAATGTAACCAGCTGTTACACAGCAATTTGTCACCATCCCTGCAATTCCTCGTCCCGCACATTGGAGGGCTTATTCCATGACCTGTGAGCAGTGACATGATCTGAAAACACTTTCATGGCATTCCCCTAGACATGGACTTTCATCCCCCTTAAGACAACTCCTTGTAAAAAACCCTAAAAATAGCCTTTTCATCCTTTGCGCGACTAGCCAGTGTTATACCCGTGCCAATGGGGGAAATACTTTAAAGAGGGCGCGCTAATTGGCGCTCTGTCCTAGTTAAGCACCCGCACCAATCTGCTTATGGAAATTTTTTTAAATAAGGAGGCGAAGTTTCGATTACAACAACTTCGTGGATGAGTCATCAGGAGTGGTTTCGACTGAATAACCACGACCTTCCTCCTTTGGCCTCTTGTTTCCACCTTATGGGGAACCTCCCAAGGGATAAGGCCTCCCTTCCACTATTGTAGGGATCCCAACCTCCTCCTCTCCTCTATAAATATAGCCTTCATCCATTGATGAAGGGGTCAATAAATTAAGGGCCGAATGGTTTAATCTCCAAGAGCCTTCATAGCCTAAAGAATGCTACAAGAGCTTTGATAGTCCTCATAGTGCCAAATCCATAGCAAGGAGATTGACGATCGAAGAGAGAGGCTTGTCCCCATTCATGACAAGCTTTACTGAGATGTATTCCGCTGACAACCTGCCGAAGGAAGGTTCAGCGTCAGAGCCTGGTTGTATTTTCCTTTGTATGAATTAATGATAAGTGACTTTGGTTATGGTTCCACTCGTATTATTCATTATGATCATGAGTTGTGTCTTCTCTGACTGATACATAATTGCATATATCGGGTTTTACGCTTGTGTTTGTCGTGTTTCTTGTGTGTGTAGGTGTTCGATCGTGGTGAGCGAGAGATTGTGATCCTGGCCGGAGCAAGGGAAATCTGAAAGCGTCATCTTTCTACAAATGAGCGTGTTGGAATTCGAGGTAGGCCTTCTTCACAAGTTGGTTTATTGCAATTAGGAACTTACACCTTAGCGTGATACAATTGTTGCTAGACCCGATCTGGGCTAGTAGGGATCGCCTCTGTCCGCAGAGGGGATTTACCTCTACAACACTAGCATAGATCCATCTTAACTCCAGATCTACCAAGTGCTAAGAGGGATTAGTTCTTTCAATATGTAAACCTCCTTTTGAGTGCAAAAATTAATGAAAAGTTTGCACCTTATTTGATATCTCTCAAAGGGTTGATGGATCTGAAGTTAAGATGTATATATTTATATAAATTTCACAATATTATTATTTTTAATTTTATTAAAACCCTAACAACACATATAACCTTGACAACACATATAATTACATATATATGCAATATAATTTTGACATATTTTATAATTTTTCAAATTCGTATATATATATATATATATATATATATATATATATATATATATATATATATATATATATATAGAGAGAGAGAGAGAGAGAGAGAGAGAGAGAGAGTTAGTTATTGCGCCAAGAGACGCTCTCCAACCCAGTATGGAAGAGATGTTGTAAGATTATGTTATAGTATGTGATGTTATGTTATGTTATTTAAACATTTTTACTCGGTCAAATTACATAACAATAAAAATGAAAATAAAATACAATTAAATAAATAAATAAAATATAAAAATAAGATTATTAATTATAATTATTAATTAAAATATTTTAACTAGTTAAATTACATAAAATTAAAAATAAAATAAAATAAAATAAATTTATATTATAATGATCAATTATGAATAATTAAACTAGTCTAGATCCATCTTAACTCTAGATTTATCAAGATAATTGAGGGATATAATCTCTTAATTAAGTTTAAATATGAATCTTTATTTTAATTCAAATGATCAAACGAATCTTAAATTATAGCTATTATTTATATGTTATATATATGTCACATTTTATATTTAACAATATGTTTATTCCTCTATTAATTAATTTTATTAAGTTGTTATATGTATTAATTATATGATATGAAATATCATGGTTAAGAATCATCATTATTTTTATTTATTTATGATTTTTTTCTTGGAAAAAATAGTTTGTAGATTTATCACTAAAAAAATAATTATAGTGTAACAATTTGAATTCAATATTTTTATTTATTTATTATTTTGTAATTACCTTTTTAACTAAGCCGACATCATTTTTATTTATTTATTTATTGTTTTATTTTATGGACACTACAACATCTTCCCCATACAGAATTGTTCAATGCCTCTCGGCACAATAAACACTAAAGCGTGAGACAATAACACTTCATAACATCAACATTTTTATTATTTAATTCGTCATACCATGGTGAACATGCATTTCCTTTAGAAGTGTTGTTAGGTTATACTAATAGTGACCAAGTTGAGGTAGTGTGTTCCATATTCCCAAATTACAAAGAGTTTTTGTTTTATTTGAACACATACTATATTTGTAATCATATAAATGTATTGATAGATAAAATGATGAATATTACAATGAGACCCCATTATAAATACCTAGGCAAACTGCATTTTCACCAATCTTTGTGTCTTTTAGACCCCATTATAAATACCTAGGCAAACTGCATTTTCACCAATCTTTGTGTCTTTTCAATAAGACACATTTGTCACTAACTAATTAACTAACATTTATGATATTTTATTATGATTATAGCATTGTCACCCTCAGGCACATCTATGTGGTCAAAAAAAGTTTAAATATTTTTATGGGTTTGACTTTTTGGTTCCGGTCCCCCTTTGTGATTTTTGGATTTCCCCCTCCGATTCTGGTTCTAGATTATGGTATTTTAGATTCATATGTGGTTCTTATAACTTTGTAGGCGTGTCTGCATTCCTTCTACTAAACGACTCTGGCGAGGGAAGAATTACATATAAGAGAAGTGACGCAGGCGCAAGTTGTGGCAAAAAAATATGAAATAAGTGAATCTAGTTCATGAAAGCCAAAATTATTCACCGCCAGACCCCTGACATTGAAAATTCAAAATGAAATATATAGAACTTGAAGAATCAAGATCTAATCCAGACTTTAAATTGGAACATACACTAGAAAAGGAATATTAAATTTGTCACCTTTGAGACAGCCAAGCCGCACAAGATTTTGACGTGCGAAGCAAAGCTTACTCAACTAAATTTATTTACAAAGGAGGTTCAAACGGTTTGTAAATTTGTGCCCTAATTGGGCTAGTTATTAGAATCATCCCAAAAATAGAAAAGAAAAACAGACGTGTTGTAAAATGATAGATCGAAACATTAAATGAAAATCGCAAGACATGTTTGTAATCGACTGTAAGCCTCGACAAGGCTTTCGAAGACAATAGTTTCTTCCGGGGCAGACCCTGAACCCTCTGATATTTTGAGACACCACCTTATTCCTCCTAGAGTTACAAGAGCGTGGTGTTTCTCATCTTCCTCTGCCCGTCTATTTTCATCCAAATGGGCATTGGAAGGCCTTTTCCTACTCCCTTGTCCCTGGGAAGGGCCACCGACTGGTTTGATTTGGCAGCCAGACAACTTTATTGATGATATCTCTTTCTATTTTTATGTTTTCTCTTAATTTCCTTAAAAAAAGGTGTATCTTTCTGTCCATTTTTCTGGACTGAGCTTAGGACCCAACCAACTCATATTTTTTTTTGATACGATCTAAGCACATTGGAATGTGATCCCCCTCATTAAGCTTAGATAACTTTGGGATACTTTAATTTCCCCAAAAGTGGTTTTTATCCTTAACCTCTCCGGTTACGTTTAAATTTGAGACCTTGTAAGGACTAAACCCCAATACATCTCACGTGTAAGAGGGAAAACCTATCATAATTCATAGAAGGTTTAAAGAGAATCCCTAATCCATGAATATTGCATCTTCAAGCCAATTAACAAAATACACCCATGCATTCCACTTGAAATATCTATATCCAACGTCATCTATATTCACTAAACCATGCATGGTCTAATTTATCTTGGCTAGGTCCTAGTGTTGATTTTAGTAGATTTTAGATGGTAGTTTTCACCATAGTCTGATTATTTTATGGTTTATATATTTTCCAAACACATTTTTTAGCAATTTTTTCCTAAAATACAATAGATATTTGTTAAAATTACAAGTTTGAGTTATGTAATCTGCATAATTCAGGTGCTCCAAGGTTTTTTCAAGGCGTTGAATCCGTTTATGTAGCCAAAAACGCATTTTAAACAACCAAATCAGAATCTCACCTACAATTGTATCGATAGATTCCAACCAAAAAACAAAACGTATTATAGTTAGAAAATATTCTAGTTTTATATTATAACAATAACTCCTAGAAAAAGAGAATAAGGTCCACACACTCCTTCTTTGGGATACTAGCCTTGATAACATAGAGTTGGAAGTATGATATTAATTTACTTTTACACGAATCCAACAAATCCAGCTTAAAAGTGAGTGTTTTCAATGTTTGTTAAGGTAGGCAATGAAATTACAAATAGAAATACTTGGGACATTTATTGGTGGTAATTAGCCAAGGCGATAAATTGGTGTTGAATAGTCATTATTTTTGTGATGTTAAATATTGTATATTTGTATTCAAATGTCTATCAGGTTCCCAACAATCTAAGAAATAATTATTAAAATATTACATGCACTCTTCAATACAAATATTTGATCATTCCTTATCCCAAGAACTCCATTTACATCCCAACAATAAAGACTTCAAACTCCATAGCTAGTAGAAATTGAAATTTAAATGTTCAATTAAATGGAAAACCCAAAGAAGCAGATCAAATCCCACTCCCTGTTGATTTTTGGTAGCATTAGATGTGCTCTAAGTCTCAAATTTTGTAGGGAGGCTTAGGCACATGCATTTCAAAGAACCCAGAAAGAGTTTTGGGAAATTCCACTCTGATTGTGTTTTATGAAAATAATTAATTATTTTAATGGGACCCTAAGTCTAAACTTAGGAAATTAAACTAATTAAAGGATATTAATTAAAACAGGGTGTGAATGTTCTAGAAAAAGAGAGAGATTAATTCAAGTAAATCTTAGCCGTTGATTGGTGATTTAATCTCGGCTGTTGAAGTATCAATGAGAAGATTACAAGAAGGACTTGATGGGGCATTTAGAAAATACACCAAGAGACCAACAAAGTCTAGAGATTGAAATTCTTTAGTGAGCATTTCTCATGGAGAAGATCGATCAAGAATATTCTTGTAGAGAGGGGCAAAGAAATTTTCGGTTGGAGATTTTCCTGAGCTAGGAATACATTGCAGAGAAGACAGAGGGAAGTACGCAAAGAGGCAATGTAGCATCTACGCAGAGGCAATGCAATGCCACATAGAGGCAACGCGCAACCTTTAGGATATTCGAGATTCAGATGAGGATCAATCAGATCTAGTGCTGGAGTGACGGGGTGTGAGACCAGAGGGGGCCACAGATCAGTATCTAGCCATCAGAAGAGCCAACAAGCAGAGGTTACTCAGTCCCCACGCAGAGTGATGCAAATATGTAAAGAGGCAACGTAGGGCTCATCAACTCAGTGTTTGGTCAGTCAGGATTTTCCAGTGTTAGTGTGAGGTAATACTTAGTAGCTCTTTGTTATTTAGTTTCTCTGTGTGGATGTCCAGTTAGGCATCCAGATTGTATTCAGAATTAATGCATAATATATCAAACCCTCAGTCGCTTCACTATTGATCAGATTTGGATCAAGGACATAAGTGATAGCTCAATTTTCAAAGTGTTCGAAAGTGTGTCAAACCTAAGTGACCGGATAGATCTCATCTTCCTGATTCCGGCACCACAAATGGTTCGAAAAACCGACACCGTATGAAGAAGTTATCGCGATTTGAAAAGTCTAGTAAACTGCAAATTTTGGCTTTTGACTAGGTTTGACTGGGTTTTTGGAAATTCAAAAAAAGAATATTCCAGGGAATATTCCTAGAATATTCCTTGGAATATTCCCCAAAATTTTCCCTTCGGGCCAGTCAGAGGCTGACAAGTGGCATTACCTGATTGGGTTAAGGTTGTATGAGTGTGTTTTGGTGGCCAACTAGAGGGCAACACGTGGCCAGCCCTGAGGTCGCCACGTGTCCCCTAGATTGTGTATCAAATTTTTTGTGGAGGCCACTAGGTTTGACCCTGCAACCTCCCGTGGAGCAACCAACCGCCACAACCTTTTCGTTGCGCGTTATAACTTAACCCATAAGGGTCAACGATTATATTTGAATGTTTACGAATTGATATGTGGGGGTTGGGGACCGCTGACGGTCCTAACTCGTCGACGGACCCATAGAAGTGTTCACATGTAACGTTATAATAGTTGTTAACCCGATAGTTGGAAAACTCGTGACATCAATCATAAACGCAATTGCTGCCGATGAAGCCTTGTCACATGCCACTCCTTGCGGTCAGATGCGATGGTTAAGGGGACAGTTATGTTAAACTCCGACTTTAAACTGCGGTTTCAAACAACTAACCCACAACTTTCATATGGAGTTCCTCCCGGAATTTAATGTAACCGTGGGATTCGGGGGTTGGCATGTGGCCACCCCCTACCCATAACAATTAAGCTTAATGGTTATCCTGGTGGTAGATTTGGGAGCGCGCCTAGATTTAGGGCATTTTGCCTTTTTAACTTCAGTTAACTGAAGTGCTCCAGATTTGGTAGAGTTAATTTAGGGGTCACTGGACAAATTTTGATTAGGCTCTATCTTGAGTTAGATTCGTCCATTCTGAGAGTGTGATTAGTCAATTTAGACTATCTCAGACATTATAGACTCATTGGTGAGGGTTGCAGAGCTATTAGAGGACTTTGAGTAGGTTTTTTCTTCAAATAAATTCTAGGGGCCACTAGGCGCCAACAGGAGAATGAGGCCTAACTAGGGCAGCTAGATGCCTTTCTCAGTGAACCAATAGTCATTTTTGGATGTTTCAGACATTATGGAACTAATGGTGATGTTTTTAGAACCAGAAGAGGACTTCCGAAGGCCAATATTCTTTAGAGAAGTTCCAAGGGCCACTAGGGCCACTAGGGGCCAGCATGAGAATGAGGCCTATCTAGAGCAGCCAATATCCATTCTCAGTAAACCAGTAGTCTATTATGACTATCTTGAACCTTCTAAATCCAATGGAAGTATTTTCAGAAGCTTTCGAAGACTTTTGAAGGCCAAGATGCTTCAGAGAAATTTTCAGTGACCCCAAAGCCTAGGGGTGCCACCAGGTGTTGGAGGCAAAACTGGAGGAGCCAGAGGCCAATTTATGCAGGTGAATAGTCTATTCTGACTATTTTGGAAATTTTGAATCTAATGAAAGGATTTTCAGAGCCATTTGAATACTTCTTATGGTCTAAGAGCCATAGGGAAGTTTTGGGTAGCCCAAGGCCATTAGTGGATGGAGGCCTAGATTGGGGAGCCAGTGCTCATTTGGAGCAAACGAACAACCTATTTTGGATGTATGATGTATGATGGAGACATTAGAAAATTTTTCAGGGACTGAAAATGGATTTTGAGGGAGTTAGCGCCAAAGATAAGGTCAGGGAGGCTTAAAGGGACCTACTCAAGGAGTCAAGTTTAAGGGAGCCAAGGTTCATCTTCAGAGAGATTTCAGCCATTCCAGGGATATAAATGGTATTATAAACCCATTGATTTAGTTTAGATAACCATTGGAGTTAAGTATTTACTTGTAAAAGAAATTTTCCATCCTAATCCCAAAGAGCCAAGCCAATTGACAATGGCTCAAGGAGACTTAGCCCATGATATTCGGGTGAATTTATTTATTAAATTTGTTGTTATGTGTTGATGCTTATTTGGTGCATTATATGGTTGTTGCACATGTTTAATATCAACAAAAAAAATGTTCTTAAAGCACTTAAACAGTTAAAAAAACATACACCTATTTCAAGTATTCATTTCCGCACAAGTCAAGAATAAGCTAGATCTTAATTTGTTTAACTCAGTGGGAGGTTCTTGAAAAGCATAACAAGTTATCCAACCCATTTTCAGATCAACTATTTTTCCTGCATTGGGTTTTTCTGGGGACTTAGTCCAAAAATAATGGTGTCGTGTGTCTATTGTTTATACTTGCTCAGATATTGTTTCCACACTTATTTATTTTCCATAGTTTAATTTTGTGAAGGCTGTAGTGTATGGGTTTCAATATTTATCATAGAACACAATAAATAATTTGTTTAGTAATTAAAAAATAGAATAATTCTCATCAGTTGCTACAGTAGGATTCCGGGTAGCGGAATTTTCACATGGTATCAGAGCTTGTTTAGCAGTGCAGGAGGATCAAGAGAGTAAACAAGAAGGATCCAACAGGATATCAAAGAGCTGCGTAAGCAACAGATGAATTTCCCTAGTGATTGCGTAGTACAATATAGGAGGGCTAGATCTGCAATGAAATATCTCTCTCAGTGAGTCGAGAGAGAGGTAGGTTTTCCAGTTTGCAATTTGTCAGAGGAAGAGGTAGCAACATAGCAGATTCAGTGCAGAACAACAGTAGGTGGGACACAATTTTCTTGTAGCAGCAATTGCTAGTGTAGAAAGCGTTAGAAGAGAGTAGCATAAGACATTTTGGGGAATTCTAATCTCAGAGAATTTCTTGCCCAAGAAATTATAATTTCCCATGTAGAAGTAGTGAGTTCGTGACTTATTTGGCTTACTCCAGTAGGGAGTTTGTAGAGCCAGCTGTGCAGAGGGTTAGAGGTATCAATACGAAAATGATTGGGTGAGATGGCAGCCAGTGGGCTGCATGACCATGATTGGTTGGAGGGTGCCTCCAACTATGTAATCTGGAAGGCAAGGATATCCTTCCTTCTAGATGAGCATGACCTCAAGAACTTCATCGACAGTACATTGGATGAACATGTGGATGTCACACCATTGAGAGAATTCAAGAAGAACATGGAAAAATCCAACAATTGATCCTCAATAGGCTGAAGGATCATATTGTCTCACATATTTCCAGCAAAGGGACTGCAAAGGAAATGTGGGATGTGTTGGCAACACTATATCAGGGGTCTTCCAAGAAGAGGAAGATGTTTTTGGAGGAAAATATGCAAATTACCTGGATGCAGAAGAGATAATGTGTTTATCCATTCCTTGCAAAACTTCAGGAGGTACGAGATCAACTGGTAGTTGTAGGAGAAGCTCCTCAGGCTACAAAAATGGTTAGATTGGTCTTAAATTATGTGTCTGAGAAATATCAAGTCTTTGTCCAAAGTGTCATGAGCAGATAGAAGTTTTTAGAAGAGAGGAATAACATGTTTCTGAGTTTTTTTATTAACCCAACGTTTCGGACTTCCCAAGTGAGTCCATCATCAGGGGTAGACGTCAAATGTATTTTGAAAAGGAGTTGTCGGAGTTGGAAGGAATGTGGGTAGCTCTTCAACAAGAAGAGATGAGGAGAGACTTACTCAAGTGTAAACTTGATGGAAACAAAAACAGTGCAAAGAAGCCCAAGGAGGAGGAGGAGAATGCAGCCCTTGCATCAAAGGGGCAACAGGGGCAACGAAGACGAAAGGAGGACATATCAAAGATTAAATTCTTTTGGTGTGGCAAGATGGGACATTACGCTACACAATGTCCTCTCAAGAAGAAGGACAAGGATGAGAAGCATGATCCAAAAGCTTCAACTGTGAAGACCGAGGAGGAGGAATTCACGATGATTTCCCACATATATCCAGGGGATAATTGGGGTGATCTAGAGTTGTAGTTTAGCATAATTATAGTTGGGCAAGATCCTTGAGGATACCACCTCTCAGATCATCACCTTGATACGGAAGCCCAAATCAGAAGTAGTAGGATGGACAAGTTTTAGTTGGTGCAGAGGAGTGTAGAAGTGACAACGCAATGGCCAAAGAGTGCCAGAGTATGAGCAACACAGAACATAGTTGGAATCAGTGCAGGGAGGCACAGTGCAGAGTAAAAAACAACGCAACAACTTCATAGGGGCAAGACAAAGACTAGCAACAGTCAGATCTTTCGTACGAGACGCATCGTACTGAAAACTTAGTTCATATTTTGGATGTTTTTCTAGTGCAGTGAGCAATAGAGTTGCAGTGTAGTGGTAGTTGGTAGTAGTACGCAGGGTGAGCAGCAACACAGATGCAACAATGTAATGTTGGTGGGCAGTAGTGTAAGACATCAATAGCGCAGAGGGAGATGTTGCAGAAACAAAGCAATACTTTTGTTGGATGTATTGCTAGATCACATTCCTCGCTATGAGGGAGTGTTGATTTTTGGTAGCATTGGATATGATTTAAGTCTCAAATTTTGTAGGGAGGCTTAGGCACATGCATTCCAAATAACCCAGAAAGCGTTTTGGGAAATTCTGTTATCCTCTTGTATTTTATAGTTTCACTAGGTGACTATGGATTTTCTACAATCCGCTGAAGATAACATTCCTTTCCTATCAGTTATCTTCAGAAATCTCACTGCCTTCATTATCTTCATAAAACCTTTTTCACTATCTCTCATTATGCCTTCTCAAAAAACACCTTCCTGCTCTAAAAACTCATGTTCGGGCTTAATTCTCTCATCCTCACCATTTTGCCTACCAAAAGCCTCATTTCCTCATCTTTCCCACTTTCATTCCTAAAAAGCCCGTCAACCCCATCATTTTCATCATTTTCCCTCATTTCCCTAAAACAATGTAAAAAAATCCTTTTTTACATTGTTTTAAATAAAAAAATATAATGTCCAGGACCTATAGTTTTATATTAAAACCTTGTTTTATTAAGAAAAATCCTGACCCTTTAAAAATATTAGAGCCTCCGCTTTAATGTTTTTTAACCCCCCGCCCTTCGTTAAAAACCCTCATGTAACCCTATCTCCCGCCCCCATTCCTAAGCACCCTGATTTTATTTAATTAACATGGGATCCCTTTTATTAAGCCCCCACCTGCATAAATATTAACCCTGACGGCCATAAAGCCTTGTCCCTACACTTAGAATAAGCGCCTACGCTTGTTTAATAAACCCGAGCCCCACCTTTTCCAACTTGGTTGTCCCTCCAAACCCTGACCACCATAGATCTATCTCCCTTGAGATCCAACAGTCGACGACGTATATCGCACCGATTCTTGCATGGGGATTAGCAACCCAATTCCATACAAAATAGGCGGTATTCACCCATGTCCCGTTCGCCACGCGTCGCCCGCCGAATGGAATCACATCCGTTGACCCGAAACCATTTACCACCCCTCATCATATGCGAAAACCACTCTTCCTCCTTTGCACCAATTCTCGATATTGCCATCCGATTCAAACTTTCTAGAGCCTTGTGGCTCTGTGATGAAGTTTGATCTGCTATTAACACTTCCGCAGTGCTCCAAAAACCCAAAAACCCCAAATAAAAGCAGAAAAACCATGAAAGAAGGATTTAAAATTAACAATTTGTTGTATTGTGCAGGTTTCATAGCCGAAAAGCGTAGATTGTATCCCAAGGGTCCAAAAATATTTGAAATAAGAGTTTTGGGTGACGATCTAGAGGCTCTTGTTTCATTAGAAGGGCCAGAGGCACAATATCAAGCATGGTCATCAATGAATCATGATCATTGGTGGCCATTGACACACACATAAGGTAAGATGCCCCAACTGCGCAGCAAATTGCAAAAAGAGGCACAATAAAAGGAGAAACACAGTCAACAGACCGTAGCAGTGAAGGTTAATCAAAGGGTTAAAGGAGTTAATCATGAATTAAAGGAAAAATAAAATATAAAGGCAGAATTAAAAGAGAAGACAATAAAACAGACAGTGAAGGAAAATCCAAGTTAAAAAGGCCTTAAACAGAGTTTAAAGGATAAAACAAAGACATATCAACGCAAAGGCAGATTCAAATGACTCAACCAAAAGCATTTACTTCCTCAAAAACACATTTGGACACCTACATCCTGTTTATTTTCAATAAAGACATCAACAATTATTACAAACAGTCAGAGATATTTCTCAGCTACCCAAAATTTATTGCAAAAGTTATCAAGAAGCCTTAAAGTCAAACATATCCAAAAGTTAGCTCAGAAGTTAAGTTAGGAGTTATTATTATAGTAAATCAGTCTCAGATATTTTTCCTTGGGCCTTGCATGGTCTCAAAGGTCAAAAATGCATTAACTCTGTAATAAATAACATCTGAAACCCTAACTTAGGATCACCTCCTCATTTTGCAGATAAATACTGCATATATTATTCATTTTTAGTGTTGGTTGGTTGGTTGGTTGATTAATGGGATGATTGATGGTTGTTGAGCTATTTGATGAGCTGCTAGGCTGGATTTGAGAAAACTCTGAGTTGCAGAGATCATTTTACTAGAGTAATGTAACTGTTTTGAACATAAGTAATACAAGCACGTTCACAGGATTCTTGAGCTATGTTAATGGTGAAGTTATCCTTCTATTTTCCATTCTGTCCATTATTTCTTTGATAAAAGATCAGAAATTTTAGATTAGGATATGCTGTCTTGGCACCCTGATTCTGTCTGCTTTCTTTATCTTAATGTTTTCCTCTGCAAGGTCTGATTAGAGAATTCTTAATTTCTCTCTGGTTCCACCTAGCTTGTTGTCTTGGAAATGATTTAATAGAGTCAAGCCAAAGAAGTCTATGGTATGCCCTGTCCTTTGGTGTAGCTTGAAATATTGTTTTTAAGGCCTTTCTTTGAAGTATACTTAGTAGAGCCCAATCAGGGAAGTATATGGTACGCCCTATCCTCTGGTTTGACTTAAAATGTTATTTTGAAGGTCCTTTCAGAGTGTTTGATTAAAGAAGACAAGTTTATCTTTCTCTTTAGTTACACCCATTGTTATCTTAAATGTTTTCTTTGTCTGAAAGTAATTCTAGGATTGTTGGATTGTTGTCTCAAAGGTTTGCTTATTAAAGTCTAGCCAAAGAAGTCTACGGTATGCCCTGTCCTTTGGTTTGTCTCAAACAGTTACCTAAAAGGATTTTCTTGTTGAAGTAGAGTTAAAGGATTCTTAATTGCCCTTTAGTTTTACTGTTTTCACAACTTACTGTCATTTCATATTCCATCTAATCTAAGAGATCCACTTGATATAGTTAGCTTTCCCTATGAAAACCCTTGCAGAGTTGATGAACATTTAAATCTTTTTATGACTCCATAGTCGAATGGATTAATGTCTCTTATGGTCTATATATTCAGCTAAAACACTCTATCACTTAGTCACACCATTAGTCTATCTATCAACCAATCCAATCAACAAACAAATAGTCCTAAGAACCTCATAACTAGCCTAAAATCATAAAACAAAAGCATAAATACATATCATTTATAAACACTTACATAGAGAGAGCCCTGTCTGAGCCCAGGAAGGCTAGGTCCTTGGACTCCAAAGTGGTTTGATGTGGTTCCCTACAAAGTTTGTTCTTGCCACTCTTGAAAATCACAGGGAGCCTACATAGTGGTGACCATACTGGGGAATACTGAGTTATAAGACAACTTAATATCACCTCAAGAGCTCAGATAACCTCATTTTAACTTAGATGAATCAAGTGTTAGCCAAGAATGGTACTTTTTTGTTGATGGTGGACAACGACCAGCCACAAAACAAGTAAAAATCCTCCACCTAGTGACTCCATTGGTTTTTAGTAGGATTGCTGACTCCACTGGTTTTCAATAGATTCCACTGGGAAAATTAATTTATCATCAAACCTCAAATAGAACCCAGTCAAGAATACTTTGTGTATTAAGTATTTCTTTCACAGTTTGTTTTGTTTTCCAAAACTATTATACCTTCTAAACCTTTCTGAATCTTGGGTCCAAATTCTGGCTTCTAGAAGAATCTGAACCAAATCTCATCTAGACCCAAACCCTACCGAAATAGTTGATAATCTTGAAGGCATCCTTAGGAAGTATCCTAGATCTAAAAATCCAACTGTTAGCAGACCTATCCATAAAGAAAGTTCCCTACCTTAAAACCTTAAACAATTGCAAAATATCTGGTTGCTGATGGTGGACAACAACTTGCTTTAAGAAAGTTGAAATCTTCCACCTGGTGACTCTACAACTCTTAGTAAGCCTAAGGACTCCAATTGAAAAAGAATCTAGATTGGTTGTAAAAAGATGTAGTAGCCCTTGTTCTGACTAATCAACAAAAACAGATCCAAGAATACAATGCAGGTATGCTCCAATGAGCAGAGATCACATACCTGGATTCCCACACAAAATGCCTCAGATCAATTGGGATTCAAACCTGCCTATGTTTCAAGATGAAAATTTTGATGACCCCTTGTTACATGTCATCAAATTTCATATACACACATGGAGGTTAAAATTTGAATGGCATGAGGACTTCCTCATGAAAAATTTTTATGGTAACATTAGAAGGTAAAGCAAGGGAATGGTATGAAGGCCTGGACCCTGGTAGTTTGTTTTATTTAAAGGATTTACACAAGGTATTTTATGAGCATTATAAAGAAGATTTTCCCTTCTTTATCATTAGCTGAAAATTGTTGTGATTAGTATAAATATCTCATACAATACCTTGTTAACATTGATAAAGATTTGGGAAATTGGCATCCTGAGGATCTGTTAAAGGAAATTCATGCATTTCATACTCAAGTTAACCATCATGACAACCAAAGGAGTTGGTTGAGGATGAAATCAATCAGGAAATAAAGGAAGATCCACAAGATCTCTCTAAAGGGACAAGTGATGATTCATCATCTCTTTTGTGTGAGGCTCAAGAAGACATTCATCCTAATGATCAGTCAGGAAAAGAAGAGAATCCACAAGATCTCTCTAAAGGGACAAATGATGATTCAAATGCTTCTTTTTCTGAGGCTCAAGAAGACATCCAACCTTATGATCTTTCACAAGATAAAGAGAACAATTGTGGTTCTATCCAAGAAAAAAGGAAAATGCCTCCTCTTTTAACTAAAGAAGAAATCAATCAGGTTCTGAGCATACAACCAACCTCCAAAATTTTATGTAAAAAAATTATTTATGTGTGTTCTACTGCTGAGTTATGTATTACAGCTTTTCCTCATAAAGAAACAAAAGAACAGTTTGATACTGGTGTTGTACTACCTGCTTAAGAAGACCTATTGCTAGAGAATTCTCCTAATTATGTCTTTCAGACAAGATTCAACCCACTCAATCAGAGAATATCAGGTTTGTTGAAGGACAACATAGCATAATATTATGAGGATACCAAGACAAATGATCATGAGGAGGGGGAAGAGATTCTTTCTCAAAAGAATCCCAAGAACAACAAAGTGGAGTAGGGAGTAGTCCTGGATGAAGCTTATTGTTTAAATCCTTAGGGCTAGGTTTTATTCAAAGATCCTTTTGCTGGTTTCTTAGAATCATCTAAAGAAAGAGTAAAATATGCTAGGAACAATTTGTTGCAAAGATTAAAGAAGATCTTGAGCACTGCTGTTCAAGAGCAAGTGAGATGGGAGTGGCCTTTTTTTTTTCCAGCATACCTAAAGGGCTGAACAAAAATCGATCATGTAGTCATTTACTTGATTGGTTGAATTGGAGAAAAGAGTTCACCTAGTATATATATAATCTCCAAATTAGACTAGGGTAGGTAGGTGTGAAAATAGGCTCAGTACTATGAGCATCTTCCCAGTTTTAAGTTTTTCATTATATGTAACTTTGTTGAAACAAAAATCTCAGAAAATTGATACAAAAAGAGAAGAAACAAAGCAAAGAAGAAAATATGGGCAGATAAAAATAAAAGGTAAAGCCCCATACCAAAAAAGAATGTTTCTAAAAGTGTGCAAGTCCAAATGCCACTACTTTTGAAAAGGAAGTCTTGTTCAATCATATAGCCTAATCATGATTGAACAAATTTTAAATTTCTGCTGATAAGTTAGAAAAAGAGGATTTTCCAAACTGTTTAAACTTGGCTTATCAGTAGATTAGGAGAAAGATATTAGTTCCAAAATTTAAATTTGAACAAAAGAGAAAAGAGAGGGATGAATGAAAAATTCCAGATTATAGCCCTCGGTTTTTAGTTTTACTTTTTGCAAAAATAAAATCTGTTTGTAGCTTGTCCAAAATGCCACAGCTCATGAAAAATCAAACTGCTTATCTTGATTGGGTCATGCTTTCAATTTCTCGTTGATAGATTAGAAAACGAAAATCTGTCAAACTATTTAATCTTGACAGATAAGTAGACTAGGTAGAGAATAAAAGAGCTCATCAGTTTAATCTGAGCCTTTGGATGATATAAGTGTAGAAATAGACATTTTCATGCTTTCAAAAGAAAATTCATGTCAAGGGTTTTACTAGTCTAAATGCACCCAAATGAAGAAAAAATGCTAGGAAAGTATGATGGGTAGGTAGAGTTAAGTTGAAGCAAGCATGTTTTTCAGATCTTGAAGATCACAGCTTCAAAGAACACCAACAAAACAGAAATTGAAGAATGAGAAATCTACCAAGTACAATCAAGGCACTGATCTACAAAATTCTAGAGATTTGAATTTTGAGGTTCTTGACACCTCCTAAAGGAGTTTCCCTCCCCAGCTGGAGCCACTGTTATCCTCTTGTATTCTACAGTTTCACTAGGTGACTATGGATTTTCTACAACCTGCTGAAGATAACATTCCTTGCCTATCAGCTATCTTCAGAAATCTCACTTCCTTCATTATCTTCATAAAACCTTTTTCACTATCTCTCATTATGCCTTCTTAGAAAACACCTTCCTGCTCTAAAAACTCATGTCTGAGCTTAATTCTCTCATCCTCAACATTTTTCCTACTAAAAGCCTCATTTCCTAATTTTCCGCACTTTCATTCCTAAAAATCCCATCAACCCCCTCACTTTCATCATTTTCCCTCATTTCCCTAAAAAAATGTAAAAAACTCCTTTTTATATTGTTTTAAATAAAAAAAATATAATGTTCGGGACTTATGGTTTTATATTAAAACCCTATTTTATTAAGAAAAATCTCGACCCTTTATAAATATTAGAGCCCCCGCTTTAATGTTTTTTAACCCCCTGCCCTTCGTTAAAAACCCTCATGTAACCCTATCTCCCGCCCCCATTCCTAAGCACCCTGCTTTTATTTAATTAACCTAGGCTCCATTTTATTAAGCCCCCACCCACATAAATATTAACCCTTATGGCCATAAAGCCTAGTCCCTACCCTCATAATAAGCGCCTCCTCTTGTTTAATAAACCCGGGCCCCACCTTTTCCGACTTGCTCGTCCCTCCAAACCCTGATCACTATAGATCTATCTCCCTCGAGATCCAACAGTCGACGATGTATATCACACCAATTCCTACGTGGGGATTAGCAATCCAATTCGATGCGAAATAGGCGGTATTAACCCATGTCCCATCCGCCACGCGTCACCCGCCGAATGGACTCACATCCGTCAACCCGAAACCATTTACCACCCCTCATCGTATGCGAAAACTACTCTTCCTCCTTCGCGAAAAATCCCGATACCACCATCCGATTAAAATTTTCTAGAGCCCTGTGGCTTTATGAAAAATCTCGATCCGCTATTAACACTTCCATAGTGCTCCAAAAACTCGAAAACCCCAAACAAAAGCAGAAAAACCATGAAAGCAGGATTTAAAATTAACAATTTGTTGTATTGTGCATGTTTCATGGCCGAAAAGCGTAGATATTATCCCAAGGGTCAAAAAATATTTGAAATAAGAGTTCTGAGTGACGATCCAGAGGCTCTTGTTTCATTAGAAGGGCCAGAGGAATAATATCAAGCATGGTCAGCAATGAATCATGATCATTGGTGGCCATTGACACACACAGAACCATAAGATGTCCCAACTGCACAAAAAATTGAAAACAGATGCACAATAAAAGGAGAAACACAGTGACCGTAGTAGTGAAGGTTAATCAAAGGTTTAAAGGAGTTAATCATGAATTAAAGGAAAAATTAGAGATAAAGGAATAATTACAAGAGAAGACAGTAAAATAGACAATGAAGGAAAATCCAAGTTAAAAAGGCCTTAAACAAAGTTTAAAGGATAAAACAAAGACATATAAGCACAAAGGCAGATTCGAATGACTCAACCAAAAGCATTTACTTCCTCAGAAACACATCTGGACACCTACAACGTGTTTATTTTCAATAAAGATATCAACAATTATTACAAACAGTCAGAGATATTTCTCAGCTACCTAGAAGTTATTGCAAAAGTTATCAAGAAGCCTTAAAGTCAAACATATCCAAAAGTTAGCTCAGAAGTTAAGTTAGGAGTTATTATTACAGTAAATTAGTCTTAGATATTTTTCCTTGGGCCTTGCATTGTCTCAAAGGTAAAAAATGCATTAAATTTGTAATAGATAACATCTGAAACCCTAGCTTAGGATCACCTCCTCATTTTACAGATAAATACTGCATGTATTATTCATTAGTGTTGGTTGGTTGGTTGGTTGATTAATGGGTTGATTGATGGTTTCTGAGCTAGTTGAGGAGCTGCCAGGCTGGATTTGAGAAAACTCTAAGTTGCAGAGATCATTGTACTAGAGTAATGTAACTGTTTTGAACATTAGTAATACAAGCACATTCACAGGATTCTTGAGCTATGTTAATGGTTAAGTTATCCTTCTTTGTCAATGTTTTCCTTTTGTTTTCCATTCTTTCCATAGTTTCTCTGATAAAAGAACAACAATTTTAGATTAGGATATGCTGTCTTGGAACCCTAATTCTGTCTGCTTTCTTTATCTTAATGTTTTCCTCTGCAAGGTCTGATTAGAGAATTCTTAATTGCTCTCTGGTTCCACCTAGCATTTTTTTTCTTTTTCTGGAAATGATTTAATAGAGTACAACCAAAGAAGTCTATGGTATGCCCTGTCCTTTGGTGTAGCTTGAAATATTGTTTTTAAGGCCTTTCTTTGAAGTATACTTAGTAGAGCCCAGCTAGGGAAGTCTATGGTACACCCTGTCCTCTGGTTTTCCTTAAACTGTTACTTTGAAGGTCCTTTCAGAGTGTTTGATTAAAGAATACATGTTTATCTTTCTCTTTAGTTGCACTCATTGTTATCTTAAATTTTTTCTTTGTCCAAGATTGCTAGATTGTTGTCTCAAAGGTTTGCTTATTAAAGTCTGGTCAAATAAGTCTATGGTATGCCCTGTCCTTTGGTTTGTCTCAAATAGTTACCTAAAAGGCTTTTCTTGTTGAAGTAGAGTTAAAGGATTCTTAATTGCCCTTTAGTTTTACTGTTTTCACAACTTACTGTCATTTCATATTACATATAATCTAAGAGATCCACTTGATATAGTTAGCTTTCCCTATGAAAACCCTTGCAGAGTTTATGAACAATTAAATCCTTGTATGACCCCATAGCCCAATGGATTAATGTCTCTTATGGTCTATCTATTTAGCTAAAACATTCTATCACTTAATCACACCATTAGTCTATCTATCAACCAATCCAATCAAACAAAAAAATAGTCCTAAGAACCTCATAACTAGCCTAAAATCATGAAACAAAAGCATAAAGACATATCATTTATAAACACTTACATAGAGAGAGCCTTCTTTGAGCCCAGGAAGGCTAGGTCCTTGGACTCCAAAGTGGTTTGATGTGGTTCCCTGCAGAGTTTTTTCTTGCTAATCTTGCAAATCACAGGGAGCCAACAAATTCCACTTGGATTGCGTTTTATGAAAATAATTAATTATTTTTAATGGGACCCTAAGTCTAAACTTAAGAAATTAAAATAATTAATGGATATTAATTAAAAGAGGGTGTGAATGTTCTAGAAAAAGATAGAGATCAATTCAATTTAATCTTAGTCATTGATTACCGAATGAATCTCAGCCGTTGAAGTCTCAACGAGAATATTATAATAAGGAATTGATGGGGCATTTGGAAAAAACACCAAGAGACCAACGAAGCCTAGAGATTGAAATTATTTAGTGAGAAGTGCTCAGGAAGAAGATTAATCGAGAATATTCTTGCAGAGAGGGGAAAAGATAATTATCGATTGGAGATTTTCCTGAGCCAGGAATACATTGCAGAGAAGGCAGAGTGCAGTACGTAGAGAGGAAATGTAGCAACTACGTAGAGGCAACATAGTGCCACACAAAGATAGCGTTGCAACCTTGAGGAGATCCGAGATTCAACTGAGGATCAGTCAAATCTAGTGCCTGAGTGTCGAGGTGTGAGATCAGAGGGGGCCAAATATTAGTATCCAGCCAATATAAGAGCCAACAAGCAGAGGTGATGCAGTCCCCATGCAGAGTGACGTAGAGGCTACGTAGGGCACATTAGCTCTGTGTTTCATCAGTCAAGATTTTCTAGTGTCAGTGTGATTTAATCCTCAATAGCTCTTTGTTAGTCAGTTTCTCTATGTGGATGGAAAGTAAGGCATCCCATATTATATTCATAATTACTGCATAATATATCAAACCCTCAGTTGTTGCACCGGTTTTCCCACGTTGGGATTTTTTAGGGATTTAGTCTAAAAATAACGGTGTCATGTGTCTATTGTTTATACTTTCTCAGATATTGTTTCCACACTTATTTATTTTCCGCAGTTTAATTTTGTGAAAGCTATAGTGTATGGGTTTCAATATTTACCATAGAACATAGTAATTAATTTGTTAAGTAATTAAAAAATAGAAGAATTCTCATCAGTTGTTGTATTAGGATTCTGGGTAGCGGAATTTTCACATTCCCATGTCCTTCTTCAAATAGGTAATATGGTAATAAATTATGTTTCTAGAGGGTTATCGACTAGGGTTTCTTTTGTATTTTCATTCATGGCTAGTTCATCGAAAGGAGGATCGACCCCCTCCTTTGGTCATATTGTATCAAGAGTTTGTAGGAATGTTGGATTATCCAACAATCCATCCCAAACTCCCCATCATTCGAGTACTTTTCAAATCTCAACTAGCGATAATAGAGATTCTTATCACTCATAGAAACCATTGTTTTGAGCATTCTAGAAAAACAAAATTCAAGGGAGTTGCCTACCAAAAAAAGTGCAAGATCCTAAGTTTGAGGTCAAATCTAATAAGATTGCAGAATGCGTCCAATATATGTAGGATCATGTTTCGATCTGCAGGTATATTGGATTATGGCCCTTTGAAAAGTACCTAATCAGTTGGATCCAAAATAAATGGAACCTCGAGGGACAAATAGATATGGAGCTAGGAAAAAAATGGTTTTTCATAGTGATTTGTTTTAGCTTGGAAGATAAAATGAGGGTTTCTGACGGAGGGCCTTAATTTTTTAATAATTCTGGGCTCTTCATGCTATTTTGGAAAGAGTGGTACAATCCTGAGAAGGAAGACTTCCTTGTTGCCCCAATATGGGTTCGACTCTTTTCTCTTCCAAAATGATATTGGGAGGAATAAATACTTAAGGAATTGGCAATGCCATTGGTAGTGTTGTCGAGGTTTCTAAGGCAACTAACAAAGGGAGAAACACATCCTATGCAAGGATCTATGTCTATATGAATATTTCCTAGCCTTTTCCAAATTTAATAGTCATTTATTATCAGGATAATATTTGGAAACAAACACTAGATTATGAAAATGTCCTATTTAGATGTAGATTTTGTCATGAATATGGGCATATTTCTAGACAATGACATCTAGTTGCAAAGGATTTACCAGCACACCAATCAACTCATAAAGAGCAAGAGGGTTTTGGAAAATTTCCCTAAAGGACAAGTAATTTGAGACCTTAGGGAGCTACAAAATCTAGTTAGAACTCCATATACGAAAACATGTTTTTGTCTTTCTCCTCTCCATATCAGACCCTAGTGAAATAAGTTAATCAATAAATCCTTTAGTTAACTTCTATAGGAATTCTCAATTCTTTTTTGCCGACGAAAAAGCCTGATAAAAATAATCCAAATGGTAATCAACAAATTTATTTTCCAAAGGAGAAAACTAGCTCAATAATGGAAAAGGATGAGACTGAAGAACTCCTATAAGACATGGATTTGGATGTTCCATGCATGATTTCTCTGGAAAAGGCCTACCTCAATAAAGATCCACAATCCATGCCAAACTAACAAACAAATAGCTATCAATATTGTTTGAGTTCTTCAAATTGCCATTAGGATTTCATATGCAAAATTTCAAAAATCCCCCCCAAGGTGGTCAAGGAGGATAGAAAAAAAGGGTTCAAGAGCATTAAGGCCTTAGTCCAAGAAGTTTGAGAAAAGTTAGTCAACTCAAGGGAATCCATGCCAATTTTGGAGGCATTTCTCCTTCTCAACCTATAAAACCTTGAAGTTTTCATCCTAAATCTTCAAAGCATAAGTATGTTCTTTTTTGTAATTACTGAATTTGTTAGTATATGATTGTTTGATGTTGATTAGTAGATTTCCCGACATCTTTGGTTGATAGGCCAAGATTGTAGTCCTTTTATGATAAATTTTTTTTTCTAGACTTTTAAAAGTGAGGCTACATGTAATTTTTCTCTAATTAATGTAAGGCTCTTATAATTCACAAAAAGAAAAAGGAAAACTCGAAACTATTACAAAAAAAGTTGCATAAACTAGAAATCTTGAAAATTTACTGAGAAAATAATAGAATTCAATGATGAAATCATTGCTATATACCTCGGTCTTCAACAATGGCTAATAAAGACATATATTATTCTGGAGAAAGGATATAATTTATACACCATCTTGAGAATGATAAAAATCTAGGTGGTTTGCAAGCATTGTAGAAATACTATTAAGATAAAGATTAAGTGAAATCACATGTGATATAATATTATATGGGGTTGTGCTATATTTTTGGTTAGGTATTTATCCTCATTGTCATGACTTGTTGCTCAACCTCTCGCAATTTATAATGATTCCTCCCATTCATCAATACCTACATGACACCTTAGTCAAATGCCTCTTTTTCTGCATGGGGCCTTTTGCCTCAAATACAATGCCTAACAAGGAAACTATTCAGTCATTGAGTGGAAATGTCCCTTTATGGGAGGTTTCCTCTACACCTAGAAATTCTATAAGTTGGTTTAATGACATTCCCTAGCATTGTATATCTATAAAAGTTCTTCCTTTGGAGGATCAATCACAAAGAAGGTTGCTTCATTCAAAGGCTCACTCTTCCACTTAAAAAAATCCTCCTCGTTATTATTTTGTATAAGGTAATGTGTATATGAAGATGAATAACAAACACTTAATCAATTCATAAAGGTAAAATAATTAAGGGAAATAAGAAGAATTAAGAGAAGTTGATGATGAAGTTAGGAAGGCATGCTTTGATGATAAAAACAATCGTATTTTTACTTCCCCTCCATGTGAAAATAATATTTAGTAACTTACACCCCTTTCCAAAGTTTTCCCCTCTTTTATGGATCATTTAATTATTTGGAAAGGGAAATGTTTGTAAAAGGGTCAATGGTTTCCCCCTCATTTCATGAATAACAAAAGCAACCTTGTGAGTCCAATAATGAAGAACATTTTGATGAGAGTCTAGAATGTGCAAGTCTCCAAGTCCTAAAAAATGGCATCTTGATGATTTATACCCCTATTTTAAATTTTCAGTCCTATGATCCATCCCTTGATAATTTCAAAAGGGTGTACTTTGAAAAATAATTCATAGAATTACCATCATCCCATAGAGAATATGATAACATTGATACTGGAAACATTTCTAACTTCTTCCACATTAAAATATACAAACGAATGCACATATTTACCCAATTTATGATATTGATCATGGGGCTGAAAATGATATTTGTAAATTTGGACACTATGAAGAGTTTAACTTAGAAAAGTTTGTTGAAAAATCTAGTGGTTCAAGTCATGAATAACATGTAGTAAATTTTTCCCTGTTGCATGAAAGGGTTAGGTTTGAAGGGGTTGTCATAGATATAGAACATTCATTGTATTGTTTTATAGAAGGCTTAACTTTTAGTCATGAGTGTTCTCATTCTCCCATTCTTACCTTTACTTGAAAATGTCATGAAAAGTCAACAATCTTCATATGGATTCAAGTTGGAACCACACTCAAACACCTTTCGTGTTAATGATTTTACAAATGAAGTCAACGGATTGATTCACTTCAATGATGAAAAAAATATGTACATTGGTCTTATTGAGCTTTAGATGGATAATGTTTGTGAAAGTGATTCCCAACCTTGGCATAATTTTGGCATCATGCTTCAAGATTATGACCATTCCTTATCACTGAGCCTAGGAGTGGTAGAGATTCCATCTTAGGCATATATGATATTCAATATATCCCTCTTTTGGTTCATAACCAAACACAAAGGAAATACTCAAGTTGTTGATGGAAATATCAAGTGGTTGCACTAGATCTATGACTTCACCTAACAGCTTTAGTCCCTTGTTAACCATAGGATTAGGAAAGAATAAGCTTTATAGGAGTATTCTAGGATCTGTTTGACTTATTTACTTGCATATGTTTCTTGTTATCAATTTTTTATTTTTTATTTTGTTTATTTATTTATTTTAATTTCATGCATTAATTACTACCTTGATTTCTTGCACTTGATTTGCCTTAGAATAATTTTTTTTCAAGAATTTGCCTTAGAATCATTACATGCTTTCATTAGAATTAGAAAAAAATATTCTTGCAAAGTTATGGGTTTTATGCAATAGGTTTTACCAAGTGTAAGATTCACCCTATTCATATTTTATTAATGCATCGAACAAGTTGGGATCTGTGTAGGTCATAAATTAGATGATATTTTGGAGTTCTTGTAAACTCTCATTCTAAGAGTGGATGTCCCTAGGTATGAGCTAGATGTTGCCCCTTCAAGGGAAAATATTTCAAGAGAAACTCTCGCGAGTGTGGTATTGTTACTTGCTTAAGTTTTCTTGGTCATATTCTCTAAACTTTGACTTACTATGCTAGTTTTCCCCTTAAAATATAGGATGGTATTGCCTCACATCACTCTTAAACCATAGTATGTCATCTCTTTCTCTTACAACTCGGATGACATATTCACTTGTAGATGGTACACTACTTTCATTGCACACTGTCATGGAACTGTAGTTTATATTGTTTACTTCATTTATTCCGCTATGTTCTTATGTATGGGTTTGATACCTAGACATGATGTTATAAATTTCAATCTAGTTGTGAATGTAACTAGCATAGATCCATCTTAACTCCATATCTACCAAGCGATGAGAAGGATCAATTCTCTCAAGATGTAAACCTCCTTTTGAGTGAAAAATTTTCTGAAAAGTTTGCACCTCGAGGGATTTGATTTCTCTCACTTCTTAAAGGATCTGGAGTTAAGATGGATCTATGTTAGTTCTTATCAATATTATTTATATTTATAAAAATTTCACAATATTCTTATTTTTTAATTTTATTAAAACCTTGATAATACATATAGTTACATATATACGCAATACATTTTTTACATGTTTTATAATTTTTCAAATTTATTTTTTTAGTGTGATATACATAATATTGGTGACACACACACACAACAAGAAAGATAGAGAGAGAGAGAGAGCAAAGAGAGATAGATAGATAGATAACTTAGAAAAAAAAAATTGTAAATATTGAATTTTTCTATGGCTATTAATTAAATTAAATATGAATCATTATATTAATTTATATGGTCGAATGAATCTTAATCTATATATATATATATATATATATATATATATATATATATATATATATATATATATATATTTCACATTTCTATTTTTAAAAATACTTTTATTCGTTTATTAAATAAATTTAGAATAAGTTGTTATATATTTATTAATTATATGGTATGAAATATCATGGTTAAGAATCATTATTATTTAAATTTATTTAGGAGTTTTTTCCTGGAAAAAGTTGTTTGTAGTTTTATGAGTAAAAATAAAATTATAGTATAACAACTTGAATTCAATATTTTTGTTTATTTATTAGTTTTTAATTACCTTTTTAATTGAGTCAACATCATGTTTATTAATTTATTTTTTGCTTTATTTTATGGACACTATAACATCTTCCCCATATAGAGTTGTACAATGCCTCTTGACACTATAAATACTAAAGTGTGGGTAATAACACATCATAGCATCAGCGATTTTATTATTTACTTCGTCATATCATGGTGGACATGCGTACCCTTTAGAAGTGTTGTTAGGTTACACTACTAGTGACCAAGTTGAGGAAGTGTGTTCTGTATTCCCATGTACAAAGAGTTTTTGTTTTATTTGAAGACATTATATATTTGTAATTGTATAAATGTATTGATAGATAAATAATTGATCAAATTTTAGATATTACAATGAGACCCCCCATTATACATACTTAGGCAAGGTGCATTTTCACCAATGGATGTGTCTTTTCGATAAGACACATTTGTCACTAACTAATTAACTAACATTTATTATATTTTATCATGTTTATAACATTTTCACCCTCTTAAGGAATGCTTTGTCCTCAAAGCATAGGAAACAATATTTCCTCTAGTTCGACACATCTTTGTGGTTTATATGTTTTTATGGGTTTGACTTTGTTCATACTTTAAGCCTTGGTGAGGTTTTTGTTTGTAGTTTGCATCTTATTAAGAGTGGAAGCTTCAATACCCTATATTTTGTAGTGTTATATTTACCAATTAAACTCCATGAATTGTTCTTCAAGGTTTGTAGCATGACTTCCCATCCATATAAACCAATCTTCACCTAGCATTGTATCCATATCTTCAAGCAATAGAGCACAAAGTTATGTTTGTAGATACATCCCTTGTATCTAAATTGAAACCTCATGAGATTTTGCTACTTGTTTGACCTTTTATCCATTAGCGATCATCACAATGAGGTATTTGGTGAGGTACACAAAAAGGTTTAGTTGTTTAGAAACAACATTGTCTATGCAATTGTGTCTACTACGAAAATTTACTAGTATTGTGACATTTCTATTTTTTGACTCCTTTAGGCTTTGGGGTCTTTGGTTGGGGTTTATCTACCATGGTTATTGGTGAAATTGTAGGGTTTCTTTCCTTTTTCTTGAAGATTGCATCCTTTCCTTTTTGAGATGTAGTGGAACGCATTTTATAATCAGTGGTTCTAATTGGTCTTTTAGAGTAATTATCTTTCCTTGAAGTTTGTTGTCTTTATTTTTATTTGGCTAAGCAAATGAGATTGAAGCTAGTGATGCATTTTGTGGTTTATTGTCATGGTAAGAATCTACGTTATGTGCTACCATGATTTCATTATCTATATTTTGTACTTCTACTTGCCTTCCATCCACAATTTTATAGTAATGTAAGGACATGTCTTCAAATTTATGTCTTGATATCCATTTTTTCCCACATTTACGACATTTTTTTTTTCATTCTTTTCGCTTCTCTCTTATTCATAGCTAGATGTGTTTGAGTCCTCTTTCTACTTTGTAAGTATATGGTTTCTTATTGTTGCATTTGTGCCCTGGTGACCATTTGTCTCCACAATATCTACACTTGTCTATTTCATTCTTATATGAATCTTGTTGTCAATTTTCATCTTCCTTAGTGAATGATATCGTGTTGAACTTGTTTATTGGTTCAAATAATTATGTCGCATATCTAGCATCCTAAATTGTTTTAGAGCTCCATAGCTTAATTTTATTGCATATTTAATACTTCAATCCAAAATATACATTTTTTACTAATTATTCATGTATGAATATGTTTTCTCTTATGGCCAAAACTTTCCGTTCGTGCGTGTAGTCATTCATGTTTCCCCTCTGTTTAATATGAACAAATTTATTGCACTGATAATCACCTTACTCATCATGGAACCTTTTCAACAAGGCAATTGTGAAACTTTTCCAATGAAACCAAGTGTAAGCTTCCTATTCTAAGTTACTGGAGGTTGCTATTATTTTTTCTCTTTCACCCAAAAGGGGGTTTGATTCAAAAATTCCTTCCATTTTGTTGGCCCAGACAACCAATCCCTAGTGGTATTTGCCATCATATTTCTGTAATTTATTTTTCATTTGTTCAAAATTTCTATCTGAGACTCTTGCGTGATACTTACTACCATAAAAATTACTTCAAGTGCTTCTTGATGTTCCTACTCACTTGTATTTTTTAATTGTGGACTTGAAGTTGGTTTTTGGTAGGTAATGGTTGTGCAATTAATACGTCTACCCTCTTGGTTATCTAGTCAATTCTTTCACCTTGGAAGTTAAGTACCCTTTTCATTTCATCCTTATTGTCATTTATCATTTTTGATGCAGTTTGAAACCTATTTCGAGCATCCTCCAACAACTTGTCAATTATGTCTCCTTTTTCTATTAATTTATTGATTTTATCAATTAACTCTTTTTGTCCTTCCCTTACTCTATTTGTTCCTTTTCAATGTTGTTGAGACGTTATCTTACACTATTAACCTTGTCTCTCCATTGGTTTTCTTCAACATGTAATTTGTCCTTGCTAACAATCTTATGGTTATTTTTCTTAAGACCCACATATATATATATATATATATATATATATATATATATATATATATATATATATATATATATATATATATATATATATATATATATATATATATATATATATATATATATATATATATATATATATATATATTTATTTATTTATTTTTGACACACACACACACACATATGGGTTAAGTAGCCTTATTATGTATAATGTAATATATATTTTTAGAAAAAGTTAATTTTCCTTTACTTAATATAATATATAAAAGTCTACTTTCTATATATCATAACTTTTTTAAAAATTAAATACATAAACCTTCTAAGTACAGGTCAACATGACTTTTGAATTATTTGTAAAAATGTACAATTGAAATGGTATTTTAATTAATATGATAACATATAAATAGATATGAACTAGTGGTAGCGGTGGCAAGATATGGAAAGTCAACTTAACATCAGTGAGATAGAGCAACAACATAGCGGACAAGGTGGGAAACATCTATACGATGATGAACAAGGCAAACCAAGTTGCACAGTGCAGAGGAGTGGTTTCACATATAACAATAGTTGTATAACAATGAATGAAGATGGTATTAACCAAGTATGGCAAGTGAATCTTAGGGATGAAAAATCTACATGATTAGACAAAGGAGTATGGATGAATGGTGATTGTTGAGTTAACAGTAGAATTGGCTCTAATGCCAATGTTACAAACAATATTTGTTTTTATTTGAAGACATGATATATTTGTTATTATATAAATGTATTGATTGACAAATAATTAATAGAATGGTGAATAATGCAGTGAGATCCCTTGTTATACCTACCAAAGCAGGGTGCCTTTTCACTAATGGACATGTCTTATATGTCTATCACTAACTAATTAACTAGAATTTATTATGTTTATAACATCACAACATACATAACACTTTACATATTCCCTGTTCATTTCTATCTCATTAATAAAAAAATTATTCCCACTGATGGTTGACTTGCCAAGTGTCGTTGTCAAGAAATGGCTAAGAAATACCGAGTAAAATGAAGCTAAAAGGCTAGAAGTGAAGAATAAATAGAAATGTTAAAAACTAAAAATGATAAATATTGAGCTACACCAACTCGGCATGGAAAAATTCCCCTAGACCCAAGCTTAAAAATGCACATCTAAAGAAGGAGGGACTTGCCAAATGAAAGGAAGAAGTAAATAAAAAAAGAAAAAGGCAGAGAAAGGGGTAGTATAAAATAATGCCAAGGAAATGGTAATTCAAAGCTAAAGCTCCCTCCCAATGGCCTATGTGTTGAAGATTCGTAGCCTTTAAAAGTTGCTAGATAAGATTAAAGACTTGCACATCATCTTACGTGACTTCGAGGATCAATATATAAAGTTTACCTTCCCCTCCATAAGTTATCCATCATATAAACTACTTTTTAACTTGGTAACCCTGGAAATACCTCTTGTCTTAGAATTTGACACCTGTATAAGGGTAAAGGTCTTTCTCATATGGTAAAACTTAGGCAATTATTAAATTTAAGTTGTGTCATAATGTTTTTAGAGGAAATAAATACCTATGCATCACCTTGTAAAGGGGTTAGACCCACTACTATAAATGGGTGCCTTGCACCAAGATTTGTACACATGTATATGAGGTTTAATTTATGCCTTAGGATCCATGACACTACATTGGTGTAACTACCCCTGTTAGTATGAATTCTTTGTCGAAGCGTACGAAAAAGAACCACTTTAGCTACGCATAACTAATAGCCCTAACAACAATAATGGCTGCAAAACATCTTCAGATCTGCAATTAGTAGTTAAAGTGCTGCAACAAACAGATCTATAAATGGAAAGATATTAAGCGGTGAAGTAAAGAGTTTGCTCCATGCATCCAACAGACAAGACAAGAACACGATTTTTGAATGAATTTTTATATTACAGGGCACCTGGGAGGAAACAAGAAGGTGTATCGAGATCTCCTCAATGGGATGGGTTCTTTGTAGTCCTCAGCACTTCAGATCTAAGCTTTCTCTCTCTTGTAGATGTAGAAAACCCAATGTAGAAGGTAGAGCTCAATGGGAGCAACAATGACAGAAAAATGAGACCGAGTGTATAGATCCAGAGTGATCTAGTATGCAACAAAAGGTGAAGAATGATGGGGAAAACCCTCCTATTTATAACAAAATATTGGGTCTTTCTAGATCTTGGTGCATGATTAAAATAATGTTAATCACATCTAGATCCACCTCTATGGAATATTTTATTATTATTTGTTGGAGGGAAAGGGTGTTTGACTTGGGTCAAATCCCTTGATTAGTGAAAAATAAATAAATAAATGATTTATTTATCTTTTTAAGGAAGTGGTTGGGATATAATCAAATAAATAATGATTTATTTGATTAATGGTGGTTGATTTGGTCATATTTAACAAGGAATATTATTTAAATAATTATTCCTAGACAATAATAAGATAACTATGGGTTTATCTCATTAATTTCTTTGTTTTTGGGTTAAACATGACTGGGAATAATAATTAAATTATGGTTTAATTAATTATTCCTTTTGGGGTTTCCTAATTAACACAGTGAAAGCAGTTTTACTTGGGGTAAAACTGGTCTTACATGGTGTACTTGGGTCCATCTAATGATGAAGAGTTAGATGACCAAAAAATGGTGTAACAGATTGCCCCCCAGCGTGCGAGTGTCAGGAGCAAATCGTATGACCGAAGTACGTTGTGAGAAGACAATCACTAGACAACAAAAGGGTATGTCAGAGAGAGAAATATGAGGTAGATAGTGTGCTGAAGGACTGAAGCCACGAGGAAGCAGAGACTCGGGTGCAACAAGTCTGTTATGAGAGGGAATGCACATGAAGGCGGCAGAGAGAGCATACCTATGCCACATGGCAACAATACATTAGAATAATTAATGTCAGTGAAGAACTTGAACAAGGGACAGACACAACATGCTCGGCATAATCAAGAGCCAGATAAAAATACAATGAATAGTCTCACATACATGCTGTGCCTGGGATAACAGCCAGGACTAGTACAATATCATCTGAGTACATGAGATAAATACAACCCAAATGCCCCCTATAAATGGGGAAGGGCTCACAAAATCTGACTGGTACATGCAAATCATAGAGGTGCTGCAAGTGGCTAATGCCAACATCATCAAAATCTAGAGCGGCATCAAAGGCTGCAATGAAGAGGTCATCCGGGCATGTGGGGGGCTACCTGCAGGGCCACCCCCTCATGAGGGCTGAGACATCTCACACACGCCCGGGAATCATCAAGAGCTGCTGCTGGGTCACTGGACTATCCAGTATACGAATCTCGATCATGCTGAAAGGAGCTGGAGAAGCAATCAAGTCAAAGGGAGGTGAGAGATCCCCCTGCCTGATCCGAGGCACCGAACAAAAGTGGAAGCTGGAACCAAAGTACACCGCCCTCTAGACCTTGCTTCTGGAATAAATGTGCTGATGTCGACAGAAGGAGGTCCGCCGTAGGTGAGGCAATGAGAGATCCTCAACTAAGGCACGAGAGAAGAGCAATAGAGCGACGGACAGACTGACACTAATGATGATGGTGGAAATGGGAAGGATGGGGTGGCGAATGGACGACTTCCCTTGTTAGAGCATAAAGGGCATGAATGACATGGCAGCGACTGACACAATATCGAAGGGGACAGGGGACAGTGGGGCTGAAGGTCATGAGATGCGACACAAGAGAGGAACCAAGAAAAAAGGAATGGAGGGCTATAGTAGGGTGTAAAAGGATGCAGGATAGACTCCATGAATGCGAGGATGACTCAACTCGGATGCTCTAAGCAAGGGCGACTAGATAGTGCTGCCACACAGTAAAGGCCCCAATGGGGGGTCATAGAAGCATGAGTACAAGGTGGGCACTCATGACGAAAATCAACACAAACATGGACAAGTAAGGGGGCGATATGGTGCCCCAAGTACAAGTGTCGTAAGTGAGGAAATTCGATTTTAAGGAGCGGTGAAGTGATCCTTCGTGGAAAAATGTGTCCGGGTGAAGTATCAAATCACCAAAAACTAAGGAAAACCCATTTGAGAGCTCGGTGAGATCTATCCGGCGGTGCTGACGGTTCGTCGAACGGGGCTACGGTGTGGTCGCAGCAGTCGAAAGAAGAAACAAGGGTTCTCTTTTAATGAGGCGGTTTTCCCTCCAAAATCATTCATTTGCTATTGTTGCTGTGGTGAATGTGGAGAGGAGAGAAGGCCCTAAATCTTGCGGCAACGTAGCGGACAAACCGACCGTTGGATTCGAGATCTGTCAGTTGGAGGTAAGAGGCCTAACCTTGCTCTTGCATTTTGATGGATTAGATTTGCAGTTTAGGGCCCAACACCCCAGAAACAGCCCCTCCCTCCTCTCTACGGCCGGGTCGCACCTTTTGGGGCAAAAAGTGCGACCCAGGACGCAGGTTTTGGGGCACAAAGTGCGACCTGGTCCAGAAATGGGCAGAAAGCTGCGACCTAGGAGGGGAGGAGGGCTTGGTGCTGTTTGATGGCTGGGAGTTGGGTTTTTGTGTGTGGTTATGGTTTGCCCGATCTGTACCCTGACAAAAAGAATGTGTTTGTGCAGGTATGGCAGAGTTACGAGTCAACTGGAGAGAGAGGGATCTGGGAACACTTCGGGCAGAGATCCAGGCGGATCAGGGCGTTCGTCGTGTATTGGCCAGATATAGGGGCATATGGTGCCCTCTCGGATGTGTGTAGGGGCAAGTGGTGCCCCCCAGAATGTATGGGGGGGCATATGGTGCCCCCAATTTTTGGATTTTGTTTGTAACATGCTATGGGCGTGTCGGATGTATATGTATGGGGGGGGGGCGTATGGTGCCCCCAGTTTTTGGAACATGCTATGGGCATGTCGTAAGTCTATGTATGGGGGGCGTATGGTGCCCCCAGTGATGTATGTAGGGGCAGGTGGTGCCCCCATTTTTTGAGTTTGTGTGACATGCTGTGGGCATGCCAAAATGTATTTATGAAAAGGGGAATCTAACCACATTTTAATGATGTGGTGTGCCATTTGTTCTGGTTATGGTTATGCAGTTTGAGAAAGGAAATGGAGTGTTACCAATCTCTTTTGGTACTGCATATAGGGATCAAATGGACTTTAAGTTTCCGAATTGGCATACCTGGTGTCACTATCCCAAAAGGAAGATTTGGAGATAATGAACTGATGCTCTCGTAGAAAAGCTATAGGTTGGTCAACAATAATGTCTAAAAGACTGGGTTGCTGATGTAAGATGAGGGAACGATAAGGGGTATCGTCCCGAGAGTGATCTGAAGTGATATGGGACTCTAGAGGTTCTTCTAAATGTGGAAGAATACGGGGTCTAGAGTCAACACGACCAGATACACTAGGAGAGTGGTAGAGAATGGCTTCTCTTGGTCTCTCAAATGTGGGTGCCCCCTTACCCAAACATTGGGTTTCGATGTAATGACCACAAGGTGGATGTGGTGTGAACGCATGGGTTCGATGTAAGGGGGAATAGATGAAGTCAGGGGTGGAATTTCTTCCATAATGTCGTCATCGTGATAGAAGATGGGGTGACTAGTGGAAGAAGAACTACCTGACGTGGTGAAGTGGCCTGAATCATCATCATGAGAAGAGAGGTTCACATGCGCATCGTCACAATGGGTGACCGAAAAGTAAGTAGATAACGGATCTACCGATGTTGAGCCCAAGATGACCGCTGAAGGAAGGTCAAGCGAAACAACAGGGGAGGATTCAGATGGAACGTTCCCCAATGGTCTCATGGATGATGACAGGTACAAAATGGTGACTGAGGGCTCCGTTGGCTTAACAGCGGGAGGCGGAATGTGAATGTCCTTTGGTCCGATCGAAGCGGCCTTGAATTGGCGGTACAAGTCCAGGGAGGAACGGTACTCGTCAAGGCGGGGACAGAGGTGGGTGTAATGGCCGTGAAAATCGCACAAGGCACAAGGGTGGTTTGTGCGCAAGTGTTTTAGTTTTGGGAGGGAGTCGGGGATAGTGACATGTACTTCTGGGAGATCAGAGTCGGGGAATGTCTCGTTGACCAGAAGCTTGAGGTGGGGCAATTCAGGACACATGTGAGTGGCATGACCGACGACATCACACAAAGCGCATCGAATGGCGAGCTTTGGTGGTCGTGGGGGGGTAACGGATGTTGGGGGGGCCGGATCGTGATGGGTTGCCCCCCTTCGGGCTTTTCCTGTCTTCCCGGGAGCCGTCACAACAGGAGAAGGGTCCTGTGGAGTTGCTAGGGGCACAGTGGCTATGGAGGAAGCGAGGGGGACCGGTTGAACCGGTGTCAAAGCTATGTAAGGTTTGGGGTGACCAGGGGGGGTGGCGGCTGGGGGGTCAAGGTACCAAACCGGAATACCCAAGGTCAAGTTAGGGAGAGAGAGGGTGGCCATAACGGGGACAGAATATACTCCGAGAGGGGGAGCCAAGAAGGGGATCTGTCCAGCAGGGTAGTGACCAGGAGGTACGGCTCCAAGATGGTTAAGGCCGGGGGGGACCGAGCCTGGAGGATAAAGAGGTTCGGGGATACCAGCTGTAGGGGGAGGGCCGGAAGGAGGAGGTCCGGCTGGCGGAGATGAATGGCTAGGAGCGGGTTGCGGAGGACGGGGGGGAGGGTGCGGACTAGCCGAGGCAGGCCGTTTATGGGCAGCCTGAGACGATTGCATCATGAAAATATTCGACAAGCTGGGATCCGTAATAGGAGGGGGGGGAAGGTGAGGAAAAGTACCAAGCAGGGTGGAATCTTTATAAACGCCGGGGGAGACACTGGTCGAGGAATCGACGGTTTGCTTGTTGGCTACAGAAGAGATGGTCGTCTCGGAGGAGGACTGAGACGACGGCTCATGATACGATAGCTGGTCAATGGTGACTATCTTCCCGTTATGTGGAAAAGACATCTTGCGGAAGACCGCGGAGGGGACAACAGACATGGCATAGGTGTAGCTTCGCCCCAATAGAATGTTGTAGTCTAGAGGGGCGTCAATGACTTCGACATCAACGCAAACAGTCTTACCGGCGAGGGTGATGGGACAGTTACGAAACAGGCCAATAGGCTGGGAGGCATGACCGTCCCACGCTCGAAGGGTGATCATGGAAGGGGCCAGCTCAGGGGATCCGAGTTGTTTCCAAACCGAAGCGGACATCACACAGGTGGATGCCCCCTCATCAATTATACACCGGGATACAGTGGCGTTCCGGATTTTGACTGGGATTTGGAAAGCAATGGAAGGAGGAAGAGGAGGGTGGTCCGATTGAGTGGCGTCGAAAACAATCATTTGGCCATCAGCAGGATCAACAGCGCCCACGGCAGATAGTAGAGCCTTCCGTTGGGAAGGGCACGACTGGAGGAGTTCCAGTGTGGAAATGGCAGCAGGGGATTGTGCCAAATCATCTACTATACTGTACGATTGAGCGGCTCGACCAGAAGCAGCATTTCGGCGTAATGGACCCTTTGGACTCTTTGGGTGAACCTCAACTTTGGGTTGAGGGATGTGTAAGGGGCCACTGGATGTCGAAAGAGGCTCTGTAGAACCTGAAGATGGGGGCTCGGGAGCAGACTGAGCAGGGGGCTTGGTGGACTGGCGAGACCGAGTTTGAAGGTGAAGGTCGACGGAAGGGGACGGATCGGAGTGCATCATGAGGATCTGGTAGTCAGAGGAACCAGAAATGGACGAGGGTGTGGTTGCATGGCTGTCAGGGGGTTGGGTAGCCACGAATCCCTGTTGAGGGAAAGGATCAGTGAACACAGCTGGCTGGGTAGTGGCCACATTAGGAGGAGCGTGAGGGGAGGCGTGTTGTCCGCGCAATGTGGCTTGAGACTCCCACATATGTCGCATCTGGGGTAAGAGAGGACAATCGTGAGTGTAGTGACCGTAAACACCGCAACACGAACAGGGCTTGTTTGTGCGAAGCGGCCTGTCCGGCCTGGGCGGGATGCCTTGAGGCTGGTTGCTAGTGTTAGGGTCCATACCAGAATTGGGTCCTCGGTTACCGGGGGCAGATGGGTTCTGGTTGCCTCGCCGCCTTCTTTGAGAAGAAGGGGGGTTAATCGCACCCTGCTGTGCAAATAGTTGCCCTGGAGGGGGTTGTAAGGGCTGTTGCAGGTGGTGAGGAGGCAAGGGAGGCGGAAGCGCATATGCTGGAGGAGCTGGCGCACCAGGCTGCGGATAAAAGTAAGGGTTGGGTTGGGCAGCATTGAGGTAAGCAGGAGGTTGGGCAAAAGGAGGAGGCATGCCGTATCCTGGATACATGTTGCCGGGAAGGGGCAGAGTGCTAGAGGTGCTGGCCCCTCCCTGAGGGAGGCCATGGCTCATAGGAGGGTGAGCAGAGGGGTGGGAAAGAGATCCAACAATACCGTCGGCGGAATGAGATGCCCCCGGGGCGTTAGCGCCACCGGGCCTGGGGATGTCAGGAAGAACGGTATAAACATAACCAGATTGAGCGTAGATCGGGTCATATTTTAAAGCTATTTGGAGGGCGGCTTCTTCAGATTGAGGAAAGTGAGAGGCGACATCTTTGCCGATGGGAGATGGGAGGGTGCGAAGGAACCGGTCCATGTAAACCCGATCTTCAAAGGGAGGGGCTCGACATAAGCTCCGTCTTCGTCGCCATTCCTGAACATGGGCAGAAAGGCGTGTGGAAGAGGATTGCTTAAATGAAGTCAAGAGCTCCGTACCAGTGTCGTATCGGAGAGGGAGCTGGAAGTACGACAAGAAGGCTTGGGCAAGAGTCTCGAATGTGGTATGGGAGGAAGTGGCCTATTCGACATACCATTTAGAAGCTTCGCCGGTAAGCGTGCGTTGGAACAAACGAAGACGGATGGAGTCATCGGTAATGGAATTGGAGGAACACCACATGTGGAAAGATCGGACGTGATTGGTTGGATCTTCGCCATTAAGGCCCTCGAACTTAGGGATATCAGAGGGTATTTTGGTGGGCATAGCGGGCCAGGTAGTATTATGGTGAATTGGGTCGTTAATCAACTGATGGAAATCGGGGAGGCTGAGGCCTGCAATGTACGGCAGCACAAGGGTGGCCGGAGTAGTGGTTGTGACGGTTCCGCTAGAAGTAGGGCTGGCATTGGGGCCGGGAGAACCGCTAGCGTTAGGCCCTGGTCCAGACATGGTGAAGGTAAAAGGGGGAGAACCGGAAGGAGAAGGACCGGAGTGAATCGAGAAGAAAGGGAAGTCGAATCGGACTCGAAAGGAGTGCGGGCGGCTCGGCAAACGGCGGTGCGGGCGAGGTCGATCAACCGGGAACTGAGGATGAAGGCCAAGAAGTCTCCGGGAAAGGCGCCTTGGGGGCGCAATGATGACAGGAAGAAGGAAACCGACGAGGGCAGAAAGGGGCAAAATCAAGAAGGTCAAGGGCAGATAAGGTGCAGTGACGATTGATTTTAGAGTCTTTGCCAGGCGGTGTAAACCAGGCGCTTCTTCACTTAAGGTCGGTGTGTGGTGTGCGTTAATTTTAATTTTTAAACCCTTTCCATTGTTGAGAGCAAAAAAGTGTGCAACGTAGCTGAAAATAAACCTACAGAGAACAGAATAAAAATGCTGAAATAACAGAAAAAACATGACTACGTATGCATCTATCTAACCCAGAAGGTGGGTCTCTCAAAACTATCTTTGAAAGAAAGGAAAAACTATGGAAACACACCTGAGGAAGCTCCCAACGAGATCTAGGGTCCAAAGAGGACGGAGATGGAGGATAAAGCTGAGATAAGGGTGCGAGATCACGACGAAGACGAGAGGCAAGGTGGGCCGGAAAAAGGAAATCAGCAAAAAGCAAGGACAGGACAAGGCGAGGAGGCCTTTAAGGGGACAAGAGGTGATTTGAAAGGAAAAGAGGCTGATTTCAATGGATCTGGAAGTGAGGTCACGGATCTGGAAAAAGAGGGGGCTGAAGCTCTGAAACCGACGGCTGAAACAGCTGAAACTCTTCCACAAAAAGTGGAGGGTACTAAAGCCCTAAGGGGCTGGGTTCCCACTTAGATGAGTAAAAACAGATCAGATCTTGGTCAAGGCGAGCTGAGACAGAGGCTGGAAAACCCTGGCAGAGGCTGCAGCAGAACCCAGAAAAATTACAGAAAAAATGCTGGAAAAAAGGCAGGTCGCAGGTTCTGACCTGATCTGAGTTGAGGTCGCAGGAAACAGGCCAAAAGGTGCGTCCAGGTCGCAGGTTTTGGGCCAAAAGCTGCGACCCCCCCGTTCCGGCTGTTTCGGTGGCAGATTTTCTGAAAAATTGCCGTCTCAGGTGCGGCTGGTGTCGCTTACCTGCGCAATAGGGCCAGAAACACACGAAAGTTAGAAATTTTAGGTTTTTAGGGTTTTATGTGAGAAAAATGACATGAAAAGAGAAAAACTAAGCAGCTAAAAAAGAAGCCCTAGGGCCTGAAGTAGCTGGATATGCAGGAATATGAAAAACGACAGCGGTCGTAATTTAAAACCCGTGTGGGGTCGCCATTTGTTAGTATGAATTCTTCGTCGAAGTGTACGAAAAAGAACCACTTTAGCTACGCATAACTAATAGCCCTAACAACAATAATGGCTGCAAAACATCTTCAGATCTGCAATTAGTAGTTAAAGTGCTGCAACAAACAGATCTATAAATGGAAAGACATTAAGCAGTAAAGTAAAGAGTTTGCTCTATGCATCCAACAGACAAGACAAGAACATGATTTTTGAATGAATTTTTATATTACAGGGCACCTGGGAGGAAACAAGAAGGTGTATCCAGATCTCCTCAATGGGATGGGTTCTTTGTAGTCCTCAGCACTTCAGATCTAAGCTTTCTCTCTCTTGTAGATGTAGAATAACCCAATGTAGAAGGTAGAGCTCAATGGGAGCAAAATGGCAGAAATGAGACCAAGTGTATAGATCCAGAGTGATCTAATATGCAACAAAAGGTGAAGAATGATGGGGAAAACCCTCCTATTTATAACAAAATATTGGGTCTTTCTAGATCTTGGTGCATGATTAAAATAATGTTAATCAAATCTAGATCCACCTCTATGGAATATTTTATTATTATTTGTTGGAGGGAAAGGGTGTTTGACTTGGGTCAAATCCCTTGATTAGTGAAGAATAAATAAATAAATGATTTATTTATCTTTTTAAGGAAATGGTTGGGATATAATCAAATAAATAATGATTTATTTAATTAATGGTGGTTGATTTGGTCATATTTAACAAGGAATATTATCTAAATAAGATTTAAATAATTATTCCTAGAAAATAATAAGATAACTATGGGTTTATCTCATTAATTTCTTTGTTTTTGAGTTAAACATGACTGGGAATAATAATTAAATTATGGTTTAATTAATTATTCCTTTTGGGGTTTCCTAATTAACATAGTGAAAGCAGTTTTACTTGGGGTAAAACTGGTCTTACATGGTGTACTTGGGTCCATCTAATGATGAAAGGTTAGATGACCAAAAAATGGTGTAACAACCCCTCCCACATTTACCCACTTTGAAAAGATCTCCGAGGTAAACATGAGTTGAGAGTCATTATGATATAACCTGACCTCCAAGTTCCAGTTATAGAAGTGGGGCCTACAAACCAGAACACATAATGACATACCTTAGAGACTAAAAATCACTCAGGATCCTACCAAACACCCTAGGTTATCAATCCACGGTCTGTTTCATTTTGGAGGTATATTTGTCAAAGTATAGGTAATGAGTCATTATTTGTCACAATCTAGGGATTTTATTATGTAAAAAGGTCAATTGGTCAAATGCTTGTAAGTATATGGGTCATGAGGGGGTATTTAAGCCCTAATTCTATTTTTTTTAAGAGTTTAAAGTTCATGAAGGGGTCATAATCGCAAAATTGCACTCATGAGGGAAAATGAGTCATTGTGAGGGTTTAAGGGGTCATTTCATGGAGTTTTCATCCATCATAATCCATCATAAGTCACATTTGGGGGTCATGTCAGTCATGTAAATTTTTTTAAAAATAGTTATGGATTTTTTAGTGGTGTACCTCATCATCATTTGCAAGATTCTCTCCATGTCACCTCACTCCATCCACTCAAAAATATCCATCATGACATGAGAGAAGGCATGGGGAGGCATAAAATTATAATTTCTTCAATTTTCCCTCATTTTCAGTCCAACACAACCGCAATATGAGATTTGAGGAGTTTTTAGAAGTTGCAGAGGTCGAAAGGAGGCATTTAAAGCTCAAAAGATGGAGGGCTACTTGGACTTGCTGCATAAAGTGACTGTTTTATCCACCATTTTCAAAAGTGGTTTACGACCAAATGGAGATAAATTTTGGAAAACCCAAAGATGTTTTTTTCAATAACAGATCAAATAAAAAAAGCCTCTCTCATTTTATGCATAGGTTTTATGGTTTAGGATATATGCAATGCTCTTGGAGGTATATTGTTCAAAAAAATAAATGTTTGTATTTTCCTCCAGTTTCAGACAATGTTTTTGACACGTTTTTCTAACATATGGAAGTGGATTTTTCAAAACTAAAAGAGGTTTTTGTCTAGGATGGGACAAATAACAAAAAAAATCTCATTTTTGCACATATATCATGGTTTGGGAATTACATGTGTCACTTGGAGACCCATTTTCATAATTTTTTGCGAAACAAATTCTGAAATTTTTGAAATTCAATTTGTAAATTCAAAGTTTTGGAAGGTTTGAAGTATGTTGGGTAATGTAAGGTGAATGTAAATGGTTCTACATCATCATCAGGACATTTCAAGCACATCTGCATACTCAGTTTTTTCCAGAACAATTTTCAACCATGTGAAGCTTGAAGACCTATTGCACTCTGCTGCGCAAGTATATCAGTCAATGTTATTTTGAGAAATTTCAAATTTTAGATCTTTTAGAAGTCATTATAATTGGGATAAGTGTCAATAAGTTTAAAATCATGTCAATAAGTTTAAAATCATGTAGTTACAGTTGTTAACCAAAGATGCATTGTTTGAGTTGATGTTTGTAAATTGTAATAACAATTTCTATTTTTTCTAGATAGCAAGGGAAGATGCATTACATCTAGACTATTCTACTTTTGTGATATGAATTCGACCACCTAGAGTGGTAATTTAGAATTCCTCATTGTATATAATGATGTTAAGATGAGAAAAATGGTTCTGGTTTGAGTGTTAGAGGATAGGCCTTACTTCTATGCAAATTTTACATCTTTTCCTGAATGAACAGAAGAAGGCAGGAGGCAGTTTGAGCAAGGATACATGTGTCCGATTTTATTAGTATATTATCTGACTCTATGATGTGATATATATTTATTTAGATATGATTATATCTCATAAATCCATACTATTAATTTCCTCATGTTCAATTTGATGAAATTTTTCAGAATTCAAATGAGTTTTTTGTGATTAAACTAGTTGAACATTATATGTCTTTTTTCCTCTATGATAAATTTAATTCATCCTTGATAGATGCTTAGTTTATCATTATACCTAATTCACCATACCACTACAAATATTTTGAATGATTACTAACAGATCTTACTATCTTTCCCCTATTAAGATTGCCACCATATCCCTTATTCATTTAGATCTTCAATAGTGCCTTGATCCCAATTAACTCTGTCTTGTACACCCACCACACAAAGATTAATATTTGAACCATCCTATGAACATTATAACCAGTTGAAATTCAGATCCTACTATTCATTCAAATTGATTGATAGCTAAACTTAGCGAGAGAGCCCCCTCCAAGGCTAGGGGGATTGGACCTTAGCCTAAAAGAGGTTTGTGGTAACCTATGGGATTTATCTCCTTAGTTTGGAGAAATTTACAGAATGATAACATGTTTACTCCCAAATTTCATCCATAACACTTCATGCATGAGGTTGGGAGGCTATAACCGCACCCAAAATCTTGTCTCCATGCGGTTATGACCCAAAATTCCATGTTTTATGCATGCAATCACGAGATCTATGTCAATTTTTTAGGCTAGCCTCCAAAAAAATACCTAGAACTTCCTATAACTTTCCAGAATCATGAAAATGATCATAACAATGCTAAAAATTCAAAACTCGAGCAAGATCTTGACCTAAACATGTGTAATAAATGATAGAAATTTCGTCAAACAAATGATAAACATAGAAGCTACAAGTTATGAATGCATATTTGATCATAAACTTATGAACTTCATATGAGAATCACTAACAAGGCTCTATGCCCTCTCTAGTTAGCTACAATAATACTTGTTAGCCCATGCATTCATCAACCATTCGATAACTTATCATATCATGAATGAGATCCATAGTAAGAGAACACCATCAACCAAGCATATAACCAACATATAACAAGAATAGAAACCATGGAAAACAAACCATAAGATCACTATAATAACCAGTACAAATGCTCATAGATCACAATCAGAAATAACTCATATTAACACATGAAAATGTCAACCAAGTGAGGGACTTCCACATACCACCCTACCATAGATTGGGCTCAACCAAATATCTCTTTTTGTTAATCATCCCCACACCATATTCCAAGCATGAATGTGGGATCATACGGGTTAAATAAAAATAAAACCAACCAGGGATTCCAGAGTCCAAACCACCTTAAACACAATGATTTCACATAACCGGTTGAGAAATCACTAACATCAACAAGATTGATCTCTATCCAAGTTGTCTAGGGCTCCAGGGGTTCCATCTCAACCCACATTCTCTAGGGACCCAAGTTATTACAGGGCTCCAGAGATCCTATCCCAACCCACAGCCATAGGGAACCTTAGAACCAATTAGAAAAAAAAAAAAAATGGGGAAATCTCTACACCATGGCTATCCAAAAAATGGCAAGGCAAGGCTAAAACCATTGTTAATCCAGACAAATATCCATGCCAATGATAACACATAACCATAAAACCACATTCATATACCATGCATCCAAAAATCAGCAAGGAGATCACACATGAAACCTGCTACTTGCAAAGTAAGCTTGTTGTAGATGTTGATCCAACTGTCTCCTTGTGCTCCCTTGCTTTCCCTTTCTTGCTTTCTCCAATTCAAGTGAATGCTAGAGTTCTCCAAGAATGATCTAAGTGTGCAAGAGTGTATGAGGGAATGAACAAGAGCTCAATTCAAAATTTTCAAAAGGCTATTAATTGTTTCTCTGATGCATTTTTATCATTGATGTCTAGACTCTTCCTTTCATTTTTCCTATTTTATTTCATTTTCATTCATTTTCTCTATAATTTACCTTGCATGCATATTTGTGTCTCTTCATATTCCTTTTCTCCTATTTTCCTTTATTTATCATAATTAAATTTCAATTATTACCTCTTTGCCTTTTCCAATGCCTTGCCAATTTCCATAACCATTATTAAACCACAAGTGATGCCCACTATAATGTTTTCTCACCATTCAGCTTGGAACACGTGTCCCATGACCTTGGTATTATTTTATTTATATATAAAATCAACAAGGGGTTATTACAAACCCCTCTTTGTTGTGGGAACACCATCCTCGATGTTATATGACACTTGTGATCAGCAACACATACTGCTTATGGAGATTTATATTACAACTCAATGTAGTCTTTACAACATATATATATATATATATAACCAAAACACAGATACCAAACACATCTTCCTAACCAACAAATAAGGAAGGATACAAAGCCATATATGATCAACCATCTCCCATGTAAATTCATCAGGCCCAAAGTGCTTCCATTGCACACTTTAATCTGATCTATTACTTGGTTCTAGAGCATGATTTATTTTCACTGCAATATGCATTGTGGATTTGGCTGGAATTCTCCCTCTGGTTCCACTTGTAATACAGACCAATCAATAAAATATTAACATCTTGGACATATATCTTAAGCAATGAAACATGGAAAACATCATGGACTTTCACTGTTGGTGGTAGTGCAAGTTTGTAGGCCACTGGTCCAACCCTCTCAAGGATCTCAAAAGGCCCACAATACTGAGGTGCCAACTTGGTACATGACCCAATCATTAAGGAGCTCCTCTTGGGCTTGATGCATAATAACACATGCTCTCCATCCTTAAACTCCTTGAATGATCTATGACGATCTGCATAAATCATTTTATTTTCATGTGTTGTATATAAATTCCTCCTAATAAGCTGCATCTCCTGCTCCATCTCAGCCAACATATATGGTCCAATCAACACCCTGTTTGCTAGATCACTCCAACTGATAGGAATATTACAACTCCACCTATAAAGAGCCTCAAATGGACTCATCTTCAAGGACTCGTGAATCTAACCAATCCATCTGTTATGAGGCGATACTCCTCATCTCTATCACCTTCACCCTGTTGCTGCAATATCTGCTTCAACTCCTGGTACTTCTCATCATGTTGTCCTGCCTGCAAGATCTTCTCCTAAAAATCTATCTTATAAGAGCTCACAACTAAAATATGATTGACCTTTACTCTCCTATTGAGAGCATCCACAACCCCATTCTCCTTGCCTTTGATGTACATGATCTCAAAGTCAACTCACTAAGATTTTCCAACCATATAGCTTCCCTGGAGTTCAGATTGGGTTGGTCAAATAAGTACCTCAGTCCACTACGATCACTCATCAAAACAAACCTCTTGTCAAGAAGATAATGTATCCACATATTCAATGCATGGATGATCACTTGTAACTCATGATCATGAGTCACATAGTTTTTCTCATGTTCATTCAACTTCCTTGACTCATAGCATACCACCTTCCCTTCCTGAATCAGGACCACACCAAGTCCTTCCTGCACGCATTTGTACAAGCCACAAACTACTTATTAGAATGTGTAATATTCAAAACGAGAGCATTTGTAAGAAACTGCTTCAACTTCTCAAAACTAGTTGCAAAGTCCTCAGTCCATTCAAACTTCTTTCCTTTCCTCTGCAATAATGTAATAGGATAACCAATATTTGAGACTTTCATGATGAACCTATTATAATAACCTTCTAGTCTCATGACTGATATGACTTCATCCACATTCCTAGAAGTCAACAACTCCATGATAGCTTTAATATTTTCTGGGTCCATTTCTATCCCTACCTTGGAGATAACATGTCCCAAGTAATGAATCTGAGTATGAAAGAAACCACACTTGCTGAGCTTATCCTACAATTGATGCTCTCTCAACAATATCAAAACTGCTTCCTAGTGCTATGTATTATATTCCTCATTCTTAGAATATAATAATATATAATCAATAGAGACTATCACAAACTTGTCCACATAAGGACACAATGCGTTTTTCATCAAACACATGAAGGTGGCTAGAGAATTAGTAAGACCAAAAGGAACCACCAGATACTCATAATGCCAATATCTAGTACGAAATGCAGTCTTGTATATGTCTTATTCTTTGATGCGCACCTGATGATATCTCAATCTCAAATCAACCTTTGAAAATATTGTTGCTCCCTTTAGTTGATCAAACAAATCATCAATTGGCTACAATGGATACATGTTCTTGATAATAATTATGTTCAACTTCATGTAATCAATGCACAATCTGAGAGTACCATGCTTCTTCCTTACAAACAATATTGGTGCACCCCAAGGCAACACACTTGGCCTTATGTTTCCTTTATCAAATATTTCTTTAATTTGAAACTTTAGTTCCACCAACTTTGGAGTGATCATCTTGTAAGGTGCCTTAGATGTTGGTGCTACTCTTGGTATCAACTCAATAGGAAATTACACCTCTCTATGAGGAGGAAACTATGGAATATTTGTAGGAAACACATCCTAAAACCATTGCAAGATAATATGCCTCTTTAGGAAATCCTTATCCTTAACATCCGTCCCTTTGTCACTGGAAATATGCATTGCAAAAAATAAACCTCCTTTCATGTGGTTTCTCTTTTCTTGCATAGTTGTAACCATTCTCATTGATGTAGGCTTCTTATTTCCCTGCAAGATTCTCTTTTCTCCACCATTCAGGTACTCAATAGCCTTTTCATAGTAGTCCACTTTAGTCATATGAATGAATATCCATTCCATGCCCAAAAACATACTATATGAACCGAAAGGAAGCCCATTTAGATGTGATGATGTAGGCATACTGTTAAACTAAAATGCACAAGATCTCACCCAGTGAATAACTCTTCTCTTTGTCCCTATACCCAACTGCACCAACCAATATTTTACATGCACTTATTTATTAAATAAATAATTATCCACCAGGTCAGGACTGATATAACTATAATTTGATCCACGATCAATAAAAATAGAAACAACTTGATCACAAAACTTACCTTCCATCTCAACAATGGATGCCTAATGATATGCTTGCCTATCATCCACTACTACGTAAATATAAGGAATAATTCGACCAACATCCCCAACTATATGTGCCTATTGAGCACTGTAAATATGAGGCCTAGAACCCTGGTGTGATGGGAAATCACTCCCGCAATGCTCTCCACCACAAGTCCAACACCTCAAAGGATTTCTGCCACCACATTTATTCTACTCCTCAAGTTGATACCCATGTCCTCTCTCAACTGCATTGAACTTGTTATAAGGCACTACGTTTTCCTTGTCACCGTCTGTTACACAACATTTTGTCACCATCCCTGCAATCCCTCATCTCGTACATTGGAAGAATAATCCCGTGACCTGTGAAAAGTAAAATGTCCTGAAAACACCTTGATGGCATCCTTCTTCATAAGGGCAATAATTCTCCTGAAGAATATTTCCTCAGAAAATCATTAAAAACATATGTTTGGGCATTGGCGCGCTTAGCTAGTTCATCACTCGCGCCGACTTGGGAAATTTACACTAAGCCCATGCCACCTGGTGCTCTGTCCCTGTGCTTTTAACAATAGAAGGCAGAAGTTTGATTCTAACAACTTCAGAATGAATCATCAAAAATAGGTTGGGCTATTTGGCTCCGGATCTCCCTGATTAGGAAGTGGTTTTCCACCTCTCATGGAACCTTCCTAAGAGATGGGACTCTTCCCCATGATTATAGGGATCCTAACCTCTCCTTCTCCCTCTATAAAAGCCCGCCCTCTCTATTTGCAAGATAGCTAAACATTTGGGAAGAAAACTATAGCTGAGCGACTATTGAGAGCAGGGCCAAGGGGAACCCCATAAGAGAGAGAGCCTTGTCCAAATTCCCGACAAGCTTTGTGAGACACGCTCTGTTGGAAGCCCTACTAAAGGAAGAACATGATTTCAGAACTTCGTTGTAATCTTTCTTTCGTATTTTAATATATGCTCAACTATGTTATTGGTTCCATCGTTGTATTTCTTATTTGTGTAGTGCAACTTGATTCAATATTTTCTGACTGATTGATAGTTACATGTTTGAATTACTACGTTGTATGCCGTCGTTTTTCTCTGCGTGTGTACAGGTGTCCGAACGCGGTGAGTGAAAGGATTGTGATCTGTCAAGCTAGGAATGGGAAGCAGCACTTCTCTATCGACAACAAAAATGTAGGACTCGAGGTAAGCTATCTATCGTAGCTTTGTCTTTTGTAACTAGGAATCGATATCGTAGCGTGTTTTGTTTGTTGCTAGACTCACTCTAGGGCTAGTGGGATCACCTCTGTCCGCATAGGGGATTTACCTCATCAACAAAGTGGTGAATCCGCTAGGGATCAGTGTGAGTTATTCCTTCTTCCATTAGGTTGTGGTTTGGATTTTTTCTTGTCTAGTTTGCCTTTCTGGTTTATCTTGCTTGGTTTGAAACCCCTGTTCAGCCCCCTGGAGATCAAACTTCTCTTTGTTTGTTCATTTTTCCTTTTTATCTGAGTAAAAATTCTTGGCACATTTTCCAGCTTAACAGTCATGCCAACGGGCGTGAGTTTCCAGTTCATCACCCGCGCCATTCCCTATTTGGTGCAGATTACAGCTAGACAGGCGCGCCAACCCTGCCAGGTTTTGGGGTTTTCTTGGTTTTGGAGATTTTGAGCCTGAGCTTTGATCCTGGGTTGTTTTTCCTGACTTGTTGAGTGCTTTAGAGTCATTTTTTATTGAGATCAGCCCTTTTCCTTCGGTTATTTTCCCTTTTTTGTCAGTTTTTTTTTTTTCAGCCCTAGGTTTTCTAAGTGCTTCAGCTTGATGAGCCTCTCGTGGGAGTTTCGGGTCATTGGTTTCCCAGTCAACTTCACTTCTGCTTCCTTACATTTAGCTTTTTGGATCCATTTGAGTGATTGTGTTAATTGAGTGATTGGATTTTCTTTCGTTCAGTTTTACTCTTGCCACTCCCGGCCTAGATTACACGGTTTGTTTGGGTCTCTTTTGAGATCTTCTCTTTAATTTGAGGGATTTCATCATTGGTTTGAGTCTTGTTGTGCTTGTTTTGAGTTGATTGAAATTTTTTTGTTTCAGCTCTCACTTCACCATTCTCAAATCGGTGTTTTGGTTTATTTTTCATATCATTTAGTGCATTTGCTCTGATATATTGAAAAATACAAAAAAAAAAATCTTTTGCATTCTTTATTAGCATAGTGAAAACTGGAAAATATTTCGCATTTCTAGCATTATATAATTCTAGGGAAGATTTTTTCATTTTCATTAGCTTGCATCAAGCATTGTAGTAGATGTTTTCGCATGATTTATTTTAGCTATCACTTGAAATATCTAACTCTCTCGTAGATAGCTCTTCATTGAACGAAATGGTGTCTTATGGCATTTAGCTTGCATTCAGGGATTTGTGAGGTTTTACATTCGGTAGAACCTTGGAATTGAAACATAAATACAATATCAACTTAAAATTTATTTCAATTAACCTAAGGCAACATTGAAACTTAACGAAATATTTAGTGGTCTAAGTTAGAGACGTGTTCCGACGTCTTTAATCCTAGCAGCTGTCGCTCGCCATCTAGCTTTAGACAGCACTAGTACGGACTTGTGCTCCCTATACCGTCGAGTATATAAAGGGAGACCCCTCTAGGTTGCAATCCTTTTACCCGTAGGAAGCCGAGTCTGCCGCCTTGTAATGGTGATACACCGAACACAGCATTCGCAGAGACTACCTGCACATACGTCAAGTCCTTGGTTGATTTCTATTTCATTTCATAACTAAGGTGTATATGGCAGTTCACAGGAACCTGGTGTTAGGACTCCACTAAGTATCATTTTTGCTATATACTTTGACACCATTTTACTTTTATAACCATGATTAAAAAGGATTCCATTATCATTTTCATCTACTTTATCCCAAGGTATATAAAATCCTCTTCTTTATTATATGTTTAATCTGTTTACATATAATTCCATAATACTCTTATATTTTATCATTAATTGAAGTGCATCGTTGCTAACATAAGTCCAAAAGATCGCAGATAAGTTATATGCGTTGCTAGGAACAAGCGGCCGTTGCTGAAACAGCTGACTCAATTGCTGAAACAGCCGTCAAGCACGCAAATTCCGTCATGCGTAATTTGCGATTCTGGAAGAACCTTTTGTGGAATAGTAGTAACAGCATGAAGACACGGTTACCTGGATTATCCCGAAGATAGCATTCTTGTTGTCTCTGTTGTAACAGTATCTTTTTTTTGGAAGAACAGAATAGTCCTGTTTTGAGAAGGAGAGCAGATTTGGGATAGACGTAGATTTGCTCTCATGTAATTGTAAAAGATGTCTCCTCTTTAAAAAGAGGAGACATCATCATTAGAGGGGAGTTCATTTTTGTAAAGCTACAGGAGAACATTGTGTGAGAACTGGAGCTAGACTCCATCTGTAATGTATCATTTACTTTGACAGATGAATAAATTCTTCTTTTGAGCGCTCCAATTTAGTTCTTTCCCCGGGGAATCTTGTGAGAGGGAAAGGGCCCGCCTTCCTCACAAGATTCACCCTTTTGGTTCCTGTAATTTGTTTAATTCTTTACGTTGTTTGCACTTTACTTTAATTCTGTTGTTGAACACTAGTTGCACAGTTCTGTAGTTCACCAAGTACTCTGTTTCCTTAACGCTGCATGTGTTTAATACATTCATTCTTGAGAGGTTGAGAAATCTATTTCTGTTAATTGTGTGAATGTATGATGCTGGGAAGCAGGTGCTGAAGACTCCTGTACAAGGGAATAGGGTCCTGCTCCCACTAATTGTCTTCCTTTTTCTGCAATATGATTAGAAACAGGAGAACAAGTGCTGAAGGTTCCTGTTCATAGGAATAGGGTCTTGGTCTCTTGAGTCATCTTTTCTACAGTGTAATTAGTGCCAGGCAGCAGGTGCTGAAGTTCCTAATTAAGGAATAGGGTCCTGTTCCTGCTATGGTGGATTGATTTCTTTTCTTGCAGATTGATTTTCCTTTACTTGGATTTTAACTGCAACATAGGAATTATTTCTGCTATAACTTAAGTGATTTCAGCTTTGATTAAACAGAGTGTGAATAATTAGATTTGTGTGACTGATAATTGTGTGGCTTTTTACTACAACATTGTTTCTGCTTTTGAAATTGAGCATATCCAGTGCGTGACTGTCTTTGAAATAAAAAGACTTCCTCGGGTTGACAATTTATGTGGAGCTTCAATTGTGAAAACAATTAAAGCGACCAACATTTTGGCGCTGTTGCCGGGGAAGGCAATTATAGATTTCAAAAGCATTAATCTTTTCTTTTTAAATGTGCAGATTGTATGAGAGGACGCGGAAACCAGAAGAAAACTAACCCCACAGGTGGCAAAGGCAAAGGAAGGGGAGGAAGAAAAACTTTTATTGACGAGATTGTATCAAAGGCTGAATCATCACAGAGATTAAGTTCTCGAAGATCAAACTTCAGCACTCCCCTCAATCAGATTACAAAACAGAGGAAGTCGTGGGTCCTAAAAATATAGAAGAACCAGCAGTCAGTGCTGGAGAGTCAGAAGAAAGTGTTAGTAAATCAGCAGAGCACATTGAGGAAATAGTAGAGAGCGTTGGACGACCAGTGGAAAACATTGAAGAGCCAGTAGAAGATCTTGACGATCGAGCAAGTGCAGTAGGAGAGCCAACAATGGAAGGAAACAATGATGGTTTCTTTGGTGGAGGACGTGTAGATCCTGAAGGAGAAAGAAGGGATGGAAATTCCCTCTCTACCTTGGGATTTCCTATCAGTGATCTCCCTGCAGGGATAACTCCTATGAAAAACATTCCATTGTCTGCTTTACCTAACTTTCATGGTTTATCTTCTGAAGATCCGGATGAATTTCTTTTTGAATTTGATATATTATGCAGAAGTTATGATTATGTTACTAATGCTCAAAAGTTGAAACTGTTTCCAGCCACCTTGAAAGGAAATGCTTTAAGATGGTTCATGAGCCTTGGAAGTTAGGTGATCACAACATGGGAGCAGATGAAACAGAAATTTCTTCTTAAATATCAGGACTACTGCCAGACGAGAGAAAATAAGGATGAACTATTCAATATGACACAAAAGCCGGATGAGAATCCGGAGGATTATATAGAAAGGCTGCAGTACAATATACAGAGATCTGATCATCCGAATATAAGTAAGGAAATTCGCAAAACAATATTACTTAGAGGGTTAAGGGATGATTGTTTAGATATGTTAAACATGCTTGCCAAAGGAGATATATCTAAGGAATCATATGATGAGATTTGTGAACTTTCTAAGAGGTGTTCTAGGGGAGCTGCAAGAAACAGAACAAGAGATTCCACCTATTCAAGAGTGAAGAAATCAGCCAGTGGAGGAGCAACAAGAGCTGAAATAGGTAATTTACTTGAAGAATTTAAAACTAAGATGTTAAGCTCTTTTGCTTCACAAATTGACACTTTGCAGGTTAAGAAGAAGCAGGCTGAAGCAGAAGCAACTCTGGCTGTCTTTTGCCCGAAGTGCAGAGACAAACATCCACTAAGGGAATGCCCAATGGATAAAATACCAATTTGTACCCTTTGTGAGAAAGATCATGAAACAAAACAATGTCCATCTCTACCAGAAATAAAGGCAGCATTGCAGCCAACGGAAGAAGAAGCTGAAGCAGTTTACCTGCTAACTCAAAGAAGACAATCGAAACCAAAAGGACAAGGTATGAACCCTAGTATGCCATTTAATCGTTGGAACAATTATTCTGCTTTTGGTCAAACAAATTACCCCCCCTTCAATCAAATGCAATACCCACCCTTCAATCAAATGAATTTCCCACCCATGCAGCAATCAAACCCTCCCTTTGTTGATCCTTCAATGTGAACTCCTTGGCCTCCACAGCAGCCATCTTCTTTTAACCCTTGGAATTCAAATTGGAGAAGTCAACAACTCCCGTATCCAAATCAATTGCCTCAATTCCAACAACCACTTCCTCTGCCATCAAGTGCTCCGCCAAATAACCAAATGAGACCCCAGCTACCTGTGCAACCAAATCCTAACCCCAATAATAAAGTTGTGCAAGTTATTGATATTCAGAATCAGTCTATATTTCCTACTCTGCAATGTAACGATATTCATTTGAGATCTGGAAAAATAGTAGAGCCTATTATTGATGACATAACTTCTTCTGATTCTGATAAAGAGGAAACTGAGAAACATAAAAAAGCACAACCACCTCCTAACAAGAATGTTGAAATAACAGAACCACCATTCCCCGAGCGTTTGGTTTTAACCAGAACAGCTGAAACACCTGCTTTTAATCTTCTAGGGGAATTGCAAAATTTGTATGTTAAAATTCCACTCTTACAAGCATTAAGAGATGTACCAATTTATGCCAGAACATTAAGGGATATTTGTGTTAAGAAACCTGGTAGGAAAACCAAGGACCCCCTTACAGTTCATGTGATGGGAGACTTGTCTGCATTAATGTCCGGAAAAGCCCCTCCCGTGAAATATGGTGATCCCGGCCATCCTACAGTAACAGTTCAGATTGGTAAAACAATGATTCCCCAAGTTCTGGTAGATTTAGGTGCTGCAATTAACATAATGACTCTTGAAACTTCACAATTGTTACAGCTGAATAACACAATCAGAGATACACCCACCATTCTAGAGTTGGCCGATCGTTCTACAATTAAACCTAAAGGAGTTGTTGAGGATCTACTTATTTCAGTTGAATCCTGGAAATACCCAGCTGATTTTGTTGCATTGCAGACTAAAACAAAGCTGGGGGGACATCCCTTAATTCTAGGAAGGCCATGGCTGGCCACAGCCGATGCTTTTATCAGTTGCAGATCTGGTTCAATGACAATTTCTAATGGTTATGAAACAAAACAACTTACTCTTTATCCTCATGCTACACCAATAATTAATAATGAAGATTCTATATGGATGGATTATGATGATAATGCTGTTCAGCCTATTCTAACTATTGGACAAGCTTTAACTCTTAAAGACAATACAGAGGATGAGATAATTAATAATTTTATTTGTGAACCTTCTTCTGTCATTGCTGAAACACACAATCAATTAACTGCAATTTTTGAAACAGATACGCAAGAAAAGATTGAATCTGAAGACTCATCTCAGACTTTAACCACTATCTCATCTAAAAGCATAACAGTTGAAATTGAACCTGGCAAGACATTAAACATAAATCCCGATCTAACAGATGCTGAAACACAACAATTAATGAAGTTATTGCATGAATATAAGGAGGCATTTGCATGGGATTACACGGATATGAAAGGTATTTCTTCTGAATTATGTACTCATCGAATTTACATTAAAGAGGGATGCCGACCTGTTTGTCAACCCCAAAGACGAATGAATCCTAATTTACGGGAAATTGTTAAGGAAGAACTTCAGAAATTGCTTAATGCAGGATTTATATACCCTATATCTGACAGTGAATGGGTTTCCCCATTGGTAATTGTCCCTAAGAAAAACGGGAAATGGAGAGTATGTGTTGACTACAGAGCCTTAAACAAGGCTACTCAAAAGGATCACTTTCCTTTACCCTTCATTGATCAGGTGTTGGATAGTCTGGCAGGGAAGAAATTCTTTTCTTTTCTAGATGGATTCAGTGGGTATAATCAGATAAGAATTGCACCCCAAGACCAATACAAGACCACTTTCACCAGCCCTTGGGGAACTTTTGCCTATAGAGTTCTTCCATTTGGGCTATGTAATGCACCAGCAACTTTTCAAAGAGCTGTTATAGGAATTTTTTCTGATATGCTGAATGATTCTATGGAAATATTTATGGATGATTTTACTCCTTATGGTGTGTCTTTTGAAGATGCATTACAAAACCTTGAGAAAGTACTTAAACGATGTATACAAGCTCACCTCTCCTTAAGCACTGAAAAATTCCATATGATGATGAGTGAAGGAATAGTGCTTGGACATTTTATTTCATCTCAAGGTATTCAGGTAGATCCATCTAAAATATTGGTCATTCAGAATCTTTCTGTTCCTAAAACTCAAATTGATGTGAGAAGTTTTCTAGGACATGCTGGATACTACAGAAGATTTATTAAAGATTTCTCTAAGATAGCTTCTCCATTATTTGTGTTGCTTATAAAAAATGCTGAATTTAAGTGGACTAATTCTTGTCAGAAAGCTTTTGAAGAACTCAAGCATCAGTTGTCTACTGCTCCTATTTTGAGGGGGCCTGATTGGAACCTCCCTTTTCACATATCTTCTGATGCTTCAGACACTGCAATTGGAGCTGTCTTGGGACAAGAGGAAGATCATCTTCCTTATGCTATCTACTTTATTAGTAAGAATATGACCCCTGCGGAGCTTAATTATATAGTCACCGAGAAAGAGTTTCTTGCAGTAATCTATGCCATTAATAAATTTCGACACTATATCACTGGTTATTCTACTTTTGTGCACACTGATCATTCAGCTATTAAGTATTTGATGAACAAATCTGTCACAAATGCTAGAGTTACCAGATGGCTATTATTATTGCAGGAATTTGATATCACAATTGTAGATCGGCCTGGTAAAGAAAATGTGGTGGCTGATTTCCTTTCATGGTTAAAAACTGACAATGATATTCCAGTAGATGATTCTTTTCCTGACGAGTATTTGTTTGCAGTTTCTGCTCACTCTCCATGGTATGCAGATATTGCTAATTATTTGGTTGCAGGAAAATTACCATCACACCTGTCATACAGAGAAAAGAGAAGAATTATTCAACAAAGTGCCAGGTACAGCTGGATAAGCGGGTGTCTTTTCTACACTGGGCTTGATCAGGAGATCCGAAGATGCATTAGAGAAGATGAAGTGTATGACATATTGAAAGCTTGTCATGATGGCCCTTGTGGAGGGCATTTTGCTGATAAGAGAACATCACACAAAATTCTGAGGATGGGTTATTATTGGCCCTCATTATTTAAGGATGCAAAGAAATATGTAAGGGCTTGTGACAGCTGCCAAAGAATGGGTCAACCCAATCATAGAGACCAAATGCCATTAAACCCCCAGGTAGTTTCTGAACCATTTGAACGATGGGCCTTGGATTTCATAGGACCCATTAACCCTCCATCCAATCAAAGAACTTATATATTAGTCTGTACAGACTATATGACTAAATGGGTGGAGGCCAAAGCACTTATTAGAGCTAATGAAGAGGTTGTCCTAGCTTTCTTATTTGAAGAGATCTTCACTAGATTTGGAATTCCTAGAGAGCTAGTTACAGATGGAGGACCTCCATTCAATTCTCATGGTTTTAAGTCTACCCTTCACAAATATCATATTCAACATAGAATGACTGCACCATACCACCCCCAAGCCAATGGGCAGGTGGAAAGCACAAATAAAGTATTAGAAGCCATTCTAACTAAAACAGTGAAGGACAACCAGAAGGATTGGTCCCAAAGGCTCCCCGAGGCATTATGGGCTTACAGAACTACTTGGAGAAACACTACAGGTTTTTCTCCCTATGAATTGGTTTATGGTAAAAATGCTGTTTTTCCTGTGGAATTTGAGATTAAAACTCTAAGAACTGCTTTAGCTGTTAATCTTGATTTGACTGATGTGCAGACAGCTAGGTTGCAGCAGCTTCTTGAGTTTGATGAAAAGAGATTAGATGCCATTCATCAAACAACCATGATACAACAACAAAGGATGAAGTGGCATGACAAAATTATCAAACATAAGCAGTTCCAAAAAGGTAATTGGGCCTTGTTGTATGACTCTCGGTTTGAAAATTTTCAGGGTAAACTACGTACACGCTGGCTTGGACCATATGAGGTAGATGTTTTTTTTCCAAATGGAACGGTAAGACTTTTAACAATTGATGATTCTAAAACACCTCTACTAGTCAATGGTCATAGGCTCCGTCTATACCAGCGCCCTGTTTCTAAAGAGGATTTTAAGACTGCTTGCATGACTGATATTCATTATCTTTTCTAGGGGAGTCTTCTGCTCCTCACAGCATTTAATTTTCTGCACTGTATTTTTAGTATTAGATTAGATTTAGCACTAATAATCCCTGTCAAGGATTGGCATATTACAATTGAATTTTGCAGATTCTGGAAAAGCTCATTAAGGAGGACATATTCATCATGAGAAGATCTGAAGCTTCAATCACAGAAGCTTGTTCCCATCATTTTACCCCATTTCCTAGCAATATCCCTTCATCCCCATTTCTACATTATTTCCATTTTTCCATTTTTCCCACTCCTACCATTCCTGAAATATCTTCCTTCAGCTAGTATTTCCCATCCCTTACTGCTGAAACTATCCCTTATCAAGTACTTTCCCTACTTCTTACAGACCCAAGTCATTTATCCTATTCCTCTGATTTTTCCCGTTGCTGAAACACCAGTTTCAGCAACGTATCGTTCATTTTTCTGTTGCTGAAACACCAGTTTCAGCAACCTGTTATCTTTAAAGCATCATTTCTCTTCACTGTTATATAAGCTTTTTGGTTCTCCACGTTCATACTTCAGATCCTTTGGGTGAAAAATTATTCAGCACTGAGCAGATCCGATTACACTCCTGTTCTAAATTTCAGAGAAATCTACAGATTCTTCCATGTGTACTAAGCCATTTTGAAGCACTCGACACTTCGAATTATTAAACCAAAGGTGAAAATGTAAGGTATGAGGTTTTAATGTAATTCAGTTAAATTATATTAAAGAGAGGATTTCATTCATAATGATTACAAATCTTTACACGCCCAATCATCATTACACCATACGTAGGGGGGGAATTTCAAAAATTGAACAATCATTTCACATTAACCAATCCTCTGTCCTTTGTCATATCCACTTCCGCCGTCATTTAGACCTTGCAGCCTCTGTTGCAACAACTAGCGCGATCAGGGTCTGTGTTTACTGTCTTCTGTGCCTCTGCGTATAACTCAAAGCTAGAGCCATGGGAGGGTCGGCCATCAGACACGAGCCCGGCTCCATAAATCTTCTTCAATTGTTTCCCGAAGCTTATCAAATTTTCCAACAAGCGGGATGGACAGTATATTTTGAAAGGTTGGGCGAATTTGACCAGGAACAAGTTTTAGAGTTTGCACAAAACCTTCAAGGGGATTTTTCAGTGGTTCAAGGGGTTCGCATTTCAGTAACAGAGGAGGACATAGTTCAAGTATCAGGGTTGCTAGCTATTGGGACTCGCTGGTTCAGCAGAAAGCAGGTTATTCTGAATGCACAGCAAGATTTTCTTCGTCCAGATGAGCCAGTTGAACTCAAAGGTCATGGGGTTAGTCTGCACTCACTTCCTCAACCATGGCCATCGGTGGCAGAGTTCATCAAGCACTACTTGACGTGTGAAGGGCGTTACCAGGTAGTGTACAATCACGACTTTGTTTTGATGAATCATTTGAGAAATGGACGAATGATTAATATCCCCTATTATCTGCTTGGTTGTATTAGAAACATGTCTTATTATTGTAGACGGTCTAAATTCCCAATGTTATCCCTCATCCACCATCGTTTATGCCAGTTGTTGATACAGAGGGGTTTTGCTCAGCAAAATCCCCCTCTGCATGACCCACTCCCTGTTCCCCAGCTGCCTGAAATTCCTCAGCAGGCTCAAACGTCCCAACAACCCGAAAGTTCTCATGATACTCCTGAAATTCCTTATGAAGGACAATGGGACGATATTCCATATTCCCCAGTTGACCCAACCCCGAGCTCGTCCCACTTAGCAGAGTCAACTGTCCCCACTATTTCTGTCCCTAGTGACGACTCTCTAACACCCCCATCCCCACCCACTTATAAAAAGAAAAGAACCCCAACATTCTCAGTCTCCAAACGACGGACAAGGGCTAAATTTCAAATTCTCACTTCTTCTGAAAGCCCTTCCCCCAGAGAAGAATCCTCCCCCTCAAAGAAAAGGAAAGGCAGTGACTTTGCTGCTTTCCTACCAAAAAGGAAAATGAAGATGACTGTTGAGACAAGACTCACCTCCATTTCCCCTGACCCTGCCACTATTCTGTTAAAACTCCAATCTTCATCCCCATTTCAAACCCCCCACCCCGTCTCGTCCGGTGGCACTGCCACACAAGAACCAGTGCCCCGGGATAATACGACATTGTTTATGGCTCAAACAGTGACTGTCACACAAGAACCAGTCACTTACCCAGAGGCTGAAACACAAGAACCAGCCACTGTGGTACAAAAATACACCAAGCACGATGATAGTGGGAGACCAGCTGTAGCTGTCCCACAAGAACCAGCTACGGCTGTGCAACAGCAGACTACCCCAACAGAATCAACCAGTACACAGGGTTTACATACTATGACATCTTTATTGGAGGAGAATGAATTCCTGAAGTCTGAATTGGAAGCCTACAAGAATGAATTAACCTTGGCACGAGAGGCTTTTGATAGAGAACTGAATCTCTATATGTTAGCACACATAGCCTCAACGCAAAATAAGGAGCCATGCAAGGAATACATGTGCCATGAGTGTGGCAATATTTACCAGGAGGCAGGCTACAAACTAGTTAAAATTCAAGTATCTGAGGCATCTACATCAGCTGGAATAAAAGAGGGATGCCCTACTGCTCCACAAGAACCAGTAGGGCTCTCTATAAAGGAAGAAAAAGAAACTAAACCTCAGATATCTCGCCCTGTGCTAGTTAATGCAACCATTCAGACAGAAGCACCACCACAGATATCTCACCCTAAGTTAGTTAGTGTAGCCATTCAAACAACGTCCCAACCCAGTACTTCTAATGCTAGCACACGGACCCGGCCATGGAATCAATTGGAACTGATGAACAAATGGAAGAAACAATATGCTGAAGAACAAGATACAATACTACAGCAGCATAAGCTAGCATGGCAGAATCACGTGTATGCCAACTGGGACAGTTGGGAACAGATGATGCAGCAGCTCAAGGACTCCAAAAAGGATGTCAAGGAATCTAAGGAAAAGATGGCCTTGATGTTTTCATTAGTACAGAAGTTGATGGCTACCCGCAAACCCTCTGTAAACTACTCTCTCTTTCTTTCTGAACGATTAGTTTATTTTCAATTAAAAGCAATAAAAGATGGTAGACCGCATGAATTACTTACTTCAGAGAAATTTGTTGAGACCTTTAATGAGGCCCCTGAAAGTGACCAGCATTTGCTGTGCGAACTTTACCTTCATAATGAGGCCATTCCCGACAATAGAAGAGTTAATCTTATTCCAATTGCAGGAGATATACAAATAAGGGCATTTGTGTCATTTTTGTCTAACCAGCTCACTTGGCAAACTGCGTTCACTGCAAGCATTCATAATGAGGAGAATAGACTCCTTTGGATTAGACCAGAACCTTTAAGTCCAGCCATATTTATAGCACAATATCATAAATTCTTACAGAAGCCAGGAATGCATAGGTATATACAACAATTACAGGCTTCAACACTCTTTAAGTGTCAACAGCAAATTAGAGTAAAGGGGACTGCTGCATTGAAGGCCAATACTATGTTTTGGCAGCAGTCATGTAAAGAAAGACATGATTATCACCCTTTTAACCCTGACAATCTTCAAGCTGCACTTTCCAGGGTTCCTAATTACATTGGATGCATTCGACATTGTGGAGTAAACTGGATCGGGTATCATTTTCATTTTCCAATTTTATGGCTACCTTCAGAGAAATATCAGTGTCATTACCAATTGGCTGGCAGAGATGAAGCTTTAGCATGGCAGCACTTGCAGAACAATAGAGGATTCCGAGCTCCTACAGATGCCACCTTCTCCAGCTACTGCTTGAGTAATTTGCATGCACATTACCAGTACTCAGACTCTGACTCAGACTAGGGGTTGCCTGAGGACATGCAACATTTTCAGCTGGGGGGGATGTTAGGACTCCACTATGTATCATTTTTGCTATATACTTTGACACCATTTTACTTTTATAACCATGATTAAAAAGGATTCCATTATCATTTTCATCTACTTTATCCCAAGGTATATAAAGTCCTCTTCTTTATTATATGTTTAATCTGTTTACATTTAATTCCATAATACTCTTATATTTTATCATTAATCGAAGTGCATCATTGCTAACATAAGTCCAAAAGATCGCAGATAAGTTATATGCGTTGCTAGGAACAAGCGGCCGTTGCTGAAACAGTTGACTCAGTTGCTGAAACAGCCGTCAAGCACGCAAATTCCGTCATGCGTAATTTGCGATTCTGGAAGAATCTTTTGTGGAATAGTAGTAACAGCATGAAGACACGGTTACCTGGATTATCCTGAAGATAGCATTCTTGTTGTCTCTGTTGTAACAGTATCTTTTTTTGGAAGAACAGAATAGTCCTGTTTTGAGAAAGAGAACAGATTTGGGATAAACGTAGATTTTCTCTCATGTAATTGTAAAAGATGTCTCCTCTTTAAAAAGAGGAGACATCATCATTAGTAGGGGGTTCATTTTTGAAAGCTACAGGAGAACATTGTGTGAGAACTGGAGCTAGACTCCATCTGTAATGTATCATTTCTTTTGACAGATGAATAAAATCTTCTTTTGAGCGCTCCAATTTAATTCTTTCCCTGGGGAATCTTGTGAGAGGGAAAGGGCCCGCCTTCCTCACAAGATTCACCCTTCTGTTCCTGTAATTTGTTTAATTCTTTACGTTGTTTGCACTTTACTTTAATTATGTTGTTGAACACTAGTTGCACAGTTCTGTAGTATTCTGTTTCCTTAACGCTGCATGTACTTAATACATTCACTCTTGGAAGTTGAGAAATCTATTTCTGTTAATTGTGTGAATGTATGATGCTGGGAAGCAGGTGCTGAAGATTCCTGTACAAAGGAATAGGGTCCTGCTCCCACTAATTGCCTTCCCTTTCCTGCAGTGTGATTAGAAACAGGAGAACAAGTGCTGAAGGTTCCTGTTCATGGGAATAGGGTCTTGGTCTCTTGAACCTTTTTCTACAAGGTAATTAGTGCCAAAAGAAAATGGGGTTCTACTCAAAAAATAAAGGTCCCTTGCTCCTGCTATGGCTGATTGATTTCTTTTCTTGCAGATTGATTTTCCTTTACTTGGATTTTAACTGCAACATAGGAGTTATTTCTGCTATAACTCAAGTGACTTCAGCTTTGATTAAACAGAGTGTGAATAATTAGATTTGTGTGATTGATAATTGTGTGGCTTTTTACTACAACATTGTTTCTGCTTTTGAAATTGAGCATATCCAGTGCGTGATTGTCTTTGAAATAAAAAGACTTCCTCGGGTTGACAATTTATGTGGAGCTTCAATTGTGAAAACAATTAAAGCGACCAACACCTGGTACACCCTTTTACCTAGACTATCTAAGCAGTCATTTTTTGGTCTTTACTGACTCCATAAATTTGAAAATATCATTGAGCACTTGTCCTTTCATGCTCGTTTCCAACCTGAAAGTGATATAGTCACCCTTTTCCTGTTTCTCAACTCTTGAAATATGAAACGACGGAGTTTTGTTTCAATGTCTTAAAAATTAACTACCCACGAAATATTCCTGGTTAAAGTTAGTTTCCTTAGGGTGTTGTTGTAAATTTGTTTCTGATGGCAGCTTTTTTGGAGTTCACTAACCCAGGAATCCCTTCCAAAGGGAATCCTAGTCCTTTTCCTGCTTTTGGGAATATTGGTGCTCCTTATATGGCAACGTTGTCCATGCAGGGTTTAACTGTTGGGTTGCCTATATGGTTATTTTCGTCCTCGGTGGTCTTGAGTGTTCAGTCTGTCGTACAGCCGTCCCCTCCACCAGAACAACATCAAGTTGATTCAAAGGTGGACCTCTCCCCTTCTTCGCCTATTTCTTTGTCCTCCTCTTCTACTTCGCTTGGTGAAAGTCTGGACTCCAGTAACCAGGTGGCTAAGAAGAAGAAGAAGAAGAAGACAAAGAAGAAGAAGTCGGATAAGCGAGAGGCTAATACTGCAACTATTGCGCCTAAGAAGCTTTCCCTTGCAAAACCATCCACGCTTCCATGGAAAGTCAAATTCCCTTGCATGCTCTACAAAGGTAACCACTTGCTTCGAGAATGCGCTGGTATTCCCAAGGTACTTGACGCATGGTATGATAGCCGTCCGCCGTTGACGTCGGCTTCTGAAAGTCATATTGATAACACATCTTTGACTAGCTCTGGTCAGACTCATAAAAAACAGGGCAAGATTACCAATCCTTGTAAGTTGTGTGAAGGAAATCATCCCATTCACCTTTTTCTGTATATGGATGAAGCCAAGAGAGTGTTGGAAAACCCTACTATTTCTGCACCCTGCCTTCCGGCTAGTTACCAGAAACTTTCTTCGGGTCCTCCGCTTGTTGATTCAAGGTTGGTCGAGAGTCGTCCTTGGTCAATCCCACTCCCTTGGAAATTCAAATTCACGAATCCGTTCCCCACCAACCATTGGTTGTCGGATCGGTCGACCTGACCCCATCAGTGGTTCATCAAGTCTTTTCCGTTGAGAGTCGATCTCATCCCCCTCATGTTCTTCTTGTTTCTTTAGATTCTTCGGACTTGGCGAGTGATTCGCCCATCCCTATAATGCAAGAATATGCTCCTCCTACTCCTGTGATGGAAGTCCAGGAGAGTGCTCCTCTTACTCTGGTAACACCGAGGGAAAACCATCTCAGTTCGATGGTATCCCCCCCAAGTAGTTTGATCGCTTCCTTTGATTGGAGTCGATTTTCCGGATACCACCTTCCGTCTTATGTGCCTCTCGAGATAACGGTACAAACCTTTGATTTGGTCGTACCCAGCACTATTATAGATGAAGGCGTGTCTATTAGTATCCTGTCTTAAACTACTTGTCAAGCTTTTGGCTCTCCACCGCTTATGCATGTTACCCAGAATCTATTGGCTTTTAACAGAGGAACCAGTCAACCGTTAGGGATCCTTTCGAAGTTGCCTATTACTTTGGGAGGGAAAACCGTCCATATAGACGTAATGGTTTTTCCAGGCCCCTTAGAATTCAATTTTCTCTTAGGGCACGATTATACTTATGTCATGGGGGCATTAGTCTCTTCCCTCTTTCGTGTGATCTATTTTCCACACAAAGGACGGATCATGACCATCGATCAGTTTTCATTCTTTGGTCCCGACGTGACATCTAGTCCAGCATCATCCCAACCGGATCTTTATCCACCGGTTGTATATTCCCCGCCGCAGGTTAAATATGTGGCTACCTATCCCATGCCCACATTCAGTGAAAATGCCATTATACATCGTGTGTTGGGGGCATTGGGTCCTGATTTCCAAGATATTATTCTCCCACCAGAGGTGAACCTCTTGGAATCTATGACTTCTTATTCGTCATGATGAGTTGTTGTCGGAGCATGGTTCGTTTTCTTGTGTCAAGCTCCTTAAAAAATCAAACAAGGTTGTTGGGGCATGGTTCGTTTATCTTGTGTCAAGCTCCTTAAAAAATGAAACAATTTGGTCAGAGCAGGGTTCTTTTTATTGCGTCAAGCTCCGTAAAAAATGAAACAAGCTGGTCGGAGCAGGGTTATTTTTCTTGTGTCAAGCTCCTTAAAAAATGAAACAAGCTGGTCGGAGCAGGGTTATTTTTCTTGTGTCAAACTCCTTAAAAAATTAAACAAGGTTGTCAGAGTAGGGTTATTTTTCTTGTGTCAAGCTCCTTAAAAAATGAAATAAGCTGGTCGGAGCAGCGTTTTTTTTCTTGTGTCAAGCTCCTTAAAAAATGAAACAAGGTTGTTGGAGCATAGTTCATTTTCTTGTGCCAAGCTCCTTAAAAAATGAAACAAGCTCTTTCGAGGATAGTTCGTCTTCTATGTCAACCTCATTAAAAAATGAGTTAGGTTTTGAGGATAGTTCTTTTAATGTGTCAACCTCGTTAAAACAATGAAACACGTTCCTATTCAATTCACGTCTTTGATAAGATCTCGTAAAATCCCAGTCGAGTCTTTCTCTTGATCTCGTTTTTTGAACCTTCACTCCATTTCCTATGGACTGAAGCTTGGGGACCATGTACACCTCGAATTGAGTCACCATGCTGGGGGGCATGCTTGTTTTTCAAGCATAGTTTATCTTTGTTTCAAGATTTTATAAAAATGAAACCAACTTCAAGCAGAGTTTCCTGATTTCAAGCTTGTGTAAAAATGAAACCATTTCCATTTTACCTCTTGTGATTGCCATTTTATCAGCCTATTTTTTCCAGATGAGCCTTGGTTTTCTCACTCCATTGTCACTATCTGCTTGGTCGATCATATGCCTTCACTTAGTTGTTTCACCCATTCCTGAGGAACTGCTGCAATGAGTGGTATTTTTAGCCAGCCTCTTTACTTTTATCATGTTCTGAGAAGTTCCACCATCACCGAAACCAGTTGCTACCCTTTATACCACTCGTTCCTCTAGGTGGAGTCACCTTTCAGCTCTTTTCTGACTCTCTAAAACTGAAAATATTGCTGAGTCGCTTGTCGTTTTGAGCTCTTTAAAACGGCTGTGAAACAATATCTACCTAGTATACGTTTACGCCTTTTTTGGGCTGGGATAGATTATTTACGAAAAAGGAATACCATAGCCCATCGCAACTAGGAGGTTCTCTCAGACATAGTTTTCTACCTTTTCGGGTCTGTGGGACTACCTACGAAAAGGGACCACTGGATTTTTCTTTTCCGCTGTCTTTTCAAACTCTCTAAACATGAAAAGACACCGAGTTCTTCCTTTGTCAGACTTGTTAAAAACGATGACATCAGACTCTATCGCAATGACGTTACTCAAGTTACTCCTTCCTAGGGCTCGTAAAATGTACTAGGTTGGATTTTTCTGAAGAACAAACTTACATCACAAGCATATTCTATCCCCTTCAAGCTTGTTTTAAAAAATAATTCGGGTACTCGCCAGAAATGGTGGGGGAAAATGGAACCAATATTGTAGTCGTGTTGGAAGTATGTCGCTCTTGAACATGGCACTTGTTTGCATTCATGTCTGGTTGGGGACATCTCATCTCATTATCTGCTTGCCTCCATGGGTTTGGGTAATCTCTTTTGACCACTCATCTGCTCTTTGTTGCATCACCATGACCTCAGATCCATTGATGTCAAATACTGCCAAATCCAGTGTCGTGCCGCCGATATGTTTAAGGGAACTTTGCCTCTGCAAATTTCAACCTCCCTCTGATTCTATGTTGGTCTTGATTCACAGACATTATATCCCTCTGTCTCATGTCGATGATGTGGGAAACATTATGGCCCACCTTCGATCAAGGTCACTTGTTGTCGACTTCAGCTCATTATTCGGGAAGTTGGTCTAGAGACTCCCTTCATGTACCTTGGAGCCTGCATGCCTCAATGGCAGGTTCTTCGCATTCAATGCAAGGTTTTCATTATTGGCCTTCGATTGGATGATTCTGCGGGTGTTCAACGCCAGATCACAGTTCAAATTCCGTGGATTGTACCTCTTGTACCTTGAGAGCCATCGTCATTATTGTGGTTTCTCTTGTGTTTGTTAAAAAATTTCATCATTGGCTGGTAATCAGACGATGTTCTTTCATGTTCGACTTCAGCTTACATATTCACATGCTTGAACTTGTACTATGTTTGGGTCGAGATGGAGCGCAAGACCCTAGATTTTGTTTAATGAAATCCAGGCTGTGGATTCTTTGTGGATTATTATGACTTATTTGCATGACACTTTTGATTGGATGGCTGCGACCATACCTGAGTCTACTTGTTGATCCCTAATACTGGATGGCTGCGTCCACACCTCAGATCTCATTATTTATGTACTCTTTTATGGATGGCTGTGCCCATAACACATATCATGTATTAGAGATATCAGTTGTATTTGTGCTCGCAGGTCTCTCGACGACAGTGTTTTTAGTTGAACGCATTCTCATAAAGCATTTCACCCCTCCCTCTCTCTCGGACCTCATGCTTTAGGGGGAATCTGTTACACAGCATTTTGTCACCGTCCCTACAATCCCTCATCCTGTACATTGGAGGACTATTCCCGTGACCTGTGAACAGTAAAATGTTCTGAAAACACCTTGATGGCATCCTTCTACATAAGGGCAAGAATTCTCCTGAAGAACATTTCCTCAGAAAATCATTAAAAACATATGTTTGGGCATTGGTGCGCTTAGCCATTTTATCACTCGTGCCGACCTAGGAAATTTACACTAAGCCTGCGCCACCTGGCGCTTTGTCTTTGTGTATTGCCCGCACCAAGCCTATTAAGGAATTTTTTTTAACAATAGAAGGTGGAAGTTTGATTCTAACAACTTCAGAATGAATCATCAAAAATAGGTTGGGATGTTTGGCTCCGGATCTCCCTGATTAGGAAGTGGTTTTCCACCTCTCATGGAACCTTCCTAAGAGATAGGACTCTTCCCCATGATTATAGAGATCCTAACCTCTCCTTCTCCCTCTATAAAAGCCTTCCCTCTCTATTTTCAAGCTAGCTGAACATTTGGGAAGAAAACTATAGCTGAGCGACTATTGAGAGCAGAGCCAAGGAGAACCCCATAAGAGAGAGAGCCTTGTCCAAATTCCCGACAAGCTTTGTGAGACACGCTTTGCTAGAAGCCCTGCCGAAGGAAGAACGTGACATCGGAACTCAGTTGTAATATTTCTTTTGTATTTTAATATATGATCGACTATGTTATTGGTTCCATCGTTGTATTGCTTATTTGTGTAGTGCAACTTGATTCAATCTTTTCCGACTGATTGATAGTTACATGTTTGAATTACTACATTGTATGTCGTTGTTTTTCTCTGCGTGTGTACAGGTGTCCAGAAGTGGTGAGTGAAAGGATTGTGATCTGTCAAGCTAGGAATAGGAAGCATCACTTCTCCATCGACAACAACAGTGTAAGACTCGAGGTAGGCCATCTATCGTAGCTTTGTCTTTTGTAACTAGGAATCGATATCGTAGTGTGTTTTGTTTGTTGCTAGACCCACCCTAGGGCTAGTGGGATCGCCTCTATCTGCAGAGGGGATTTACCTTGTCAAGACCTTCATCCTGAGGTCTTCCTCGCTTCTAAGGCCACTTCCATTAGTATTCTCATTTCCTTTCCCATCACACTTGAACTCATGCTTACGATTTGAATGCTCATAAAAATGCTTAATCTTTCTAATGGCTTCCTCCAACGAGCGAGGATCATCAAAATAAATCTAGTATTTGAATGCTACTAGAAACCCACTGATGAAACTTTGAATATTTTCTTTCTCACCCTTAAGATAAGGCACATACCTCATCAAATACAATAATTTTCTAGTATACTCGTCATATGTCATAGAAACCATGTTCAACTCATACATTTCCTTGGTCCTTTCATCATAGTATATTTTATACATGTACTTCTTCTCGAAGAGTCTCTCAAACTCATCTAAAATCAACTTGTCTTCTCTAATTCCTTTGACATGCTTCACATATTCCCACCATTTATTTTCTTTTCCCTTAAGCCTAAAGGTAGCTATCTCAGCTTTCATGTTCTCTGAGTAGTCTTGCAATCTGAAAAGCTTCTTCATCGCAAGAAACCATTCTTCTGCATCTTATGATTTGTTCATCTCTACATCAAATGTAGGAGGTTTAGATTTCCTAAAATCCTCTGGAAAATATCCATTCTCAATCCTCCTATACGGATGTTGGCGATAATGGAAATGATGTCTCTTGGAATCAGAACTAGAATAAAACCCATAAGTGACTACCCATCCTGTTAGGTGTATCCAAGGATCTTCCACCTCTGATTGTATGATATTTTTCCAACCTATATACTATTCGAGACCTACTACCATATTCCATATTAATATTTCCCCCCTGTCCATGATTGATCCTCAACTGTGTTTGTTTCTGCAAATCTGAAATACTTTGAAGAATCACTGCATTAACTTCCTCCTGCTTTTCTTTAGCTCTTGAAAATATTTCCCGTGCCTTAATCAAAATGTTATTATCTTCCTTGCAACTTTGAATCTCTACCCTCAAACTCCTTAGTGTATCTTCTAGATAAGGAGAATAATCTTCTCCTTGCTTCCACAATTGACCTTTCCCATTCCATAGAATTCATTTCAGGCCTATAAGGGGAGTCATGTGAATTGTAGTCCACCATTATGTTGTTCATCTATGATATTTTATCTCCTGAAAACATGTCATGTTAGATAAACTAAACAGAGACATAATCAAAATCATACCTTAGTGTGTTTCAGGGGAGATTATATCGTCTGCACAATCAATCTAGATTAGCACGATATATCAACATCATGCATGATAACACAAACTTCAATAATGATCACATGCATAATAACCATAACCATCACAATGCATACATAGTATACAAATACAAAATTAACATGCATGCATAAAAATATGCATTTATCTCATCGAGTCCAAGTGTTTGAACCTGGAAGCTCTAATACCACTCTGTATCTACCCCTCCCACATTTACCCACTTTAACAAGCTATTTGGGGTAAACATGAGGTCAGCCTCACTATGATATGACCCGACCTCCATTTTCCAGTTATGGAAGTGGGGCCTACAAATAGGAACACATACTGGCATCCCTTAGATACTACAGATCACTCAGGAGCCTACCAACCACCCTAAGTGATCAATCCCTGAGTTGGAACTCTTTTCACTAGGTTTACTCCCCAACCACACCCATAACAATTCATGTATGCAGTTGGGAGGCTATAACCGCACCTAGAAGCCTATCTCCATGCGGTTATGACCCAAAATCCCCTTTTTTGTGCATACGGTTGTGAGATCTATGCCAAATTTATTTTTCAGGCTAGCCTCCAGACCACTTCCCATAACTGCTTGTAACTTTCCAAAATCATGACAATGATGATACCAAAGATAAAAAATCAGAACTTCAGAAATATCTTGACCTAGACATGCCTAATAGGTTATGAAGCTATAGGTTATGAATGCACATCTGATCATAAACTTATGAACTTCATATTAGAATCACCAAGAAGGCTTTATGCCCTCTCTAGCTAGCTGTAATAACACTTCATATCCCATGCATTCATTAACCATTCAATAACTTATCAATCATGAACGAGATCCATAGTAAGAGCACATCATATAACCAAGAATATAACCAACATATAACCAGAATAGAAACCATGGAAAATCATCCATAAGATCACCACAATAACCAGTAGAAATGCTCATAGATCACAATAGGAAATATCTCCTATTAACACATGAAAATTCCAACCACGTCAGGGACTTACACGTACCACCTAACCATATATTGGGATGAACCAAATATCTCTTTTAGCTAATCAACCTCGCACCATATTCCAAGCATGAATGTGTGGTCATAGGGGTTAAACCAAAATAAAACCAACCGGGGCTTCCAGAGGCCAAATCACCTCAACCCTCAACCACAGTGATTTCACCTAACCAGTCTAGAAATCACTAACATCAACCAGATTGATCTCTACCCAGGCTTTCCAGGGATCCAAGGAATCCATATCAACCCACAATCTCTAAGGACCCAAGATGTTATAGGGATCCAAATAACTACCATATCAACCCACAAACTCCATGGACCCAAGCTATTCCAGGGCTCCAAATATCCTATCCCAACACACAACCATAGGGAATTTGAGACCAATCATAAAAAAAAAGGGAACCCACTACACCATGGATATCCAGGAAATGGTAAGGCGAGGTTTAAACCAATGTAAATCCAGGAAAATCTCCATGCCAATGAAAACACATAACCATAAAATCACATGTATATACCATGCATCCAAAAACCAATAATGAGATCACACATGCAACCTGTTACCTGCAAATTAAGCCTGTTTTAGCCATTGATCCAATTGTCTCCTTGTGATCCTTTGCTTTCATTTTCTTGCTTTCTCCAAATTCAAATGAATGCTAGAGTGCTCCAAGAATTCTCTAAGTGTGCAAGAGTGTATCAGGGAATGAAAATGATCTCAACTCAAAACTGTAAAAAAGCTATCAATTATTTCTCTAATGCCTTTTTATCATTGATGTCTAGAATATTCCTTTCCTTTTTCCTATTTTCTTTCAATTTCCTTCATTTTCTCTCTAATAGCCCTTGCATGCATATTTGTGTCCCTTCATCTTCCTTTTCTCCTATTTTCCATTATTTCTCATAATTAAATGCCAATTATTTCCTCATTTCCATTGCCAATCTCATTTCCAAATTCTATTGCCATTATTAAACCGCAAGTGATTCCCATTATAATGTTTTCCCACCATTTATCTTGGAATACGTGTCCTATGACTTGTTATTTATTTTATTTACATATAAAATCAACCAGGGGCTGTTACAATTGGGATCTATCTTGTTGCCTTCAAATTCATGTACCTGAATATAGACATGTTTATCTACATAAGGATATGTGCCATTTTTCTTTATATCCACGACATCACACTAAGATATATGTCATCGCATTGGGATCTTTGAAAATGCATTGAACACTAACAATGAGTCCATATCATCATGATGTTGAACATATACTACCTTTTAGATGTTGCACTTGCATTATTAGACCATTTATTGAGGTGTTGATGCGGTAAGAGTAAATTTTTTGAGGAAGACCATCTTTACGGGCAATTATCTATCGACCAAGTGCCCAAAATTTTGATAGATGAATGCCATTAGATGCAAAATGATCACAACATTTTCAAAGTCTGGTCAAAATATAAAACTAGTAAAAATAGACAAAGTTATGGCATTTTTTAATCTATTGTCGTTAAAATATTGATGCATTTTGACCACTTAGTGTCCACACTTGTAGGTTGTTAGATCATTTTGTGGAGCACACCTTTTCTCTTTGTCTAGTCCAATTACATTTTGTATTTGATTAAGGTGCTTATTTCATGGTATATTCTTTTATTGGCTTTTAATGGTGTTAGACAATTGTATTGAGGGTGCCTTTTGTATTTTGTCGTGTTTCGTTGTAGCACCTTGTATTAGCTCGTGGTTTTGTATTTAGAAAGGGTATTCACTGGTGGTTTCATAAGGTGCCTTATCTATAGAAGGGGGGATCCTCTTCATTTGTATTTGACAAAGAACACTGATAATAAGCTATTATTTCCTTACGTAAGTTATTATATGTCTCATTTATCTTGAGTGTTTATTCTAGGGTTGTTTATTAGAAAATGCTTTGGTTTTTCATATATCTTCTAGGAAGGAGCCACTATATGACTATGAAAGGGAACCATGCCACATTGAAGGAGTATTGTAAGGTATAACTAGCTTCGCCTTACCCTCTTTCATCATCCATGTTTAGGATTTTGAGATTAAGCTTATAATTTGGAGATTTTAGGTCTTTTCTTTGGGGCTAGCATAGAGTTCATATTATTGCAGTTGGGTGTGGATTATTTTTAGACAAATATTATTATGGATATTTTATATTTTTCAAATATTTTAAGTTGATTCCCACAGAGAAATCTTCCTCGGTGCATATGACTTGAATTTGTGAATTAAATGAATAACATCTCTAAGCTGTGCAAGTGTCTCTAGAGCCCGACCAAGGTAAGAACTAGTATATTTTTAGATTTACCCAACCACAATATTATTTATTTTATTTTATTTTATTTTCATTTTCATTTTTGTACAAGAAAATTAAGGTTTTAACTTTCTATATCTTTAGTTTTAGGTTGTATTTTCAATAATTTTCAGTGAGAATATTTAGGTCTAATAGTAGGATTGAATTATGAATCAAATCACTCCCTTTTCATGCACAATTCATGCATATATTTTCATTAATCTTGAGTGTAGTAGTTTAAAATATAATATTTTCATGGATTTAATCATTAGAACACTAAATGATCTAAATGAATACCTCGCTGAAACAAATGATTTGAGGATTTTTGGGAAATTGTTCCTAGATCTTATATTTTATTTCACATCTCAATAAAGGATTTAATCAAGAAAAATAGTAAATATAAATGTTTCTCACGAGGGTAAGCAATTTCATGTTAAAGGTCTCTTCATTGTTCATTAATTCTATGAAATGGACATTTTCAATATTGCTTGATATTACTAGTTATCTAGAGGGTCAATCTAGTTTTTAGCTCATTGATGATTGAGAACTTAATCAAATTTTTGGTTTAATTTTCTCAAAGATGGATGGCTAGCACTTGAAAAATTAAAAAATTCTTAAAAATTGCTAAATTTCATGGTTCAATCATCTCTCTTATTGCTAGAACTTGCCATTCAAGGTTTTTATCACGGTTTAAACATACAAGACATGTTTTTCCCACATTGTTTTGAATTTTTTGTGATCTAATTAACGCAAACAATCTAATCAATGTTAAAGTTTCTTAATCAACCTAAAACTAATGTCAAATGATCCACAGATTAACTATTAGGTAATAATTTATTTGAGGGCTTCAAGTGATGATTTTAACTTGTTTAGCATCAATATTTACAACTTTTCATATAATGTGTGCTCCAATACATTACACACAATAAATTGATGTTATAACTCCTTAAACGACTTAATTATTTGGTCCTTTTGACTACTTTTGTTGCTTGAATACTCTTCTTATAATTTTCATGTTAATGCATAATGATGATTTAATATAGACCTATAACATGTTATGACACTATAATACACTTCAAATTTAATATGTTTATGACACTATGGGTTTGAAATCTAGTCTTTTGACATATTATGCTTCTTAATCCAAGGTCACAGTCAATTATTTATTCAAACTCATGGTTATACTCATGTTTCCTAAATGAGAACATGTTCATAGGCCACAATAATTTATAGCTTTAAGAATGGGTATTTGATCAAAGAGTAATATTTGCAACGTCTTGATGGGGGATGACTATTATATAAACTTGAAATTTACAATTGGACTTGTCATTTTGATATCACTATTGGTTTTACACACTAGGTCGAGAGGCACTCTCCAACCTAATACGGTAGAGATGTCGTAACATAATGTAATTGTTGAACCCCAAAATTGCTTCTTTTTGACAATCCTCTTACACTCCATCCTCTTTATTGATCCTAATAACTTTAATTGGGCATCAATTTACAAGGTTTATGGAATAACAGGTACATAATCATATTTTGTTTCATAAATGTCATTTTTCTTTATTATTTAACTCAATATTTACATGATCTATTGAATTACAATGATTCTGCATCAAAGTTGAAGCTTTGATGGGTTTTGAAGCTCTAGCCGAAGAAAAAGGTATATGGGTAGGTGGAAAATAGTTGGCATAATGATTTTTACCTATCTTCATAACTTGGATCGATAAGGAAAGCATTGTAGCAACACAGTCAAAGTGAAAGTCAACCATCGTGGAAGGTGAATCAAGCGAGCGAGAAATTAATAGATGTAAATATTCAGCCTCATGATTTGCTTCGCTGATAGAAAATCATGAGAGACTCATGGTATCTTATTGTTTTATGTTAATTTTAGTCATCGTCAAGTAGGATAGGGTCGTAATACTCTGAAACAATGATGTGTAAGAGATTATAAATTTTCCTCTCGATATGACAGTCACAGACAAGGATTTTATTTGAAAAACTCTATTTTTGCAAATACAAAACTTTGTTTTCATTTCATTCCTTTGTTGTGCAATTTATAAATGTGAATTTAGTCCTGTGAAGGCATGATGCTGACACCTACTTCTCATAGGAGGCCCCCCTCGAGTTGTAAGGTTTTCATTAATTGCTAATAGAATTTCAATTTTGTGTTTTTTGTAGTATTTCATTAGTTTATTTAAATGCTTAAGTTTTGGTTTTTGACTAAATTCTTAGGATTGTTTCAAGAGTAATATTGTTTAATAATTTTGTTGTAGAGTGAAGCCGAGATCTCTTGTGCACATGGACATAGTATACATTGATATAGATTTTCAGTATATTTATGTGAATAGGATTTTAATTTAGAGTTAATCCTTTTTTTTTCAAAAGAAATTTAAATTTAGTTTTATTAGCAAGTGTGATTTCATTTCAAGCAAGAGTGAAGCAAGTGTGATTTTATTTGTAGAAAGAGTGATATTTATTTCTGCAAAGTGTGATCTTTATTTTGAGAAAGTTTGATAGTTCTAGTATAATCTTCCTTAGGCAAGTGTGATAATTTTATGGTGATTCTAGTTTGCAAATAATTCTTTAAGCAAGTGTAATCATTTTGATTTTAATAGTGACGTATTTACCTTCATAGTTAACATGTGCATCTTGATATCTCAATTTAACTTATAAATTGTTTGAGTAATAAGGGCTCCTAGCACATACAATGCACATACATTTCATTGGTATACTAGACCTAGTTGATAATTCATGCAATTAATTTAACTCCAATTAAATTACCAAACATTTTGGCGCTATTTCTGGGGAAGTGTATATATGATTATTTTTATTTTCATATAAAAATAAAAATAAAAATAAAAATTGATATGAATAGAGAAAGAGATTATAGAGATAGCTTTATAAGGGGTAGGAGTTCAATTCCAACATCACCACTCATCCCTCCAAGGCTTCGTAGTGCTAGACCATCCAACGAAACTTGTATTCCATCAATTGCAGGCAGACATAGACTTGCTGAGGTACTTAGATTTGAAATCCAACCTAGAGATTCACCAACTTCATCTATTGAAGTTGTAGTAAAAGATGAAGATCATATATCCCCAACAGAAGGAGTAGTTTCTCTATCTTCAACTGGAGAATAGTTTCTAGGACAAGAATTGTAAATCCCTAGTGAAGAATAATAAAAAACCTATTTTAATTCTCCATTAAGAGAATAACCAGAGGAGGAACTAAAAGATCCAATTTCAGAACCTTATATTAGCTATTAGTAATCTACAATGGCAGGAGAAGGGGAAGGATAATTACACAATGTGAATGGTGAACAACCTAGGATTGGAGGTGGAAGAAGAGGTAGAAGAGGTGGAGGAAGAGGAAGAGGAGGGGGTAGAGGAGATCCAAAACCTTTTGGATTTCCCATCTTTGATGAAGATACCACAACCACAATGAAAAATCTATCACCCTCTATCCTCCCTAATTTCCATGGATTAAGGAATGAGGATCCTGAAACATTTCTCTTTGAGTTTGAAGTTTTGTGTATATCCTATGACTATTTGCTTGATACTCAAAAGTTGAAATTGTTTTGAGCCACTCTTAAAGATGCAACATTAAAATGGTTTATGGGATTAGGAACACATACCATAAGAAAATGGGAGGAAATGAAATATGTGTTCTTAGAAAAATACAAATATTATTGTATGCCTCATAAACTTAAATTTGAAGTCTTTAAAATGATGCAAAAAGACGATGAAAATCTTGAAGAGTTGGTTGAAATATTTTCTTACAATCTTAAAAGGGCTAAAATTCATAATATAGATGATGAAACTTTGAAAGCTCTTTTGCTAAAAGCCATTAGAGATGAGGGGATAGATATTCTCAATTTAATGGGTAAAGGAAATGTTTCACAATTATCATTTAGAGAAATTTTTGAAATTTTTACACATATTTCAAGATGTAAGGATAGAACTGGAAAAAATCCAAGAGATCCTGTTATGACTAGGATTAATAAATCTGCAGTTGGAAAATTATGTAGAGCATAAATAGGAAACTTTCTTGAAAATTTCAAAACAGATACCCTTAAAATACAAAAAAAGAAAAAGGTTGAAAATGTTGCATTATCTATCTTTTTTCCAAAATGTAGAAAGAAGAATGCCTTGAGAGAATGCCCTCTTGACTTGAAAAGTATAGAAACTTGTGTTATATGTGCATAAAATGATCATGCAAAGGAATTTCCTTCAATACCAGGTCTTAAAGTTTTTTATCAAGAGGAAGTAATACCAAATCAAATAGAACCTCTTTGTTTTATTTCTAAGAGACCATGGAAAAATCCACAATCAAATATGACTCAAGGTTTCAACACTCAAGCATATACACAACCACCACAAAGTAATTGGACTACACCCATGCCTTTGAAACCTTGGCCTCAACCATGGGAACAAGGATGGAAAAATCCTTATGAAAGTATCCTCAACACCATCAATTTCAACAACCTTATCCTATTTTTCCACCACAATATTTTCCTTAGCCTATTCAACCCTCTCAACCTTAAAATCCAAATCCACAACTTTCATTACCATTTCCACAAAATCCAATTCAACTGCCTACTCAGCTACTTCCAAATCAAAATAATAAAAAATCACAACCTGTTTACAACGTCGAAGGGAAAAATTTCCAAACTTACATGATAACTCCATTAGATCTAATCAATGTTCAACTTAGATCTAGTAGAATATTGGAAAAGAAGTCACCATCTGTTGTTATCCAGGAATATGAGAAGGATGACCTCTTTGAGATAGAGGCATATATTCATCAAGAGGAAGATCCTAAAAAAAAAACCACCCCTGTACATTTTGACAATACTCCAATAAAATCAACTCCCATTATAGAACAACCTTTAGTTTATGTTCAAAATCCACCTTTCCCTAACAAATTGAAAATAGATAAAGGGATAGAAAAAAAAATTTTATTGCTGGATTATGACATGATAGATGAACTAAAGAATGTTTGTATAAAAAATCCTTTGTTACAATCTATCAAATAAATACCAATATTCGCAAATACAATCAGGGTGTTAAGTATTAAGAAACCAGGAAGAAAAAGAAAAGAAGTTTAAAGCATCCTGTTAGTTGGAAAAATTGTAGATATCATGATGGGAAAGACAAAAATTAAAAAATATTTGGATCCAGGTAGTCCCATTCTGAAAACACACATTAATGGTGTTGAAATTCCAAACACATTGATTGATTTAGGGGCATCTATCAATATCATGAGTAAACAAACTATGGATCAATTGAAACTCCCTAATCTTAAATATACACCTACACTATTGCAACTAAAAGATAGATCTGTTATCAAACTTGATGGTGTGTTAGAAGATGTCTTTGTATCCTTATATTCTTGGAAATATATTGTTGACTTCATGATCTTAAAACCCAAGAATAATCTAGGAGGACATCCATTGATTCTAGGTAGACCATGGTTAGCTACAATTGATGCTTTTATCAGTTGTAGATCTGGTGATATTTTTATCTATTATGGAAGTTCAAAAAATAAATTCACATTATGTCCTCCAGAAAAAACATCAATATAAGTGGAAAATGAATAATGGATAGATGATGATTATGAAAAATTTGATATACGACTAAGTTTTGTGACTTCACAAATAGGTGAAGAAGATCATATTTTGAATTTAATAGAAAATAAAGAATCTTCCTCATATTGTGAAGAAAATATAAGTTTTCAAGAACAATGTAATATTTAATATCTATCATCGTGACAAATGGATTTACATTCTACAGAAAAAATTGGTAGTTATTTAATATAATTTTTTCCAGGGAAAACTTTGAATATCAATGATAATCTGAAAGAATCTCAAAAGAAGGAATTAGTGAAGATGCTACAAGAACATTTTTCTACTTATGCACGGGAATACACTGATATGAAAGGAATTGATCCTAACACTTGTATGCATCATATCTATATTGAACAAAATTCCAGACCAATCTAACAATCCAAGAGGAGGATGAATCCAAACCTAAGGAAAATTGTTAAAGAAGAACTAAAAAAATTGTTAAAAGTGAATTTCATTTATCCAATATCAGACAGCCGGTGGGTCTCACCATTGGCAATTTTTCCAAAAAAAATGGAAAATGAAAAGTATGCATTGATTATATGGAACTGAATAAAGCCACTTTAAAATATCATATTCTGCTTCCTTTTATAGATTAATTCCTTGCTACATTAGTAGGGAAGAAGTATTTTTCATTCTTGGATGGTTTTAGTGGATATAACCAAATCCAAGTTGCTCCAGAAGATCAAGATAAAACAACGTTAACCTGTCCATGAGGAATGTATGCTTACTAAGTACTTCCTTTTGGTTTATGTATTCACCAACAACATTCCATATGGAAATTATAGGCATTTTTTCTTATCTAATTCATGGTTGTGTGGAAGTTTACATGGATGATTTTACTCTTTATGGAGATTCTTTTGAGGAAAATCTGAAAAATTTGGAAAAAGTTCTCATTAGATGTAAAGAAGAAAATATCTCATTAAGCCATGAAAAATGTTTTATGATGTTTACTGAGGAATTTTTCTAGGCCACCATATTTCAAGAGATGGAATTAAAGTGCACACATCTAAGGTTGAAGTCATCTCTAAATTATCAATCCCTACTTGTCAAAGGGATGTTAGAATTTTTCTTGGTTTTACTAGCTATTATGGAAGATTTATAGAAAACTTTACAAATATTGCCTCTCCACTTTTAAAATTGATTACAAAATATTGTGAATTCATTTGGAATTCTGGCTGCCAGAAATCTTTTGAAACATTAAAAGAAAATATTTCCCAAGCACCAATTTTAAGAGGACCAAATTGGAAACTACCTTTTCACATTTCAATTGATGATTCAAATACAACGTTAGGAGTCGTATAAGGATAGAAATATTTGAATCCTTATTCCATTTACTATACAAGAAAAAATTTGACCCCTGCAGAGTTGAATTACACTATAATAGAAAAGGAGTTTTTAGTTGTTGTACATGCCATCAATAAATTCAGACACTATATCATTGGTTATGAAACCTTCATTCACACAAACATTATGCCGTTATATATTTAATTAATAAGTCAATTACTAATGGTAGAAAGATAAGATGGTTATCGTTATTACAGTAATTAAATATTACTATTTTGGATAGACCTGGAAAGCAAAACACAATTGCTGATTTTCTATCTAGAATCCAAAATTATAATAACGATATTCCTGTAGAAGATAATTTTCCTGATGAATATCTTTATGTAGTATCTATCTCGTGTTGGGTGTGGAGCTTAATTATATTCCTTATTTAGATGCATCGTCACGTTGGAACCCTGTTCTTAACGGGGTGGCAACACCGCCCATATTTTAATCACTGCCAGGGGGTCTAGGGGGGTGGCAACAACGCCCCCAAAGCTAAAAACAGATGTAAAATTTCTTTGTAAAATATTGTAATTTCGTAGTCAATCTGGGTCGTTCATTAGGCGGATTATCTGAGGGTAGAAGTTATGTTTAATTTTGGGTTTTTTCCCCTAGAAGGCGACCCCTCGTTTTGTATGAGGGTATTGTATTGTGGCTGTGTACAGTATGTGTATTATGAGCAAGAAACAAAAAGGGGGACTGTGAGAGAGTAGAGGATAGTACAATGGATCTGATGTAGGTTTTATCTCTTCATCTTCTTAGATAATATAAAGGAAGGGCTGGATGTTCGGGGTCGAAATAGCCCAAATTGGGTGAACCACATATACTTGTGTCTCTCTTGTTTTATATGTTTTATGTGTTTGTGTTTTTGCATATTTTATGTGCTCCATTGCTCTGTAATATATAATTTTCTAACATCTCCTTATTTTGCAGATATTTCTAATTATTTGGCCACAGGGAAGTTACCATCATATTTGTCTCCTCAAGAGAAAAACAAGGTTATTCAAACTAGTGCATCATATTCATGGATAAATGAAGAATTATACAAGACATGACCAAATCTAATTATTCTAAGACGTGTTAGAGAGGACACAGTACCAGATATATTAAAATATTGTAATGATGAACCATGTGGAGAAAATTTTGATGATAAAATAACTACTTATAAAGTTCTTCTCTTAGGATACTATTGGCCTTCTCTTTTTAAGAATGCCAAAGAGTCTGTTAAGAGATGTGATATTTGTCAAAGAATGGGAAAGCCTATTCCTTCAAATGAAATGCCTCTACAACCTCAGGTACTTATTGAACCCTTTGAAAAGTGGGAATTATACTTTGTTGGTCCAATCAATCCACCGTCAAGACAAAAAAGGTACATTCTTGTCTATACAGATTAGATCACAAAATGGGTAGAAGCTAAAGCACTTCCTTTTTCTATTGAAAATGTTGTAGTTTCATTTCTTTTTTAGGACATTTTCACTCATTTTGGTGTCCCAAGGGAAATTGTGATAGATCAAGGTACTCAATTTACATCCATGTTGGTACAGAAGATAATGGAGGAATACAAAATCAAACATCAGAAATCCACTCCATATCATCCACAAGCAAACATACAAGTTAAATCTACCAATAAAGTAATTGAAGCAATTCTTACAAAGACTGCACATTTGCATAGAAGGGATTGGGAAGAAAATCTTCCAAAAAATTTATGGGCATATCATACCACATGGAGAAATACATACAACATGACACATTCCTTATGAAATTATTTATGGAAAGCAAGTCCTATTTCCTAATGAGTTCCAGATAAAGACCTTTAAGACAACAATAAAATTAGGTCTTGATCTATCAAAAGCACAAAGACAGATAATGGAGCAATTGAATGAACTTGATGAGATATGACAAGATGCTATTCATAGAACCAATATAGTTCAACGACAAAGATAAAGGTGGCATGATAATTTTATGAAAGAAAGAAAGTTCTAACCTAGTGATTGGGCATTTCTTTTTGATTCAAAGTTTAAATATTTTCAAGGAGATTTTCAAACTCATTGGCTTGGTCCTTATGAGATTGTAATTATCTTTGATAGTAGAGTGGTCATAATCAGAACCATTGATGAAGAAAAAGTAACTTTCCTTGTAAATGGTCATAGATTATGAATATATCATAAACCATTAACAAAGGAAGAGTTCATAAGAAATTTGCAAGATAATCTTTATTTGAAGTTGGTCAAGGAAGATTATTCTTCCTCACCAACTTAGCCTTCTACTTTATTTTTCAAAATATATATAATAATAATAATAATTAAGGGAAAAAGAAAAAAATCCGATCGAAAATAAAATTTTTGTATAAACATGAAAACCAACATTATTGGCATGTTTATACAGAAAATCTATGTTGAAAACCAAGAATCCTTGGCAGCATAGATTTTCTTCTTAAAATTCCTATTCTTGTCCCATTTTATTTTTATTCCTCTTTTCTCTTTTGAAAAATAAGCCAGCTACAGATTTGCCAACATTCTACAGCTCTCATTAAATTATGCAGCTGACTTGATAGATTATGACCATGGAAAATGAAGATCATGGAAATAGAAAATTGAATTAAGATTATAGCTAAAGAAACTTGCATGTAACCTAAAGCAAATTGCAAAAGGAAAATAAATATTAAGGAAAAGATATAAGGTATAAAGCTATTATTTATATAATAAATGTAAAAACATTTGAATTATGAAATAAAAGATGAGTGACCATTGCTACCACCATTTTGTAAAATGATTATTATGATATGACTTTCTATTTAACGAAAATATCTATGTCTTGTCAAATGAATCCATTATGAAGCCTTGATATGATTCAAACTTATTTCCTTCTCTTCATATATAATTCCACTTCATGCATAGTCCTTATATCACACCTATTTCACTCAACCCTATCAGTTCATTATTGAAACTGCCTCTTAACTAAACTATATTTCTTCAACCCACCCCATAACCGAATTCCTTCCACAATAACCCCTTCAAAAGATCAATTAAGGGCTAAAAATTCTCCAACATGGGAGTCATCGTAAGTTCATAGCCGAATGGGGTTAAATTCCTTGAAGGATACCCATAGGTCACACAGTTGTTGCAGCAAGCCAGTGGCTAGATTTTGTGGAAAAATTTGATGGGCATGAAAAAAAAGTGGTAAAATCCTTTGCTAGGGAATACAATGGCATAGAAGAAGATATTTGGGATGTGAAGTTTTTTTCGACAGAGTCATTTGTAGCAAAGACTAAAAGATTTCCAAGAATCAGTGAGAGTTGGTTCAAGAACCGAAAAATTGAAGAGAAAGAGTGGAAAGTCTTCCTCAAGAATCTAGGTATGGATATTTCTATATTTAAAAAGGGGATACCAGTCACAACTTTGAAGAAAAAATGGATGAATTTTCTATTGATTATTCAAAAATTTATAACTTGTGAAGGTAGTTTTGGTAACATGTTCTTTTACCATGCATGATTAATGATAAATTTTCTTGAAGGAAATGAAATTAACGTACCATACTTCTTACTTCAAAGCTTGATAAAAATGTATGGAAAAATACAGAGGAAAATATATTCCATAGGTAATTCCTTATACCACCGAGGATTAGTGAAAATATTGATTGAAGCCCATCTGAAAAACATAGGAGACAATTGGAGATTTCTTAATTAGAAATCATTTTAAGGAAGCATAACAAGGTGAACCTAGTAAAACAAGGAAGAGTAGAAAGAAACTACCTTTAAACCCTAAGGATAACTCACCTCCACAATAAGAGAAATATTTAGAGGATGAAACTCCTCTTGCAAGTGTTTTGGAGACTCTTAAACAAATAAATGTTAGAAGAAAGAAAGCCAACAATAAAGGAGAAAGTTCATCCAAAAATAAAACAGAGCAAGAGAAAGTTAAGAAGCAGTCCCTTACTATTGAAAAAACATCATCCACTATAAGAAGAAGTGCAAGGATAAAAAAACCAGTGCATGGATAGTCTCAAGAGTCCCCAGGATTCATCAACTCATAGGAATATGAGGAACCAGGGGTTCCATCACCGAGATTTCTATCACTAGTTTCCAGTCCAGCTAAGAGAACTCCAGAAATAGATATTTTCTAGCAAGAGATATATGACTACATAGAGTGTTTGGAGAAAAGCACTATAGGGAAAACTATGGAATCCTCCTCAAACCAAGAGGAAATTACTCATTTTGATCCTCCAAAAAGATCCCAATTTGTAAACACTCTTAAGGAAAAAATCTATGATTTGGAGGTAATAAATAGACATTTGAAGCAAGAACATGAAACACTGAAAGTGCAAAATTAAATCCAAAAAATAAAAAATGACAACATCAAGTTGCATCTTGGTGTGTGGTATGATAAGAATAAGAAATTGAAGGTAACAAAAAAATCTCTTAAAAGAAAGGTGATACGCTTGCAACATAGAATCTTGATGAAGAAACTGAGGATGGCAGTCATTGCCAAGAAAGAAAGAAGGAATAGCTTGGATGTTCTTGCTCAAGCATCTTAAGAAGCTCTATGATAAAGAAGGACCAAAATTTTTTACATTTTTCATCAGGACATGGAATTTTTTGTGGAGGAATGGTTAACCCCAAAATTGCTTCTTTTTGACAACCCTCTTACACTCCATCCTCCTTTTTTTTTATCCTAATAATTCTAATTGGGCATAAATTTACAAGTTTTAGGGCATAGCAAGTACATAATCATATTTTTTTTCATAAATTTCATTTTTATTTATTAAATAACTCAATATTTACATGAGCTACTGAATTACATCGATTCTGCACTAATGTATGATTCTACAGCGAAGTTGAAGGTTTGATGGGTTCCAAAGCTCCAGTTGATAAAAAAGGTATATGGGCAGGAGGAAAATAGCTGGCACAATTATTTTTACCTATCTTCATAACTCGGATCGATAAGGAAAGAACCATAGAAGCTTAGTCAAAGTGAATTCAACCACCATGGAAGGTGAATCAAGCGAGCGAGAAATTAATAGATGCAGATATCCAACCTCATGATTTGCTTCGCTGATAGAAAAGCATGAGAGAATCATGTTATCTTATCGTTTTATGTTAATTTTATTAATCATCGAGTAGGGTAGGGTCATAATACTTTGAAACAATTATGTATAAGAGATTATAAATCTTCCTCTCGGCATGGCAGTCACAAACTTGGATTTTATTTGAAAAACTCTATTTTTGCAAATAGAAAACTCTATTTTCGTTTCATTCCTTTGTTGTGCGATTTATCAATGCGAATTTATTCTTGTGAAGGCATGGTGCTGACATCTGCTTCTCATAGGAGGCCCCCCTTGAGTTGTAAGGTTTTCATTAATTGCAAATAACATTACAATTCTGTGTTTTCTGCAGTATTTCATTAGTTTAGTTAAATGCTTAAGTTTTGGTTTTTGATTGAATGCTTATGATTATTTCTAGAGTAAGATTATTTAATCCTTTTGATGTAGACTGAAGCCTAGATCTCTTGTGCACATGGACAAAGTAGATATTGGTATAGATTTGTAGTATAGTTGTGTGAATAGCATTTTAATCCAGAGTTAATCCTTTTTTGTCAAAAGCAATTTAAATTTAATTTTATTAGCAAGTGTGATCTCATTTCAATCAAGTGTGATTTATTTGAAGCAAGAGTGAAGAAAGTGTGATTTTCTTCTGAGAACGAGTGATATTTAGTTCTACAAAGTGTAATATTTATTTTGATCAAGTGTGGTAGTTCTAGTATAATCTTCATTAGGAAAGTGTGATAATTTTATGATGACTAGAATGATAACGATGACCTTTCAATGATGATACAATTAGTTGAGTGATGACAAGAACTGACATATGAAATTTTTGAAAGGAGTGGAAAGAGCCCTAGACCTACTACCCAGTGACCAAATTTTTTCTTTGAAAACCTAATGAAATGACAAAAATTGACTATGAGACCCTAACAAGACATGATAAGAGCCCATTTGATCACTGGTGACAGACTGTATAGAATGACACTAACATTGGCTCCAGCTGGGGATGGCAGCTCCTTGGAGGTGTTAAGAACACCATAGACCAAGTAGCCTAACCATTGGGCATGGAGTCAAAATCAAAAGACAAGACTAAATAATGAAAAATAACTCAAGACTGAACTGAATTGACTCTTACTGAACTTTGAAAACAACAGAAAATCAATGGAACTTTATGGCCTTCACTTTGGGCTCCAAGCTCCGATGATTCTCTATTTCACATTTTTGCAGAAAAATTAAACTGATATGTACAATCGAATTAAGAAACTTTCAGAAATATGCTCAAAAAATGTAGTGCTTGAGAAGCCTAACATTTACTAGTCCTCCTATGCAATCTTATCCATTCATTTCTTCTAATATATAAGCATGTTGTCCTCTAGAGGCTGAAATTTTGTATGGTACTTTCCATAAGTTCTCAAATTTACCATGTTTCCCTTTCTCTTCATTTCTAGCATCCCAATGGAGGACCACATCACCAATTTTGAAATCATCTTATTTTTTCTTGCGGTCACATGCCTTCTTTATTCTCTCTTGAAGCTTTGAGGTATTTTGAAAGACCTCATCTCTGGTTTGCTGAAGATGGATCATTTGATTGATCTGGCGCTGCACATCATTTATTTCACTACTTGCTTCTTGTAATAATTTCGTAACTGGGGCTGTTAGTGATGTAGGGAAAACTGCGTCGAATCCATATACCAATTGAAAAGGAGACATACCTATTGACTTCTTACTACTTACTCTGTCCTCCCACAAAACATTAAAAAGCTTCTTATGCTAGTTCTTCTTGTTGGCCTCCAACATCTTCTTTATACTGTTAACTAAAGATTTGTTTGAAGATTCAGCCAATCCATTACCTTGTGGATAATATGCAGTCGAGTGACCCAATTTGATGTTATATTTCTCACAAAAATCAATCATTTACTTAGAATTGAATGCAACCGCATTATCTGTAATGATTTTATGGGGACAGCCAAAACGAGACAAAATATTAGTCTCGAAAAACTGAATAATGACTAAATTTGTAGCTTGCCTTGTTGGGATCGCTTCGATCCATTTGGTGAAGTAGTCGGTAGTTGTCAAGGTCCACTTATGTTGGGAAGAAGATGCATGGTGTATTTATCCAATAAAATCAAGGCCCAATTTATGAAATGGCACTTGCACGGATATAGGCTGCAAGGGAAGCGGGAGCAGCTATCTCTTACCTTGAAATATTTGGCATTCGTGACATATCATCACTATTTTGCATAAATATGCAAAGAGAGTAGGCCAATAATATCCAGATCTCAACACCTTATTAACCATATTTTTCCAAAACAAATGACCTCCACAATCTCCCTTGTGGAAATCAATCATTACCTCCTTGGCTTTATTCTCTACTAGAAAATTTAGTAAGACACCTCCCGCGTATTTCCAATATAGAGCGTTGTCTAAAATGTAGTACTTAGAAGCTTTCAAATTTAATGATCTACCCTTAATTTTAAGCATGTTTGGAGGAGGATTAAGATGCTGAAGAACATAAAATATGTCGGTATACCAAGGAGATGAGAGAAAAATTTATGATACCTGCATGAATGAGTCATCATCTTCTTCTTCAAACAAAATTGAAATGAGATTGATATCAAGTGCATGTAAATTAGATTTATCCATCAGCTTGGCCAATCCCTGACCTTTGATCAACTTTATAGGCTTGATCTTGAGGTCATACTCTAACATAGTTGTTATCCACTTTCCTCTTCTGCCTTCCGGATCAGTTTGCATTAGGACATCCTTTACTGTTGCATTAGGGACATAGGCTATGGTGTATGAATGAAGGATATACACTCAAAATTCCTTCAATGCCTTTAATGGGGCCAAGGGTTGATTCGTAATGATGTTATATATAAGGGAAACATCTCTAATGGTATGACTGAAGACTGTAATGGGCTGCTCGGTCTTATCCTTCTTTTGCATCAAAACAACAACCAAAGTATGTTCAAAGGAAAATGAAAATATGATGAAATAAATGGAATAGTCAGGGCTTATCAAAATAGGATTTGTTGTCAAGGAAAACTTAACTAAATTAAAGGACTTTTTAGCATTCTCTGACCACCTTACCTCACTATTTTTTTTGAGCATATTGGTCATCTCTCGAATATGCTCAGCAAGGTTTGGGATAAACCTTCTCAAGAAATTCATCTTACCATTAAAGGCTTGGATCTCCTTATTGATGTGTGGAAAATATATTTGCTGAATAGCCTCAATAAAAGAAGGATCAATACAGATACCATCTTTGGAGATGATATGACCAAGAAGCTTGCCCTCCTCCATGGCAAAAAGACCCTTTTTTTGATTGAGTGAAATCCCAAATTTCCTGCACTTTTGAAATACAACTCTCAAATGATATAAATGCTCATCATTAGAATGGGAGGAAACAGTCAAATCATCAAGGTACACTACTAGGAAAACATCATTTTCATTTGCGAAGGAAATATCCATCACCCACTGAAAAGTGGCTCCTGCATTCTTGAACCCAAATGGCATTTTGGCATATTTGAATGTGCCCCAAGGTGTCGTGAAAGTAGTTTTGTCTTGGTCATACTTATGCACTAAGATCTGATTATATCACGAATATCCATCAAGAAGTGACATTCGAGAAGACCCAACCCCTCTCTGTAGGATATGGTCCACCTTAGAAAGGGGATATTTATCTTTTAAAGACACCTTATTCAAGTTTTTGAAATCGATACAAAGACGAATTTCTCACATTATCTTTTTCACTGGAACAAGATTTGACATCCATTTTGAAAATTAAATGGGTGCAATGATACCAACTTTAAAAATTTTGTTTACCTCTTTCTCTATTGATGACAACAATCTTGGGTTAATTCTTCTCAACTTTTTTCTAAAGGGCTTTTGATCAGGCTTGACCGGAATTGTATGCTGGATGATATTTTTATCATATACTTTTCGATCTACATAGTCCCAAGAAAATACATCAGAAAATTTAGATAAAAAATATATGTATTTATATTTTATCTATGGAGATAAGGACTTGGACAACTTAACCATTTTTGGATTGTCTATTGTTCCATTATTCACATCTTCAACACCCTTCTCAGTAAGAATCATTGTCGGCATTCTGGCAACATCATCTTGATCAAACAACTCTTCCAAAGGTACTAGAACCCTTGGAATGTTATTATCTTTCAGCTGTAACACATCAACTTGAGTAGCCTCGATCACTTGATCATCTTTATCATATACTTCATCAATATAGGAATTTTCAAACTCACCTTCCATTTGTAGAAAATTATTCACATGTTTTTCATCCCAAAACACTTTCCAATACCTCAAGTTGTCAGGAACAGTTGATCGGTGTTTGACATGAATTTCAAACTTCCTATTAGAGAATATTGGAATCTTAAAGTTACTTCTTGTTGTAGCAAGCGAATATGCCATAAGATTTTGACTTCTTGCTGCAATCAACAGTGTAAATTTAGGATTTTTTTTTTGGATAATGTCAAGTACAACATTTTTAAATGCTCTAATTCTTGGATGCTTTACCTAATATTCCCCTTTTACCTGTTTGATTACAAGCTCAGAGTCGCCATAAACATAAATTCTTTTTGCACCTAACTTTTTTATAATTTTGAGGCCGGTGATCAATGCCTCATAATCAGCTTAATTATTGGAACAATCAAAATCCAATTGATAGGAACACAATCTCACATTTTTGGAATTTTACCTGATTGATGAATTGGACTACGGATCCAAATTTCGATGCCTGCCCCATCTTTCCCTAAGGCACCGTCAAAATACATGGTCCAAAAACCATTATCATCATTAGGAAGTTGGAATTTTGTAGTCTGATTTGTTTCTTCTTTTTGGGCCACTTTTTCAACCTATTCAGTACCTTTTTCTGATTTTTCTAATATCTACTCTGAAGTACTAGGCTGATTGCCTGGTTTTCCATCCAAAATGGCTTGTACACTATTTGAAATTTATGGAATTTCCTTAAATTCTACAATATGACTGTCTAAATCATCAAAAACATTATCATTAAAAAATATAAAGGACTTAAGATCATTATTTACATAATTGATAGGGTGATTGTTCAGTTTCTATTTACTGGTGATCATATACTTCATTTTTGTCTCCCGGTGCAACTTCCTTAGTTGCCCAAAAATCGGGATGGTGGCATAAGAGAAATCCAAATGTAGTGTACCTCTTAACTTTTCTCCCCATGACCTTGACAGTAACATTCCATACCGGGGAGGTATATCAGCTACTACCACATCCATTAAGACATTTTTAGCAGGAATTTGCTCAAGTGAAACTACCAAGTATTTTATAAGACCGAGACAATGTACTCTACCAGAATCAAAAGAGTAAAGATCATGGTAAGGTTAGGTTATGTCCAAGCCTAATTTTTCCATTATGGCCTTTGGTATCAGTTTATGAGAAGCTCCGGAGTCAAGCATGGCATTGTGGAGGATACATCGATGAACTATCAAACTGAGATAAAATGGGGGAACTTCACTATCTTCTAGTTGACCATCTATGGTTGGACCAAAAAGGAGCTCGAGTTGATCATATTCAAAATTTACCATGTTTGACATAGGATCTACTTTCAGCATTTTAGCAACATGAGATTTGTATTGATTATTTTTCACAAGATCGGTCAAGGGGACAGAAACGTTCAACTTAAGAGATTTCATTTTCTAAGCTAAATAGATTGGATTGTTTAGTTACCTATTTTATAGTGGTGTCCCTCTTGTCGGGCTGGTCTTTTGTTGCAGATTCCTTCTTTTGGCCTTCTTTCTCTTTGTTTGGTGTACTTGTATATGCTTGATTTTTCTTACTCTGATTTTTAGTTGAAGGCTCCTTTCCCTTGTTTTGACTAGCTTGGGGATATTGCTTGGGCTAAGTATATTTTTGCTGAGTTTTCCTCTTTTGGATAGGAATGATCGGAACATCTCAGTTTCTCAATGAATATTGTCTCTGTTGTGAACTGAGAGGATTAAGATAACTCCATTAATATTCATCAGATTGGACCTCTAACTCATCATCATTTGCAAGCATGTAGTCCTCATCTTTCGACAAATTTGTTTTCTTAATGTATTCTTCATTCTATGTCAGGAAAATAGGTTGTCCATCCTTTGTGAATAAATGATTCTCTTCCACAATATCTTCTTCCTCTTCAACCCCTTGAGCATAATTATGTTGCAAGGGAGTGTGGATCTGTTGTTTTGATGGATGATTTGGAGATCTTTGTTCCCTCTATTTAATCCTAAACTGAGGCTGTTGTTGCTGACCTAAGAAATTAGGATTCCGAACATGAGTTTCTGGTTGCCTTTCAGTGATAGACATTCTATCCACCATTCTCTCCATAGTCCTGATCAAAGTGTCCAATTTGGCATCATAAGATGTTGATGGTTCTTCCTTGATTGTCACCTTTATTTCACCTTTGGTATTTGACATTTTGATTATCAAATTTTCTTCGACACTAACTGTGCTTTTATGCATCTCCTCAAGTGTTGCGGGACTTCTTTCTTGGAGCTAGTATGCCATATTCGGATCAAAAGCATCCAAATAGTGCAAAAGAGCCAAACCTAGAGGAGGCTTGATATCATTTGGGATTGAGTTATATACCAGTTAAAGCGAGCAGTAAAATCCTAAACAGAGTCATTAGGATTTCTTTTTAAGATTTCATACTAAGAAAGAATTTGAAGTGGATTCTTTTTCACTTCCCATCTAGCTATGAATGCATCAGTTAATTTCTCTAGATTTCCTATGGAATTGGCAGTCAAATAATGGAACCATATTTTTACATCCATGTAGAAGCTTTGGGCAATGGTTCTCATTTTTGCATCATCGACATCAATCTCTTCTAAATCAATGAAAACAATTACTTTCACTAGGTGTTGTCTGGCACTAATATCTAAGGTTTCATCAAAGAGAGGAAGTATTTGACCATATCTATTATGAAACCAGCTCCAAAAATAGAAGAAAAGAGAGATCAACGCCTTAGAAAGAAGCCACTTTGTTGGGTTGTTTAACATGCAAACAAACACACGTATTTATTATCAATCCGGGCTAGTAGGACTTAGAAGGATCCCCAAGGTATATGGGTTTCAACTATGATCAAGTTAGAAGATTATTTATCAATGATTAAGGAAATTCATATTACAAAAATAAATCTAAACTAAATAATTTCTAAATTCAAGTATGCAATCAACGGCAGAAGAATCTCCTAACTTAAGAGATTTGTTTATCCTTCTCTCACAAGATTACTTCATGAATTGGAAATAAAAAATCACTAATTGAGCTAGATTAAGATGCATGAAACAATAATTGAAGAGTCTCTTAATTAAAGAGATCCTTGTTGTCCTTCATCACAGATTCATTCATCAATAATACTATTGTTAGAAAACAGGAATTTAGAAAAGCATTAAAAAACAGAAAAAGATGAATTCTAGATTAAGATCTTAATTAGATAGAAAGAATGTTTAACTTAAACATTTTATTGTTCTTTCATATGCAGAATAATAATGATAATTATACTCACTAGCACTCATAAAACATCAGCATATATCTAATCAATAAGTTAAGCCTAAACCAAACTAGTTCAAAAATTGCAACTACAACTAACTAGAAAGTGCACTTAGCTCGGTGTGGGGTCCCTCCACCCTTGCCTCGCACACTGAAAGTGATTTCATATACTAAAAATTCATTCAAGAAACCAACATATAAAAAAATCAAATGGAATAGAACAGGTCTTCAATCAACTCTCCAAAGTCTCAGAAATAATAAATTTAAGTTATACAATTTCTACATCTCAATGCCTTCAAAGTCTGAGGCTTAAATAGATAAAATATGCAACAAATTAATCTAAAATGTCTCTTATAGCCATGGCTATTATTATCTTATCAATCAAGTCGAATTCATCCATAAGATCCATCAAAATCTAGAAAATCCCATAAAATAAGAAATTTGACCTAGTTCCTAGGGATCTTCCATAAAAACAGGTCTTGTTTGACCGCCCTTGACCGAGCCTATTAAAGCTTGGTTTGACTGAACCAATAGGTGTAAATTTAATATTAGTTCCCAAGATTTCTAGAAATATATCTAGCTCGAGTCAAAGTGTCCTGAAAATATGCAAACCATGAGGACATTACAGGAATTTCTGATTTGGTCCAAAAATGCACTTAAAATTCATTTTTTATAAAAGCTTCTAAGAATTGAAAAACTTAATTTAAATACATGTATATGCATTTATTGGGAAAAATAAGGTGAATATGATGGTTTATAGATGGATATTATGGCAAATAAAGTGTATTTCATAAACAAAAAGAGATAATAAATGAGGGCCAACACACTTCGTGGGGGCAACCTCCTTTACATTACATAAATGAAAAATTATTGAATGACAAAAATTAAATAACCTCCTTTCTATATATAGGAGTCCATGGGGCCACAATATAATCCTAGCCGACCTAACAATAATAATGTAAGGGCACAATAATAACAATATGGGGGTTACAAGGGTACAAGAATAACAATAAGGGGGCTACACTAACAACAATAAGGGGATACACTAGTATTATAGGGTACTAACATGCACCTCTCCTTGAAACAAGTGTTTCCCTCAACGCTTGATTATTTATGGATGCTTCTGTACAAAATTCTCATCCTCCCATGTGGAATCCTCAATGGGTAAGTTCTTCCACTTGCTTTGATACTATGAAATTGATCGATTTGATAGTTGTCGAGTTACATTACATAAATGAACAATTCTTGGATGATACAAATGATAAAACCTCCTTTCTATATATAGGAGCCCATGGGGCCACAATATAATCCTAGCCGACCTAACAATAATAATGTAAGGGCATAATAATAAAAATATGGGGGTTATAGGGGTACAACAATAACAATAAGGGGGCTACACTAACAACAATAAGGGGATACACTAGTATTATAGGGACCTAAAAATAGCCCTATGGTAAGGGTGCAAGTTGACCAGGTAAAATTAGAGATGAAAATCTTGCCATGAACTCTCCTAAGTGTGGTGCAAGAGTAACAATGGGAGGGGTAGACTGAGAAGGTAATGAAGTAGAAGGGATGGAAGATGAGGCAGAAAATGATTGAGATGGTGTGGGAAGGAATAAAGACTCTTTCTAATACTGGATGATAAATTTCTCAGATGTATATTGGATCTGGTTAGCTAATTTTTCAAGTCTATGAAATTGACTCTAGACTTTCCTATCAAAATCAGACTCATATTAGATTCTTCAGAAAAAATTCTATCTTCAAGCTTTAGGGAATAAAATAATACTACAGATAATGATTTAACTTGAGATAACCTCAATGGATTAAACACAATTTCAGGCAAGGAAGTTTCTGACTTTGATCTAAACCTAGATAATTCAAATTTCAAATCGAATGGAATATCTTCAAGGGATAATGTTTTTGAGGGTAATGATGTAGACCTTACCAATGAAGATGGACCCAAATGAATCTCTGAGTGTTGGGATCTCTGATTTCTTATGAGTTTCTCTAGATCTTCAATTGGAGAAGTTGGATGTGGATCAAGATTCGATCTTGTGTATCTTTTCGAAGCTAGAATGATCTTTATTTCTACACCTCAGCTCTCTGCAATTTTGAATTAACCTTCATGAACATTAGGACCTATCATGCACAGGCCTAGAATTCGATGAAAAGTAACGGTACACCCAGGGAATATTTGTCACTTTGTTCCCCGATAACGACGCCAGAATGTTAGCACTCCACCAGTTCTTTGAAGGCTGAAAAGGAGACCAGCAAAGGTAACCAAATACCACTTTGCCCTAGTAGCCAGCCCTACTAGGCTGAGAGGGATCTCTCAATGTGATCATAGTCAAGGATTGAATATGACATGAAAGATATTGGAATAGATATGATAGGCTCATGTAGGTTTTAAGAAATTTAGGGTTTGATGCCCAATCAGGGATGAAATCATGCAGCTAGGTCTAGGGATCAAAGGGCTTACAACTGCAAAAATATAAAGGAGTAAGGTAGAAATGAATATATTATGGTTTAGGGTTTTGTAGGTGTAGTGGTGATTCTAAAAAGGTAGAGGGATTTAATGAGCATGTCCATTCATGAATTCATTAAACTAGAAGCATAAAACACAATATGATAGTTCCATATAATCAGAGCTAAATCAATATAATTCTGCCTATGAACTGTAAGGAAATCCACTGAAGATACAAGATATGAAAGAGGAACTATATATCATTCAATAAAGACTATAACAGAGAAGATACATGATCATAAAGTCACTCCACATGAATTCCTAGATAATAGATGCAACTGCATCCTTTATTTTCTGAATATGAGTGAAAGTAAAAGCTACAATATTACAATACATTGATGTCCAACAAGTCAAATGACTCTAAAAATCATAGATATCGACCAAAAAAACATCTCCCCTCTCTCAGGTGTCGAATCCATCAGTTGCGGAGCTGATTACATGATAATCTCAACAAAATCCTAATCTCTAGTGTAGGTCCACCAATTCACCTCATGATAGGAAAGTAGATACATCTGACCAAAATTAAATTTAAAAGCATGTATCTAGCCTAATTTACCATTTACCATCTCAATTACATCTCATGACATCATAATTTATCAATTACATCAGTTAAAAATTCAAACTAGGTCAAAAATTCAATGAAAATTTCCTTCTCGAGAAAGCGTAGCGAAATCATGAGAAAGCGTAGCATGCTCAGAGAAAGCATAGCGAGCTCAACAAAATGAATTTTGGAGGCCTTCCAGGTGTCCAAATCAGAATATGAAGGTACTATTGGAAATATTTTTGATGTCTGCTACATGATAGGCTCATCAAGCGCTGAAAAAGGTGGCTCCTAGCCCTCCAATTCTTCAATCTCCTAAGACTACTCGGAAAGCGTAGTGAAGGCTCCAAAAATAGGTCAGAAAGGTGATTTTTAGCATGCTTATGGGCATTTTTAGCATGCTTAGGGTTTCCTTCAGTTTGGCTTGCAACTGTTTGACTTTGATATTACAAATTTGATTTCTTACATAGAAATGGTCAACCATGTGCTTATCTATCTTGTTGTCCCTGTTGGCCTTGTCAAGGAGCTTCTCCAAGTGAATGTTGACTTTCTCAAGCCAAAATTCCTTGTTTTCATTAGTTTAATTGGTTATCCTTTCTTCAAAACTCAGCTCTTCATCTGGTGGATTTTTCTCTCTTTGCTTCTGCAATGCTCTTTTGAGACCCATGGTCCTTGGTCTCTTCCTTGTCACTTTCTCTTCATTCTTCTCTGAATCCTTAGTTTCAATCACTACTTTTCCCTTCATATCATGCATGCTACCCTCAAACTGAATTTTCTTTAGAGACAACTGTTTTGCCTTCAGCTGATTGCTTTCTTGCTCAAGGAAGGAAATTATTAAATGAGCCCTTACCAAGTTGTCTTGGAGCTATTTGATTTAAGAATATTTGTCTTTAATGATCCTGTCTAAGTTTTCATGTTCTTCACTGGCCTCCAAATCTACTAAGTCAAAGTCATGCTCCTCCTCATGCATAGATGTGTCATGTTGCGAATGTAATCCCTGCTCTGCTAATGTGGGCTTGGCCCCTTCCTCAATCTGAGGATAAAACACAAGCCTTCTGCCTCTCTGGTATGCATTAGTGACCTCAATATTTCTCCTCACTGAAACACTGTTAGGTGAGCCAACCTCCACATGTCTAGAAGGTGCTGAAGGTGTTGATGGTGCTGATGGAGAACTAGGTCTAATAGGCTGGCTACTATAAAACAAAAAGACATATGCCTGCATGAAAGTGTCCGAAGTAACATTCATCTGCTCAAGTTGGTGTAAAACAATGATCTTGACTAGAGCATGATGGAATAGGCTACTTTCAAGACTAGTCTACTTATGTTGGACCTTTTCTGCCATCTTTGTGAAACTTCCGTAGAGGTAATAGGGAAAATTGAGTGGTTTTACCCCTATGAAATTGATAAGAAGTCTAACATGATACCCATATAGTCTAGAAAATATTCCCTCACAGGCGACTTACTTCATGATGATCTTCATGAGTGGTATGTACTCTCAAGGAGGTGCCCAACATGAAAAATCTTCTTCATGTGTTGTTGATGATGTCTTCTGTGATAGGGTTGATAGTTATGAAGGGCTAGATCTTGGTTATTAAACCATTTTTCACCATGATTGGGCATAATTATGGCCTTAGCTACTATATCAGTTGATATAGTGAAATCAACCCCGACAATTTTTACTTTTTCCCTTTTGAGTTGAGTGGAAAACAACTTGGTCAATGTGGCATTGTATTTGAAATTCTCAACTAGTTGACAAAAAGAAAGACACCCTATTGCTTGAAAAAAATGCTTGGAAAATGGTGTAGACATCATTTCAAGAGTGTGTAGGGGCTCATGTCTTATCACTTGACCTCCTTTGTTATAAGATCTCTTCTCCTCAATTTATTTGATTGCAAGGGGCAAAACCCTAGTATGAAAAAACAAGGGAAGGGGAAAAGGGATAGGATGAGTGAGTTTGGGAAGGGAGATGGGTGTAGGAAAATTTAGGGAGATGGGAAGGGATCTTAGGGAGGTATAGGAAGTGAAATGGAGTAAAATAGGCAAGGGAAATGAGCTAGGAAATGAAAAGATAGTCCTAGCTAGGAAAACTGACCAAAATGGTAGAATTGGGCTAGGGTTTAGGGTTTGGGACTTAGGAAATGAAAATGAGGGATTGTGAAGTTTGTGGAGGATGGTTAAGAGTGTGAATCAGGTAAAAAAATCTTTTGGAAAGAGTATTTGTCTTGAAAATTGTGAAAATATGGTCTAGTTACAAAAACGTAGCATGGAGGCTAATGTAGGGTTTTCACACTAAAACCATGAAATTGAGCTGCAAGGAGGGGTTTGATGAAGTGATACTTACTTTTCCCCTTATGCTAAACACTATGATAACCTTCAGAAGCCTCCAAAACTTGGTTCTATGCATCTAGGAAAGGAAACATAGTTTTGAGAAGAAAGCATAGTGTGGAGGGTAGAAAGCACAACGAAGCAACTTTAGCACCAAATATATGAGTGTTTTTGGCTTGAACTTGCTGAATTTTCACTTTTTGATGGATGAGAGCTCTTCTTGGATGATTTAAATGAACAAATGAGCTTTTTTTGGTATTTTATAGCTTGCATTGGTCACTTTTCACTACAAGGAAAAGACCATCTAGTGGAGGTTACAAAGGAGCTTTTTAGTGTTATAAAATTGGCCAAAATTGTCAAAAAAACATTTGCTACAACATCCATTTTTGGTAACAGAGGTTTTGGTGGAGCTTTTAATGGAATTTCGACACAACTAAAAAAAACTGGGCAGCCAGAGGTTATTACGGATGTTTTTTTCATCGGTGCGCTACTAAGGTTTCAACACACCGGTGTGTGTCATATAGATGGTCGCCTCGGGGCGGTCGAAGGTGCATGCACTGGGCAGTAAAGGTATACAACCGCACTGGGCGCATTGTAGGTGATACAACGCACATGGTCATTCTAATTGGTAATGGGATTTGTGTGGTGCCCATATGTCATATCAACGCATCGGTACGCAGTCTTATAGAAGCGCACCGATGATTAATATCAGACAAACACACCGATTGTTCTAATTCGTATTGGTATTTGTGCGGTGCCCATAGGTCGTTGAAATGCACCAGTGTGCAATATCGCACAAACGCACCAAGATTTATAATTGGTATCGGTATTTGTGTGGTGCCCATAGGTCGTAGAAACGCACCGGTGTGCTATATCATACAAACGCACCGGTGTACAGTAACTAACACGCACCGATGTTCATTTTTTAATATTTAGAAACATCGACCTGTGACAATGCAATTATTGTGATTTTTAAAAAATCATTATTCATAAAAAATCAACACATATTATAACAATATTCATATTAATTAAATTTTTATTAATGCATTTGAATGTGGTGTTTGGATTAATGTGTTATATCATATCATAATTATCATGCTTGTTTTTAAATTCATTAGTCATCAAAAGACAACACATATATTATAACAGTATTCATATCAATTAAATTTTTATTAGTGCATTTTAATGTGATGTTTGGATTAATTTGTTATATCATATCATGAGATTTCACATCTCTTCATTATAATATTTAATCATCCATAAATTTAATCAGTTGTGTTCCATTTCACAGCGACAATGGAGAATGCAATAGAATAAATTAAAACGTGTATATATATATATATATATATATATATATATATATATATATATATATATATATATATATATATATATATATATATATATATATATATATATATATATATATATATATAAGACTATCTTTCTCATACAAAATGGGACACTTATTACTATCCCTTTGTCTTTCAATTGGGACACTATGTCCATTACATTAAACAAAATTTCTGATTTCACAGACAAATATTTCAAAAAATACAACGCCTTGCTTTGATATCCAAACATAGTAATCATCATTCTTCGCTTGAACTGTTGTCACTTCTCGAGCTACTTCCAAGGCTTGGGCTATTTTCGGGAACGTTTTGTTCACAATATTGATTGTTTTCTTCTTCTTCACCATTCATATACAAACATAAAAATAAATTGTAATGAGTGTATATACATTGGTGAGAATAATGAAAATTGCAATATTAATAATATACATCAATCTAAATCGAAAAGAAATGACATACCATAACAACAATTTACTCATGAACTATACACATTCTTTCAAAACCATGTAGTATGCCATCTTTCAAGATTTCATCTGTTGGCATAGTTCCATACTTTGTTTCCTGCAAGTTTTATACCCCATAACAAATCATATATTTAATATAAAATATTTTTTCGTTCTATTAATTATAGACGTAGCTAAGTAAAATAAGATCGATAGATGCTTACAAATTCCACAATTAATTTATGATATGCCAACATATACTCGCAACCCATATTTAACCCAATGTCAATCAATTTGTCTGATGGTTCTTCTTTATATGTTAGCACCTGTTTGAAGACATTCAATGATGATTTTTGTAAAACAGCTGAAAATATACAAAAATGAAATCTAGTTAGTTGTTATAAGAAAGTAATAATTACTCACAAACTTAAATATCAACCCTTTTCTTCCCTGTCGTCCTGTTTTATGTGTTGAATGGGTTCCATTTTCTTTTCTTTTCTGCAAGAAGATACTTGAAAATTAATATTTAATGATAAATTGTTTATTTACTGTACCTAATGATTGAAAAATTCAATGATTACATATTACATTTTAAGCACATTGTTGTTGAGATGGCTCCTCCTGCGATGCAATTTTGTTCATTTCTTTGACCATCTCCTTGTACACCTTTTTGGACATTCCTACTGGCATATTTATGATATTAGCTCGTTCATATTTTGAGATTTTCATAATCTTCCTAAAAATGTAACATGACAATAAAATATTTAATTTTATATTGATATATGAAAAGTAAATATAACAAAAGTGATATTTATAAATAATTCTAGAAAAACATTTAAAGGAATATTACTTTTTCATTCCTTATTTTTTGTTGTTGTACGTTTTTGCTATTAAAAGTCTCACATGTCTCATTGACCAATTCTCTGGAAACTCTTCCTGTAGTTTAGATAAAATTTGGTTCTTGGAATCATTGGATTGATTTTTTTATTGTAAGTGGAAAGAACGTCTATACATTCGTTCTACTAGATCCCTCAAACTTTTGTAAAATATTTTCCCCCTTTTGTTAACCTCCAACACCACTCCAGATGAGCTAAGGAGCAATTCATTTTCATTTGCATGTTCTATTTTTTTTCTTTTCTTAGAAAAACATTCATTTTCTAAGTTGTTGGTCCCAGTAGAACATTAAACATATGTGAATTAATATATTGTTTGAAACATGTTATCTAATAATTTTAATTATATTATTAATGAAAATTAAAAAAAGAAACTCATATTGGATTGATAGTATTTTTTCATTCACCTGATTCATCCTTTTGCAATTTTTGCATCAAGATTTTACGCTCTTCTGGTCCTAGATCAGAAATAATCTTATTGAGCTTCGTCATTTTGTGGCTCTACATGATACACAGTAAAAAATACATATTAGTTAAACTTACATATAGTTCAAAAAATAACATTTTTTGTAAATAAGTTACAAATAACTTGCCTTTCTTGCTTTTCTTGATGTGTTATCAGTATTTTTGTTACTTGATCTCTTGCTAGCCATTTATTTATCAATATGAAACCTATACCATATCATTCATTAATATATTTTATAAATAAATGGTCAACTTTTCAGGTTAAAAAAATATATCAAGAAACCGATGTGCTTTTCATGGTGTACGCACCGACGTCGATGCGTGGTGGTCTTATAAACGCACCGCCCAAATAGTATAAAACAATGTATGGTGCTATATTGCAACAAGGAGCACCGGTGCATTATATGTCAACCATCGCACCAATTATCATTGACAAAATAATAAAAATCGTCTAGTGTTAGTTTTTGTAGCATATGATGTTGTGGAAGGGGTGGTGCGGCCTATTCTTATAAACGCCCCATGGAAAAAAGGGACCACCATACAGTGATCTTTTTCAACTAGGAGACCAGGTGCGGTGTGTTATATGTTACATGGTGCATGGATTAACACAATAAAAAATTGTTTTTGCGAAACAGTACGTTCACGGTGCGCCATAATGAAATAGTGCACTGGTGCCCTATTTTACATATGGCACATGGATTTAAAAAAAAGTTGTTTTTATATTTTTTTATCAAACAGTACGTGTGTGGTGCGCTGGGAAAATCCAGCGCACCAATGCGCTAGGTTATGTTGGGTGTACCGATTTAAAAAATTATGTTTTTTAAAATTTCACGCAAGGGTCGACATGGATTTGGATCTGATTATGCAATTCGTCCCGTGGGTTGGATGTCATAGGCCTATATATAAAAATAAAAACCCTATAAATATAAAATGAAAATCCCTAATTCTGAAATCACGCAAACAGGGAGAAGAAAGGGTAGAAACAAAAAGAATGAAGGGTTTAGGGTAAAAATGGATTTTTTTTATTTTTTATTTTTGTTTCTGAAAATGAACAATAAATTGAAATTTTTTACTTATTGCATAAAATAAACTGCAGAAAAAAGTAAAAAAACAATGAAATTTAATCACGAGATCGTTTGAAATTCTATGCTACAAGGGTTGAATCACCGGAGTTTTAGAATTCAGATTGTCTGAATACTTCTGTTCGAACGTATTTCGCTACTCCACAGTGCTCTCGTGCTCTCTTGTTCTTGGTATGTCTCCTGCAAATCTCTGGCTGAATTTTTTTGCAAAAATAGTGAAATAATGAAAAGTGTTTAGTATTTAAAGAATTGTTTTATGAAATTAGATTTTCGAAAATATTTTGCTACCCATTTTTCAATTTACCACTTTTTTTTCACTTAAAAAAAATAGAGTTGTGCTTTTTTATTTGCGGTTATTCATCACCAGTGCATCACTTAATAGCACCACACTAGTGCGTCCATTGATAACATGACATTGGTTGGCAGTAACTAAAATGCACCGATGCGGTTATCTGTACATTAGCACCGATAAGAAGAAGTCCATTTTTAAGGCACCAAAATTACTTTTAGGTGTGTACACCAAAATTTATTGTTGATTTTTCTCAAATGCAGGGAGAAAATATCATAATTATATCGAATGGAAAATTCTTCAAAATTCAGATCGTTCCATAATATTTCTCAAAGTCCATCGCGGAGTTCTCCCTATCCATCTCGAGACGTAATATTTACTTCATATTTTATTTATATTTTCATTATCTAATTGAATTTATGTTTTTTTTCCATGTCAATCATGCACATCTGAATTAAATTTATAATGGATACAAATTTTTAGGTTCATACAGATTCAGAATCGAGTTCAGATACACAAAATATTCAAACAGCTCCAAAACGTCGGAAGCTCTTATCAGGAGCAACATACCGCAAGGCGCATTTGGTAGATGAAAATGGACAACTACTTCACCCTGCCAATTGTAACAATATTATATCTTCTAGCCAAAATCCTGGGACAATGATGGTAATAATTATAATTGTTTCATATATTGATTAATGTAATTATTTCAACGTCAAACCAATTAATCATGCAATATTGTCAACGTGCTTACTAATTGATATCATATATTTTGTACTAAGCATGTTCAAATATATATTTTTAAATTATTAGGATTCTAGTGATGATGAGTGACCTACCTACTATCTTCTATTTCACCCCATGACAATGTCAAATCGAGAGAAGACTGAATTAAGAGAAAAAATTGGAGAGGAACGATACCAAGAATGGTTGAATCAACCACCGATTCAATTCCCGCTATGTCCAGATTCACCAATTAGGAATGAATACAACAATAGTAGTTCTTCACAAGTTGGAAATGGAGGCAATAAAATAGAGGTTGGTATGGATGCTTACTTGAGGGATACGACTTCCATGGATACAATGTTGTTATATGCATTCCAAAACAATGATCAGCTAGGGGATGATGCTCATATCGCTGACACCTTTTTCGAAAGCCTTAAATTTGCTTCCACCACCCCTCTCTTTGGACCTGGTGGTTAGTCAAATTCTACCTAGTTGGGGACAACGATGTTATTGTACAACTTGAAAGCAAAGTTTGGCTTGTCTAATGCATGTTTCTTGGAAATTTTGAGGTAAGTTACCATAAAGTCCTCCCTTGTATAAATTTGAGAAATATAATCAATACACAATGAACATTACAAATGGTCAATTTTATGAATGTTAATAATTATATCGGAATTAATGTACATTTATTAATATTTTCCATGATCACCAACTACCGGTTATTCAAATATAAGGTTCTTTCGAGTGATAATGTCTTGCCCGGTAGCTGCAAAGAGGCAAAGAAATTTTTGAAAATGTTGGGTGTTGAGTACATATCATATCATGCATGTCCAAATGATTGCATTCTATATATAGGAGAATATGCAGACAAAGATATATGTCCAAAATGTGGGCATGACAGGTATGATAAATAAAAAAAGAAGGGTAAATCATGTGGTCTTCCTTTTAAGATATTGAGGCACATGCCTATAATCCCAAGGATTCAAAGGCTCTTTCGCTACAAAGAATTAGCTATGTTGCAGGGATGGCATGCCTCACACAGAAGTGAGTTGGGAGTTATGTGAATCCCAATTGATTCAATAGCCATGAAGCATTTAGAGGATACATGGCCCAAAAATTTCAAGGATGAAGTACAAAGTCTACAACTCAGCATATCCATGGATGGCGTCAACCCATATTCCCTCCAGAACACCAACTATTCTGTTTGGCCTGTAGTAGTGATCAATAACAATATCCCCCCATGGTTGTCCGTGAAGAATGAGCATCTTATGTTGGCTCTCATAGTCCCTGGTAGAAGACGAGTGAATAATATGGATGTCTACTTACAACCACTGGTAGATGAATTAAAGGAATTATGGGATGGGATAAATGTATACGATGTATCAAGACCCATCGCATCAGAGATGAGTTTTATGTTGTATGGCATATGTGCTTACACGACACATGATTATCCAGGCTTAGGAGTTTTCTCTGGTAAATTACATGTATATTGATTTGTTTATATACCTAACAATATTATTTCACATATTATTTATTTAATTCGTTGTAATTGTTCTAATCTTCATGATATTCTTTAATATGCCATGCATATAAATTGTATACAATAATCTCGCAGGTCTTGTAGAAAAAGGGTATTTTGGATGTAAATTTTGTGGACCTTCTCTGAAAGCTAGATGGTACAAGGACCTACGAAATCCATTGTATGATTGCTCTAGGGTATTCCACCCAAAATAAAACCCTTACAAAAGAGCAACATCCACTTTCATTGGTAAACGAGAGAGAACCCAAAGGCCTCCAATAAAGACACCAGTTGAATGGCTTAGAGCATATGAGAGAGAGAAGGAGAAGGAGTTCATAGAAATATTTGATTCAAATGGGGAGCCTATGTTTGATGATCCAGAATTATTCGACACCTATGTTGAGAAATTTACAATTGGGATGAAAAGGAAATATATCTTTTATAACCTCCCATATTGGGAGCATCTTAAGATTACCCACTTATTAGATCCCATGCATATATTTAAAAATGTTTCATCTTCTTTATGGAGGCACATATCATTGAAAAAAAGTGACACATTAGCTATTAGGAAAGATATTATTACTTCAAAAAGTAAAAAGAAACATTGGCCAAGATGATTAGAAAGTACAGGATCAAAGGTAGGCGTTGGTCCCTCTAAATCATGGTATTTCAAAGAAGGTGATGTCCCATGGATTTTAAAAATAGATAATGTTTCTTTGGCAAAGGAAGTTATAATGGGTGTGAGGGTGCCATCTTCATACGGGTCTTCACTACGGCACTGCTTCACCGTGGATGACCATTTGTTAGGGTTGAAATCGCATGACCATTGGAATATTCTAAGAGTATGTATAATGTCAAAAGCATGATTTTATTATTTGTTATATTAATAAATTTTATCCCATGCAGGGATGATAAAACATAACTAATTTTTTATATTATTGCACGTGTTTATAACTTTGCAGTGTCATTCTCCGTTTTTCGTGCATGGGTGTGTGAAACATGAATTCCCTCAATATTTAGGACGTGCCATATCTAAATTATTTTCATTTGTACATTGGATCACGTCAAAGGAGATTCATGTGGCTAGCATTCCATGGTGGTGTCAAGAGATAGTTGATATTGTTTGTATGTTTGAGAAGGAACTGCTGACGAGTTTCATGGACTTGCAGGTTCATCTTCTAATCTACCTAGTAGATGAGGTTGAATTAGTTGGGGTGATTTCTTGTCGTTGGATGTTCTTCTTAGAGAGGTACATGAAGAAATTGAAAGGTTTTGTTTGACAAAGGGCAAAACTCGAGGGTTATAGGGCATAGGGGTACATATCGTATGAGTCTTTCTATTATGCCACTGAGTACATCAAGTAGATCAACAACAGACCAGGTGCAGTGATTTTGGACGATGAAAGGGATGAAGACAAAAAAGTAGGGGAGTTGCTCCAAACGAGTGGAAAAAAGTGCTTGATAAAGAGTAAGTGACTTATAATTTTTCAAATTTAAACAAAGTAAATATTCATGCTAAACTTCAATATAATGTATATTTTAATCTCTATGTATTATATAATGTCGGTTTGATTTCATCAGCGAATGCAGAAATTGAAGCAATCAATAAATTCATTCTTTACAATTTCGAAGCGACACAACCATGGGTCGCATTGTATGAACAAAAGAGGATGAAATGGGATAGTGATGGGAAAGAATTCAAATGGTTGAATGGTAGAAGTGTGCCTTATCCCGATCATTTAAAAGAAAATATGCCATAAATATGCCCCAACAGTTGTGTTGCTGACCAAGTCAGAGAGAAATACGGTGCAACCGATCGTTACCCGTGTGCTGAAGAGGATGTACTAAACATAGGGATTGGGTGCAACAAATTGGTAATAATCTATTTAATTTATATGTACATTTGAAACTTAATAATGCACCTTTCAAATGTAATTACATCTATATTTCATATTTTAATTGTTGGGTTATTATAAGACACATGACACTATGATTTTTTAACTTTTTTATAATAGGTGCATTTATTCCCATCTATGTGGGCATCTGGACACCATTTTCACACAGAAAATGTCGATGCTGGACACATCACACAAGACTGTGGAGTGGAATTTGAGTTTGATCAATCTAGTCAATCTAGCCACCGTGATCAAAACCTAGTACGAGGGACGTTAGGTTACGTCAGAAACATACAAAGTATCATTTAAGTGGATTTCTCTTTTTTCCAATGTGTTATTTTTAGGTGCAAGTAGTGAGACACCTTTGATCGGAATAATGTAAAGGAAGATCACAATAGTAGGCTGATATGTATCAACTCTAGAAAGATGTGGGATGAAGCTAAGGAGCCCTATGTTTTCCCCAAACACTGCAACCAGGTGTTTTTTACCCAGATGTGTTGGATAGGGATTGGTGGTTCATATTGAGACATCACCCTAAATCAAAACATATTTTTGAGAACAATAGTGTTATCATGCCATGCAAGCTGGAAGATAATGAGGGTGATCATGAGAACTGTGAGTGATATGGTACATGTGTTATTTCATCAATATTTATACTTTTTAAGATGGGTTTTTCGAAACATTATAATATGTATTTTGAATTAATTGGTAATTTGCATTGTGTTAATGTTAAAATCAATATTTCACTTGATAATTTGCAATTATGTTGATCTCAAAAACAATGGCGTATTGTATAAAGTTCTTTTTTTGTATGTAAGATCATAATAAAATAATGATAATTCTAAAGTACACGAATTTATTTGCATTATTTTCTAAACTTTATTATGTTAAAAAAATTCATATTATTCTAGATTTATTATTTTACAATTATTTAAAATTTTACAAATTTACAAATTTAAATTTTTTAATAAAATCATTTCACATTAATACAATTAAAATTTTACAAATATTTTACATATAATTAGAATTATAATTATAATTATAATTTTACAATTTCACATACAATTACAATTAAAATTACAATTACAATTTTAGAATTTTACATACAATTACAATTACAATTACAATCATTTCACAGTAATACAATTAAAAGCTTATATTTTACATACAATTAGAATTAGAATTACAATTACAATTTTACAATTTCACGTACAATTCAATTAGAATTAGAATTAGAATTACACAATTACAATTTTAGAATTTTACATACAATTAAAATTACAATTTTGTAAAATTCACAATTACAATTACAATTTTACAATTTTACATATATATCATTACAATTACAATTTTAGAATTTTCCATCCAATTAGAATTAGAATTACAATTTTACATATATACAGTTACAATTAAAATTACAATTACAATTTTAGAATTTTACACACAATTAGAATTAGAATTACAATTTTACAATTTCATGATCATTTAATATTAAATTAATTAATAAACATCACGATCATGATAACCATCGTACAAACATCATATTCGACTAAAAAACACAATCAAATTCTCTAACATCATCGTGATCATGATCATCTAACAAAACACAATTATCATTGTATAACATCATCACAACACAAACATTAAATATACATCTCATGTCAAATAACTGCTATCACATACACATCTATCTGCAAGCTGCACATTAAATGAACATATCTAACATGACCTAACAATATGCACATCATGATGATCACCAACATGTAAATTAAGTATAACTGTAACATGAACATTAAATACATGGACCATATATATATATATATATATATATATATATATATATATATATATATATATATATAATGTCAAAAATATACAACTGTAATATAAATGTCATATATCAGCTAGTGGTAAATCATCAATAGCAGTACTAGTCGAGGCCTGCTTAGTCAATGGTGCAGCCTCGAAAAACTCAGATACATGTTGATCATCATGTGCCTGCTGATCTGGTACTGGTGCCTCATGCTGATCAGGAAAAATTGTCAGCTCCTCATCGTGATGACTTGACATGGTCGATGGTCCAACCTGCTCATGATCATGAGTACTGCTAGATGTTGCAGGCTGCTGACTGGACATGGGCGATGGTCCAACTTGCTCTCCATGATGAATGTTGGTCAACATTATAGGTTGCTCATCCGGCGCGACGTGAGGTGAACAATGATCACTCCCTTAATCGTGATCATTAGATGATGCATCACTACTTGCAGACTATCGATCATGTGTTGAGTCTCGACCACGCCTATAACGTGCAAGGGTCCTCATCTATCGCATAACTAAGGTCATAGCTGCTACGACATGCCGCATCAGTATATACATGTCACGCGACATGCCCCTCCACATATGTACCAACCTATCATCGACTTATATGTCTCTCATAGTAGCGGGCCTGACTCCTGCCTCAACAAACAATGCACAGAGTTGGTCGCCCAACTCCATCCTCAATATATTATCAAGCCTACCATGCCCAGCAAAAGGCGGTATCGGCGCACCAACAAGAGCAGGTCTGTCTACACCGGCCTCATGATCCTTAGCATTTGCCATATCATGATCGTCGTCAGGATCCACACCTAGATCATTTGGTGGCATTGGTATGTCCTCATCATCAAAATACCTAATGTCTGCAAAATATATACAAGTACAAAACAATAATTATACAATTTCATTAAACAATTTAATAAAAATAAGTTAAATAACATGTTAGAATAAATTTAAATAAAACAATAATATTACCTCTATCATTCGATGACTCATCATTTGTGAAGAGGATGTTGGCACACCCTCGCCAATCCAAATCAGTATAAGGATAGGGGACCATAACAAAGGTATGCTCGTCAACACTAGCTAGCAACTCCAGTGCACCATGCGATGTCCTCGCGGAAAACTCAGTCTCACCCCTCTTGGGCATCATCTGTCCCCACATGTGCATCCGTGCATCCAGCATCAGCCTACGAGGTTGTCGAACAAAAGTAGGCCTCGTCTTTGGAAACCTCTCAAAAAATAAACAAAATGGCTCTGAAGCAAAAGGGAAGTTGACCCTCCCTTATGCATGAGCACAAAATATATCTAAGGTTATACAGAACTACCGCAAAAAAATGGCAGACCACCTGACAAGTTGTGGCTAATGTACTAAAGAATCAACATAATATAGAAGCAAGAAACCTATGAGTTGCCCGTCACTAGTGTTGTCTCAAATGGTCGAAATTAGAAGTGAGAGGCACTTCACCTCCTCACTACCAAATTCAACAATACGTAACTAACCTCTGGAGACTTGAAAATCTAAAGGAGGCAATATATCCTTGCTAATGTATCTATGGGAGTACACCGACTGAATCCCTGCTGCATAGCCAACTGGAACCTCTGGGAAAGAGGGAAAATCCACCCCTCTCCTCGATATCCCTATAATGAAATAGATGTCCTCCTCAGTGGGCATGTACCACTACTTAGGAACAACCCGAAAAGCATGTAGGTGGGCATTCCACTTGCGGATAAGATGTCGCAAAAACAAACCATGGCCCTCTAGGGAAGTAGCCTCCTCATAGAACTTGAGGAGACCTACCTACCTTAGGAGAACCTGGGTAGCTACTGTAATAGGGTGAGGGTACGCATCACTCTCCCTCTCTCGTGCCTCCCACGGGAGAACCATGTTATATTGGTCTGCCTGTTGTTGTTGATGTTCCCTGTCTTCTTTCCTTTCACGTCTCTAAATGATTGACATATTAAATACAATTTTGTATTAAATGAGGCATGTATTTAGGAATATATATGTGTAATTTTGTTTTTGAAAAAAAATAAAAAAACAGTCGGTGCGCCATAAAAAATAGGCATGCACTGGTCACAGTGTGTCTTTTATTGTCACACACTAAAGGCGGTGCACCTGAAAATTTTAAGTGCATTGCCCTCCTCGCATTATTCCAAAGTCAACGGTGAGGTGGTGTAACATCCCGCACTGTTGCCTATGGACTAGTGTCAGTAGGGTGGTGTGTTGACCAAACTATACGCCCTGGGGTTTATAGTTTAGTCAACGCATCGTCGTCCTGGCATCAGTGCATAGTCAACAATGCAGCCTTTAACGAGGCCGCACTGTTGACTAAGTCGAAATGCCGGAATGTCGTGCGTTGAAAAAATTAACCGCCCTAGGGTACATATTTCTGTCAACACACTGCATTCCCGCTATTTGACATGGTCGACAGTGTGGATGGGAAACTGACTGCACCGCACTTTTTTTAAATTTAAAAAAATCTTGGTGCGCCTTTAGATATCGCCCTGGAACCGGTGCGGATACCATTAGCACTGTGGCAGTGCGGCCTGTAAATTTACAACCAGCATTGTGAACCGGTGCGAGCTGAACGGCTCGAGCACACCACGCGGGACCTTTTTTTTTAAGGTTAATTTTAAGCTAATTTACAATTCTAATCTACTAAATGGCTTAATTATGGAAAAAAAAGAAAATACCTGTACATTTGGCCATCGAGGAGGCATATTCACTATATAATTTTCAAAACTAAATTTTCCCACCGTTTTGCAAAATTCAAAATGGAGATGGTGGGCAATGCACAACAACAGTGCGTGCAATGGGAGCACCGATGTTAGGGCGTCTTAGACAAGGAAAAATTGCAACGATGCTTGAAATCTTTGGAGCACTGAAAAGTGAAAAATTCGGGTTTTTTTCCATATTTTTTTTTATTTAACCATGTTCCGGTGTGCAGGGTTTTATAGATGCACCGGTGTAGTTTCTTAAGACCGCACCGGGCTGTTTCAATTTTGGAAAGGGCTTTTAGGATGCACCAATGCGAAATATTTGTAAAGCACTGGTGCACTATAGTAATAAGATGCACTGGGTAGGTTTTTACGGAGTGCACGGTGTCCCGATGTGCCAATTTTTTTTGTGCACCAGTGCTTTATCTAGTTGAACGCATCGATGCAATTTAGGATGATAAGAACACCGGAGGAAAAATATCTACAAAATCCTCCACCCGCCAACCTCCTCTAGTAACCTCCGCTAAAAATGGATATCTAGGTATTTTTATAAGGGGTTCCTCAAAAACATCGCTAGAAGGTATTTTCCTTGTAGTGTTTCTTCTTTGTAGTGGGATGGCCCACTACAAGTATTTTTCACTTTGCTTTGTAAACTTGTAACTTTCACACTTTGTATGCAACTTTTGGAACATAATGAACTTATTACATATTGAAACATGAATTACATTTTGAAATCAAACTTTATTGAACAAAATTACCTATTTTCAATCCTCCAATTGCTGGATTTTATGCATGGAACAACAAATTTGGTGACCATGAAACCCTAATGACCTAATGGAGACACTAAACTGAATGAAATCATGATGATGATGAATAGAATGATAATGATGAACTTTCAATGATGATACACTCAGCTGAGTGATGGCAAGGACAGACATATGAAATTTTTGAAAGGAGTGGAAATAGCCCTAGACCTACTACCCAGTGACCAAATTTTTGCTTTGAAAACCTAATGAAATGACAAAAATTTCACTATGAGACCCTAGCAAGACATGATAAGAGCCCATTTGATCATTGGTTACAGGTTGTATATATTGACACTAACATTGGCTCCAGCTGGGGATCACAACTCCTTGGAGGTGTCAAGAACACCGTAGACCAAGTAGCCTAACCATTGGGAATGGAGTCAAAATCAAAAGACGAGGCTAAATAATGAAAACTGATGCAAGAATAAATTTACTTGACTCTTACTGAACTTTGAAAACAACAAAAAATCAATGGAAATTTTAGACCTTCACTTCAGGCTCCAAGCTCTGATGATTCTCTATTTTACACTCTTGCAAAAAAATTAAACTGATTTGTACAATGGAATTAAGAAACTTTCAGAAATCTGCTCAGAAAAGGTAGTGCTTGAGAAGCCTATCATTGACTGGTCCTCCTATTCAATATCCATTCATTTCTTCCAATAGATAAGCATGTTTTCCTCTAGAGGCTGAAATTTTGTATGGTCCTTTCCATAAGTTCTCAAATTTACCATGTTTCCCTTTCTCTTCATTTCTAGCATCCCAACAGAGGACCACATCACCAATTTTGAAATCATCTACTTTTGTCTTGCGATCATATACCTTGTTTATTATCTCTTGAAGCTTTGAGATATTTTGAAAGACCTCATATCTGGTTTACTGAAGATGGATCATCTGATTGATCCGACATTGAACATCATTCACTTCACTACCTACTTCTTGTAATAATTTCATAACTGGGACTTCAAGTGATGTAGGAAAAACTTTGTCTACTTCATATACCAATGGAAAAGGAGACATATGTATTGACTTCTTACTACTTACCCTATCCGCCCACAAAGCATTAACAAGCTTCTTGTACCAGTTCTTCTTATTCACCTCCAACATATTCTTTGTAATGTTAACCAAATATTTGTTTGAAGATTCAACCAATCCATTACCTTGTAGATAATATGTGGTTGAGTGACCCAATTTGAGTTATATTTCTCGTAAAAATCAACCATTTTCTTAGACTTGAATGTAGTTGCATTATTTGTAATGATTTTGAGGGGACAACCAAAACGAGAAAAAATATTAGTCTCCAAAAACTGAATAATGACTAAATCTGTAGCTTGCCTTATTGGGATCACTTCGATCCATTTTGTGAAGTAGTCAGTAGTTGTCAAGATCCACTTATGTTGGGTAGAAGATTCAGGGTGGATTTATCCAATAAAATAAAGGCCCCATTGTTGAAATGGCGCTTGCACGGATATAGGTTGCAAGGGCAGCGAGAGAAGCTTCCTCGTACCTTGAAATATTCAGCATTCATGACAGCTCATCATGGTTTTATATAAATATTCAAAGATATTAGGACAATGATATCCAACTCTTAACACCTTATTAACTGTAGTTTTCCAAAACAAATGACCTCCAAAATATTCCTTGTGGAAATCAGTAATTACCTCCTTGGCTTCATTCTCTACCAGATAATTTAGCAAGACACCTCTTGGGTCTTTCCAATATAGAGCACTATCTAAAATGAAGTACTTAGAAGATTTCAAATTTAATGATCTACCCTTAATTTTAGACATGTTTGGAGGAGGATTAAGATGCTGAACAACATAAATGATGTCAGCATACCAAGGATATGAGAGAAAAATTTCTGATACCTGCATGCGTGAGCCATCATCTTCTTCTTCGGACAAAACTAAAATGATATTGATATAAAGTGCATGTAAATTGGATTCAACCATCAGCTTGGCCAATCCCTGAACTTTGATTATCTTTGTAGTCTTGATCTCAAGCTCATACTCTAACATAGTTGCTATCCACTTTCCTCTTCTACCTTTCGGATCAGTTTGCATTAGGACATCCTTTACTGTTGCATTAGGGACATAGGCTAGGATGTGTGAATGCATGATATACACTCGAAAGTCCTTCAATGCCTTTACCAGGGCCAAGGCTTGCTTCTCAATGATGTTATACCTAAGGGTAGCATCTCTAATGGTACTACTGAAGAATGCAATGGGTTTCTTGGTCTTATCCTTCTTTTGCATCAAAACAACAACCAAAGTATGTTCAAAGAAAAATGAAAATATGATGAAATCAATAGAATAGTTGGGGCTTATCAAAATAGGAGCTTTTGTCAAGGAAAACTTAATTGAATTAAAGGAATTTTTAGCATCCTACAACCACCTTACCTCACTATTCTTTTTGAGAATATTGGTCATCTCTCGAAGATGCTCGGCAAGGTTTGGGATAAACCTTCTCAAGAAATTCATCTTACCATTAAAGGCTTGGATCTTCTTCTTGCTGCATAGAAAATATATTTGTTGAATGGCCTCAATATGAGAAGGATCAATACAGATGCCATATTTGGATATGATATGAAAAAGAAGCTTGCCTTCCTCCATGGAAAAAAGACTTTTTGGGATTGAGTGGAATCCCAAATTTCCTGCAATTTTGAAATACAACTCTCGAATGATATAAATTCTCATCATCATAATGGGAGAAAACAATCAAATCATCAAGGTAAACTACTAGGAAAACATCCTTTTCATTTGCGAAGGAAATATCCATCACCCGCTAAAAAGTGGCTCCTGCATTCTTGAGCCCAAATGGCATTTTGGCATATTTGAATGTGCCCCAAGGTGTCGTGAAAGAAATTTTGTCTTGGTCATCCTTATGCACCAAGATTTGATTATATCCCAAACATCCATCAAGAAGTGACATTCGAGAGAACCCAACCACTCTATGTAGGATATGGTCCATCTTAGGAAGGGAATAGTTATATTTTAAATACACCATGTTCAAGTTTCTAAAATCAATACAAAGATGGATTTCTCCCATTTTCTTTCTCACCAGAACAAAATTTGACATCCATTCTGAAAACATAATGGGAACAATGATTCCAACTTTAAAAATTCCATTTACCTCTTTCTCTATTGACAGAAACAATATTGAGTTAATTCTTCTCAACTTCTGTCTGAAGGGATTTTGATCAGGGTTGATCAGAATTGTATGCTAGATGATATTTTTTCATATAGTTTCAGATTTGCATAGTCCCAAGCAAATACATCAAAAAATTCAGATAGCAATGCTATGTATTTATCTTTCATATCTTAATATAAGGACTTGGACAATTTGACCATTTTGGGATTGTCTCTTGTTCCAATATTCACATCTTCAACACCCTTCAAAGTAGGAACCATGGTCGGCTTTCTGGCAACATCATCTTGATCGAAAAACTCTTCCAAAGGTACTAGACCCCTTGGAATTTTATTATCTTTCAGTTGTAACACATAAACCTGAGTAGCCTCGATCAGTTGATCATCTTTATCATATGATTCATCAATATAGGAATTTTCAAACTCACCTTCCATCTGCAAAAAAGTATTCACCTGTTTTTCATCCCAGAACACTTGCCAATACCTCAAGTTGTCAGGAACAGCTGGTCGGCATTTGACATGAATTTAAAACTTCTTATTAGAGAATAATGGAATCTTAAAGTTACTTGTTGTTGTAGCAAGCGAATCTGGCATAAGATTTTGACTTCTTGGTACAACTGACAATGTATATTCAGAAAACATTTTGAGAATGTCAAGTACAACACTTCTATATGCTCTCATTCTTGGATGCTTTGCCTAGTATTCCCCTTTTACCTGTTTGATTACAAGCTCAGAGTCGCCATAAACATAAATTATTTTTGCACCTAACTTTTTCAGAATTTTGAGGCTGGTGATTAATGCCTCATACTCAACTTCATTATTAGATTAATAAAAATCCAACTTATATGAACAAAATCTCACATTTTTTGGAATTTTACCTGATTGATGAGTTGGATTACGGATCCAAATTCCGATGCTTGCCCCATATTTCCCTAAGGCACTGTCGAAATCCATGGTCCAAAGACCATTCTCATCATCAGGAAGTTGGAATTTTGTCTTCTGATTTGTTTCTTCCTTTTGGGCCACTTTTTCAACCCGTTCAGTACCTTTTTCTGATTTTTTTGATATCTGCTATGAAGTACTAGGCTGATTGCCTTGTTTTTCATCCAAAATTGCTCAAACATTATTTGAAATTTATGGAATTTCCTCAACTTCTATAATATGACTCTCTAAATCATCAAAACCACTATCATTAAACAAAATAAAGGAGTCAATATCAGTATGTACATAATTGATAGGGTGATTGTTTGGTTTCTCTTTACTAGTGATCATATACTTCATTTTTGTCTCCCGGTACAACTTATTTAGTTGCCCAAAAACTGGGAAGGTTTCATAAGAGAAATCCAATTGCAAAGTACCTCTTAACTTTTCTCCCCATGACCTTGACAACACCATACCATACCGTGGAGGTATATCAGCTACTACCACATCCATCAAGACATTTTTAGCAGGAATTTGCTCAAGTGAAACTACCAAGTCTTTTATAAGACTGAGACAACGTACTCTAGCAGAATCAAAAGAGTAAATATCATGGTAAGGTCAGGTTATGTCCAAGCCTATATTTTCCATTATGTCCTTTGGCATCAGGTTATGAGAAGCTCCAGAGTCAGGCATGGTATTGTGGAGGATACATTGATGAACTCTTGAACTGAGATAAAATGGGGGAACTTCACTATCTTCTTGTTGACCATCTATGGTTGGACCAAAAAAGAGTTCGGGTTGATAATATTCAACATTTACCATGTCTGACATAGGATCTAATTTCAACATTTTAGTAACATGAGATTTGTATTGATTATTTTTAACAAGCTCAGTCAAGGGGATAGAAACTTTGAACTTAGAGATTTCATTTTCTAAGCTAAACATATTGGATTTTTTAACTACCTCTTTTACAACGGTGTCCCTCTTGTCAGGTTGGTATTTTGTTGCAGTTTCATTCTTTTTTCCTTCTTTCTCTTTTTTTGGTGTACTTGTAGATGCTTGGTTGGTCTTACTATGATTTGTCGTTGCAGGCTCCTTTCCCTTGTTTTGAATAGCTTGGAGATTTTTCTTAGGATGATTATCTTTTCGCTAAGTTGTCCTCTTCTAGATAGGAGTGAGAGGAACATCTCAGTTTATCAATGAATATTGTCTCTATTGTGAGCTGAGAGAATTAAGATAACCATGTTTATAGTCATTGAATTGGACCTCCAACTCATCATCATTTGCAAGCATGTGGTCCTCATCTTTCAGCAAATCTATTTTCTCAATGTATTTTTCTTCCTCTGTCAGTAAAATAGGTTGTCCATCCTATATGAAGAAATGATTCTCTTCCACAATATCTTCTTCCTCTTCAACCCCTTGAGCATAATTCTGCTGCAAAGGAGTGCATATATGTTGTTGTGTTGACTGATCTGGAGCTCTTTGTTTTGCTTAATCCTAAACTGAGGCTGTTGTAGCTGACCTCAAAAATTAGGATTCTAAACCTGAGTTTCTGGTTGCCTTTCAGTGATAGAAATTCTATCCCCCATTATCTCCATAGTCTTAATCAAAGTGTCCAATTTGGCATCAGAGGATGTTGATGGTTCTTCCTTGATTGTCACCTTTGTTGCACCTTTGGTATTTGAATTTGTTATTGTCAAATTTGCTTCGACACTAATTGTGTTTTTTTGCATCTCCGCAAGTGTTGTAGGAATTCTTTCTTGGAGCTGGTATGCCATATCTGGGTCAAAAGCATCCAGATAATGCAAAAGAGCTAAACCTAGAGGAGGCTTGATAGTGCAAAAGAGCCAAACTCAAAAGAATCTGAAGTGAATTCTTTTTCACTTCTCATTTAGATATGAATGCATATGATAATTGTTCTGGATTTCCTATGGAATTGGCAGTCAAAGAACAAAACCATGTTTTTACATCTCCAGAGAAGCTTTGGGAAATGATCCTCATTTTTGCATCATCGCCATCAATCTCTTCTAAATAAATGAAATCATGACTTTCACTAGGTGTTTTCAGACACTAATATCTAAGGTTTCATAAAAGAGAGGAGTCTTTGACCATAGCCCTATGGTAAGGGTGCAAGTTGACTAGGTAAAATTAGAGGTGAAAATCTCGCCATGAACCCTGCTGAGTGTGGTTTAGGAGTAACAATGGGCGGGGTAGAATGAGAAGGTAATGAAGTAGAAGGGATGGAAGAAGAGGCAACAAATGATTGAGATGGTGTGGGAATAAACAAATACTCTTGCTGATATTAGATGATAGCTTTCTCAGATGTATATTGGAGCTGGTTAGCGAATTTTTCAAGTCTATCAAACTGACTCCAGACTTTCCTATCAAAATCTGACCCAGATTTAGATTCTTCAGATAATATGTTATCTTCAAGATTTAGGGAATAAAATAATACTTCAGATAATGATTTAACTTGAGACAACCTCAATGGATCAAAAACTATTTCAGACAAGGAAGTTTTCAACTTTGATGTAAACAAATATAATTCAAATTTCAAATCGAATGCAATATCTTCAAGGGATATTATTTTTTAAGGTAATGATGTAGACCTCACCAATGAAGATGGACCTGACTGAATATCTAAGTGCTGGGATCTCTGGTTTCTAATGAGTTTCTCTGGATCTTCAACTAGAGAAGGTGGATATGGATCAGGATTCGATCTTGTGTATCTTTTCGAAGCCAGAATGTTCTTCATTTCTGCACCTCGGCTCTCTGCAATTTTGAATTAGCCTTCACGAACACTAGGGCCTATCACCCACAGGCCTAGAATTCGATGAAAATTAATAGTACACCCAGGGAATATCTATCACTTCTTTCCCTGGCAACGACACCAAAATGTTAGCAATCCACCAATTTTCCGAAGGCTGAAAAGGAGACCAGCAAAGGTAACCACATACCACTTTGACCTAGTAGCTATCCCTACCAGGCTGAGAGAGCTCTCTCAATGTGATCACAGTCAAGTATTCAATGTGACATGAAAGATATTAGGCTAGATATGATAGGATCAGGTAGGTTTTAAGAAATTTAGGGTTTGATGTTGGATCAAGGATGAAATCATGCAACTAGGTCTAGGGATCAAAGGGCTTACAACTGCAAAAATATAAAGGAGAAAGGTATAAATGAATATAGGATGGTTTAGGGTTTTGTAGGTGAAATGGTGAGTTTGAAAAGGTAGAGGGATTTAATGACCATGTTCATTCATGAATTCATTAAACTTGAAGCATAAAATACAAGATGACATTTCCATATAAACATAGCTAAATCAATAGAATTCTACTTATGAACTGTAAGGAACGAAATGAAGATACAAGATCTGAAAGAGGATCTATATATCATTCAATAAAGACTATAATAGAGAAGATACATGATCGTAAAGTCACTGCACATGAATTCCTAGATAATAGTTTCAACTACATCCTTTGATGTCTGAATTTGAATGAAAGTACAAGCTACAAGATTACAATCCACTGATGTACAACCAGTCAAATGACTCTGAAAATGATAGATATAGACCAAAAAAACATCTCCACTTTATAAGGGGTTAAATCCATCAATTGTGGAGCTAATTATGTGATAAGCTCAAAAAAACCCTAATCTCCAGTAGATGTGAACCAATTCACCTCATGATAGGAAAGTAGATACATCTGACCAAAATTACATTTACAAGCATGTATCTAACCTAATTTACCATTTACTAGCTCAATTACATATCATGCCATCATCATTTATCAATTACATCAATCAAAAAGTGAAACTATGTCAAAATTTTAGTGAAAAATGCCTTCTATAGAAAGCGTAGTGAAATCAGGAGAAAGCGTAGCATGCTTAGAGAAAGCATAGAGAGCTCAGCAAAATTGACTTTTGGAGGCATTTCAGGTGTCCAAATCAGGATCTTAAGGTACCATTGGAAAGCTCTAGATGTCTGCTACATGAGAGGCTCATCAAGCACTAAAAAATGTGGCTCCTAGCCCTCCAAATATTCAATCTCCCGAGACTACTCAGAAAGCGTAGCAAAGGCTCCCAAAACAAGGCAAAAAGGTGATTTTTAGCATGTTTTTGGGCATTTTGACCCCCTAGAAGTGGCTGATGTGGGAAAAATGTTAACTCATATTGATTTACTTGTCAAGAGGAATCCAAAAATGTTGATTTTTCCTCTAGTGGACGCACCCAAAAAAAGCATAGCATAGCCCACACTACTCTTTTTCTAGTATGATTGGTTTTTCAAATTTCCAATTTTGACCAAAATGTCACGAAAAGAAAAAAATTCCCCAAATATCCTCAAAATTGGTCCAGAGGTGCCTCATGAGGTATGTTATGCCACTAGGGAAGCATCATCAAGAATCTCCAAGTTTTCCTTTGTCCTTTTGACTTTTTAGGGTTTCCTTCAGTTTGGCTAATAATTGTTTGACCAAATTTGATTTCTTGCATAGTAATGGTCAGCCATGTGCTTATGTATGTTGTTTTACCTGTTGGCCTTTTCAAGGAGCTTCTCTAAGTGAATGTTGACTTTCTCAACCCAAAACTCCCTGTTTTCATTTATTTCATTGGCTATCCTTTCTTCAATTCTCAACTCTTCATCTGGTGGATTTTGCTCTCTTTCCTTCTGCAATTCTCTTTTGAGACCCATGGTCCTTGGTCTCTTCCTTGTCACCTGCTCTTCATGCTTCTCTGAATCCTCAATGTCAATCACTACTTTTCCCTTCATATCATGCATGCTAGCCTCAAACTGACTTTTCTCCAAAGACAATTGTTTTTCCTTCAGTTGATTGTTTTCTTTCTCAAGGAAGGAAATGATGAAATTAGCCCTTGCCAAGTTGTCTTGGAGCTCTTTGATCTGAGCATATTTTTATTTGATTATCTGCTCTAGGTTTTCATGTTCTTCATTGGCCTACAAATCTACTAAGTCAAATTCATGCTCCTCCTCATGCATAGATGTGTCATGCTATGAATGTAACCTCTGCTTTGTTGATTTGGGCTTGGCCCCTTCCTAAATATGAGGAGAAAAAACAAGCTCGATGCCTCTCTGGTATGTCTTAGTGACCTCAATATTTCTCTTCACTGAAACACTGCTAGGTGAGCCAACCTCCACATGTCTACAAGACATTGAAGGTGCTAATGGTGCTGATGGAGAAATAGGGCTAGTAGGTTGGCTAATAGAAGACAAAAATACATCTGCCTGCATAAAAGTGTCCCAAGTAATGTTCCTTTGCTAAAGCTGGTGTAAAACAATGATATTGATCAGATAATTATGGAAGAGGTTTATTTCAAGACTAGTCTGCTTATGCTAGACCTTTTCTTCCATCTTTGTCAAACTTTTGTAGAGGTAATAGGGAAAATTGAGTTGTTTTACCCTTGTGAAATGCATAATAATTTTGACATGATACCCATACATTCTAGAAAATATTCCCTCACAGGTGGAGTACTTCATGATGATCTTCATGAGTGGCGTGTACTTCTCAAGGAGGTGCCCAACAGGAAAAATATTGATTCATGTGTTGTTGATGATGTCTTCTAAGATAGGGTTGATAGTTATGAAGGGCTAGATCTTGCTTCTTAAACCAGTTTTCACCATGATTGGGCATACATGTGGCCTCAACTACTATATCAGTTGATATAGTGAAATCAACCCCTGCAATTGTTACTTTGTCCCTTTTGAGTTGAGTGGAAAACAACTTGGTCAATGTGGCATTGTATTTGACCTTCTCAACTAGTTGAAAAAAAGGACGACACCCTACTGCTTGAAAAAAATGCTTGTACAATGGGGCTCATGTCTTATCACATGATCTCCATTGTTATAAGATCTCTTCTCCTCCATTTAGTTGATTGCAAGCAGCAAAACCCTAGTATGACAAAACATGGGAAGGGGAAAAGGGATAGGATGAGTGATTTCGGGAAGGGATATGAGTGTAGGAAAATTTAGGGAGATGGGCAGTGGTCCTATGGAGGTATAGGAAGTGAAATGGGCAAGGGAAATGAGTTAGGAATTTAAAACATAGTCCTAGTTGGGAAAACTGCCCAAAATGGAAGAATTGGGCTAGGGTTTAGGGTTTGGGACTTTGGAAATGAAAATGAGGGATTTTGAAGGCTATGGAGGACGATTAAGAGTGTGAAGGAGGTAAATAAGTCTGTAGGAAAGATTATTTGTCTTGAAAATTGTGAAAATATGGTCTCGTTACAAAAACACAACATGGAGGCCAATGTAGGGGTTTCACACTAAAACCATGAAATTGAGCTACAAGGAAGGGTTTTCTGAGGTGATACTTACTTGTCCCTTGATTCTAAACACTTTGATAACCTTCAGAAGCCTCCAGAACATGGTTCTATGCCTCTAGGAAAGAGAATGCAATCTTGAGAAGAAAGCGTAGCGTGGAGGGCAGAAAGCACAACTAGGTAGCTTTAGCACCAAATATTTGAGTCTTTTTGGCTTGAACTTGTTGAATTTGCACTTGATTATGGATGAGAGCTCGTATTGGATGAGTTTAATGAACAAATGAGCTTGTGTTGGTCTTTTATAGCTTGTATTGGTCACTTTTCTTCTTTGTAGTGGGACGTCCCACTACAAGTCTTTTTCACTTTTCTTTGAAAACTTGTAAATTTCACACATTGTATGCAGCTTTTGGAACATAATGAACTTATTACATATTGAAACATGAATTATATTTTAACATAAAAATTTATTGAACAAAATTACCTATTTCCACTCCTCCAATTGCCAGATTTTATGCATGGAACGACAAATTTGGTGACCTTGAAACCCTAATGACCTAGTGGAGACACTGAACTGAATGAAATCATGATGATATTGACTGGAATGATAATGATGACCTTTCAATGATGATACACTTAGCTAAGTGATGACAAGTATTGACATAACCCTAGACCTACTACCCAGTGACCAAATTTTTTCTTTGAAAACACAATGAAATGACAAAAAATTGACTATGAGACCCTAAGAAGACATGATAAGAGCCCATTTGATCACTAGGGACAGGTTGTATAGAATGACAATGAAAAAACCTTACATCCATCATTATGCAATGAATAATTAATTTGGGTATGCAATTTTCTCTCAAACAAGGCAAGAAAAGCATGTGGGGATTTTAACATTTTTCACTAGTTTTTAAAATAATTCCTAAACGAAATGTTGGGTCTTGGAATGTAATCATTGTTGGTTATTGTTATTTTTTTCATCTCCATTGAGAATTAACATTCTTCAATGAAATTAAAGTTTGGCATAAATCCCAAATCAATCACTATGGTCAATTTTATGTTTACATGTGAAAATGTAATGGCTTTGAAACAAGGTAAATAGATCCATGGAATGTAATAATTATTGGCTAGTTCTATATTTTGCACCCCCATGAAGCATTAGCATTCTCCATTGAAATGAAAATTTTCTTGAGCCTACAATTCAACTCAATCATTGTGGTTAGTATTATACCTTCATGTGTAGAGTTAGTAGCTTTAGAGAAAGGTAAGTAGATTGTCAAAGTGATTCAAGGTGATTTCCAAATTCAAATTGTTAAGCACAATGACATTGAGAAAAAACAAGGATGAGAATCAATATATAATATTAAGGATGTTATTTTAAATGATCATTTTAATAATTGAGAAAGTGTCACAATTATCTAATCCAAACAAAAAGAGAAATATAGGTCCTAAAAAAGGAACTAAGTGAAGCTAACTCCTATCTTGTATTATGGTTATAATTATGACATAAAAGAAAATGTAATAGATGGTAGTCTTGTGATTATCGTCCAATCACCCAAAAATTGACATCAAACTATACTAGATAAATGAATCCTTTCAATTTCCCCATGAATCCTTGTCATTCTTAAGCAAAATGCAAGTTGTCCTAGGCATAAAACCCAACTCGATCACCATGGATAGTGTTTTGCATATATGTGTAGAGTTACTAGATGTAGAAAAGGTAAACAATTTGTCAATGTGAGGTCCAAATTATAATTTTCAATCATAAAGAGTGTTTTAAAGCAAACAAGGATAACCATTAGTGCATAATGTTAAGGATGTTTTCTATGAGGATTGTGGGAGCGGGGTCCCCTGGGGTCAATTTTGATAAATTTTCATATATGTTTTGTTGTGTGCACTTTTCAGAAGAATCAAAGGGGATTTGGGATGGGTCAAAGTCCCTATTCAATGTAAATAGGTTTTAAGGGAAAACCATGAGTCTCAAACCATGGTTTGAGACCATGGTATCTGCGTGCTGAGATTAGTCTAAACATAGATAGATCGATTCAAGTGAATATAGCTTATGTTTTATGATGTATGTTTGTTAAATATTTTAGTCTAAGTCTGGGTTTTTGGGTAGAAAGGCTCCTGCTAGCTGTGTGCGTGGTGACCTAAGTCTTGGTTGTGTGCGGACTTCGCTAGCTGTGTGCATGTAAGGGTAATTGGTATTGAAGAACTGAATGTATTGAACTGCTGATCTCTTAATATAGAAGATTTTTTTGAATAACTTGAGTATTTTATGTGATTGATATGTTATGTATCTGTTATTTGCTTGAGATCAAAATATGTTCTGTTATTGCATATTTACTTATGTTTATGATTAAATGCATCTACACAATGAATGAAGTATATTATGCATGAAGTACATTGTTGATGAATAGATTTTCTTAAAGCATATTTATTTACTGTGTGCAACTACATATATATTGCATGCTGGGATAATTTGTGACGAAGGGTCGATCTGTTGACCTATTGTTAATCTGTTGATGCACGCGTTTGCATATCATCTGTTATAAGTCTGTTTAGGTCCATCAGATTAAATTCTTCCTTAGGGTGTGGAAACCTGGTTCAAACAACCCCCCATACTACTTCAGGTGAGACTTTGATCTGCGCAAGTAGGTCATTGTCGAAAGGGCCAGTAGTTGGAGGGTTTGTTGGTTGCACAATAAATCCGAACCTGGGTCAGGACCCATCAAGCCAACAAATGGTTCCGTTGTCGGGATCGAGATCATTTTGAGGGAGAATTATTGTATTAGCATCCTATGTAGAATGAATTAAAAGATAGGTTGGATATAAATATCCTTGAATTCATGATCCAATAGAATCAAAGTTCTAAATTATCTACTGAAGATTAGGTTCAAAAGTAAATTTATACAAAAGTCCACGAGATATTATTTGATTTCTTTGAGACTGAGTTGCATGAGTGGTTATCATGATTGACTGAATTTAATACCTACAAAAATGACAACTCAGTCACTCAGTGGACTCCAAAATTGGTACAATAGTTAGAAAATTCCAACAATACAATTACCTGTGCGATAAATCATTGGATCGATTGTGTTCTGGGAGGATTTGTAGCTAATTTTTCTATTGATCAGTTTGTTTCTTATTCTGAAGTGGAAAGAAGAATTTTCAAGGGTTCCATAGGTAAGTTCCTGCGCTCTTTAAAGTTGTGGATTAAGATGCTATTGTGTGAATAGGGTTCTTTGTGTGAGCATATTGCGTGAATGTCTCGAAGAGGCTCGACTACACGCAGCGAAAGAACTTACCGTGTAGATCTTGAAGAAGAGTTTATTTACAGTCCTCTCAAGGGTAGATATGATAGTGACGAAGAACAAGAGACTAGTACTCTAGTGAATTTGCGCAGTCTGAAGAAGAGGAAGTCTCACAAAATCAGAATAATCAGGAAGTGCTAACCATAGTTCAGATCCCATCCACTCCACTTCCAAATTCATCTCAGAAATCATCCACTCCACCTCCACTAGGCGCAGATATGGCTGCATCTATGAATTTTTATACTTTCAAAGGTATTGGGAATGAAGATACAAATTTGTTTTGGTTTTTCACTAATGTTGTATGGAGAGCACAATAGGTTAATAGTCGGTGTTAATAAAGCATAGTTAGCCACCGCTTTTCAAGACTGCGCGTTGGATTGGTATATACGATATGTATTGGAGAACCCTAATGAAACTATGAATGATCTGAAGAACACCCTAAAATAAAAATTCAAGAATCTAAAATCATACGCGCAATGTGTCACAGAGTTGAAAGAGATTCACCAGGAGTTGAATGAATCTGTATGGGATGCGGATCAGAGGTTGAAGCGCACTATCAGAGACAATGGATTCACTATTGATGATACCTGACACAATGAATGGTTTATTGTTGTGCTTCTCCCACATCTATACCAGCCTTTGAGTTAAGATAAGATTTCCACACAGGCAGAGGTCGCAGAAATTGCGATGAAACTAGGAGCTGTGTCAGTATCTGCTGTGATTGGAACTCAGCAGATTCAGAGTTAGTTAGAAGCAATGCATTTAGAGATTCAGAATCTGTACAAAGATAAGGGAAAGGAAGTATGCACAAAATTATGGTGCATATGATGTAAATATGCCAGGCAACATAAGGATAAATGCCATGTGTTCAATGATTATCTACATGTTGGAGGACCAAGCTCGCTAAAGAGCGCAGTTGGACCGAGTGGGACACCTACAATATGGTGCAAAATTTTTCAGTCTACGGGTCTGCATGTGACAAATTACTTTCCAAGGATTGGAAAATATATTTTTGAGATAAAGCAGCTTTTGTAGATTTTGCTCATCACTAGGGCATGATGAAAAAACATTGTCGAAGTTTTGATTTGATGATTAATAAAGTTGAGCTGTATAGAATGCATGCTGAACTTACCACACTAGCATCCCCATATGGGCATGGTGGATTCCAGACTAGAGGACGAGGAAGAGGAAGAGGATAAATTGGTCGAGGAAGGGGACAACTCATCTGCTACAATTGTGTAGATTTTGGTCATTATGTGCGCGAATGTCCAAATCCAACTCAACAATCTTGCAGGTATTTGATCACGTAATTGAAGTTTGTCTTGTTTTAATTGCTAAGATGTAGGAGAAGAAAACATAGACTCCGAAACAAAATATTCATATGGTAACAACGGAGCTACGCGAAGACGATCCTAGCATGAATGTTGTCACTAGAAGTGGCGCAATCATTGGTGAGGACAAAGGAAAGAAGCTGAATGTTGAACTCTGGATCCGTAAGGCGCCTGAGAAAAAGGATGGATTTGATTTACAGCGTGAAAAAGAAAATTTGTAGAAGCAAAGAAGGGGTTTGCAGATGCAAGCACATCAACATTAGGCAGATTTATGGTTGCAGCAGGAGTAGATGAAGAAATCAAGCCATTCCTACAAGCTTGCATCAAAATATAGCACAACAAAAAGGAAGCAAAGAATATTCAAGCATTGAGAGATAACTCTGCAGAAAAGGAACAACCTCGGCTGGAACATAAAGCTATCAACAAGATATACAAGAAAAAGAGAATAATTGGACGAGAGATGCGTTTGATTGCTCAAATCGGTGCCTATGAGATGGATCGGGTCATTTTCCATTTAGGATCTGATGCAAATGTCTTATGTAAGAAAACTTGGTAGTGCATGGGAGAGCCTAAGTTGGAGTGGTCTACTATTCAGTTATGCATGGAAAATCAATAGAAAATAATCCCATTAGGAAGATGCTCACAGGTGGTAGTAGATATTGAAGGAGTTCAGGTGCTTGCAGATTTTGAAGTCATACAGATTGTGGATGATACTGATCCCTATATTGTGTTGTTGGGCTTGGATTGGGCTATTGATATTGATGGCATCATATATCTTAAGAGGAGAAGTATGGTATTTTAGAATAATGGAGCCAGAGTTGTAGTACCCCTAGATCCCACAAAAGGTGAAATATATACAGAGCCGGTGCGCGTGGATGATGATGTTGACCATATCTATAACATGACTGCGCGAGACGGTGATTGGATCAATCCAACAACTGATGGAAGACTTAATTGGGAAAAATATAGTTCATGTTTCTCAGACTTAGATGAAGAACTGGAGAACTAGAAAAGCCAACTACATGAAGTATCTGCATTGTGCTGCAATCGAGTGACTAGATATCTTCGCTGCATATCATCAGAGGTACGAGAATTTCGATATTATGATGGTTTAACAAATGTGAACATATTTTTAGGAGAAAATGAAAGGATTGTTCTAGAAGCACAGAGATTCCATGCACTAGATATAGCACTGCGCTCTACTCCAACACAATGGTGGGAGAATCACAAAGGAAACTTGGGTAACTGGAAAGAATGCACCCGGATGATGATATTGAGCTTTGAATGTCCAACTACCAGAATGGAAGAGGTTTATTTCGGAAAGGGTGATCTGCGCAGACATTTGTCCAAATGGACTGAAGTATGGGGCACAGAACCGAGACCATAATGGGTGCACATGTCATCCACACGTTGGGGAAGGTGCCTACTGATTGGTACTTGGAAACGGAGTTGCACCAAGGAACCAATGAATGGTTTGTGTTGACTGAAAGTTTCATTTTAATATTCAGCTTTGAGAGTGGATTTGATTGCTAGGAAAAAGCGTTGCAAGGTATTCAGGAGGTTATCTTTGATATTACAAAGTTGATGATATAGCGCACTTCACCAACATGGGATGCGCAGATGAGGGATATTCTCAATTGCAGAAATCTGACAATTGAAGAAACTGAAGAAGATCCAAGGAATAGCACAATCCCTGAATCTGAGGGAAAATGCGCAGTTCTGGGCCTTCAATTACGTCGCTGGATGTCACGAAACCTCTAAATATTCGACAAGTGAACGTTGGATCTGAAGAACACCCGAAAGTGGGGAAGATTGGAGATTGTTAGGATGATGATACAATGGGAAAGGTTTCTGAGCTGCCGACTGAGTATCAAGACCTATTTCCTACAAAGTTTTATGAGTTGAAAGGGATAATTGGAGAGCTTGGGATCATGAAGATCACTTTGAAATCGGATGCGCAACCTATGAAGCAACACCCATATAGATTGAATCCAAAATACAAATAGAAAGTTAAGGAAGAGTTGGATAAAATGGTTGCTGTAGGCATTATAGAACCAATGGAAGAGTCTAATTGGGTGAGTCCTATGGTATTACAAGATAAGAAGACAAAAAGAGGAAGAAGGATTTGTGTGGACCTGTGAAAATTCAATTATGCCTGCGTGCATGATCCTTTCCCCACCCCATTTTTTGATGAGATCCTCATCAATGTAGGAGGACATGAGGCTTATTCATTTATAGATGGTTTCTCAGGATATCATCAGATCAGAATCGCACCAGAAAATAGAAGTAAAACAACCTTTGCGACAAAATGGGGATCTTTTCAATATACAATTATGCCATTTGGTTTGAAGAATGCATATGTTATCTTCTTGTGTGTCGTAGTTGCTGCATTCAAGGAATCTATCCACAGGTTCTTAGAAGTCTACTTTGATGATTGTACTGTCTTTAGGTTGTTGAAAAAGCATGTATCACGTATGCGCCTAATGATGGATACTTGTAGGATGTATCATACCTCACTTAATTTGAATAATTTCATATTTTTTGTTCCATTCAGGATATTGCTGGGTCATATTGTCTACTAGCAAGGATTGATGGTGGATCCCGTGAAGATCACAGTGATTGTAAATCTAAAAGTTCTTGCAAATGTCAAACAATTGTGCTCCATTTTTGGGCATATAGGATATTATCAAAATTTCATCCAAGGTTATGCACTGACCACTGCACCCATGGAGAAATTTCTCAATAAGGACGTGTCATTCTATTGGGATGAAGAATGTTGGAAGAGTTTTGAATTGCTGAAAAAGAAGATGGTCACTGTGCCCATATTGGTATTTCCAGATTGGTCAAAGGTATTCCATGTGCATGTTGATCCCTCCTGCATCATGCTTGGAGATATTTTAGCGCAATCAAGGGCGGGGGAGATCAATTACCCTATTTCATTCGCAAGTAGGAAGCTATCAAGCATGGAGCGTAATTATTCAACTATGGAAAGAGAAGGATTTTCTATGGTTTATGCACTACAGAAATTCTGCCATTATCTACTAAGAGGTCAATTCAAGATGTTTACTGACCACTCTAATTTGAAGTACCTGGTCAATAAGCCTATGTTGGGGGGGAATATCTACAGGTGGTTGCTACTATTTCAGGAGTATGATTTTGAAGTCGTTGTGAATCTGGGGAGACTGAACATTGGGCCAGACCATCTGTCGCGCATTGAGAATGGGGAAGAATCGACTAGTTTGGAAGATGTTTTACCAGATGCGAATTTATTTGCTATAAAGGTGATTGATGATCATTTCCATGATATCATTCATTTCTTGACTACTAGATGTGCACCAGAGGAGTATACATTGCAACAAAAGAAAGAGTTGGTGGCACACGCAACTGACTTTACTCTCATTGCCGATCAGCTGTACAATATGGGTGCACATGAAGTTTTGTGAAGATATGTATTGGAATTTGAGTGACAATATATCTTAGTTGAAGCTCATGGAGGGGTTGTCGAAGGTCACTATGCAGGGAAAGCCACTGCACAGAATATCCTGCGAGCTGGTTTATGGTGGCCCACGCTGCACAATGATGCATATGCGCATTGCCGCACATGCAATGTATGCCAATGGATATGAAATCCATTTTGCAGAGATGATATGCCCTTGCATCCACAGATGGTGTTGCAAGCATTTGAAAAATGTGCCATTGATTTTTTTGGACCTATTGACTCTCTAGGAAAGAAGACAGGTGTGCATTACATAATCATTGTGACAGATTATGTGACCCGATGGGCTGAAGCTAAGTCAGTGAAGGATTGTAGTGCAAACACAACTGCAAAATTAATCTTTGAGAACATATTAACTCGGTTTGGATGCCCTAATATTTTGATTAGTGATCGAGGTACACACTTTTTGAATGAAACCATTGAAGCTCTCACAGAATAATTTTGGATTCATCATCAAAAGAGTACTCCATATCACCCACATGCGAATGGTGCGGTAGAAGATTTCAATAAGATATTGGAGACTTCACTCACTAAGGTTTGCAATGATAACCATAATAATTGGGATGTGTGCATACCTGCAATTCTTTGGGCATATATATCTACATGCAAGAAGTTGACAAGAAAGACACCATTCAGGATGGTGTATGGGCAAGAAGATGTGATGCCAATGGAGTACATTGTTCCAATTCTGCGTATTGTAGGATTCACAAATATGTCAAAAGATCTTAGAATCAGGAGTATAATTTTTAATAAAAAGTTGGATAGAATCATTGTTCAAATACGAACTATGAGTGATATCATCTTCTTAAACAAGCAGTATTTTAGTGACCTCGGCCTCAATATTCAGTGTCTTCAAGCTCAATTTTGTAAGCTATTGACTCTAAAGATGGGGGAAATGCAGAGACCAGGGTCACATGCTTCATCCATCAACTCAGTCCAACCAATTCAATTTAAACAACTTGATCTCAATTGGGTATCACTAAAAGGAAATATCATTATTATTAATGATTAATGATGTTATTCAAAATTGTATTTGTGTATAATGGCCTCTAAAAACAATCATATAGTAGGAAATTTTCTGAGATTGTAAACATTCAGGTGGTGTGCTAAAACTAGACAAACTAATAATTTGAAGGGTCATTTTATATTATCTTTCAATTTTTTTGCTTCTTTCTATATTAGGAGAAAATTGTCGTACTCTCTTAGTGCTCGAGCACATTTTACTAATACAAATATAAAATTTTACTTTAAAAAAATGTCAAGAACTCCATCTACGAGGATCCTTTTGACAAGTGAATAATTGTTATAGATTTGTAATACAAACAAGAAGAGAAAAAATAGTTCTAAACAAGAAACTAGTTAAAGTTAACTTGTGTTTTGTATTATGGTTCTAATTATGACATAGAAGTAGATGCAATAGAAGGTGGTGTTGAGATTAACATAAAATCATCCACAATTTGAGATCAAGGCGTATCAAATGGAAAATAATTTTGTTATACCTTTCAGTTTTCCCAAGAAACCATGACATTCTTCAACAAAATAGAAGTTTCCCTAGGCATAAAACCCAACACAAATAATGTGGTATATATTATGCATAGATGTGTAGATTTATTGGCTTTAGAAAAGGTAGGTAGTTTGTAAAGGTAAGACAGGTTGAGGTCCAATTTCTATTTTTTAGGTGCAACGAGAATTTAAAGCAACAAAGACAAACATCAATGCATAAAGTTAAGGATGACACCAACAAGGATACTTTTGATAAGTGATAAAGCTTTAAAAATTTAAAAATTAAATAATAACATAAAATGGTCCTAAGCATAGTTCCATCCCAATCAAGCCTTGAAACCCTTCACCAAAATATATTTTGTCTTGGGAATAAATCCAAAGAAATCATCATGGTTAGTGGTCAACCTACATATGCATATTTATTGGTTCTAGCACAAGGTAAGCATATCCATTATTACATAATAAAAATTGGATTTCTATGTTTGCTAGTTTGACTAAAATGAGTAAACCCTTGTTGAGGATGGAATGTAACAAGCACTTAGTCCATGATGGCTAGGCGAGGTTATATAAGACCTTTTTTTATCCCTAAATTTTGTGATATGTAATTAAGATTGATAATGCTCGGATGGCCAACTTAGATATTTTTCCATACTTCAACTGATGTAAATATTCATATTTTTTTAATATATTTCCAATGTTATAGAAGAGAGCAACGAACACAAATCTCGATGCCTAAAGGGAAAGTTATATGGGGGATTTGGGAAGTTTCCTATGTTACATGAATTAATTGTTTTTATCTCTAATTTGGTAGTTGAATTACTCAACTCCAATCAATTATGATATGAATGGGGGGGAGTGGTATCGAATTGGTCTAGGAGTATGGCCTTCAAACCATTTTTGGATACTTATAAGTGAACACACATCCTGAGGAGGGACCCTAAATTCTATCTCTAAATAACATGCATGTGAGTGAGATAGACAGAGACATATATAAGAGAGACAAAGAGACATATAGGAAGAGTAGAGGGAGAAGTGAGTTGATATAATATGAGGAATGCGAGAGTGCTTTCAAAAAATCATAGGATGTGTGCCAGTGAACCAGTGGAATTGACGACCAAAAACTAAATGACATGTGAGGCTATGAGTGTGACTCTGAAAATGGGGTGACAAAGAACCCATTGAATCACACCATACTTGTGTGAAGTTATGATTTTAGTTAAATTGGTTAAGGAAATTAGTAAGGAAGTGATCAACCAGAGTAAGAGGCCCGGAAGGAAATTTTGAATGGTTTTTCATAATCAAGCACGTGAGGCATCAAGAAAAGGAGAAGCATTGAGGGACTACTAGAACAATGAAGGGATTACTTTTGTGTTGTGTAGGCCCATGGTGGTCGTATTATGAGTGTTAATAGTACCTTACTTAGTGGTTTAATGGTAGAATATTAATTCCTATATTTGAAGGAGAGCGGCCTTCTTGTCCTCTACATTTATTTGAAATATATAAAACCCTAAGAGAAGTTTCCTCTTAAGGCATCAAATCTCGGTTAGGGGTGGCCAACTACAAGAAATCTATAGTGTAGTTGTGCATATTGTTGGGTGGAGAGTGGATTTCCCTTCATTGGTTTCTAGCAATTTGAAGTGTATCTACTTCTTTGTTAATGAAATGAAATTGATGTTTAGAATTCATGATTATTGCCATGATGGAATTTGGGTATGCTTGTAATAGTTAAATGGAAGTTGTGGTAAATGGTTTTTTATTATTAGTTGTATATTCCTTTATTATAGAAGGTTTTATGCCAAAGTAATCTTTTAAACAAATTTACCTATGATGAATAGGTGATGTGTGGTTTGGTAAGGATAATGCATGAATTGACTTGAGATTTGAGGCTCTTCACATACTCTATAATGTGAATGGATTTTACCAAGCCAACTGTAGGAGGAAATAATTGTTACTATATTCTTGTTTTGAATGAGAAGACTTGATAGTTCTTTAGTGATGAGAGACCTTGTTTCCTCTATAGGTAAGCTAGAAGGATAGAAGGCTAGCCCCCCTTGTTTCTAAGAGTTTGAATTTGACAGTGTGATGTTGTAGTTTGCAGTCCAAAGGAGTGGGAGTATTTCATCTCAACTGGGTGAAGTTGAGAAGATCTAAACTTTAGCCATTTTGTGTCTTTTTATTTATTTATGGAGATGCTACGTTGAAGGCAGTGTTCTGGGATGTCTTCATACGTTGGAGAATATTTCTTAGCCTTTAGAAGTATTTGGGAAATGTTTCTGCCATATCAATGTTATTTTTAGTCCTTTGAAACCAACTTGGGATCTTAGGATAATTTTTAGAACTTTGGGGATGAACCTTTAAATATTTAGGGTTGTTAGTGAAAGTTTCGAAATTTCGGGGATTGGAGGCTTTGGCCCAATTCCCTGGTCACATGGTCCAATGGGTGGCCCATGACCAAGAGCTTAGTTAAAAGGAGCTTAAGTATAGGAGGATGGGATGCTAATATGTCGAGGTATTGGGCTATCAGGTGTTAGTTAACACATTGAAAAAACTTCAATGAAAACCCTCGACATTGATGGATTCTGAAACATCAATTGGATTTTGGATATTATTCTCATCGGTTGACATCCATTAGCAGATAAGGTGAGTGTTGTGAGAAAAGTTTTTATTTGTTTCTTGTGGCCTAGTGATCTGATCAACATAAACATTAGTAGATGGAAAGGCATGTTTTGATCAGTTGAGTATTCATTAGCCAATTATTGGAGCCTCATGCTATCAAGATTCCAAAATATCAGATAATTGAGCTTTCAGGTAATCAGGTATCGAGAGATCAAAACATCAACTAACTCACAACATCAACTTTCTGCCAACATCAACTTATCAAATTATCGAATATCAAGCGTTACGATATCGAGTATCAAGATATCAAGTTATCATATTAGATGATTGGGCATTGGGAGGTCGAGACACCAGCTATAAGGTTTTCCTCTCGATATTGATGGAACTTGATAATGTTATTATGTGACATGCTGACATGGCAAGTTGATATGACATGGTGTTGTATCAAGGGGCATGGAGACAAGAGGACTATCACATGTCTTCCACGTTGTAATGCCCCATAATAATAATAATAAATAGATCAGTAAATAAATAATAACAACAATAATAAAAATAAATAATATTAATAAAGTGAATAAATATATAAATAGAATAACAAATAGAGAAGAGAAAATATATGAATAAATAAATAAAATAGAAAATAATGAAGAAAATATAAAATAACAAATAACAAAGAAAATTTAATAATAAATAAAAAAAATCAAAGTTGGAATGGACACATGGATGTATACATGTTCCTTTCCAACCTCACGATTTTTAGAACAAATTGTTCTATTTAATGGCGGAAAAGGGGGAATAAGAGGCATGGATTCATTCACTCATTCTTGAGGAAAGAAATGTTGGAGGAAATATATCATTGGCAGTAGTAAGTTGGTTGAGGGCTCGGGGTGGCTAGATGTTGAAATATACTAAGCAACTAAGCCTAAGGTTGGGTGGAGAGTCATCCCCAAATCCTTGTTGTGTGTATTAAATTTAATTTTTTTTGCATACTTAATAGCTTGGTCGTTATGTTTGTCTTATGTTTAATTTATGGGATGTTATACATGGTATCAGAGCTTTGTTTAAACTATTGGTACCTTTGAGAATTAAACATTACTGCAAGATATACTGAGATCTATTGTTATTGTTCTAAATCTGCTTCAAAAACAATTGTTAAACGTTTAGATTTAATAGTCTTTCTAGAACTGATTAAAAAAACCAAGTCTCTATAGATATTACATTTTTTTTTTTGTAAGTTTGGTGATACCATTCATTTTTCTCTTTTTTCACTTTCTTTTTACTCATTCTTGATCAATATGTCAAGATACATCACCCCGATCGAGGAAGGGAATTGAACCAGTGATGAGTTCTATAACAGCTTGCCTCATCACCGTTTAACCAAGACCCCACAGAGCTCTATAGATAATATATTATTCATATACCATGAATCAATTATCATTCTCCTCTATAGTTATTTTGTGATGAACACTTTACAATGAAATCTAATCTATTGTTTTAATTCTTCTATGATGAAATCAAATCTCTCAAACTGATTTTTGTATTGGCATATATCTACATTATAGCTCTTGTGTCCCAAATCTATAATTCTAAACTTAAATTAAAGATATAAATTTCAATTAATAAAATTTTCAACTCTTCTCTCTGTGTTGTATGTTTTTCTTAATTTCATATCAATGCAAGGGTGAAGGGTGAGACCTAGGAGCATTCATAAAGGTAAAGAAGTAAGGAAAGGATGAATCTAAGATGCATCGATCCTAGATCTAATTGTTCTACTATGAAGGAGCAAGTTAACTTGTATAGTGGCTCTATACTATACTATTATTTTTAATATAAATTATCAAGAAACTCTAAAATACGCTGCCATTTAACGCCTGCAATCCTATGAGATTAATACGCACCACATCGCACATTAATTCTAATGTTAAATGTCATTGTCTTGGTCCACTGAACGATATATGTTGCTCCAACCATCAAAGTAAAATTAAAAAGAACGAAATATATGTTGTTCCAACCATCAATATCAAATAAAATAAAAATGCAGGTGATTAAGCATCTTTGTTTGACTTTTATACTGTAGGCGGATTGTGATATTTAGACGTGTCCAAAAACTCCCTAATAATAATGTAGACTTGTCCAACAACTTCCTCATATTATGTAGACTTAGTCCAACAACTTCCTCATATATAGTTATCATCATAGATGATGATATCCTTGGGAACATGCAGTTTGGTAACTCTTTTGATAATAAATTTTGTTGTACAATATTAAAAGATATAATAGATATCTCATTTTCCAACTATGGTGAATTTATAGTTATTAGGCTTTTCGTCACCCATATATGTGGATGTGGTAGAAAGTGTGGGACTTTTAGGAAGCTAAAAACTTGAGGCAGATTGGGTGAAAGTCTTGGTATATAAGTTAGATTTTTGGGAAAGAATGAGATAAAGTTGTGCTTTTTTTATTAATATGATCTAAAACATAATGTTAATAATAATATATTTTACAAAATTTATTTTGGAAATAGATTAGATTTGTTTTGAAAATTTTAATTAGAAAATTCAATTTTATTATTTAAAAAAAAAAAACATTGATTTTATATTAGATATAAAGTTATTGACATTTTTTATTTTTCCATATACATCAAAAACTTTCTATAAAAAAAATAGATCTCATACCTAAACTCATTATACCAATCCACCGGATTTGTTTTCGAAGATTATTTGGGGAATCGTTTTTAGTGTGACTTTTTGGTGTTTCCCGTATTGGAATTTGGCAAAAAAATTTGATGTGAAATCTTGATTTGTGTTATCCAAAATGATTTTTTGAATGTATATATGGATTCAACACCCTTAAAAACCTTTAGGGCACTTCCATTGTGCAGAGATTACACATCAAACTTGTGATTTTAATGAATTCTTGTCGGATTTTAAAGAAATTTGATTAGAAAAATCCACCAAAAAATCTCCAAAAAATCGCACTAAAACAAATAAATTATTTAGTACTACGACATCCCATATTTTGAATACTATTAGGGATATGGCCCTTATAACTCAGTGGATCTGCCATTCGGTTATTTATGGGAGTAGTCTTTAGTGCAACTTTTTGGAGTTTTCTGTGCTGGAATCAGGTGAAAAAAATTGAGGTAAAATCTTGATTTCTGTTATTTAAACTAGTTTTTTATTGTATATAGACTTAGCACCCTAAAAAATCCCTAGGGCACTTTCATTGTTCAAGTTACCCATCAAATTTCTGTTTTCAATAAATTCTTGCCGGATTTTAAACAAATTAGACCAGAAAAATCCATCAGAAAAACCTTCAAAAAAATCACACTAAAGACAACTCCTTCAAATCTAACGACTTAAGTGCAATAAAAGTCCATTTGCTAAAGGCATGCACATAGGCATGCACACAAGAATAAAAGATAAGGCATGCACACAAGAATAAAAGGTACAATATAAGAATCCCACTTAAGACTTTTCACGTGGAGATAAGCCACAATCATTACATATATTAACACCCTAATCTCCCTTGGTAAAGACAAATTTCAGTGGGTTAAAAGAAAATAATTTTGAGTTGTTTGTTTTGTATGGGATAAATTTAGTTTTTTTTTTTTTTTGTATGGGATAAATTTAGTGTTGGGGAAATTATTTTTCGTAATTTTTATGTCACTGTTTTATATAAAAATAGTTTATACAATTTAGTTACTGTCTAAGTTTTTGAGCATGCACTTTAGAATTTGAGTGTAAATGTAGTTTGTTGTTTTGATAGTAGTTTAGATAGTTTTAATTAGGATTTTGGTCCTAAGAAGTGTGGATTTTTGTTATGATTTAAATTTCAAAATAGAATTAAAATAGGTTTTTTGAAATTTTCTAAAAATTTACGTATGAATTCTGTTTTTGTTTATAAAAGGAATGAGTATTAAAATTATTAACAAAATAAATATGTTAAAAAAATTATTAAAAACAAAATAGATATATTTAAAAAATATACATATTAAAAATAATAAGTTTACTTATTGATTTTATTGTGACATCAAAGGAATATTTCAAATTCACAATTGTACTTATTGGATTTATTGTGGCACCAAAGGATTACTTCAAATTCTTAATAGGGCAAATTAGAATTGATAAGTATGCTAATATACAGGTTGAAATCTCTAACATCACCTCTTTTGTTTGTTTTATTTGATGGCTTTTGAATTTTAAAGTTAAAGATAAACATGATTATTCATTATATCTTTTACTTTACTCTTAGTAGTCCATAAATATAAATATTTAGTACGTATTTTTGTACTTTGAAACCAATTTGAGTTAATTACTATTATATGCTACTTTAAATTGAGTTAATCACTAATTATATGTTACCTTTGTTAGTCATTAATCTCTCAGTTATAAAGTTTTATAAAGTTTTGAACTCTGTAAAAGACTTCAATAGTTTTCTATTTCCAATTCATGCTTTTTATTCTCGGTTAATTTCAATTTTTTTTGTCAAAAAATATTTTTACCATTTATTTATGGTTGGTTATTATTAGTTGGCTTTTCATTTTTTTTCTTTAGACTACCAAGTGTTTCCTATAATATATTAAATCAATAAATAATGGTAAGAGGATCAAGAACATGCTTTTGGAAGGAGTATGTACGGATTTTTATTAGCATCAACTCTTTCATTTTGAAAAGATTGGTATGTGATGGAATGAATAAAATTTGGCCTTTATTGACATCTTGAGGTGAGACAATCAAACTTCAAGCTAACACTCTTGAATTAAATTTATGAATAGGATGAATAGTTATAAGGATATTGGTATGAATAGTTATAAGGATATTGGTATGGTGACATATAAGTTTGTGAAAAAAAAAAAACTTCTCTCAAGCTAATTTCACTTAAAACTCTAATGGCAATATTTTTTCAACTTAACTAAGTCCTTGTAAAAAGAACCCATTGTTTCTTACAAATCATTTGCACTCTAGAGGTAGTCATGAATGATACAATTGTATGGAAATAAATATGGAACCACAAAGTATCCATATAAGAGCATGATAACAATCACTATAAGGATCATTTTGACGTTTTTTTTCTATTAGATGTTTTATTTGCGTGAGATGTCCTTAAAATGTGTAACATTAAAGTGTGAAGGAAACTATGAAGATGTAATAATGTATAGGGATAAATTATGGGGTTTATCCCAAGTGGAGATTTCTCTTAAGAATATTGACGAGTGTGTTGAAAAACATGATTAGTAAGGGACATAATAATGACCTACAAAATTTAAAAGTGTCAAGATTCGAAGTTGGAAATACTTGTAATTGCTGAGAAATGGAAAGTGATAGACTGAGAAATGTTTGAAGGACAACGATTACTTAACTAATGGAAAAGAAAATAAACTATAGATTAGGGATCAAGATGATAAGGCTCACGATATACTTAACTGACTATACCTACTGTGTGAATAGACAACTTCCTAGTTGAAAGAACATAAAATGTTTATTGGTATCTTGATGAAAACACGACACTAATAGAATTGATGAGATAACCTATATGGATATTAAATAATCTTATTTCATCATCGGTATTCATTGTTTGTGCAAGCAAATGAAATTGATAATAATGTTTGTTGAGATGATTTATATCTTATGGCACAAAGTTATATTGATATATCTTTGATACAAAAATGTTGATGTTATAACTGATGATGAGGTGAAGTATGTGGATTTTGTGACATGCATGAGCATGCAATTTTACTATTCAAAATGTTGTGATATCAATGATGTTACGTTCACATGATGGCATGTGGATTATTTTCCATGACATTATGATACATTAACTAGTGCACGGATTAGATGTTGAGATGTTGTGATTGACATGAATTTCACAAATGGGCCGAGAGGGCTGGATTATTTGATGATCTCATAGGAGCCCATTAAGAATCTTATATACATTTAATGATTATGTATTATAATAAATAAACAAGATGAGAGGGCTTGATTATTTGATGATTATGTAACATCCTAGAAATTAAGCATAAGAAAAAATACAACAACTAAGCTATTAATATATGAATTAAAAATTTAAATAGTGATGCATACCTAAGGAGTGAAGATTTCCTACTGAGGTTTACGGTGTTGTGAGGTGCTTGCGTCGATCCAGAACTGCTACCCACAACAAGGTTTTGGGGATGACTCTCCACCCAACTGTAGGCTTAGATGCTCAGTATATTTCAACAACTAGCCACCCCCGAGCCCTCAACCATCTTACTACTGCCAATGATCTATTCCCTCCAGTGTTTCCTTCCTCAAGAATAAGTGAATGAATGAATGCCTCTTATTCCCCCTTCACTGCCATTAAATACGAAAAATGACTCTAAAATTCATAAGGGGATTGGAAAGGGATCTGCATGTACATCATCCAAGTGTCTATGCCAACTTTTATTTTATTTATTTATTATTTTATTTTATTTGTTGTTCGTTATTTTATTTATTTATTCATATCTTTTTCTTCTTAAATTGTTATTCTATTGATAATAATATTATTTTTACTTTATTATTTAATATTATTTCTATTTTTTTTTGTAAGGCTAAACTATATTAAAATCATAAAAGAAACTTTACATAGGCTTTGGGTAGAGATGGCAAGCAGTGCTTAGCCAATCCCTGCCTTGGTAGTTTTCAAAATAAAACATGTTTGGGGTTGCCTCCTGGGAGAAAACCAGCCCCTTAATAGCGTCATACAACCTTGTTTTACAAAATATTCAATGACACGTATAAAAACAAAATGGCTAAAGTATGTCCTGAGTTGACAAAAAACAGAGATGAAACTTGCTACAGAGCAGTCATGGGGTTCCTTCATCTTCCTCTGTCGCGTGGTCCTCCTCCTCAATAAGACATCAATATTCACTTGCAGTGGCTTCATCCTCAGCTGTGGGCTCACGCGAAGGCCTAGGAGGGGTCGCGCATACAATGGGAGGACTATGGTACTATGATCCAAACGTTTCTCTCCTCCTTTGCAGGCTCGTGAACAGGGAGCGACTCAGTTTTCTTAGGTGTGGGCGGCTCAGAGTGCGCTATGGTAGATTTTATGGGGCCTCTTTTGCCCGTAGGATTCTCCGGAGTCAAGACATTCTCACCCTGGGTGGTGTTAGGTGTTTGAGTAGCCTACCTTTCATGACTTCCTGATGAGGAGCCTTCTATGGATTCCAAACGTTGGTCTTGGCCTCGGTGATAGCACCCCGAGAACGCACCTTTATAGTTGCCCCTGATGGGCTTTTGACGTTCACACAAGGCCACAGAGAGGCTGTCGAGAAGAGAAAGGATTTCCGATTGAGAGTCTAGGCCAAGAGCACGGGGGTGCGTAATAGAGGCGCACAATGGGGGGGCGTGAAACAGGGGGGTACACAATAGGGGGCACACAATAGGGATGCTCATTGTAGAGGGCGTACAACAAGGAGATGTAGAGGGGGAGGGGCATGCAACAGAGGGGTACACAGCAGAGTTGCTAGTAGCAGGGGGCGCACAGCATGGAGGATCACAGGATGAGGAGCGTGCAACAAGGGGCACGCAACAGGGAGGATCACAGGGGGAGGGGCATGCAACAGGAGGGTGCACGACAAGGGACTCGAAACATGGGGCGTACAGCAGGGGGAGCACGCAACAAGAAGGGAAATGGAAATGGTGGTGCGCAATGCAAGCTAGAGCAATAGTGTGATGGCGAGGGGATTAATAGCTATGACTCTCGAGACTGGTTAGAGAAACAATGAGATGGCTGAATGAGGAGATTTTGTGCCTTTTGAAGCATGTGGCACGAGCGAAGTGGCGGTGAGGGACAAACAAAGTGTGTCTTCATGTGATACAAAGTGTCGAAGGAGGCCAAGTGTGGCAGAGCGTCGGTAAAAATGATTGGTGATTTGAGGTTCTACATCATGTTAGAGCTGGCATTGCATGGCAACGTTAGCCTGAACATGGGTGGAGATGTCCTTGCACGATCTGGTTGTGTCACCCGCATATGGAGAATTATTATTACAATTATTATTATACATTTACTAATTTATTATTATTATTATTATGGGTCATTACATGAAAATAGGTGTAGGGATCTTATGGTGAGTTTCTCCCTTTGAATGAGAATCCACTTCACTCATCATCATTCAAAACATCAACGTGTCTATCATAATATTATCATGCATCAACAAAATTGTTAGATCAAACTATATCACGTTCTAAAACATATATTCATCATGGTCATAACATGTTAGCATCAACTACTCCATCATCACACATGGACATAACATCAAGATTTCATCAAGGTTTAGAGTTGTATTATTAGGGAAGCTCACAGGTGTATCATCATACTTCAAAGATTATAACCACTACATCACTTATCACATTACTCAACCATCAAGTGAGGGCATCTAGATTTATCACATTGTTCAATTTAATAAGCTTATTAAAACCTAAAAAAGGTCAACAAGAAGATCCCGAATATCAATATTATTGTTACACTTTCATTATTAAGGTTACCATGTTTATCAAAAGTATCAAATCATAATCAAATTAAATGCATCTAGGAAATTCATCATGTCTAGAATGTAAGATCCTTGCCAAATATCAAGTATACCAAAATATATCACATGTACCATAATCAAACTTACTTTCATATACATGCATGAGACATATGAGAAGGTTATATTCTCATCATACCTTAGGGATTAACTTGCCTTCCAATCTCGTAGCTAAATCATAACACTAAATTAATACTTTACATACCTCATAGTATTCAGATACCTTTCCAACTTGTAGCACTTATTTATCATGGGAAATTGTACTTCTTCTTGTTGACACCTAATCCTATGGGATGGGTGTGCACATTTAATATTGTATATTATTTAATATTAAGAAATAAGGAAGGCCAAGAGTCATTGGGAGATGAATCCCAATAGCCTCACCTCCATGTATAAATCCATATGCATTCTTCAGCTAATACACATTCTGATTTTGAGGAGTTACCTCCTGGTTTGACATGGTATAAGAGCTAGCTCCACTATTGGCATTTCTACCTGTGGTGTAACTCCCTCTCCTTTGCTCAGTCAATTTTTATTAATAGTTTTTTGCTGCTCTTTATTGCTAGACTGAAATTCTGCATTTTTTTCTATTTCTGCATTCTACAGTCTCTGACTTCTGCAGGTTCAGCTCTTACAATATCTGAGTGTTTTGCAGCCCCTGCAATCTCTGCAGTTCCTGCAACTCAGCACCTGCACACTGCCATTCCAGATTTTTATAACGCCCTCACTCTCTCCCTACATTCTCTCACCTACCCAACGCCTCTCCACACTCCGCCCTCACTGCTATCTCCCCTACCTACCTGCTATCTCCCTAAACAGCTCTCTCCCTACGTTACTCACACTCCCCACGACTCTCCATTTCATCGCCTCTCCATTGTGATACATCACGCTGCCTCCTGGTTTAACATAGTTCAATACAGCGTTCACCATCTTGGTTCGATACAGGGTTTACCATACATAATATTTCGCCCCCTGTGCATACACTACCATACATATTAAACACTGTATATAAGCGCTCCTCCATTTTAATCGACTATCCACACCCCTGCACTCCTTAACCTGCCTCCTTAACGCAGGTATCCTCCTCAGCATTTACCCTACTCCTTAACCCGCCTCCTTAACGCAGGTATACACGCAGGTATCGACTCATCTCTGCGGAATAAAGTCTGACAGCGCTTTTCTTATATGACTGTCATATAACGCGTTATCTCCATTTATTTTCCAGTGCTCTGTCATATGTTAATACCGCTTATATATACGTTCAATACCGCTCTGTCATATTTTATTACGCTGGAATGTCATTACGCCCTTTCAAATTTTAATACACCCCCCTTCATTCATATTCCAACTCCACCTGCGTTTAATACCACCCTTAGATTGTGTAACGCTGTCATATATACATTGCGTCCATTAATACACTGTCATATTTAATACGCTGTCTCCTCCTGGTTTGTTAATACGTTGTCTCCGATGTGTTTTATATGGAATACCACTGTCCGCCCCTCTCACCATTTATAATACCGCCCACTCACCATTTATAATACTTCCCTCTCACCATTTATAATACCGCCCACTCCATTTTCATTTCCATTCATTTCATAATACCGCCCACTCCATTTTCAATTCCACTCATTCATAATACCGCCCTCCCATACCACTTCCCATTTTCACAATACCGCCCTCCCATAAACATTTCATATCGCCCTACCATTTTATAAAATTGCTTCCCATACAAATTTTTTTTCTCCAAACAAAACAAAAAATACACATATTTTTTGGTGCAGAATTCAGTTTTTAGAAAGAGTTTTTGTGCAGAATTTAGTTTCCAGCAAAGAGTTTTTTAAACTCAGAGTATTTTTCCAGCAAGAGTTTTTTCCCCCTTAATTGAAAAAATTTCAAGAGTTGAAAGTTTTTATAGCAGAAATTTTTCCTCTTCAGAAGATTTTTTTTCCAGCAATCTAATGCATTCTCTCATCTCTATTGTTGGGGTGGTTCTCTCCGGAAAAGAGAAATATCTTGAATGGTCTCGGAAGATTAAACACACACTCATTTTTAATGAGCTGTGGAAATGAATCTGTGAAGGACAAGAAGAAAATCCACCAACAAAGCCCACTTCAGACAAAGAGCTTGCCATTTGGGAAAATAAGAACTGCAAGGCCTATGCCTTGATTGCAGCCTCCGTAAGTGAAGAGGTGAGTCACCATATTTCATCATTCTCAAATGCCTATGATGCCTTGAAGAAGCTAAAAGAACTCTATGACTCACATTCAGAATTAGAAAATTTTCAATTGATGATTAAGCTGTTCAGTCTTGAAATGAAGAATGATGATCCTCTTGCTTTAGCTTCAGAAGTAAGATCTATAATGCATGAAATTGAAAACACTGGTGTAAAAATGGATATATCTCTCATAGCATATGTTAAGGCATTATATCCGACTTACTCACATTATCTTGAGTCTTTGCAAGCAAGTGGAAAATTTGAGCATATCACCTTTGATAAACTTGAGAAAAAGTTTGCAGAAAGAGAGAAAGCTTTTGGGAAGATGACAGTCCCTTCATCTTCCGAAGAGGCTGCATACTTGGCACATAGAGAAAAGAGTCATGCTCCAGATTCATCCAGAGGAAGAGGTGGAAGAAGAGGAAGAGGAAGAAGAAACTTCACAGAAAGGGGGGGCAGACAAGTTGACAAATCCAATCTTCATTGCACACGTTGCAATAGAGATGGACATGATGCATCCAAATGCAGAACACCATGGGAGAAAATTGAGCAGCAAAGAAATCAAGACAAAGGTAAAACTAATGACAAAGACAAAGGTAAAGCACCTGAATCCGCTCACTATGTTCTAGCACATTGTAACAATGGAGTAGCTAAAAACCTATTTGATGTTTCATTTACTTCATGGAGAGATGATTGGTTGCTAGATTCAGGAGCAACATGTCACATGACATTTAGAAAATATTTTTTTGAAGAATTCACCCAAACAAAGTTGATGACCGAGCGAGTTGTAATCGTCAACTCAAGCCCGACGGGGCTTGGCACGTCAGAACTTAAGCGCAGGATGCTGCAGAGTCATATCCCTACATGAGGTTCTATACCTCCCTGAGTTGAAGAGAAACTTGCTGTCCCTGGTCGAAATCCGGCAGCAAGGACACTCAATTCACTTGTTTGATGGCAAGGCAGAGGTCAGAAAAGCATCGGATCACTCACTTGTCATGGAGGGAATAGAAGAAGGGAGACTCTTGAAGCTGAAAGGTTCATCTGCTCATGCTCAAAACTTTGCATTCAGTTCACATCATGATGAAGGTACATTTCCATCAAGTCTTTTATGGCATGCTAGATTTGAACACTTAAACTATGACAGCCTTCGTTTGTTGAAGAAAAATGGTGTTGATGGACTGCCTACAATTCCTAGAAAACCTAAGGAATGTGATGCTTGTATTCTAGGAAAGCATAGCAAATAGCCATTTCATGATTCACACTCAAGAGCACATAGGAAACTTGAACTTGTTCATTCAGATTTATGTGGCCCTATGCCTATTGCTTCTGCAAATGGAAACAAATACATGACGACATTTATTGATGACTACACCAGAATGTGTTGGATTTACTTACTGAAGAATAAGTCTGATGCTTTTCAAACTTTCAAGAATTTTCATGCATGGATTGAAAATGATGCACAAACACATATTGGCTCTCTACGTACTGATAATGGAAAAGAATACACTTCAAACGAATTTGAAAATTATCTTCGTCAACATGGAATCAAACATCAAGCAACTGTGCCATATAATCCACAACAGAACGGTGTAGCTGAAAGAATGAACAGAACTATTTTAAATATGGTCCGCTCCATGTTATTTTTCAAGAATGTGAAATTGATGTTTTGGGCTGATGCAGTTCTATGTGCTGTTTACATAAGGAATAGGTGTCCTTCAAGTTCAATTAGAAACAAAACTCCTTTTGAAATGTGGCATGGCCACATTCCTTCGGTAAAGCATTTCAGGGTCTTTGGGTCCACTTGTTATGCCTTGATACCCAAGGGTCAAAGGAACAAACTTGGTGCTAGAAGCAGAAAATGTATCTTCTTGGGGTACTCCAATACCTCCAAAGGATATCGTCTCTATGATGAAGCAAATAAGAAGTTTGTGATAGAAAGAGATGTCATATTTCTTGAATCTTCCAAGAGTGACAAGGTTGTTGAGCGGCAACTTGATCGCCTGGATAGATTCACACATGCAAAGTCTTTCCAAGAATTTGATAATGTGATTCCACATCTTGAAGGGGGGATTCTGATATTGAATCAAACTGTGGAATCATCTCCCCCATATGAAGAAACAACCACGGATGACACATTGGATGATGTGATTGACAGAATTGGGAGATTGAATCTTGAATCAATCCCAACTCAGTCAAATGACCAGCCTGGGCCATCTCAGAAAGGTCCTCCCAAATGGCTGACAAAGACACTTGAGAATGTTCATCCTGATGAGGTTGGAAAAACAAGAACAAGAAGTTCCACTCAACAAATCGAAGGTGATGTAGATAATTCTGATTCTCCTGTTGATATGGATATTTCTTATAACTGTGAATTGAGTTTTTCTATAGATCATGAACCAACTTCCTTCAAAGAAGCCGCTTCTCATGATGAATGGAAAGAAGCGATGCAGAAGGAGTATGATGCCTTGATAAAGAATGGAACTTGGAAGCTGGTTGATCCGCCTTTGGGAACGAAACCAATTGGCTGCAAGTGGGTCTACAAGAACAAGTACAAAGCAGACGGCTCACTTGACAAGCACAAGGCCAGGCTTGTGGCAAAAGGATTCGCACAGAAGGAAGAAATCGATTATGAAGAAACGTTTGCTCCCACAGCAAAATGGACCACCATCCGGACTCTCTTTGCCTTAGCAGCTCAGATTGGATGGAAAGTTCATCAGATGTATGTAAAAACAACCTTCTTGAATGGAGATCTGAAGGAGAAAGTTTATATGTCCCAGCCAGAAGGATTTGTGATAAAGGGTCAAGAACACAAAGTTTGAAAGCTTATAAAATCCTTGTATGGCCTCAAGCAAGCACCACGAGCCTGGTATGAGAAATTGACCGAGCATCTTTTGAAACTTGACTTCAAACATTTTGATCTTGATGATGCAACTTTGTTTGTTAAAAAAGTTGGAAAAATAGCTTTATATCTTGTGGTATATGTAGATGATCTTTTGATAACAGGGAACAATGAGAACTATATTGCATCCATGAAGAAAGAATTGAAGAAAGGCTTTGAAATGACTGATTTGGGTTATGTTCATTACTATCTGAGTATTGAAGTAATTCAACATCCCAAATTTATATTTATTTTTCAAAATAAGTACATTAGAGATCTTTTTAACAAGTTTGGCATGGATGAATGCAATCCCTTAACCACTCCAATGGAACAAAACTTGAAGCTCACATCCATTGAAGGGAAGGAATTCGAGGATGCAACTAAGTATAGGCAGCTTATAGGAAGTCTTATCTACCTGACCACCACCAGACCTCACATTTCATTTGCCGTTGGAATCCTCTCAAGGTTTATGCAAAAACCTTGTGAAGGACATTGATGCATCATACAAAGGTACTAGGTACCAGGCGGGGACTCTAAAGACTTTGGACTAAAATATACACAGTAAGGCAACTTCAGCTTGATCGGATACTCGATTCGGACTTTGATGGCGACAAAGAATAGAAATGTCTACTCAGGGTTACACCATGAGTCTTGGATCGAGGAGAATACTCATGGAATCCTATGATCAGTTCAATGATTCCACGGCAGAGGCGAATATGTGGGAGCCAATTTGAAGCAACAAAAGAAATTGTGTGGCTCCCGGAAGATCCTAGAAGATTTACGGATGAAACAAATGTATTCGCCACTCATGATCGGCAGCATACACCAATAAAGTTGGCCAAGAACCCAAAGTTCCATGATCGAACAAAGCACATCAATACAAAGTACCATCTCATTCGACATCATGTTCAGGCCAAAACCATCCATCTACATCATTGTTCCACAGATGAGCAAACTGCTGACATCTTCACCAAAGCACTTGGAAGAGAAAAGTTTGAAAAGTTCAGATCGATGCTTGGACTCACCAACATCCCTTCGGATTAAAGGGGGGAATGTTGACACCTAATCCTATGGGATGGGTGTGCACATTTAATATTGTATATTATTTAATATTAAGAAATAAGGAAGGCCAAGAGTCATTGGGAGATGAATCCCAATAGCCTCACCTCCATGTATAAATCCATATGCATTCTTCAGCTAATACACATTCTGATTTTGAGGAGTTACCTCCTGGTTTGACACTTCTCTTCCTGCACTAGCCATATTTTCCTCCATATAAGATGATCCTCAAGAAGGATCCACTTTTCACATCTCATTAGGAGGTAAGAAGTATTTAGATACTCAAATATACATGCAAGAAGTATACTATTAATTATACCAATAAGTAAAGACATAAAGAAGTAGCACAAATATAAAAGTACTTATCTTCAATGAGAGGCAATCGTCTCCCTCTTGAACTAGACTTCAAGATTCATTACAGTCCATTATCCATATAACAATTTTTCGTTCAATATATCCAATTGTCTTCATCAATAGCTAAGGCCTAATTGAGACTAGCCCAACTAGGGTTATATTGAATCTATCGCAAGTGCTAGAAAAAATCCTCATCAATATTGCTAGGGTTTCTTTCCAGGGGTGGACTGAATAGGTAGAAAGGCGAAAAAATTTTTGGGAGGGTTTTCTGGATGACATATTGACATAACGAAATCAGTTTCTAGAAAACTCAGCTGAAGATATAGTCATCACTAACATGTAAAAAATACTGATGGCTAACAAAATCCATCAAACCCTAATAACTATATTGCCTCCATCTTCCCTTGTTTCCATTAATGGTGTCTTCGCAAGGGTGATCTCAATGACTTTTCTTCAGCCCAGCTCTGATGCCATGTTAATTTTTCTTAATGCTATATGTTCTTTGTTTTAAATAATTTAATTTCACCATGTATATCATATTCACCCCATAGAATTTATATAGAAAGAACGATATCATCAACAATGCAACAAAACATAAAGGAACAATAGAATAAAAATAATGCACACATAGAGACACCAGGATTGGTCAGAGACTAGGGCATAACCCCACAAGGGGGAAAACCCTTTCAAATTATTCTTCTTATTATATTTTCATAATATTTTCAGCAAAGAGAGAGAAAAATGATCCAATTCTCTAATAAAAAAATATCTATAAAAACCAACCAAATAATATCTAAGAGATTATCCCAACAATTATATTGATTAGGGTGACATTCAAGCTTGCGGTCAACTATTCAAAAATGTGGTCAATTGTCACTAGAAATCCTAGGTCTCAGTCACAAGAAGCAAGTGATCATGTGTGCATCTAAAGTGTTTCAACCTCAATTAGAGGCTTGTATGTGTGTGGCTACAACGAAAAATATCCTGTGACAACCCTGTGGTTGCATACTAAAACCCTAATTTGCACGTGCGAGCTTCGGACCCTGCAATTTCATAACTATATAAACAAATCTCCGCGAACCACTTTAGACCTATGTGTACCAAACCAAAGGAGAGAGAAAAAGAAGATGCTTGATGATTATCTCCAAATGAGGCTCGCTTGACTTGTATTTATAGCCATGCACGGGTGTCCAATTTCCATTTGGGTCAACCTGTCCTTTTGTGCACATGTGGGCTTACATATTAAAATATATTTTTCCTTAACCAAATTAAATTCTTCCAAGTGCTAAGAGGGGTGTTTCTTGAGGAGGAATATTGTCCAAACGAGGGAATTTGTCCCTGAGCTGCCAAATTAACAGGGGGTTATAGAATGGATAATTTTATGGTCTTCCTTCATCCCTCCTTTACTTATAAATTGAATGCAAATAATTTGAAGGTTGATTTAGCTTTTTCGTAGGGTGACTTTATTTCATATATTAAGGGAAAAAAATGGCATTGTAGATGCTCTGTACAAGGTGGGTCACATATACCAATCTGGGGAGATTATTTTTTCTTCCTACACCAACAACATTTTCCAAAGGAAGGGGAAATTCTTCTTTACATGGGATTTTCTAGTTTTTATGTGGGGCATCGTTCTTTATTTTTCATTTTATAATATTAATATTTATCATGAATGGAAATTTAATATGTTATATTATGTAACTTCTTACATACACAATTAGTTAGTAAGCTACAAAATTACGAATGTAATATCATAATTTAAGAGCTTTAGGATCTTACACACCTATTTGGTGGATCTTGGATTTTTCTATATGTAAAAAAAATTTATCAATAAAAATTCTGTTGGTTTTTTTCCTTGCTCCAAAAAAATAAATTGAATGGACATTATATGGAAGAAGCTTCGTAAATTTGGTTTCCTTTTCCCTCATCTCACATTTTCAAAACACCCCTCTTGATCAACTATTGGGGGATTTGGCTTGCTAGGAACTGCGCAATATTTAAATATGAGGCCTCTATCCCCATGTACATTTCTATTGAAGCAATGGTTATTCTCAGTCATTATCCATAGGATAAATATGTTCAAAGAGTTAGGATGATTGAAGTCGAAAAACCTAATCATTCTAACCCATAGGCCTACTTCCATGGGGCCTCATTCAATTTGGGTCGAAAGAGTGGGGGTGGATTCATTCTTCATATTTCTTATTCACATTTGTATCTTGTTTCCATGAGACTTGGTCCCGCTCAAACAATCAAGAAGAGCTACAATCTTGTAGGAATCTTCTCATTTTCGCTACAGAACACAGGGTATCCCATCTAAAATTTTTTGGTGATTCTATGTTTGTGGTTAATTGGATAAAAAATATACAGTCTTGTCACAATATCAATCTTGTACCGTGTACCTAACTTGGAATATGCTCTGCATTTAACAAAATCATTTGCTTCATTTGCATGTCATCATCTTTATAGGGAGTGGAACCAGGATGCTAACAGAATTTCCCAAGCAGGTTTACACCTTGAACATGGACTGTGGTAGATCATAGAATGTGGTGATGTTACCATTCATTCATATTTTCACAGGCCATTTCGGGATCCACAGGTTCAGTCGATCAAGGGTCCTTCATAGAAAACTCATTACATGATCTTTTTTTCTCAAATACTCTTGTTTATCTTTGTTTATAAACTGATATGTTTTCTATATATTTATGTATCAAGGATAAATGTCCCTTAACCGTTTTATTTTTTCACAATTGTTATAGGTACTATATGACCATCTACTAGCTTGTTTTGCTTTCAAGCCATGTCAACTTTGATTTTTATGCATACACACTCACTGTGTCTACAAAATGTAATTTTTATCACCTTAATAAAAAATATGGTTTTTTATATAAAATTAAAAATTAAAAAAAAAATCTCATGAGTGAAGAATGTACATAAGAAATATCAGGATAAGGATTGTAGAACACGATCGATCCTAGAAGCTCAATCTCCACTATAAATTGTCTATTAAATCCCATAGTATTTCATTCATTTCCCTTCAAGGTGTTTGGTTAGAATATGTGATACTCCCAATATGTCAACCTTCATTGAGCCCACAAAATTTTCACTGAATATGTCAAACCAACACAAACGACATGTACCCATCCTGACACTCCTCTTGAGTAAGCCCAAGAGAAAATTTAATTGGTGGAATTGGTATTCCAACAAAATGAAAATGAATTAGAGGAATTGGAAATTCAAGTATGCCCCCTTGAATTTTTGAATGGGTCGTGGGAGATTATCACCTCAACTCAAGCCAAAACTTCCCCTAATGCATGCCTTTTGTGTCAAGCAATATGCACCCCACAATAGTGTATCTAATGTTTTATAATCTGGTATATACACCATTGATTAGGAGATCATGTCCAAGTTAATAAAATGCTCAAAAATGGAAGTGCTCGGAAATGGTTGCAATCCAAACGACTGGAAAGGCCTCGTCGCTACGATTCTGACGCTACGAACAGTTCTCAAAACCGAGGTTGTATGTGAATTTTATTGAGGTTTGAAACCGTCCAATGAACTCCAAAATAGGACTTTTTGACTTAATTGATTAAGCCAATTTTTATAAAAAAATTATATGGGCAAAGTTAATTTTTTTATATATATTTGACAGCCTATCAGAGGGTGCCACATGGCCTGGCTGGAGGCTGCCACATGACCCCTGGCTCAAGGTTAAAAGGCACTGATGTTATGTTATGGTGAATTTTACTTGTTGTGTATTTCTAATGTGATATGTTAAATAGTAAATTTAAATAACAAATCCTCACACATAAAACTCAGAAACATTACCAAAACTACTTTTTTTAACCTACAAGTCATGGAGAACACTGTGCACACTAAATTATATGGAAATGGATACTTTTCATAGCATTACAAATAGTTCCATTTTCAAATCAGTTGGTATCAGAGCTAGAGTTTTACTCTACATTTGTTCTTGTGCAAAGATATAGTTGACTGTTTGCAAGTTTTGATGCTCACTAGCCTTAAGCTCAAGAGAGGAGAAGGACAATTGGTTAGAGCTCAAAATAATCCTCAAACAAGGAGGGTTACATAGCCATTAAATCCACCTTCTAATTCACCTCCAAGAGCCACAGCAGAAGTCTTAAGCATGTCTTCAAGAGAAGGAGAAGTTCCTGAAGACATTGATCCCAAAGAAGAAGAATGGGTAATGTTATCACCCAAAAAATCTCAAAACATCATTGTGTCAACTCTGCTTTTGGTCATGATTTCAGGGAGGTCTTAGATAGGTTTTGAGTCATTTCATGATTGAAAGGGTAAGTGATAGGCTTAGAGTCTCAACATGTCATCTTCCATTTATAAATAAAGTTTAGAAGTCTTATTCCATGGTTTAAAGATCCCATCATTCATTTAGAAGTTTTAAAAGGTCAGTTTTCATTTTCAAATAAAGTCCTTTAGGTTCACTTCATGGTCAAATAGGTCATATTTTTCATTTAGGGGCCATCCCATGAAGTTTTGGGTTAAAATTTTGCAATAATATAGGAATCCACGTTTTCATAGCGCAGCTAGTTCAAAAAAGGTGATTTGCACTATGAAAACAGTTACGAAAACAAACTGTTTTCGTAGCGCACTATGAGGCAAAAACCCTGTTTTTCTGTTTTTAGTAGTCAACTTCCAAGGGGGTTCCTTAGCAACTGAAAACTCATTTTTGAAAACTGAATGAGGTTTTTATTCCTAACATACTTAACTAAAAAATTTATTTCAGTTTCTTCAAATTAATTAGGAGGTGGGAGAAATTGATAACTCAACTTGCGCTACGAAACTATTGAAAGTCATTAAGAGAAAAACTCTTCTTTCTGGTTTTAGTAGTTCACTTCAAAATCCGTTTCTGGCCACAAGAAAAGGTCTTTTGAAATTAAAAATGAGGTTTCTCTTCATAAAATCTCCAGATACAATAACCTATCTCACTTTTCTCACAAGTGTTACCAGTTGGGAGATACAAGGCTTTCGTTCAAGCCATATTTTTCAGAAATAAGAATTTTCCAGTTTTACACAGGTTGTTCAAAGACAGTTTCTGGGTAGTAGGAGAGGTATTTCAAGAAACCAAGAGAGTTTTTTGTTCAAGAAAAATTGGTCTCCAAAATACTCCTTTACTTTTTCAAAATACATTATGGGTGAGAATATAAAATCTCTGTCTCAACATCTATTTTTCATATGAAAAAGTGAAAAAAATGATAAATCTTTGAAACAATTTTGTCATGAAGATAAAGATTATTTTTTGAATACATTTCAAAGTCAACTTGTTTTGCCTATTAAGGTCTATGGAAATCATTTCAGAAGTTCAAATATCCTTAAGACTGCAAATTTTGAAAAAAAACTGTGTAAAAGAGGCATACACAGCAGTTTCGTAGCACGCTACGAAACTACTGTAGGTGAATTTTGGGCATTTTTCATAGGTGTTTTGGGGCTAAAAACAGTTGATTTCCAAGTTTTGATGCTGCTAATGATGGAGTAATGATCACATATGAAGATTTAAATTTCAAAGTAGATGAATGAAAGGTTTAAAATAATGTTTCAAAGTAATACAAATTCTGTGCTACGAAAAACAGCTGTTATTTTCGTTGCGTAGATATATCTCATCTCATTTATACTTTTTCGAGGTTTCTTTTTTAACAGGTGGAAGGGTGAAGTTTCAAGGAAATTTTAGCACATGTCACATATCTAAAATAGTAAGCATTGCTAGAAAAATATGTTCGAAGATCAGTATGGAAGATAAAGGCTAAAATGCAGGAAATGTGTTCCCTGGTTTTTAGGACAGTCAAGACATGAGTCAGCATGATCTCACAACAAGGCTGGAGGCATCATCAAATTCGAAGATATGGAGAAAAAACTGTCAAAGGGGAATATTTAAGTCTTAGATAAGGTTTTTTTAGACATGATAAGTATTTTTACTCCTATTTGTATTAGGACTCCAAAAGAGACAGTTAACTGTCAGTTGTAATTAAGAATCTGTTTTAGGAGTAGATAGGTGTCAAACTTAGAAATTCGAATTCTCTTCAAGATAGATAAGGGAATCCAAGATTGTAATGATGACTCTATAAGAGACATGAGGTCTAATTCCTCAGGGTTGGCACTGTGTTATTGTAGTAGACTGTGTATTTTCAGCTTAATACAGATTGGCTTTACTACTCAGGATTCACAAAGAGTTTTTTGGTGTTTGATCTCTCTATGAATTTCCTCATCTACATATTTAAAGTGGTATGAAAATGTGTTACTTAGAATTCATTGGAAAATGCTCTAACTTCCTTCACATGTTTGTAGACTGTGGTTTATTCACTGTGTTACTGTTTTGTTATAAACCTAAAACTCTAAGTTCCCTGACTTCCATGTTCAGCTGATGTTGATGTTGTTTTGAAACATATCTTGACTACATAGCCCAATAGATGTTTGTTAATCAGTAATTAAACCAATTATACACTTTTATCCATTTTATTCCTAGAGTTAGCCATCTAATCCTTAATCAAAAATCTTAAACCTGTTGAGAGAGCCCTCTCAGGTTGAGGAGGCTAAGCCTCAACCAAAAGATTGGTTTGAAAGAGTTACTTAGAGTCTACTTGCTAAACAGCCTATCAGGGTCAGATTTTGTGATAAAATTTTGGTGCGTCTGCTGGGAGCCTGAAGATTATTCATTCCTGAAATCAAGAAGTTGAACTTCTAAAGGTAACAGGAGCTCAAAATCTTTTTGAGGCTGCAAAACTACCTTGGCGACTCCATTGTTGAAGAATTCAAAATTCATAGATTCATGGTGATTCCACTAGACTTATGAAGAACTCAGATGCTGCCATTCTTGTTTCAAGGTATGCGTGTATCAATTTTTTAGGAATTCATGGTTTCCCAAATCATTTTCCCAAGGATACATATTTCTTAAGGAATGGTCCAAAATTCAATGGTGAAGATTTGAGTTTGACTTTGAAGCATATATCATATTTCTGTGATTTTACTGAGCTTCTTAGAGTCAAACATGAAGATGTTTGCATTATGTTGTTCTACGATTCATTTCAAGGGAAATGTAAACAGTGGATTGAAATTTTTCCTATCAGATCTATAAAGTCATTTGCAGACTTTTGGCTTATGTTTTTGGAGGAATGGATAGAGAGAATAGAGTTGGTGGCAAACTCTCCTTCAATTCAAGGTTTCAAACAATGGAATGATGATCATATTAATGAAGAAATAGATGAAAATTTATCTTTGTCCTTATCTTCTTATCTAAAATCATTTGAGTGCGAGATAGAAGATAAGATTAAATTTTTGGATGAAGTTGCTGAGAATATTGAGAAAGACATTGAAGGTTTACAAGGTCAAATTGAATCATATAGTCTTCATGATCATAATCATTCTTTTCAAAAGCTTTCTATGGAAGAACACAAAGAGAGGGTGTTGCTTCCTTTCTCTTTTGAGTTTGAGGAAAATTACATTGTTTTTGGGAATCAATTTGAGGAGCAATTTGAGAGCACACAACTGAAACCTTATGTAGATGATCAAAGTATGGGTGAGTTATCCAAAGTTGCAAAATATCATAAGAAACATCAAACTGATCATGTCTTCTTTGACCCTATAACTGAATACATGGCAAAGCTTTGCACCCTAGTGTTTCAATTTCATTTACATTATGAAGATCAGATACATTATAAGTTGCTTTGGTCATATTAGTTTCATGGTTATTCTTAGTCTGAATGCCGTCAAGGGTTTCAAATATCAGATAAAACAAATGACTGGCTACATTGCAAGTTTCATATTGATTGAGCTAAATGAAGTTTTCAACTAATAGGGTAGGTAGGTAGGAATGTGAAAATAATCTCAAGGTAGGTTGACTGATCATTTTTAGTAGGTACAGTTTGAGTGCTTCTTGCAGAGACCATCAAATTTGAGCCCGAGGTGAAGGCCATAAAAGTTTGAAGCAGATTGGGCAGAATGTCAAAGTTTTATTTTAAAGGATGGATAGCAGCATTGGAGCTACCAATTCTTAGTGTACCATAGGGGCACACTATCCCAAGTGGAGCAACTGTTATCACCAAAAATTCTCAAAACATCATTGTGTCAACTCTGCTTTTGGTCATGATTTCAAGGAGGGCTTAGATAGGTTTTGAGTCATTTCATGATTGAAAGGGTAAGTGATAGGCTTAGAGTTTCAACATGTCATATTCCATTTCTAAATAAAGTTTAGAAGTCTTATTCCATGGTTTAAATATCCCATCATTCATTTAGAAGTTTTAATAGGTTAGTTTTCATTTTCCAATAAAGTCCTTTAGGTTCACTTCATGGTCAAATAGGTCATATTTTTCATTTAGGGGTCATGCCATGAATTTTTGGGTTAAAATTTTGCAATCATACGGGAATCCACATTTTCGTAAAGCACCTAGTTCAAAAAAGGTGATTTGCGCTACGAAAACAAGTTGTTTTCGTAGCGCACTATGATGCAAAAACCCTATTTTTCTGTTTTTAGTAGTCAACTTCCAAGAGGGTTCCTGAGCAACTGAAAAACTCATTTTTGAAAACTGAAAGAGATTTTTCTTCCTAACATACTTAAATATAAACACCTCTTTCAGTTTCTTCAAATTAATTATGAGGTGGTAGAAATTGATGACTCAACTTGCACTACAAAACTGCTGAAGGTCATTGAGAGAAAAACTCTGCTTTCTGGTTTTAGTAGTTCACTTGAAAATCAGTTTCTGGCCACAATAAAAGGTCTTTTGAAATTCGTAAGGAGGTTTCTATTAATAAAATCTCCAGCGAAAATAACCTATCTCACTTTCCTCACAAGTGTTACCAGTTGGGAGATACAAGGCTTTCTTTGAAGCCATATTTTCAGAAATCAGAATTTTTTAGTTTTATACAGGTTGTTCAAAGACAGTTTCTGGGAAGTAGGAGAGGTATTTCAAAAAACCAAGAGAGGTTTTTGTTCAAGAAAAATTGGTCTCCAAAATAATCCTTCAGTTTTGCAAAATACATTATGGGTGAGAAGATAAAACATCTATCTCAACATCTATTTTTCAGATGAAAAAGTGCAAAAAATGATAAATCTTTGAAACAGTTTTGTCATGAAGATAAAGATTATTTTTTGAAGACATTTCAAAGTCAACTTGTTTTGTCTGTTAAGGTCTATGGAAATCATTGCATAAGTTCAAATATCCTTAAGACTACAAATTTTGAAAAAAAAACAGTGTAAAAAAGGCATACACAGCAGTTTCGTAGCGCTACGAAACTGCTGTAGGTGAATTTTGGGCTTTTTTTATAGGTGTTTTGGGGGTAAAAACAATTGATTTCCAAGTTTTGATGCTGCTAATGATGGAGTAATGATCACATATGAATATTTAAGTTTCAAAGTAGATGAATGAAAGGTTAAAAAGAATGTTTCGAAGTAATACAAATTTTGCGATACGAAAACAGCTGTTATTTTCGTAGCACAAATATATCCCATCTCCTTTATAATTTTTCTAGGTTTCTTTTTGAATAGGTGGAAAGGTGAAGTTTCAAGGAAATGTTAGCGCATGTCACATATCTAAAATATTCAGCATTGCTAGCAAAATATGTTCGAAGATCAGTATGGAAGATAAAGGTGTTACACAGTAATTTGTCACCATCCTTGCAATCCCCACCTCGCCCATTGGAGGGTCATTTTTGTGACCAATAAGCAGTGGCATGCCTTGTAAATACCATCATTGCATCCCTTTCCATGAGGACAACATTCATTCTGTTGATCATTTCTGTTTTTGCCTTGGCGCTGGTAGCCCGTTATGTCCTCGCGCCAATGAGGAAAATTAACACTGAGCCCACGCCAATTGGCGCTCTATCCCAGTTAAGCACCCATGCCAATCTGATTATGGAAAGTTTTTTAAAAAAGAAGGCGAATTTTTGATTACAACAACTTTGTGGATGAGTCATCAGGAGTGGTTTCAATTGAATAACCATGGCCTTCCTCCTTTGGCCTCTTGTTTCCACCTTATGGGGAACCTCCCAAGGGATAAGGCCTCCCTTCTACTATTGTAGGGATCCCAAACTCCTCCTCTCCTCTATAAATATAGCCTTCATCCATTGATGAAGGGGCTGAATAGCTAAAGGGCTGAATGGTTGAGTCTCCAAGAGCCTTCATAGCCTAAAGAATGTTGCCATAGTCCTCAAAGTGCCAAATCAATAGCAAGGAGATTGACGATCGAAGAGAGAGGCTTGTCCCCATTCCTGACAAGCTTTACCGAGACGTATTCCGCTGACGACCCACCGAAGGAAGATTTAGCGTCAGAGCCAGGTTGTATTTTCCTTTGTATGAATTAATGATAAGCGACTATTGGTTATGGTTCCACTCGCATTGTTCACTATGATCATGAGTTGTGGCTTATCTGACTGATACATAATTGCATATATCGGGTTTTACGCTTGTGTTTGTCGTGTTTCTTGTGTGTGCAGGTGTTTGATCGCAGCGAGCGAGAGGATTGTGATCTGCTGGAGCAAGGAAATGGGAGCGCCATCTTTTCTACAAACGACAGCGTTGGACTTGAGGTAGGCCTTCATCGCAAGTTGGTCTATTGCAATTAGGAACTTGCACCTTAGCGTGATACGATTGTTGCTAGACCTGATCTGGGCTAGTAGGGATCACCTCTGTCCGCAGAGGGGATTTACCTCTATAACAAATTGGCGACTCTGCTGGGGAGACGTTGATTTGGAGTATTGTCTTGTCTTTTCAGTCGATTCTTGACTTTTCTTGCTTGATCAAATCTTTTGGTTTGCTTTTTTCTGGTGTAAAACCTCTGTTCAGCCCCCAGAGGATCAGATCTGACCTCTGCTTTTCTGAATTTTCATCTTTTCATGGTTGGCTTGATTGGCGCGATTTCTTCCCTGATAGTCGCGCCAATTGGCGCAAGTTTCTAGTTCATCACTCGCGCCATCCCCTATCTGGCGCTGATTAAAGCCAAACAGTCGCGCCATTTCCTGTAGATGATAGGGTTTTCCCTTGTTCGGAAGTTTCTTTTGGTCAGTACTTTGCTTCTGGGTTTTTTTTAGATTTTACTTGAAGTGGTGAGTCTGGTCTTGGTTGGGATAAATTCTTTGTTTTTTCATTTTCAGGCGTTGGCGCTTGTTGTCAGTTAGCAACCCGCGCCAATTTGTCGTTGGCACTAGTTGTCAGTGAGCAAGTCGCGTCAGTTGGCACTAGTTGTCAATGATAAAGTTGTGCCAATTTCAGGGTGTGTGAAAATTGAGATTTTTTCCCTAAATCCTTCACTAGTGTGTCTTTCCCTTCCGGCCTTTTCACTATATGAGCATAGATTACATTGCTCATTGTTTGAAATGTCTTATTTCCATGATCGTTTGATGTAAAAGGGAATGAATGCCTTGTTTTGATCTCTTGCTTTGGAAGTCCTCTTTGTGTTTGACCTCATATGTCTTGTCGCCTTTTGAGCGATTTCGTGACAAAGTGTTTGAAACAACGATTTCATTCATAGTGTTTGTTTGCATCCCTTTTTCCTTCATCCTTCATTAAGAAGATTTGCGTTCATTAGTTTTCGTCTCAAAGTTTTCTTTTTGTTAAAATGCATTAGATCACATTGCATTAAAAAGTATTTTCGAGATTTATCATTGAACTTAGATCACATTGTTTAATGATTGAAAACTAAAAATCGCTTTGAGTGCATCCTCTTTCTTTAAAAGCATGCATTAAGTAGATTCTCATTTCATCGAAAAATGCATTGAGTGCATTCTTATCATTTGAAAAGGAAAAAGGAAATTGTGCATAGATTACAATTGCATAGTTTTCGAAAAAGAGGATTTTGCATAGATTACATTGCATTATTCGCATCGTTGAGTGTTTGAAATTACTTTTGGATAGTGAAAGTCATCTAGTTTGGAAAAAGTTTCGTTTTCAGTTTTGTTGTTTGTTGCATCATTTTTTGAAGCTTTTCCCTTAACTAGATAGCATTCATCAAATTGAAAAGTTTTCTTTTCTCATAGTTGCATATAGGAGATTGTTAGATGACATACGGTAGGGCCTTGAAATTGAAACATAATTGAATATAAACATTAAAATTTATTCAATTGACACTAAGGCAGCATTGGAACATTAACGAAATATTTAGAGGTATAGGCTAGAGACATGTTCCGGCGTCTTTAAACCTAGTAGTTGTCATTCGGCTCTTGGTTTTAGACAGCACTAGTACGGACTTGTGCTCCCCGTACCGTCGCGTATATAAAGGGAGACCCCACTAGGTTTCTATCCTTTATCCATAGGAAGTCGATTCTGCTGCCCTATACCCGTGATACACCGTACACAGCATTCGAGAGATTTCCTGCACGTACGTTAAGTCCTTGGTTGATTTCTCCTTCATTTTGAAACCAAGGTGTATATTGCAGTTCACGTTTATTTGGTACACCCTTTGCCTAGAATTCCTGAGCAGTCAGTTTGATCTTTACTTACTCCCTAAATTTGAAAAGATCATCAAGCGCTTGTCCTTTCACACTTGTTTCAAAACTGAAAGAGATAGAGTCACCTTTTGCCTGTTTCTACACTCTTAAAAGATGAAACGGTAGAGTTTTTTTTCAATGTTTTAAAAAAATTAACTGCCCAAGAAATATTCCTGGTTAAAGTTAGTTTCCTTAGGGTGTTGTTCTGAAGATCGTTTCTGATGGAAAATTTTCCGGAGTTCACCAACCAAGGAATCGCCTCCGATGGGAATCCGGGTCCTTTTCCTCCTTTTGGGAATGTTGGTGCTCCTTATATGGCAACGTTGTCCCTTCCTGGGTTAACTGTTGGGTTGCCTGTTTGGTTTTTTTCAACCTCTGTGGTCCCGAATGTCTTAGCTACTGTTCAATCAGTTCCTCCGCCTCAACAACATCATGTTGATTCTAAGGTGGACCTCTCCCATTCTTCACCTGTTTCTGCGTCCTCCTCTTCTACTTCGGCTAGTGAAAGTCTAGATTCGAGTAATCGGGTGGCTGAGAAGAAGAAGAAGAAGACAAAGAAGAAGAAGTCCGATAAGAGAGAGGTTAAGGCTGCAGCTACTACTTCTAAAACATCTCCTCTTGATAAACCTTCCAACCCTCCACGAAAAGTCAAGTTCTCTTGCATGTTGTGCACGGGAGACCATCTCCTTCGAGATTGCCCTAGCATTCCCAAGGTGCTTGAAGCATGGTCCAACAGTCATCCGCCGTTGCCTTTGGCTTCCGAGAGTTAGGTTGGGGGCACATCTTCAACTGGTACTGGTAAGGCTCCTAAGAAGCAGGGTAAGCTCACCAATCCCTGTTAGTTGTGTGAAGGGCACCATGCCATTCACCTTTGTCCATATATGGATGAAGCCAAACGAGTTTTGGACAATTTAACCGGTTCTACACCATGCCTTCCAGCTAGTTATAATCGGATTTATTTGAGTCCTCCACCAGCTGCTCCTATAATTGGTCAAGAGTCATCCTTGGTCAATCCCGCTCCCTCGGAAATTCAAATTCAGGAATCCATCCCTGACCAACCATTGGTCGTGGGATCGGTTGAACTGACCCCGTCTGCGGTGCACCAGGTCTTTTCCGTGGAGAGTGGATCTCACATCCCTCAGGTTCTTCTTCTTTCTTCAGATTCCTCGGACTTGGAGAAAGATTCTCCTGTCCCCATACCTCAAGAAGCTACTCCTCCGCCTCCCGTGATGGAGGTCCCGGAGGATACCCCTCCCACCTTTGAGATGGAGGTCGTGGAGGATGCTCCTTCTTCTTCCATAACACCAGGGGAAGACCATCTCGGTTCGATGGTAGCCCCTCCGAGTAGTTTGGTCGCTTCCTTTGACTAGAGTCGATTTGCAGGATACCGCCTTTGGTCTTATGTGCCTTTTGAGATAACGGTACAGGCCTTTGGTCTGGTCGTACTGTTTCGGGGATTTAACACCCTAGAGGTTGGTTGGGATTCAACCTCCACAGAGCAGGGACGTACTACTTAACAGAGACTCACACGATCATGCACAGTCATAAAAACGAAATAGAGCAGAACGAGAGGTTTACCCGTTGGTCCTACGTTTGAAGTAGATCCACGTGGAGTTCAAACTCCCTGCAACCGTCCTTCCTCCTTCACCTGAAATACAAGAAGAAACCAGCACAAAGGACAAGTTGTACAATATATTTCTACTCTATATGTTAGTGAGATTCATATAAAACATTAAATAAATCATCATGAATGCATGTATAACAAATATTCTTCATACATTAAAGCATACACTAACACGTTTATTTCGGGAACAGCATGATACTTCTGTATTATAAAAATAGTACGTACAAAAGTAAGTGGAGAGATCACCTGATCCTTCCAAGGCCTTCGCAGACCGCCGTCCGGATCCGTCCAGCCCTTGCCTCGCTAAGACTCCTTCCAAATGAGTGCATACGAGATAACATATAAAGGGATGTGTATCTCAAGGAAACAAGGGTTTCCCGAAATGAACTGGGAAAGTGCAGGAGGCACGGGGAATCAGACTTGGATAGGGAACCAACAGAGTATAATAATAATAATTCTCTCTCTCCCTTAGGCCATACATATGAGGTCTTTTTATAGTCCCTCCAAGTAGTTTTAGCAGTTGGAAACAGTTGGCCACGGGCTAGGGTGGTTGAACTACCTGAGTAACCATCAACCCAGCGCGAAATTAGGGATTTTTATATATTTTTTAATCATTAAAATGGCATACGCGGAAAAGTCTAGCTGTAATAGCGTATACACGCGGAAAAACACGGGCATAGTCGCGTATGAAGGATTTTCCACTGTTTTTAAGTGAATTTGTCCAAGTCTGTAGGAATGGGTGCCCATAAAGCTATGTAGCAATCATGAATCATGTCAAGGTGAGAAATGATGCTATAACAGATGCCCCCTAATATATGAGGTCAGAAGGGGTACATGATGGCCGAAATGTATTATGCACATAGAAAGAACTTCGCAAGAACAAGAGAGGACTTCACCAGATTTCAGCCTGCCAAAAACCAATGAAAGAAATCAGAGAGTCAACACATGCTGAGGCGGGCATACCCATGCTCAGTCAAAAATACATCATATATAAAGAAAGTACTGAATAGATCCAACATGTATACAAGTATAACTGAACTGAAAGTACATAGTGAATCATCTGAGCAGGGCCCGGAAAGACAAGTCTGTATCAATGTCCAAGTATCACATATAGAAAGCTGAGCAAAGATAGTGCAACTGGATATCTGATCAAGTAACCGAATCTCCAAGTACCGGATCATAAGAGGCGGATCAAACGGTACAATCACGCAACTCGGGGATCAACATATAAGATGCTGCTGTGCTGAACTGCAACATATAAGGGTGGACGGCAACACTGGCAGAAACTGAGAGAACTGTCAACAGTGAACCGAGAAATGTTGATGCAACCCGAGGTCTTCACCGATCACAACGGCACAATTCTACACACTGGGAATAAATGAGCTGAAGTCGACCATGTGAGAAATCGTTGGATTACCGGGCAATGATGTTTCCCGTTAACCAATGCGAGACGACCCACCGATAATGATAATGAGTGTCAAGGTGCCCCAGTACAATCTGACAAGTGTGAATGAATGAGTTGAAGTCGAACACTTGAAAGAATCTACCAATCAAGAGGCAATAATGAATCCCCACTGTCGATAGCGAAGAGTCTGCCACTGATGACTGCAAACCCTAAGGTACTGACAAAAAGACTCTAGACCTTATTCCCAGAGCAATGAGTCGGAGTCGATGGGAAAATATCTGCTGGAAGGAAGGCATTAAGGCATCCCACATCAGTCCAGCGCGAGTGTAACCCGCAAGCCAAGATTTGGAAGGAATCGGACGAAGTAGAGTGATGGAACCAAAACCGAAGTACGTTTCCGACGTGCACAAGATGAAGCTAGCGCACGGAAGAAACCCTCCGAACCAACCAATAATGAAAGCTGACACAGAGGCGAGAAATCCACCGATAGGGTCAAATGGAAATCCAGGTACTGCACGAATCCCAAGTGTGATAATGTGTGCTGACGTCGAACACAGGGGAAACCACTCAGTCAAAGACCCATGATGATGATCAAATGCCGAGCACGAGGTCACCTATCAATGATGGAAATAGGCCCATGTTCGACTGAGTATTTGCTCTCGCAGCAATAGAAATTCCCCGATAAGAGACAAACCCGCCTAGAAGAAGTCAATGGAGACCTTCTCAAACTGAAGACTGTTAAGATCAAACAAATCGATGGATGAATTATGATTATAAGACCGGGAAGGCCGACTGAATAATGAGTCAAGAGACACCGCAGAATGGCCGACTCAGGCTAGACTTCCCTGGAACAAAAGCACGACTCTGTGATGACCATGGCAGTAAAAAGTGACACTGTATAAGTCTGTCTTGCAGGAGGCAAAACAAACTCTCCATATGATTGGAAGAGATAACCAACCGGGGGAGAACTGACAAGTGAAACATGGTAAAGGCTGAACCTAGGTCAAAACTAGAACCATCCCAAATGAAGGAAATATATATAAGTATATGTGCTTTGTTCAAGGGCGACAAACTGACTCTGTACTGCCATCGAAATAACGAAGATACACCCCGTTCCCGCTCTTTTTGTTATATTTAATTTTTTTGTCTTTTTCATAATAAGCCTGAAAAAGAATAAAGAATGCTATGATACAATGGATAGAACGAGTATCGAAAAAAAACAGATGCACTAGTTCCGGGGTTTGGAACAATCCTATGCTCAATGCAAGGTGGCGAAAACTGGTCAGTGATACTCAGAGGAACGTTCCATCCATGGGTACAAAGGTGTCAAGTCGTGATAGCTAAGTGCATGCAACGGTTAACTTGTACAGAAATTCAAGGTCAAAAGTTGGCTTAAACATCGAGTCCAAATGAAGCCGGCTAAAGGCCAGGATAAACAAGTAGCCAATATGCAATGCAGTAATACAACTGAACGACACCAGGGAGCCTCTAGGGTATAAGCCAGAAAAAGGATAAGTGATGAAGAAGAAGAAGGAAGCTTCAACACGAAAGACATGGCGGGACTAAAGAGGACTCCCGAGCCTACATAAAAAGCAGCATGGGCGACAAGTGATAGCGAGGAACTAACTAGGAAGCCCATGTAAAGGAAGGCTCTACCATCAAGTCATGATTTTAAAAATCGGCGAGTGAAAATGGTATAATACTCATGACCTGATGGGATCGACGATAAGGCAAGTGATCAGTATGGAGGCTAGAATGCAAGATGCAATGGAAAGTGATTCCCTAACCTATATGCCAGTGAAGATCATATACCTGCCATGAAGAGTCTGAACACATGGGTCACAAACCGGGAAAAATCTCGAAAATGTCAAAATGTACCTGAAATATACCAAACTGGGCACTTCCAAACAATCGAGTTATACAGCATAAGATAGATCGAAAAAATAAGCATAAGGAAATTTTTTGCGAAAATTTTCAATTTTTTAGCCATAAATACACAAATTACCTCTCAAATGATTCATTATTGCATAGCTGATTTGGAAAAAGAGCTCTGGAGCTAAAAACTTGTTTCGTCAAACCAGCAACAACCGACCGTCGGAATTCAGCGAAACTTCAGGTAGGCTCCTTATTCATCCTGTTGATTCATTTTGTCCGTTTAAAATTTAAAATTAAGTGGATTTTTACCTGGAAACCCTTATTAAAAAACGCGTACCTGCGCATACGCGGGTTCAAAGAAGGAAAGCCGCGTGTACACGCGACTGTACACAGCGAAACTAGCGTATGCGCAAGTCCGAATTTTAAAAATGAGTTTCTAATGCAAATTTTAATGAATTTCTTCAGGATGACAATTTCATGGAGGGAACGCGAGCATAGTGCAGTGGACCAAGAGGTCATGGAAGACCGCGCAGCACACAATGTCCTCCGAAACTGTGGATTATTCAAATTTTTCAAAATGCCCAATATGAAAAGTAATGTGAGATTGCTTGAAATGCTGGTAAATTATTGGGAACCGGATCACGATTGTTTCATCATTGATCAAATGCCACTACGCATAGAGGTGGAAGATATATACTTCATCACTGGACTCTCCAGAAGGGGAGACCCAGTGGATTTGCACGGAAAGCCCCTGGGAGGGTTAAACGTGGAGGACTATGTCCAACTCTATTGCATAGAAGATTCCAAAAAAGTAGGCACACAGATTGCAATCAGAGATATCAGGGACTTGCACATGAAGATCCTCCTGTTCACCATCGGCAGAGTGGCAGGATCTGCCTCACTGCATCAGGCGCCCAGGGCGCACATGAGCATAGCTGTAGAGTGCTTAATTCATGTGTATGATTGGTGCACTGCCCTGCTACTGAACATGAAACAACAACTGACCTCCATTCGCAAAACACATACAAAACACTTTGGCTATGGAACCATTTTGACTACATTTTTCTTCGAGAGAGTTCCAGCTTTGAGACCCAAAGTCATCTCAACTATCAGCAGCCCTCGGGACCCAAGAATTGCCCGTTGGGCAGACATGATGAAGAGACTGGGGGGCAGCGAGGTACCCCGAACTACCTCGGATGATGAGTTCTTCTTATGGTGGAGAGAACAGATCATCGCAGTAGATGACTATCCCTATGCCGGGATGGATTTCCGAGGAGATCCAGATCTAGTACTTCCACCCGGTGCAGCATGGGGAGCAGTCGGTAAGTTTTTTCAAAAATTTTAACTTATATGATTTTTTTTTTGGATTTTTCAAATATGTATGAAAAATGAAAAACAAACATGTTTTTGGATTGGATTCATAATGACTGACAAATGAAAAATGATCATGTTTCAGATGTTGGACCAGTACGTCCTGAGGGCCTAGCATGTCATAAACGCCGCAGAGGTGAAGCAGAGACAGCGGATTCTGATAGGACACTCCAGGCCGTTCAGAGAAATTTGGAGGGACTGACCCGCCAAATCCCTCTGGCTGCTGTGGAGGACTTGCCAGAAGCCGTCCAGAGACGGGTTGTAGGAATACCCCGGGACTGGGTTAGACTGTTCCGCCGTGTGGCCACTGCAGTGATGTTCTATAGAAATGCTGGGCAGGGTCCTCAGGAGTAGATAGATTTTACATATCAGATGACTGTATATTTTTTGAGACTGAACATGATGGGGCATAAGCCCAAGTTTTTGTACGGCATTGATGGATCCAAAATTTTGTAAAGTTTTTTGACATACTGATGATATATATACAGCGATATTTTGATGTGATGAGATAAATATATCAAATGTATGATGTTTTTGATGATTTAGATTTTATTGTATTGAATGATTAATATGCCAATCTAAAGCTTGATTAGCTAATGAGTCAGCAAACCAATTGTCAGCTCGAGGAATATGAATGAATGTTAAAAATTGAAATGACCTTTGTAACAAACGTACCCTCAAGAACAATCGTAATAAAACTGGATCTCGTACCCGATAAGTGTTGTTCAACTGCGACACCACCAGCTGAGAGTCCAAGAAAAACTACCAACGAATCAACACCCAAAGATATTGCCTCCGAGAGTAGATGAATGACTGCAGTGTATTCTGCTACGTTATTGGAAGCAGGACCAATGCAGACCCCTCTTGATACCAACAGCTGACCGGTAGGATAATGAAGCACCCAAGCCGCGGAAGCTAAGTTCCGGGTGTGTCTACTAGCACCATCGGCGAAACCATAATGACTCATGACATCAACACAACCTGCCAAAGCAGATCCAAAACATCACCATCCCATCAAAAATCGAAAATCAAACAGATATGTACAAGACAAAAAACTACTATATACAAAGCAAAATGCCAGGCCAAAGCCTAGGCATAATACTTCTTCAGATAGAGCCCATTTCGGGGCTCCGACAACTCGTTTCCTTCGAAGTCAACTAAGGTGTACGCTCCTTTCTTAAGGACCTTTTTGACGATATAGGGGCCATACCACATCGACTTAAACTTTCCTGCCCCCAAGGCATCTTTTTCTTGGGCATAGACCAAAACAAGGTCACCTTCGGAAAAGACCCTAGGCTTAATTGCCTTATCGTACTGGACTTTGACTCGGTGTTTATGTGCTTCGTTCAACGTGGCGGCATCTCGACGCTGCTCATCAAGATGCTCCAAATGAAGAAGCCGCTCTGCCAGACTAGAAGTGTCAGGAAGAAGCTCAACAGCCAGTTTAAGGGAAGGAATCTCGCATTCAATGGGAAATACGGATTCCACCCTGTGGACTAACTGAAACGGAGTAAAGCCAGTTGCAGTTTTAACTGACGTCCTGTATGCCCAGAGTGCAGGATATAGCATAATGTGCCAGTTGGATCTATGTTTATCAATGGTCCGTTGAAGAATTGTCTTCAAGGATTTATTCACGGCTTCCACTTGCCCATTGGCCTGAGGATAATATGGAGATGAATACTCCTGCCGGAAACCCAATTTAAGAGCCAACTCAGCCATCATACTATTCTGAAAGTGACTGCCATGGTCAGTGACAATCTCTCTAGGTATACCGAAACGAGCAATGACTTGGTTGAAGAAGAAAAGAGCTGCAGTCTCACCATCGTTCCCAAAAGTAGGCATAGCTTCGACCCACTTCGTAAAGTAGTCTACGGCTACGATAATGTACTTGTGACCTTTTGCCGAAGGCGGGTGACAAGTAGTATAATCCATACCCCACTTTGTAAAGGGGCCGACAGTAATGATTGGAAAAAGCGGAGCTGGATGAGCGCGCATTTTTCGAGTATACACTTGACAAGGATGACACTTCTTGACCGATTCAATACAATCTTTGAAAATCGAGGGCCAGAAGTAGCCAGCGCGCACAATCTTTTGGGCTGTAGCAAGCCCTGATAAATGACCCCCACAAGCTCCACCGTGAGAATCATTAAGCACAGCCTCAGCTTCTTCGAAAGTTAAGCAGCGTCTTAGGATTGAATCAACCCCTCGACGGTACAAAGCATCACCGATAATCAGATAAATTTTAGCTAAGTGACGCAGCTTACGACGCTCATCTTTCGAAAAAGAAGAGGGAAACTTCGCAGTCTGGAGATATACAATGATGTCCCCATACTAAGGATCTTGTGGAGAGATCAGAAACAAGTGTTCGTCCGGAAAGGACTCATCATAGATCATCGCCTCTCCACAAGGCAACTCGGAGATCAATTCCGCAAAAACTAATGACTTCTTGGATTTGGCAGACATGAACTCTAGATCAAATTCTTGTAAAATCACAATCCATCTGTTATATTTGCCCCCAATCACTCGCCTACTGAGGACAAACTGAAATGGATTGGCAGCTGCCAAGACATAAGTTTTGCGAAGAATAATATAATGTCGGAGTCGCTGCACAGCATGAACTGCTGCTAAGGCTAATTTTTCTATCGGGGTGTATCGTAGTTCAGGTCCTACCAGTCCTCGACTAAGGTAGTAAATAACATGCTCAGCCAGAGCATCATCCTCCCGAACCAGAACCATACCAATGGTAGATTCTGCTGTAGCCAGATACAAAAGAAAATCTCTGCTATAATCGGGTGGACTCAGTAAAGGAGCAGAGGTCAATGCCTTTTTCAAGGCATCGAATGAGCGTTGAGCATAGTCGCCCCAAAGAAAAGGGACTCCTTTCTTCAACAGTCTCATATATCCCTTTGTAATCTCAGCATAGTTAACGATAAACCTCCGAAGAAAGTTAGACTTCCCTTGGAGACTTTGAAGTTAACGGATTGAAGACGGGGGAGGCAACCGAAGTATTGCCTCAACCTTGAAGGGATCTACCCTTATCCCTTCATTAGACACGATAAATCCCAACAGCCAACCGGATGTTACCGCGAAAACGCACTTGTTCGGATTCAAACGAATTTTATAAAAACGACATCTCTCAAATATTTGCCGGAGGTGTCCTGGATGATCCATCCTCTTTCGAGAATGAGCAGCTAGATCATCTAAGTATGCCTCGATAATTTTCTTGATGTCGTGGAAGGAGTAGGACATGGCCCGCTGAAAAGTGGCTCCAGCATTTTTCAGACCAAAAGGCATTTTCTTATATGCAAACGTACCCCAGGGACAAATAAATGCGGTCTTATGTCGATCTTCTGGACGGATAGTAATTTGATTGTAACCAGAAAAACCGTCCATGAAGGAAAAAATTTCGTTACCGGCACACTCATCAATAATCTGATCAATGAAAGGTGTGGGGTAATTATCTTTAGGACACGCCTTATTCGGGTCTCTGAAATCGATGCACACTCGAATTGTTCCTTGCTTTTTATCAACAGGAACGGGGTTTGAAACCCATTCAGTCAGAGGAACTGGGAAAATGAATCCCGCCTTAAGCAGCTTTTCAACTTCAGCTTTGATAGCTGCTGCCTTCCTAGGATTAACCGGACGAAGTTTTTGCCTGACAGGCTTAGCGTTTTCATACGTCTTGATCTCATGCTGGACAATAGATGAATCTATGCCAGGCATTTCCTCATAAGACCAAGCAAAAACATCCCTATACTCTTTGAAGAGCTCGGTATAGATTTGAACTTCTTCACGGGAACATTCAGCTCCAATGAAAACGCTCTCAATAATGTTGGGATTCCTGGAGATGTTCACCGGGATAGTCGGAGAGATCACAGCCATGTTCCCTTCAGCATAAACCTGTGCTGGTGCTAAGGGGCTCAAGACTGGGTGAACAGGTCCAGGAGACTGAGGACTTGGAAAACTAGCTTCGACTTCGCTCAAGTTAGGTAGGAAGTAAGACCGATGATGCAAGTCATCCCACGGTCTCTCTATACCTGTCATTGCTTCCAGGATGGCCTCTTCAGATGGAAGAGTTGTATCTAGACAATCCTGGGCAGAAGAAGAAGTAAGCGTCCAAGCCGGAGCCACATCACCATCCAACTTTTCCGGCGAAAGAGGAGCTGGATCAGACTCTGCAGTGTCAACAACAGACTGATATGCGATCTCAGCTGCAGAAATCGGGAATGCCATTCCACCCACTTGCCCTTCCTCCAAAGTGGCAGTTGGGGAAGGTAAGGTCCAAGGGTCCGAAAAATATTGAGTTCGAAAGAACTCTCTTCGAAGGGGAGCCTTGGAGGATGAAATAGCATTGATAGACACCTTAGGAGGAGGAAGATCAAAAGATCCCATCAGGGAAGAATACATTCCAACTCCCAGATTCTCGACAGGTGCCTTAGTATTGTCCAACTTAGGAACAGATGAGTCAGGAGGCGCATCCAGGTCTACAGGAGGACAGTCCAGTTGATCCACTGTAACTATCCTCCCTTCGTGGGGGAAACATACTATCCGAAATAGTGAAGATGCAATGGCATCCATATCATATATCCAGTTCCTCCCCAACAGAAGGTTGTAGTCCAAGGCTGCATCTACTACCTCAACCTCTATGTTAACGGTTTTTCCCCCAACACAGATGGGCAAAGCCGGGACAATACCATGTGGCCTATGAGAATGGCCATCGAATGCAGTAAGAATAGTGCTAGATGGAACAGCTTTGGGAGATCCTAGTGTCTTCCAGCATGCGAGAGACATCACGCAAGTAGAAGCACCTTCATCAACGACCGTGCGAAAGATATTAGTCTTCCGGTACGATGATTTAATATGGAAGGCCATATGATGAGGAAGTCTCTTCTTAAAATTCTTCATATCAAAGGTAATCAGAAGAGAATTTTTCGGATCTATAGCTCCAATGGCAGAGAGCAAAGCACTGCGCTGAGCCGGACAAGACTGGAGTACCTCTAAAGCTGACATAGCACAAGGACTCTGCGCCAGATCTTCTACAATCGAGTAGTTCTGGGCAGCCCTCATGTTCTGATTAATCGTTGACCGCTTAGAGGATGCCTTCGGTATCCGAGGCATAGACTCGACAGTTGGCTTCGTGATATGAAGCGGCTCAGTAGCATCAGGAACTTCCTTAGCTTTCGAAGATTCCTCTCCGCCATAATCACGGGATCTCGTAGCGATATCCACGTGAGCACTCATCATAAAAATGTTCGATGGAATTTCCCCTTCCTGGGTGCCCCCAGAGGAAGCCCCAGGATTTTGGTTCGCGCCAACAACTAATTGCTGCCCTTGGGGAAAAGGGTTTGCTAGCACACTGAACTAGGAAGAACCCCCGCCGAGATAACAGCTGAAAGATCCCGAATTTTCAACAAAGATGCGTGAAATGGTCTCCAAAGACAAAGTTTCACGAACTTAATCTTTTTCTCCTTTTTTGCCTTCAACAACACGCCGTTGGTCTTTATTTACTGCCCTTCCCATTCTTGCCCTTCTTCTTGTTATTACGTCCCTTCTTCTTCCCATCGGACTGTTGATTTCCTTTGGGTTCGAAGACACAAAGATTTATGGACAAAGATCGGGAAGGTGATGACTCAACAGTACACTGACTAGAAGAAGCAGATTGTAAGAGAACTGGACAAGAATTGAGAAAGTGTGGCAACCGCACCACTAGTGACCGATCCGGCTAAGTCCGGTGCCACCATGACCAGCGGTTTCAGGAGAGATCCACTTGGAGCGTTTTTTACTAGGGGCTACTTGTAAAGCATGCCAGACCGAGAATAGATCAACTCTAACTGCTGGGCCCTAAAGATGGCCTGCTCCTCGGAATATACCCCTGACATGGATACATCTTTTGAAATATCTGACTGAAGTGACTTCAAAAACCACTCGAGCAGGAACTCACCTGGAATATGGGCTTTGATAAGCCTCTTCCTTCTCCTCCATTCCTGAATATGATCAGAAATGTGAGTTGCCTCATCCTGCTTAAAATTAGCCAGGAGTTCGGTCCCAGCCTCATATCTGATGGGCAACTGAAAATGGTTAAGAAAAGTGACAACCAGTTCTCCAAATGTGGCGAAACTGCCCCCAGTGAGCTCTATATACCACTTCGCGGCGTTTCCAGTTAAGGTGCGCTGAAATAATCTCAATCTAATCGAATCGTCGATCAGAGAGTTGGATGAACAACATAAGTGGAATGTGGTGACATGGTCTGCCGGATCTTCACCATTCTTACCTTCAAACTTAGGAATGTCTGAAGGAAGTTTGGTTGGAACCGGAGGCCAACCCGAACTATACTGAATCGGGTCATTAGTTAACTTCGCCAAGTCTGGCAAGTTTAACGTTGCCAGAAATGGTAATCGCGGCGGAGCCTGAGAATTCCATCCTTGATGGGATGGATTTCCCACATTCTGGAAAGAATAGCCTGGATTTGATGAGGCACCAGGCTGCCAGAAAGGACCCGTAGAAAATGGAGAAGAACCTCCTCCCCACGCCGAGCTACCAAGACCCAGACTAGTTCCCCCCGCTGAAGTATTGACTGAAGATGTAAGCCCCTGGTAGGGGTTCCATGCATTAGACAGAGGAGAAAAAGACTGATAAGCACTCGATGCAGGGAAAGAAGCATTCCCTGGATGACTCGCGATGAACTGATTCCCTGCCCCCGACGTTGCAAACATAGGATTCCATCCCATAAAAGCAGTCGAACTTGGCCCCTGAGCCCAAGGATTGAAACTTTGGGTCTGGGAAGTAAAAGGAAACGACCCTAAAGAAGGATTGGGACTAGGAATATGCCCAGTCCCAAAGGGGAAACCCTGAAACGAAGCTGATCCACTAGCCATGTTAGACATGGGCATAGATCCAGCTGCACCGGCGGTAAAGGAAAAAGAGGGATTTCCAGCAATGGACATCCCTGAAACGAAGGGACCAGATTGAGAAGCATATGCTTGGGTGAATCCAGAGCCAAACATAGCAGTGCTAGAAGCACTCGAAGATAGAGCAAGAGTGCCCCCTGCCTCGACAGAAGCAGGGGTCTGAATACCCGCAGCACTCACGGTAGAAGCCGCGTTCCCAGTCGTGGCCATCGAAAGATAAGAAAGATAAGGAAGATCCGGCGGTCTCTCAGACTCTGGTCCGATGTACTCTATAACAAAAGGATGTTCAAGAGGAAGAGGAGATGGACCTGTAGCTGCAGGCTCAGGTATATCTTCTATCTGAAAATCCTCCTCCTGAGGAAACAATACCCTCGAGGTGAGCGGAACGCTCCTCTCGGCACCGACACCGGACTCAGCAATGAAACCTTCAGACCTTAGTGGAGGATCTCTCTCCACAGCGTCAGACTCTACAGGGTGAAAACCACCTGCTAGATTGCTCCTACGCCTTCTCGAAGAAGGCTCTGCACTCTCGGGAGATAACCCCCGGACTCTCCTCGAACGTCGAGGCGCTTGATCAGCCACTTTTACAAATTTATTATATTAGACTCAAGGAAAGTGAAAAGCTAGGCAAGCTAGGAGCAAAGAGCACTCACTAAAATCAAAACCCTGAGAAACAGCAAGCAAACAGCCTCCAAGTATTTCCGCTCTGGGTGATGAGGACCGGACACCAAAATACAGGAAAGCGAAGTATAGGGCCTTCCGAAAGCAGTCTGGGATGATTAGGGCCCATAACAACTAGCGAAGGTATCAGAAGCAGTTACGCCGACCTCCTAACAACAGCCTTTGCCGGCTCAAGCACCCAAGCTTCGCAAGGGCACCCCCCAGAAGTACTGCTGGAAGTGATGCGACGTCTGTCTCAGGTACCACGGGTATTCCCCCCCGCAGTCACCTGTGTGGAACCTAGGAACAACAACTATGAACACCAATCCGTATCAGAAGCTGGGCGGAACGGTCTTGAGGTTAGATTCAGCTAATCGGAGGGGGGGTATCCCTCTTCTTAACCTTCACTTCCCCTCGCGCTTGACTCTCGGATGAGAGCTTTCCCATTCCACTTCACGGAGTTGGATTTCGCTCAATTAGTAAACTTCTATGTCTGTTTGAGCGGCCTTGGAGAGTTAACTCTCCTCTCTCCTATTCCAGGGCCCTACAACCTAGCTAGTTGGTGATTGACACTAAATAAAACTTGCTAGTTGATTTTAGATTTAATCGCTTATTTTAAGGGCTGTTGTATTAAGTCATAAGGATATGGAGTTGAAACCAATGATGTTCTGACGCAAAAGAAATTAATAAAACCTGACTACATGCACATGCAGTTCTTAGTCTTTCGATGAAGAGCAATTTCTATGTAAGTTCTACGAGGCTAAAAATGTATTTTTCTTTTCGAATTACAAACTCACACGCACAAAAATTAAGAAGCTAACTAAATGATTCAATGCACCTAATGCAAATTACCACTAACATGTAAATTCTAAGATGCAGAAAGTCCCTTGAAACAAGGTGAAATTTCCCGAAAGGCTCCTTCAGTTTCAACTAATCTTTTGATATCCAGAAAGCTAATTCTTGCAAACAAGAACTCTTAATATAAGACACCAAAATACTCAAGAAGAAGAAGAAGAAATTAAAAGACAACTTCCCTTCACAATCAAGCAGGAAACTAGAAGCAAGAAAATTCACTAAAGTCCCAAAAGATGAAGCCAAACGAAAATGAAAAAGGCAACAACAAAAACAAAAACAAGCAACAATGTTTTTTGAGTTTTTGATATGCAAAAAACAAAAAGCAAAACAAATGTTTTTGGACTTTTCAGTTTTATAAAACAAGAGCTTCAAGAAAACCAAGAACAACTATCTCAATCCAAGCCAAAATGAGACCGAATTTGAAGCATAAACTCCAACTATGCCCCTAAACCTTATAAAACTAATAATAGCAAGATTAATAAGGGCAACGGAAGACTAAAAACTCAATCAAACAGCCAAGAGAAATAGTGCAAATTCGTTGCAATACAAAACTCCAAAGAAACAAGAAAAGATCTTCGAAAAATGCAACAAAACCCTAGCTTATGAAACTCAAGAAAACCAATCGAAAACAAAGCAAAGAACGCAATGCAAAGCACAACACAAAGACAGGAGCGAGCCAATGAGCAAAAGCTCTCTGTTCTGGTAAAGCAGAACAGCCAAGAACGCTCAAAAAAGCGATCTTGGAACTCAATCCAGGAGTGCTAGCACCAACAAGAACCCTTCGCCAAAAAGATCAGTTTTCGGGCAAACGAAAGAGAACCAAGACTTAAAACCACTTCTGTCACACTCCAGTAAGTACAAAGACACTGAAAACACAGGCCTCTACAGCCAGAAAAGACCAAAAACACCAGAAACTTGAAATTTCAAATTCAGCCTAGGTATACGCGACCTTGCAGTTATGCAAGAGGCGTGTATACGCGTCTGTGTTGAGGGAAATCCGCGTGTACGCGGTTCCTTCTACACAAACTCGCGGGTATACGCGACTGTGTGCAAGAAAAACTGCGTATACAAAGAAAGATAATGAAAAATAAAAAGTACAAGCCTGGGAAAGGTATAAAAGCTTCAAACTGACTGCAAGAAAGCAAACTAGACTGTAAAAGACAGAAGAAACTGTTGGTAACCTACCAAATGTACTCGAAACAACCCAACAGGAGAATCACAAAAATGTGATCCCCAGCCGAGTCGCCAGTTCTGTTTCGGGGATTTAACACCCTAGAGGTTGGTTGGGATTCAACCTCCACAGAGCAGGGGCGTACTATTTAACAGAGACTCACACGATCATGCACAGTCATGAAAACGAAATAGAGCAGAACGAGAGGTTTACCCGTTGGTCCTACGCTTGAAGTAGATCCACGTGGAGTTCAAACTCCCTGCAACCGTCCTTCCTCTTTCACCTGAAATACAAGAAGAAACCAGCACAAAGGACAAGTTGTACAGTATATTTCTACTCTATATGTTAGCGAGATTCATATAAAACATTAAATAAATCATCATAAATGCCTGTATAACAAATATTCTTCACACATTAAAGCATACACTGACACGTTTTACTTCGGGAACAGCATGATACTTCTGTATTATAAAAATAGTACGTACAAAAGTAAGTGGAGAGATCACCTGATCCTTCCAAGGCCTTCGCAGACCGTCGTCCGGATCCGTCCAGCTCTTGCCTCGCTAAGACTCCTTCCAAATGAGTGCATACGAGATAACATATAAAGGGATGTGTATCTCAAGGAAACAAGGGTTTCCTGAAATGAACTGGGAAAGTGCAGGAGGCACGGGGAATCAGACTTGGATAGGGAACCAACAGAGTATAATAATAATAATTCTCTCTCTCCTTTAGGCCATACATATGAGGCCTTTTTATAGTCCCTCCAAGTAGTTTCAGCAGTTGGAAACAGTTGGCCACGGGCTGGGGTGGTTGAACTACCTGAGTAACCATCAACCCAGCGCGAAATTAGGGGTTTTTATATATTTTTTAATCATTAAAATGGCATACGCGGAAAAGTCTAGCTGTACTAGCGTATACACGCGGAAAAACACGGGCATAGTCGCGTATGAAGGATTTTCCACTGTTTTTAAGTGAATTTGTCCAAGTCTGTAGGAATGGGTGCCCATAAAGCCATGTAGCAATCATGAATCATGTCAAGGTGAGAAATGATGCTATAACACGTACCCAACACCATTATAGATGAAGGCACGTCTGTTAGTATTTTTTCCTCAACTACTTGGCAAGCTTTCGGTTCACCGCCGCTTGTGCCTGTTACGCAGAATCTGTTGGCATTTAACAGAAGAACTAGTCAACCGTTAGGGATCCTTCCAAGGTTACCTGTTACTTTGGGAGGTAAAACCGTCCATATGGATGTGATGGTTGTTCCAGGCCCTTTGGATTTCAATCTGATCTTGGGGCGCGATTACACCTATACCATGGGAGCGCTTGTCTCTTCCCCTTTTCATGTGGTTTTTTTTCCGCATGAAGGACGAATCGTGACCATTGATCAGCTTTCGTTCTTTGGTCTTGATGTGGCAGCTGACCCGCCATCATCCCTTCCTGGTTTTTATCCACCCGTTGTATCTGCCCCACCGTAGGTCAACTATGTGGCTACCTACCCCATGCCTGTACTCAGTGATATTGCCGTTGTGCATAGTGTGCTGGGGGCATTGGGTCCTGAATTCCAGGATGTTTTCCTTCCATCAGGAGTGGAACTCTTGGAAGCAATGAATTCTTGTTCATTATGACAAGGTGTCGGAGCATGGTTCTTTTCCTGTGTCAAGCTCCTTAACAAACGAAACCGGGTCTGATTGGAGCAGAGTTCCTTGTCTTGTGTCAAGCTCCTTAAAAAATGAAACAAGGTTGTCGGAGCAGAGTTCCTTGTCTTGTGTCAAGCTCCTTAAAAAATGAAACAAGGTTGGGGAGCAGAGTTCCTTGTCTTGTGTCAAGCTCCTTAAAAAATGAAACAAGCTGGTCAGAGCATAGTTTTTTTTCTTGTGTCAAGCTCCTTAAACCATGAAACAACGTGTCCTAAGGATAGTTCTTTTAATGTGTCAACCTCATTAAAACATTGAAACACGTTCCCGTTCGATTCGAGTCTTTGCTAAGATCCCGTAAAATCCCAGTCGAGTCTTTCTCTTGATCTCGTAACTTGAACCTTCACTCCATCTGCCTTTCATATGGACTGAAGCTTGGGGGGGATGTACCTCGATTTGAGTCACCATGTTGGGGGCATGCTTACTATTTCAAGCATAGTTTGTTTCCATTTCAAGCTTGTGTAAAAATGAAACTAGTTTCAAGCATAGTTTATCTTTGTTTCAAGCTTGTGTAAAAATGAAACCAACTTCAAGCAGAGTTTCCTGATTTCAAGCTTGTGTAAAAATGAAACCTTTCTCATTTTACCTCTTGTGACTGCCATTTTATCAGCCTATTTTTCCAGATGAGCCTTGGTTTTCTCATTCCATCGTCACTATCTGCTTGGCCGATCATATGCCTTCACTTGGTTGTGTTACCTGTTCCTGAGGAACCGCCGTGATGAGTGGTCTTTGTTAGCCAACCTCTCAACCTTTATTTTTTTTTAGCAGTTCCACCATTACCAGAACCAGTTGCTACCCTTTATACCACTCGTTCCTCCAGGAGGATTCATATTTCAACGCTTTTATGACTCTCTAAATATGAAAATATTGTCAAGTTGCTTGTCATTTTGATCTCGTTAAAATGGCTGCAAACCGACATCTACCCAGTATACGTTTACACCTTTTTCGGGTTGGGATAGATTATTTACGAAAAAGGAATACCCTAGCCTATCGCGACTAGGAGGCTTTCTCAGACATAGTTTTCTACCTTTTCGAATCTGAGGAAATATTTATGAAAAGGGACTGTGGAGTTTACTTTTCCGCTGTCTTTTCAAACTCTCTAAATATGAAAATACGCCGAGTTCTTCCTTTGTCAGACTCGTTAAACCCTGATGACATCGGATTCAGTTGTAATGACGATATTCGAGTTTCTCCTTCCTAGGGCTCGTTAAATGTACTAGGATGGATTCATCCGAAGGACGAACTTATATGACAAGCATATTGTATCCTCTTCAAGCTTGTGTAAATATAAAGAGGTACTCGCCAGAAATGGTGGGGAAAAATGGAACCAGAATCGTTGTCGTGTCGGCAGTATGTCGCTCTTGAACATGGCACTTGTCTGCATTCGTGTCGGGTTGGGGACATCTCATCTCGTTTTCCACTTGCCTCCGTGGGTTTGGGTGATCCATTTTGACCTCTCATCTGCTCTTTGCCTCATCATCATGACCTCTGATCTTTTGATGTCAAATACTGCCAAATCCACTGTCGTGCCGCCAATATGTTCAAGAGAAGTTGACCTCTGCAAATTTCAACCTTCCTTTGATTCTCATCTGATCTTGATTCACAAATACATTATGTTCCTCTGTCTCGCGTCGATGATGTGGGAAACATTATGGCCCACCTTCGATCAAGGTCACTTCCTGTTGACTTCAGCTCATTATCCAGGAAGCTGATCTAGAGACTCCCTTCTGGTACCTTGGAGCCTGCATGCATCAATGGTAGGTTCTTCGCGTTCAACGTGAGGTTTTCATCATTGGCCTCCGATCGAGTGATTCTACGGGTGTTCGATGCCAGCTCACTGATTCGCATGCTGTAGATTGTACCTACAGTACCTTGAGGGCCATTCTCATTATTGGTGGTACCTCTCGCGTATGTTAACAACTTTCATCATTGGCTGGTAATCAGGCGATGTTATTGCATGTTCAACTTCAGCTCACTTATTCGCATGCTTGAACTTGTACTTTTTTCGGGTCGAGATGGAGCGCAAGACCCTGGATTTCGTCTGTTTAGAATCCAGGCTGCGATTTTGTGGATTATTCTGATTGGTTACATGACTCACTGATTGGATGGCTGCGACCATACCTGAGTCTATTTATCGGTCCTTACTGGATGGCTGCGTCCATGCCTTGGATATAGATTCTTGTATACTATGTTATGGATGGTTGTGCCCATACCACATATATCATGTATTTGAGATATCAGTTGTACTTCTCTACGCAGGTTTTCTGATGGCATTGTTTTCAGTTGGACACGTTCTCGTAAAGCATTTCACCCCTCTCTCTCTTTTGGGCCTCATGCTTTAGGGGGCATTTGTTACACAGTAATTTTTCACCATCCCTGCAATCCCCATATTTCCCATTGGAGGGTCATTTCTATGACCAATAAGTAGTTTCATGCCTTGCAAATACCATCATTGCATCCCTTTCCATGAGGACAACATTCCTTCTGTTGATCATTTCCTGAGCAGACCCAAAAAAACACCTGTTTTTGCCTTGGCGCTGGTAGCCCGTTATGTCCTCGCGCCAATGAGGAAAATTAACATTGAGCCCGCGCCAATTGGTGCTCTGTCCCAGCTAAGCACCTACACCAATATTATTATGGAAAGTTTTTTAAAAAAGGAGGCGAAGTTTCGATTACAACAACTTCGTGGATGAATCATCAGGAGTGGTTTTGACTGAATAACCATGGCCTTCCTCCTTTGGCCTCTTGTTTCCACCTTATGGGGAACCTCCCAAGGGATAAGGCCTCCATTCCACTATTGTAGGGATCCCAACCTCCTCCTCTCCACTATAAATATAGCCTACATCCATTGATGAAGGGGTTGAATAGCTGAAGGGCTAAATGGTTGAGTCTCCAAGAGCCTTCATAGCCTAAAGAATGCTACCATAGTCCTCAGAGTGCCAAATCAATAGCAAGGAGATTGACGATCGAAGAGAGAGGCTTGTCCCCATTCCTGACAAGCTTTACCGAGACGTATTCCGCTGACGACCCGCCAAAGGAAGATTTAGCGTCAGAGCCAGGTTGTATTTTCCTTTGTATGAATTAATGATAAGCGACTATTGGTTATGGTTCCACTCGCATTGTTCATTATGATCATGAGTTGTGTCTTCTCTGACTGATACATAATTGCATATATCAGGTTTTACGCTTGTGTTTGTTGTGTTTCTTGTGTGTGCAGGTGTTTGATCGCAACGAGAGAGAGGATTGTGATCTGATGGAGCAAGGAAACGGGAGCGCCATCTTTTCTACAAATGACAGCGTTGGACTGGAGGTAGGCCTTCATCGCAAGTTGATATATTTAAATTAGGAACTTGTACCTTAGCGTGATACGATTGTTGCTAGACCCGATCTGGGCTAGTAGGGATCGCCTCTGTCTGCAGAGGGGATTTACCTCTACAACAAAAGGCTAAAATGCAGGAAATGTGTTCCCTAGTTTTTAGGACAGTCAAGACATGAGTCAGCACGATCTCACAACAAGGTTGTAGGCATCATCAAATTCGAAGATATGGAGAAACATCTGTCAAAAGAGAATATTTAATTCTTAGATAAGGTTGTTTTAGACATGATAAGGAGTTTTACTCCTATTTGTATTAGGACTCCTAAAGAGACAGTTAACTGTCAGTTGTAATTAAGAAAATATTTTAGGAGTATATAGGTGTCAAAATTAGAAATTAGAATTCTCTTCAAGATAGATAAGGGAATCCAAGATTGTAATGATGACTCTATAAGAGACATGAGGTCGAATTCCTCAGGGTTGGCATTTTTTTTTATTAGCAAACAAACTGTGTTATTGTAGCAAACTGTGTATTTTCAGCTTAATACAGATCGGCTTTACTACTCAGGATTCACAAAGAGTTTTTTGGTGTTTGATCTATCTATGGATTTCCTCATCTACCTATTTACAGTGGTATGAACATGTGTTACTTAGAATTCATTGGAAAATGCTCTAACTTCCTTCACATGTTTGTAGACTGTGTTTTATTCACTGTGTTACTATTTTGTTATAAACCTAAAACTCTAAGTGCCCTGACTTCCATGTTGAGCTGATGTTGATGTTTTGTTGAAACATATCTTAACTCCATAGCCCAATAGATGTTTGTTAATCATTAATTCAACCAATTATACACTTGTATCCATTTTATTCCTAGAGTTAGCCATCTAATCCTTAATGAAAACTCTTAAACCTGTTGAGAGAGCCCTCTCAGGTTGAGGAGGCTAAGCCTCAACAAAAATATTGGTTTGAAAGATTTACTCAGAGTCTACTTGATCAGAAGCCTATCAGGGTCAGATTTTGTGATAAAATTTTGGTGCGTCTGCCAGGAGCCTGAAGATTATTCATTCCCGAAATCAAGAAGCTGAACTTCTAAAGGTAGCAGGAGCTCAGAATATTTTTGAGGCTGCAAAACTACCTTGGCGACTCAATTGTTGAAGAATTCGAAATTCATAGATTCATGGTGATTCCACTGGACTTATGAAGAACTTAGATGCTGCCATTCTTGTTTCAAGGTATGTGTGTATCAATTTTTCAGGAATTCATGGTTTCTAAATCATTTTCCCAAGGATACATATTTTTTAAGGAATGGTCCAAAATTCAATGGTGAAGATTTGAGTTTGACTTTCAAGCATATATCATATTTCTGTGATTTTATTGAGCTTCTTAGAGTCAAACATGAAGATGTTTGCATTATGTTGTTCTATGATTCATTTCAAGGGAAATGTAAACATTGGATTGAAAGTTTTCCTGTCGAATCTATTAAGTCATTTGCAAACGTTTGGCTTATGTTTTTGGAGGAATGGATAAAGAGAACAGAGTTGGTGGAAAACTCTCCTTCAATTCAAGGTTTCAAACAATGGAATGATGAACATATTAATGAAGAAATAGATGAAAATTTATATTTATCCTTATCTTCTTATCTAAAATCATTTGAGTGCAAGACAGAAGATAAGATTAAATTTTTGGATGAACTTGCGAAGAATATTGAGAAAGAAATTGAAGGTTTACAAGGTCAAATTGAATCATATAGTGTTCATGAACATGATCATTCTTTTCAAAAAAATTCTATGGCAAAACACAAAGAGAGGGTGTTGCTTCCTGTCTCTTTTGAGTTTGAGGAAAATTACTTTGTTTTTGGGAATCAATTTGAGGAGAAGTTTGAGAGCACACAACTGAAACCTTATGTAGATGATCAAAGTATGGGTGAGTTTTCCAAAGCTGCAGAATATCATAAGAAACATCAAACTGACCATGTCTTGTTTGACCCTATAGCTAAATACATGGAAAAGCTTTGCACCCCAGTGTTTCAATTTCATTTGCATTATGAAGATCGGATACATTATAATTTGCTTTGGTCATCTCAGTTTCATGGTTATTTTGAGTCTGAATGCAGTCAAGAGTTTCAAATATCAAATAAAACAAATGACTGGCTACATTGGAAGTTTCATATTGATTGAGCTAAATGAAGTTTGCAGCTGATAGGGTAGGTAGGTAGGAATGTGAAAATAAGCTCAAGGTAGGTTGACTGAGCATTTTTAGTGGGTACATTTTGAGTTCTTCTTGCAGAGACCATCAAATTTGAGCCTGAGATGAAGGCCATAAAAGTTTGAAGTAGATTGGGCATAATGTCAAAGTTTTATTTTAAAGTATGGATATCAGCACTGGAGCTATCGGTTCTTAGTGTACCACAGGGGCACACTACCCCAAGTGGAGCCACTGTTATCACACAAAAATTCTCAAAACATCATTGTGTCAACTCTGCTTTTGGTCATGATTTCAAGGAGGTCTTAGATAGGTTTTGAGTCATTTCATGATTGAAAGAGTAAGTGATAGGCTTAGAGTCTCAACATGTCATCTTCCATTTCTAAATAAAGTTTATAAGTCTCATTCCATGGTTTAAATATCCCATCATTCATTTAGAAGTTTTAAAAGGTCAGATTTCATTTTCAAATAAATTCCTTTAGGTTCACTTCATGGTCAAATAGGTCATATTTTTCATTTAGGGGTCATGCCATGAATTTTTGGGTTAAAATTTTGCAATCATACAGGAATCCACATTTTCATAGCGCACCTAGTTCAAAAAAGGTGATTTGCGCTACGAAAACAAGTTGTTTTCGTAGCGCACTATGAGGCAAAAACCCTGTTTTTATGTTTTTAGTAGTCAACTTCCAAGGGGGTTCCTGAACAACTGAAACCTCATTTTTGAAAAATGAAAGAGGTTTTTCTTCCTAACATACTTAACTACAAAATATATTTCAGTTTATTCAAATTCATTATGAGGTGGGATAAATTGATGACTCAACTTGCGCTACAAAACTGCTGAAAGTCATTGAGAGAAAAACTCTGCTTTCTGGTTTTAGTAGTTCACTTCAAAATCAGTTTATGGCCATAAGAAAAGGTATTTTAAAATTATGAAGGAGGTTTATCTTCATAAAATATCCAGCTACAATAACCTATCTCACGTTTCTCACAAGTGCTACCAGTTGGGAGATACAAGGCTTTCTTTGAAGCCATATTTTCAGAAATCAAAATTTGTCGGTTTTACACAGGTTGTTCAAAGACAGTTTCTGGGCAGTAGGAGAGGTATTTCAAAAACCCAAGAGAGGTTTTTGTTCAAGAAAAATTGGTCTCCAAAATCACCCTTCATTTTTTCAAAATATATTATGGGTGAGAATATAAATATCTGTCTCAACATCTATTTCTCAGATGAAAAAGTGCAAAAAATAATAAATTTTTGAAATAGTTTTGTCATGAAGATAAAGATTATTTTTTGAAGACATTTAAAATTCAACTTGTTTTTCCTGTTAAGGTCTATTTAAATCATTGTAGAAGTTAAAATATCCTTAATACTGTAAATTTTGAAAAAAAAATATGTAAAAGAGGCATACACAGCAGTTTCGTAGCACGATATGAAACTGCTGTAGGTGAATTTTGGGCATTTTTCATACGTGTTTTGGGGGTAAAAACAGTTTATTTCCAAGTTTTGATGCTTCTAATGATGGATTAATGATAACATATAAAGATTTAAGTTTCAAATCAGATGAATGAAAGGTTAAGAAGAATGTTTCAAATTAATACAAATTTTGCGCTACGAAAACGGCTGTTATTTTCGTAGCGCAGATATATCCCATCTCCTTTATACTTTTTCAAGGTTTATTTTTGAATAGGTGGAAGGGTGAAGTTTCAAGGAAATGTTAGCACATGTCACATATCTAAAATATTTAGCATTACTAGCACAATATGTTCAAAGATCAGTATGGAAGATAAAGGCTAAAATGCAGGAAATGTGTTCCCTAGTTTTTAGGACAGTCAAGACATGAGTCAGCAGGATCTCGCAACAAGGCTAGAGGCATCATCAAATTTGAAGATATGGAGAAACATATGTCAAAAGAGAATATTTAAGTCTTAGATAAGTTTGTTTTAGACATGATAAGGAGTTTTACTCCTATTTGTATTAGGACTTCTAAAGAGACAATTCACTATTAGTTGTAATTAAGAATCTGTGTTAGGATTAAATAGGTGTCAAACTTAGAAATTCGAATTCTCTTCAAGATAGATAAGGGAATCCAAGATTGTAATGATGAATCTATAAGAGACAAGAGGTCGAATTCCTCAGGGTTGGAATTTTTTTTATTAGCAAGCAAACTGTGCTATTGTAGCAGACTGTGTATTTTCACCTTAATACATATTGGCTTTACTACTCAGGATTCACAAAGAGTTTTTGGTGTTTTATCTCTCTATGGCTTTCCTCATATACCTATTTAAAGTGGTATGAACATGTGTTACTTAGAATTCATTGGAAAATTCTCTAACTTCCTTCACATGTTTGTAGATTGTGTTTTATTCACTGTGTTACTGTTTTGTTATAAACCTAAAACTCTAAGTGTCATGACTTCCATGTTGAGCTGATGTTGATGTTTTTTTGAAACATATCTTGACTCCATAGCCCAATAGATGTTTTTTAATCAATAATTCAACCAATTATGCACTTTTATCCATTTTATTCCTAGATTTAGCCATCTAATCCTTAATCAAAAATCTTAAACCTATTGAGAGAGCCCTCTCAGGTTGAGGAGGCTAAGCCTCAACCAAAAGATTGGTTTGAAAGAGTTTCTCAGAGTCTACTTGATCAGCAACCTATCAGGGTCAAATTTTGTGATAACATTTTGGTGCGTCTGCCAGGAGCCTGAAGATTATTCATTCCCAAAATCAAGAAGATGAACTTCTGAAGGTAACAGGAGCTCAAAATATTTTCGAGGCTGCAAAACTACCTTGGTGACTCCATTGTTGAAGAATTCAAAATTCATAGATTCATGGTGATTTCACTGGACTTATGAAGAACTCAGATGTTTCCATTCTTGTTTCAAGGTATGTGTGTATCAATTTTTCAGGAATTCATGGTTTCCCAAATCATTTTCCCAAGGATACATATTTTTTAAGGAATGGTCCAAAATTCAATGGTGAAGATTTGAGTTTGACTTTGAAGCATATATCAGATTTCTGTGATTTTACTGAGCTTCTTAGAGTCAAACATGAAGATGTTTGCATCATTTTTTTCTATGATTCATTTCAAGGGAAATGTAAACATTGGATTGAAAGTTTTCCTGTCGGATCTATTAAGTCATTTGCAGACTTTTGGCTTATGTTTTTGGAGGAATTGATATAGAGAACAGATTTGGTGGAAAAATCTCCTTCAATTCAAGGTTTCAAAAAATGGAATGATGATCATATTAATGAAGAAATATATGAAAATTTATCTTTGTCCTTATCTTCTTATCTAAAATCATTTGAGTGCAAGACAGAAGATAACATTAAATTTTTGGATGAGGTTGCTAAGAATTTTGAGAAAGACATTGAAGGTTTACAAGGTCAAATTGAATCATATAGTCTTCATGATCATGATCATTCTTTTCAAAAGCTTTCTGTGGCAGAACACAAAGAGAGGGTGTTGCTTCCTTTCTCTTTTGAGTTTGAGGAAAATTACATTGTTTGTGGGAATCAATTTGAGGAGCAGTTTGAGAGCACACAACTGAAACCTTATGTAGATGATCAAAGTATGGGTGAGATGTCCAAAACTGCAGAATATCATAAGAAACATCAAACTGGCCATGCCTTCTTTGACCCTATAGTTGAATACATGGCAAAGCTTTGCACCCGAGTGTTTCATTTTCATTTGCATTATGAATATCGGATACATTATAAGTTTCTTTGGTCATCTCAGTTTCATGGTTATTCTGAGTCTGAATGCAGTCAAGAGTTTCAAATATCAGATAAAACAAATGACTGGCTACATTGGAAGTTTCATATTGATTGAGCTAAATGAAGTTTGCAGCTGATAGGGTAGGTAGGTAGGAATGTGAAAATAATCTCAAGGTAGGTTGACTGAGCATTTTTAGTAGGTACAGTTTGAGTGCTTCTTGCAGAGACCATCAAAGTTGAGCCCGAGGTGAAGGCCATAAAAGTTTGAAGCAGATTGGGTAGAATGTCAAAGTTTTATTTTAAAGGATGGATAGCAGCATTGGAGCTACTGGTTCTTAGTGTACCACAGGGGCACACTATCCCAAGTGGAGCCACTGTTATCACCGAAAAATTCTCAAAACATCATTGTGTCAACTCTACTTTTGGTCATGATTTCAAGGAGGTCTTAGATAGGTTTTGAGTCATTTCATGATTGAAAGGGTAAGTGATAGGCTTAGAGTCTCAACATGTCATCTTCCATTTCTAAATAAAGTTTGGAAGTCTTATTCCATGGTTTAAAGATCCCATCATTCATTTAGAAGTTTTAAAAGGCCAGTTTTCATTTTCAAATAAAGTCCTTTAGGTTCACTTCATGGTCAAATAGGTCGTATTTTTCGTTTAGGGGTCATGCCATGAAGTTTTGGGTTAAATTTTTGCAATCATACAGGAATCCATGTTTTCGTAGCGCAGCTAGTTCAAAAAAGGTGATTTGCGCTACAAAAACAAGCTATTTTCGTAGCACACTATGAGGCAAAAACCTTGTTTTTCTATTTTTAGTAGTCAACTTCCAAGGGGGTTGCTGAGCAACTGTGTTATTGTAGCAGACTGTGTATTTTCAGCTTAATATAGATTGGATTTACTACTCATTATTCACAAAGAGTTTTTTGGTGTTTGATCTCTCTATGGATTTCCTCATCTACCTATTTACAGTGGTATGAACATGTGTTACTTATATTTCATTGGAAACTGCTCTAAATTCCTTCACATGTTTGTAGACTGTGTTTTATTCACTGTGTTACTGTTTTTTTTATAAACCTAAAACTCTAAGTGCCCCGACTTCCATGTCGAGCTGATGTTGATGTTTTGTTGAAACATATATTGACTCCATAGCCCAATAGATGTTTTTTAATCAGTAATTCAACCAATTATACACTTTTATCCATTTTATTCCTAGAGTTAGACATCTAATCCTTGATAAAAAATCTTAAACCTGTTGAGAGAGCCCTCTCAGGTTGAGGAGGCTAAGCCTCAACCAAAAGATTGGTTTGAAAGAGTTACTTAGAGTCTACTTGATCAGCAACCTATCAGGGTCAGATTTTGTGATAACCGGTAATCTAAAAGGCTTTCCTAGACATGACGGAGATGGTGAGGATACTCTACCAAGAAAGGAATGAAAGTCTTGTAGGAGAAGGGTCTATACATCATAAAGAAGGAGGGGGTTCTTTAGGAGGAAAGAAAAGTGATGAAAAGTCAAAGAAAGGACATGGAGGAAATGGTGATCCACCATCCCCATCTTCATCCTCTTCCTCTACATCATCATCCTCTACTTCGGTGAATCAATCTCACAAGTCTAAAACCACTGGTAAAAGTCCATTTTTAAAGCTTGATGTTAAATTTGAGTTGCCTATGTTTAATGGAGAATTCAATGCAGAGAAAATTGAAAATTGGATAAGGCAGCTGGAGGTTTACTTGAGGATACAGAACCTTCATGATGACGACACCAAGATATAGTTAGCCTTTTTGAGAATGGATGGAGCAACATTAGTATGGTGGGAAGTCAAGACCAAGGATGAAATTAAAAAACATGGTAAGATCACTTTATCATGGGTTGAATTTATTACTGCAATTAAAAATTAATTTAATCCATTAGTTCATTTACAAAAGGCTATCATGAATTGGAAAAACTTCAGACAACTTAAGGGACAAAATGTACAAGACTACACCCAAGAGTTTAGGAGAAGAGCACTCTTAACAGGGGTAGACTTACAAAGCCAAGACACTTTGCTGAAATACATAGGTGGTTTTCATTGCTACCTTAGACATACTCTACTTATGTTCAATCCTACTATTCTAGACGAGGTTTGTGTACAAGCCACACATTTAGAGGCTAGAGGGAAACATACTTTTGATGAGGGTAGAAACAACCCTTTTAAGGGGAAAAACAAAGATAAAAACTCTAAGGCAAAAGGAAAAAAGAATGCATCTATCAGAAAAGAGGGTGAGAAAGTGATATGTAAACACTGTTCAAGAGAAGGCCATGAAGAGAAAAACTGTTGGAAACTTCATCCTGAAAAAAGAACTCAGTTTAACAAAAACAAAGGAAAGAAGAAATCTGCAGCTACTACAACTTCTGGCAACAAGACTTAGGTGATGATTCAGGTGATGAAACCAAAATTACAGCCATGGGTTTGAAGAGTATGACGGGAAAGGAAACTGAAACTAAGCCAAGCACTAGTACTTGAAACGGTCATTTACAAGCTCCAAATGAGGAAGAAAGGAATGAATTGTTCCATGTGAGGGTAATCTCAAAACATACAAAAATTGACACATTGTTTGACAGTGGGTCACAATAAAATATCATATCAGAAGACTTGGTGAAATAGCTAAAACTTGAGACCATTCCACATCCAAAGCCATATCCACTTGGATGGATATGCAAGGATGCAAACTTACAAGTCTCAAGGAAGTTCATATTGCATTTTTCAATTACTGCACACTTTATTGACACACTGGTTGAACTTGATGTAGTGCTGCTTGATATATCAAGAATTGTTTTGGTAAGTCCTTACTTATTTGACAAGAAATCGATCTTCCATCGCCATGAAAATAAGTATCATCTTTTTAAAGATGGAAATGAGTTTATTGTCAGAGCACATCGCAAAAAGATAAATATAGCGATGGTAAATGCGGGACAGGTAAAAAGGCTAGTGAATTCTAGTAAGAGTTTTGTACTTATTATGGTTAAGCCTAAGGTTAATGTGAATCATGAGTCATTTGAAAATTTTGATTCCAAGTTAAAATCAGATTTATATGATGTATTTGATGCACATCATGAGATGTTTTAGGAACCGACGGGTTTTCCTCCTAAAAGGGAGATTCAACATTAAATATAGTTGCAACAAGATTGTCCTCTTCATAACATAGGCATGTACCACATGTCTATCATGGAGAATTCTGAAATAAAGAGGAAAATTAAGGACTTTTTGGACAAAGGTTTCATAAGACCAAACACTTCGCCATGTGGGTCACCGATAGTGTTGATTCCAAAGAAAGATGTAACTTGGCGCATGTGTGTGGACTTTAAGGCATTGAACAAAATAATGGTAAAGTATCATTACCCACTCCCAAGGATAGATGATTTGTTAGATCAGCTGAAAGATGCTAAATTTTTCACTAAGTTAGACTTACGTAGTGGTTATCATCAAGTTAGAATTGTAGAAAGTGACATTTGGAAAACATCATTTAAAACCAAATAGGGACTCTTGGAGTGGCTTGTTATGCTGTTTGGTTTATGAAATGCACCTGCAACTTTCATGCGGGTAATGGATGATGTATTACGTCCTTTTATTGATGATTTCATTATTGTCTACTTAGATGACATCTTAATTTTCAGCAAGACTAGAGAAGAGCATGTCATGCATGTTAAGAAAGTACTTGATATTTTGAAGAAAAATAAGTTATTTCTTAAAATGTCAAAGTGTGAATTTGGAAATACTTCTTTGGTTTATTTGGGACACATAGTAGGAAGAGGTGCTTTGAGAATTGATCCTTATAAAGTAGAAGCCATTGTGAATTGGCCTACTCCCAAATCCATTACAGAGGTAAGAATTTTTTTGGGTGCAGCTCAGTATTGGAGGAAGTTTATTTCTAACTTCTCTGCCATAGCAACTCCTATGCATGCAGTGAAAAGTGTGAAGCGTGCTTTCCAATGGGGAGGAAAGCAACAAAAAGCTTTTGAGTCTTTGAAAGAGAAGATAAGTTCATCTCCAGTCCTGGCATTACCGGACTTGAGATATCCATTCGAGATTCAGACCGATGCTAGTGATTACGCCATGGGTGCAGCTCTCTTACAGCATGGTAAGCCTATCGCATTTCATTCTGAGACATTTAATGGTGCTGTTGTGAATTATCCTACATATGATAAGGAGTTGTATGCATTGGTACAAAGCATCAAAAAGTGGAAACACTATTTTATGGGCAAAGAGATCGTTTTTCATACCGGCCATCAGCCTTTACAGTACTTGCAGTCGCAAAGTAAATTACAGCAGTCCTGACACTTCAGATGGATGGGTTTCCTACAAAACTTTCACTTGGTAATAAGGTAAAAGAAAGGTCTTTTCAACAAAGTTGCTAATATGCTTTCAAGGCCTATTATTAGTGTTACTACTTTACTTAAGAATGATTCTATTGTACATGAGAGTTACATAGAACAATATGCATCCAATGTTGATTTTAAGGATGTGTATGCTAACTTGAGTGAAGGGAATCATGTTGAGGAGAATGATTATCACTTGCATAATAATTTGTTGTTTCATATGGGCAATTTATGTATACCATAGGGAGAGAGACTACGTGTCATGAGAGAAGCTCATTCTTCTCTTATTGCTGGACATTTCGGGGTAAGAAAAACGGTGGCACATTTACAGAGGTATTGTTATTGACCTCGCATGGTAGATAGTGTTTCACGTTTCATTAGAGGTTGTTCATTATGTGCTACAAGAAATCCTAGCAATAGGAAGCTTGGTTTATATATGCCATTTCCGGTACCTTCTAGACCATGGGAAAGTGTTTCTATGGATTTTTTTGGAGGTCTACCATTGTCTAGAAAGCAGCATGATTATCTTTATGTAGTAGCTGATAGATTCAACAAGATGTGTATTATTATGCCATGTAAGAAATATATAGCTACTAAACAAACTGTTGATTTATATTTTCAACATGTATGGGTTCATTATGGCTTTCCTACTTCTATTGTTAGTGACAGGGATTCCATATTTGTTGGGAATTTTTGGTCCAATTTATGGAAGATAATGGACACCAAGTTGAAGAAGAGTATTGCTTTCCATCCGCAAACAGATGGCCAAAAAGAGGTAGTGAATAGAACCATTGTACATATTTTGAGAGGTTATTGCAGCAAACATCCCAAGCTTTGGGATGAGCACTTGCATTACATTCAGCATGCTTACAACCGGGCCAAGCACTCTTTGACAAATACTTCACCTTTTGAAGCTTGTTTTGGGTATTTTCCTAAGTCACCTTTAGATTTCATTCTTGAGAAGGATTTTTCCATTGATGGGCATAGTGACATTAACATAGCTCGCATGTTCATTGAAATAATTCAGCTAATACGTCAACAGGTTCAAGAACATCTTGAAAAAAGTCAAGGCAAGTACAAGGAGAGGCATGACAAACATAGAATTGATCATAAGTTTCAAGAAGGATATGAGGTATGGATGCATATTAGTAAGGAAAGAATGCAAGGAGAAGGTAAAAAGTTGAAGCCTATTCGTTATGGTCCATTCAGGATTCTTAAAAAAGTTGGAAATAATTCTTTTCAACTAGATTTGCCTTCATATATGCAAATGTATTCCATTGTGAATATGGAAAATTTACGTTTGTATGAACCTCCTTTAATTGATGATCATGAAAGTGACATTCAACTGCCATCCATAGGGGATTTATCGCCAGAATATTTGGATGAGCTAAAAGAGGATGTTATCCTTGACAGGAGTACACACACTTCGAAGAGGGGAAGTGTCGATTATCTTCGGATTGGTCTTAAAGGCATCAAATCGAGTAAGGAAAAATGGATGGAGGTGGAAAAGGTGAGGGATATGTACCCTTATCTTCTGAACAGGTAATTGAAGGCTTTTGGGGTCCAAAATCTTTCGAATGGGGAGGTGTGATCAGGATATCATGTCCAAGTTAAGAAAATGCTCAAAAATGGAAGTTCTAAAAAATGGTTGTAATCTAAACGACTGGAAAAACCTCATCGCTGCGATTTTGGCGCCGTGAACGGTTCTAAAAACCGAGGTCATATGTGAAAATTACTAAGGTTTGAAATCGTCCAATGAACTCCAAAACATGACTTTTTGACTTAATTGATTATGCCAATTTTTATAAAAAAATTATATGGGAAAAGTTAATTTTTTTATATATATTTTACAGCCTATCAGAGGCTGCAACGTGGCCTACCTGAAGGCTGCCACGTGGCCCCAGGCTCAAGGTTAAAAGGCATATGAAGGTTATGGGAGTCGAACCCTCGACCCGACTACATGGGCAAGGCGACCTGACTGGCACGCTATGTGTGTCAATTGAAAATTCGGGTAGAGCTGAACGTATTGCTGGCTCATGGGCGAAGAAGGTTTGAGGGGCCAACCCTGTAGCAACGTGACTAGGGCTCGAAAACTACAGGCTAAGAGATGTTGAATGGAGGAGTTTGGAAGGGGGCTAGCCTCAATACTAATCTGACACCCATATGTCCTATGGCAGAGACCGGGGGCTATTGTATGGCGGTCACGGAGGCGGTTAGAACAGAGTAATGTGACCACTCCGAAAACATTTAATGCGACAGTTTTCAAACCTTATCCACCCACCAAACTGTCTGCGCCAATTATGCATGTGACCACCCGCATGGAAATTTACTTAACTATCAGTTTGATCTGGTGGTTCCACTAGCGGATTTTCCAAAATAGTGGAGCTAACTAGAGTTCTCCCACTTTTAGTGGGGTTTTTGGGGGACATTGGGAATTTTTTTTGCAGAAGTCATAACTCTCTCAATTTTCAACCAAACGAGATGAAATTTTAGTCAATTTTGGGTCTCTTAGACCTTATGGAGAGTTTGGAATAGGTTTTAGAGTGAAAAGAGGTGATCTATAGAATTTTTTGCTTCAGGGAAGAGGAAGGAGCCATCAGGGCCATCATGGAGGAGGCACTCTTTTGGGTTGTATTTCACTGTTTAAGGTGAAACAAAATCCATTTATAGCTATTTTCTATCTTCTGAATTCGAATTTACAGTTGGTTTTTCTTGTTTAGGCATATTTTTCATTGTGTAACCATTTTGAGCAAATTAATAGAGCAAGGACATGCCATTGGGGAGCCTTAGACCGGCAGATGTAGCTCAAGAGGGGTGAACTGCCTCAACAATTTGTTGTGTTATGTTATCGTCAATTTTACTTGTTGTGTATTTTTGCTGTGATATGTTAAACAATAAATTTAAATAACAAATCCTCACACATAAAACTCAGAAACATTACCAAAACTACTTTTTTTAACCTGCAAGTCATGGAGAGCAATTTGCACACTAAATTATATGGAAATGGATACTTTGCATAGCATTACAAATAGTTCCATTTTTAGATCAAACATTTGAATCAAAAAATGTATATCCTAACCTATGTAGTATCTCATACACTTACACGAGTGCATATTGTTTACCATAGAGGATTCTTGGCCCTTATAAAAATTCATATGGGTTCAAGAAGCTTTCCATAGGGAAAAGGACACCATAGAGTCTAGTATAATTTATTCAACCATAGATAGGGGAGGATATTTTTATTAAAGCTTCAAGGATTTATGATCGAAAATCATCCCAGTTTCCCTAGATTGTCTCCATTTTCATGGTATTCATGTTAATCTTAATCTCTAACTACTATTGTTCAATGGTCGTACAAATAAAGGCACTAAAAATTATATCAACAAATAGAAGACAAAATTATCAAGAGACAGGAGAACAATAAAATTAGGAAATAATAAGAAAAAGAAAAAGTGGGAGAATACAATGTCTAGATGTGGCAATGCATGAAAAATTAGCTAAATAATAGCAGTGAAATAGTTTGGTGATGGACACACTTCACCAAGTCCATGGAACATCAAATATCGAAGCGCACCACCTATTGGTGTGACAAATTATGAATAAAAAACACATTAGACTCAACATTGCCACAACTAAGATATTTAACTAATCCCAAAATGTCAAGGATGCCGCATGGTCAACACCAATACCTGACTTTAGCTGGTTGAGATTGTTCCTAACCACTACATGTCAGATCTAAGCACCAAAATCAGTTTCTTGATTAGAATTTTGCAAGTTCAATTGGTATTGGAAATTCTTTTTTTAAAACTATATATATGGGTTGTGTCCCATGGACAAGGGGTTGGGGAAAGTTGTATTCGATGGAATTTAAGTCTCTTGTAAGAATTTCTTATGCTCCATTCTTAATACTAAGAATCTAATTTCCTAGCCATGATCTTGCATTAGAATTTTTTTCTCTTGGATTGTTCTAGGGATAATACATGTTTATGCTACAGTCAAAGATTATTTTAGTTTTATTTCCTTTCTATTTCTTAGAATAAATGTTTAGTTCAAGATATTTGCATGTCAACATGAAAAGATATTGTGACTTGTTAGCACAACCAACAATAATAAGCCACTATAGCACCCAGAATTAAAGCCTTAGAAGCAACACACCTTGGATCAATGAGTGTTTGATATATGAACCATTTTTTGGTTTGAAACCATTTTTAGGTATATTTTCAAATAAACCAACTATGCATGAGGTAGTTATATCCACACAATAGGTACATGCAATTGCAAGGAAACTTAGTACCGAGGCTCCTCCAAAAACCAACAATGTCCTTATTTATTTAGCCACATGTTAAGATTTGTGACATGTAGAAAATAACAACATGACAAAGCTAGAAGCTAGAATTACTTGCATGTATGTGTATCTTGATATTTATTGGTCCATGATCTCTTGTACCAACAAATCCTCTTGAAACCATAATAGTTGGTTGAACAACTCCAATAGGAAATGGACCAAATGCACTAGCACTAGAAAACTCGTGGGTATGGGAAAAAGAAATAGGTTGATAACTATGATATTAGTAATAACCATATATGAAAAAAATATTACATGTACACAATAGAAAGAGCACAAAGAAACAAGGTAGAATTTCATATATGTGTATGTAGATATTTTTTGGGATGTGGTCTCCTATACTAACACATCCTCCTATAACCCCAGTAGTTGGTTAAACATCTCCAATGAGAAATGGACCAAAACAATTAGCATGATGGAAAACGTGTGTCTATGGACCAAAAGGAAATAGGTTGATAACTATGTTATTAGTAACAATTACTTGTATGTATGTATATGTTGATATTTATTGTCACGTGATCTCTTATATCAAGAGAACCTCTTGTAGCCCTAGTAGTTGGATGAAAAAATCCTATGGGATATGGACCAAAAGCACTAACATGTTGGAAAATTTGGGGCTATGCACCAAAAGGAAATAGGTTGATAACTATGATACTAGTAACAATTAGAGATGAAAAAATTGTTACAAGTGGGCAATAGCAAGAGCACAATTTAGAATTTAAACTTACATGAATGTGTATGTTGATATTTCTTGGCACATGATATATTGTACCAACAAATCCTCGTGTAAGCCAAGTATTTATCTAAACAACTCCAATATGAAATGGACCAAAGGCACTCGAATGATAGAAAAATTATGGATATGGGCCAAAAGGAAATAAGTTGACAACTATGTTATTAGTAACAATCAAAGGTGAGAAAATTATTGTGGCGTATACATATGCATCAAAAGCAAGTTGTATCTAAACCGTGATGGGATTAAGATGAGATTCTAAATGTCTACACATATTCTACAAGCCCAACATTTACAAAAAAATCAACCTACATAAAAATTAGCAAGGGAAAAATAATTGGTAAAAAAGCACAATGGATTGAAAAAGTGAAAATTGTATCCAAACGCAACCTTTCAATTAGAGGTCACAAAGGCCACACATGATATTGTCCCATATGCATAAATACTCTATTGAATATTTTCATATGCAATAACACTTCAGTGCCATAATATTCAAGTTATGGTCCCATAAATCTATCAAATGAAATATGATCTATAGGTATAATCCAAGTATACTTCTAAGAAAATGCATGCCTTGTGTTGGTAATTAAATGTTGACCATGAAAACATGAGTGAAATTCATTCCCAATGGTAAAATTGCTATGATGATATCGAGAATATATAGGTTTATGAAACATCTAATCCTTGAGACAAATTATGCACACCCTTGATGGTGAAAAATTCACACCCTAAAAGGGAAAAGTGCATGAAAAAATGACATGATAAAAAATGCACACACAATGAAGAAAAATGTTTGCCTTGTCTTCGTAATTGGATGATGACCTTACGAATTTACATGAAAACAAGGGATTGATAAAAATTCATGATAAATGCATGGTATTGCAAGTTTACATAGTAAAGAGGAATAAAAACACCTTGTTAGTGACAAAATCACACCTACAAAATAAAAATTCATGCCTTTGACATGTTTTGTAATGTTATGATGGCCTAGAAATTAAAAGGTTCTTCCTTACCTTGTATGAATGGTTTTCATAGAAGATGAATGAACATGGATGTTGATCCATTCGATAAGATCAATGTTAGTATGGTATATCTTATAACAACCCTGAACCCATGTTTGACAAGTTGTTAACCTTATACATTAAGTTGTTGCAACTTTTAGGAAATACATTTCTTAAAATTAAAGTTCAAGGTAACATAGATAGTCTAAAGAGAGCATAAGTCTTACAAAATTGAAAGTTCGATAGTGAAATAAAAACATGTCAAGGGCATAAAAAATGCAAGCATAAGGTAAATTATCCATGCTCAAGTCTTCGAAACGTAGAAACTAGTAGTACTTGTAAGTCTCCCACATTTATGATTGATTTCAAATGCAAGGAAGATATCTTTCTTAGCCATTTAATTTTAGATTGAGTGTGTGTGTGTGTTTGTATAAAGTCATAATTTTTTTTGTTTTTCATTCAAAATTACCAGCACAAGGTTGATCAACATGACGGCTTGAAGTCATTACACTAATACACTAATTAGGTGTGCAAACAAGTCACTTGCAAGAATTGAACCTGGGTAGGAATGGTAACAGCATTCTTCCCAATATGTTATGATAAAAATGCGCGTGTGCACAACAAATTCTCTGCAGGCCTTCGATTAGGTCTGCGGCCGAAGCGAAGCCATTTCTGCCTCCATGGGCACACCTGGGGGTGGGGAGCCCTCTCCCACCCCTCTGACTTCTTCTACGGATGCTTTTCGAAGTATTTTATCGTAGAAAGGAAAGAAATGATCAAATCCTAACGTCCCGAAATTCATAAAAAAACTTGAAGAAATTCCAGAGATTTCACTGCCTGAGGAACAACCGATCAAAATCGCTCTTGCCTTGGCTGACAGAGGATTGGTTGGGCAATTTATGGGTCGCTGGCTATCAACAAAATCTACGGATGACTGGGTTCAAAGAAACTAGAGGCTTCAGCTATCAAACAACGTGATCTGTTATGCTATCGGCAGAGGCTATTTCATTTTTGAATTCACTACCAAAGAATATCGAGATCTGGTGTTCATAAATGGTTCGTATTTCATGGGAAATCAGGGCCTATATCTTAATAAATGGTCCCCTGACTTTGATCCTTCAGTCGATGTCCCTAAGGAGGTTCATGTTTGGGTCTAGCTCCCCAACTTGCCGATTCACTACTGGAGCTTTCACTCCCTGCAAAAGATTGGAAATGGGCTGGGCCGATTCATTGACAAAGCAGATAACAAGGGCCAATACACCTGCGCAAGAATCTACGTGGAAGTCGACTTGGAAGCTGGTCTGCCTGAAGCCGTAAAACTTATAGTTGGAGATTGGCATCATTATCAGAAGCTGGACTACGAGCAATTGCCTTTTAAATGCAGAACCTGTCATGAGCATGGTCACTTCCAATGAAACTGCCCAATGGCCCCATCAAGGGACAAGGTGGAAGAAGAAGGATGGAAAGAGATAAAAAAGGGCAAGGCTGTCTCAAAGCCTACTAAGCAGAAAAAATCTGGGCCAATGGGGAAGCCTCAGACTAAATCAAAGACCAAACCAAATCCAAAAGATGGCCCCTCCTCAAGTGAAAAGGTGGATGCCATTGAGATCCAAGAAGAAACTGAAGATCTGTCGAATAAAGTGAAAGAAACTGATGCAGAAATAACTGTTCCTCCAGCATATGTTGATCAAGGGGGAAACGAAGGCAATGAGGAGCACATCAGTCTAGCCTCTGATTCTGGGGGAGAATCAGAAGAGAGAGACTCCGAATCAGACAGTTTGCAAATCACTCCTATCAAGTTGGCCAGGGGTCGAAAATCCAAGAAGAAACAGAGAGAGGAAAAAACTTATCTGGATGTACTCCAAGGCTCCCAGAAAACTCTCAAAGGAATGATGAACACCAAATCCGGGCGCAAGCATAGCAGGGCTCCAAAAGGAGCCACAACCTCCCAAGCCAATAAATAATGAAGTACGTCTCCTGGAACTGCAGAGGGTTAGGCAGCAGGCTGAAAGAAGAAGCCCTGACAGACATTGTGAGGATGTATTCGCCTGAAATCCTTCTCATCCAGGAGACAAAGCTGGAGGATATTATTCTCCTCCAAGCTAGCAAAGCTTTCTGGCATAAAGGTCATGGAAGAGCTGTCAGTGCTAGAGGCGTCTCTGGAGGGATTGCCTCCTTCTGGGACAGCTCCATATATGACCTGATTCACGAAGAAAGTTGTCCCCACTGGCTTTTCACTCAGCTCCTCCACAAATATTCTGGTCAACAAGTAAGTATGTTCAATCTTTATGCTCCGGTCTTACCAGTTGAGAAAAAAATTTGCTGGGACTCGCTTGAGTCCTATCTTTTATTACACAATCCAGAAAACATCATTATTGCAGGTGATCTGAATGTTACTCTAGCCATAGAAGAGAAAAAGGGGGGTTCCCTAGTCAGGGACCGAACTAGAGAATGGGTTGAAGACAATATGTTGGGCTGGGATCTGGAGGATATCAAGCCTTCATCTGGGAAATACACTTGTTCCAACAAAAGATTAGGCCCCAGCCATATAGTTGCTCGGTTGGACAGATTCCTCGTCCAAACCTCTTTCCTGTCTTGTGGTCTAATGGCCTCCTCTAAAATCCTTCCAAACTGCACTTCTGATCATAAGCCCATTATCCTTGAGCTCTACCTGGATGGAAACCTTGGCCCCATTCCCTTTAGATTCAGTCCTCTGTGGATTCAGCAAGATGTTTTCCAAGAGGTGGTCTCAGAGGCCTGGAATCGGCATGTCCTAGGATCCCCATTCTATGTGTGGGACGAAAAATTGAGGGGTCTTAAAAGAAGGCTCAAGGAGTGGGCTAAAACATTGAAAACACCCACTGCCAAGAGAAAAGAGTCCCTTGAAAGCCTTGTTGTCCATCAATTAGCAATGGAGAATTCTGCTGTATCTCAAAGTCTACTTCAAAAAGAAGTTGAACTGCAAAAATATTTCCATAGAGCTAGTAGGGAAGAAGAAGAGTACTGGAGACAAAAATCCAGAAATATTTGGTTACATGCCGGCAATAAAAATACCAGCTTTTTCCATAAGCAAGGCGAAGCTCGCAAGCACTTCAAATCTATTTCAGAAATTCATTTCCAAGACGCTGTGGTTAAAGAATTTGAAGGCATTAAGAGAGCAGCCTTCACTTTCTTCAAAGAGCTTTATTCGGCGCCTGAAGACCCTCCTATAGATCCTCATGCCTATCAGTTTGATCTAATTCCTCACTGTGTTCAAGCTTCTGCTAATACTATGCTGACTGCTCCGATCAGTATGGATGAGCTCAAGAAGGCTTTGGATTGCATGGAGCCAGATAAAGCTCTTGGCCCTGATGGGTTCACAGCTAGGTTTTTTCTGACTTGCTGGTCAACAATCAAAAAATACCTACTGAGAATGGTCAGGAAATCTCAGTCATGCGCCAAGATTTGAGGCAGCATCAACTCGGCCTTCCTTTCCTTGATTCCGAAAGAGAAAGGAGCTTCCGATTTTAGTAGATTCCGTCCCATCTCTTTGTGTAATACTAGTTACAAACTGGTTACCAAAATAATAGCCATCCGCCTCAAGAAAAATTTTCCGGTCATCATTCTGGAAAATCAAGGAGGATTCATCAAAGGGAGAAAGATTCTAGAAAAGATTGTGCTGGTGCAAGAAGCAGTTCATTCAAGCTGCCAACGAAAATGTTGGGTGTGGAGCCTGATTATCTTGTTTACTTTGTATCACAGCATTGGACCCCTGTACCTTAAAAGGGGGCGGCAACACTTTTCGTAGCCCCCCCTGGCGGGGGTTCGGGGGCAGCGCCCCCGAAGCTAAAAACAGATGTAAAATTTCCTTTAAAAGTATAGTAATTTCTAGTCAATCTGGGCCATTCATTAGGCAAATGATCTGACGGTAGAAGTTATGTTTAGATTAGGGTTTTTTTGCCCCAGAAGGCAACCCCCCCTTTGTAAATATGAGGGCATTGTATTGCGGCTGATTATGATGTGTGTATTCTCGGAGCGAGAAACAGAGAGGGAGACTATAAGAGAGAGCAGAGGATATTACAGCGGATCTGCTGTAGGTTTTGTCTCTTCATTTTTGCTGGATAATAGAAAGGAAGGACTGGCTGTTCGGGGTGGACATAGCCCAAACTGGGTGAACCACGTATATCTGTGTCTCTCTAGTTTTATGTGTTTTTTGTGCTTGTATTTTCTGCATATTTTATGTGTTGCATTGCTCCATAATATATAATTTTCTAACAGAAAAGAGAAAGGAATGGTGATAAAGTTCGATTTGGCAAATGCCTTTGACAGGGTGAGACATGATTTCCTGTTTACTATGATGAAGAAATTGGGCTTCTCAATAATCTTCATAAATTGGGTGAAAGCCTGCATAGCCTCCCCTTGGATTGCGCCGTTGGTTAATGGTCAATCAACAGATTTTTTCCAAGCCTCAAGGGGATTAAGACAAGGTTGCCCATTGTCCCCACTTCTCTATGCTATTCAAGCCTCTATGCTCAGCTTCCAACTGGACTACAGCCAACAGATCCATACTCTGCCAGGCCTTAGAATGGTTCACAATGTTAAAGACATAAATCATGCCCAGTTCGCCGATGATACTTTACTTCTTGGAGGAGCGAGCATAAATTCTGCAAGATCCTTCAAGAAGGAGTTAGAAATTTATAGGGAGGTCTCGGGCAGCAAGATTAACTATTTAAAAATCACTATCTACGACTGGAATTGCTCGATCAAGGAACTGACAGACATAGCAAGGCTCTTAGAAATGAAAGGAATTCGGATTTGGGAGTCATTTAAATATCTTGGGATTCCAATCTTCAAATCCACTCCTAAAGTAGCCCACTGGATGCCCCTGCTAGACAAGCTAAAGCTTAGAATACAAGCTTGGGGAGCCTCTTGGTTGAATAATGCTGGGAAGGTAATCCTTATGAAATCTGTTCTCATAAGTCTGCCACTATATCAGCACTCCATTCTGCCTTCCCCCAAAACCTTTATCAGTAAAATGGATAGTCTGCTGAGAAGATTTCTGTGGGAAGGGGGGGAAAATAATGAAAGAAGGCTTCATTTAGTTAACTGGGACACTCTTAAGAGGCCACTCTTGGAAGGAGGTCTTCAAATGAGATATTTGGCTGCCCAAAACCTTGCTTTGGGATCCAAGATCCTGTGGAACATTGTCTCTGGGAAATCTAGTTGGAGTAAGAGAGTCATGTGGAAGAAATATTTCCATGGGCAGCATTTGAGGTGTTTGGATCAGCCACCAAGATCCACCAAAGGATCTCCAGTTTTCAAACTTTGTCTCTCTGCTATGGAGCACTTCAGTCACAATCTTTACTGGATCCCAGGTAATGGGGAAAAAATCAGAATTTGGGAAGATTCGATCCTAGGTGATCATCCTTTGAACCAAGTGGAAGGTCTTGCAAATATTAAAAATTGGCTATAGACCAGCAATATGAAAACCCTGTGGGACATTTCCAACTGGACAAATGATGCAGGAAGACTGTGGGACAACTGGAATCTGGGGGAGGTTCCTCGTTGGATGCAAGGAGAAGCTTCGTTACTATTGGATAAGCTCCAAGGAAAATCCCCTTCAAAGGAAACAGCTAAGGACAAACGAGGGTGGGGCTCCCTCTCAGGATCATACTCAGCATCAGAAGGTTATAAAAGTATGATGGCTGTTCCTAATGTCCCTCCAGACCCAACTCAATGGAAATTTATTTGGGCCTTCCCTTCGCTTCCCAAATTTGACTTCTTCTGCTAGACATTAGTGCATAAAAGTATCCTCGCCAGAGATAATCTGAGAAGACGTGGAATGGAAGGGCCCTCCAGGTGCGCTCTTTGTGTGTCAGATGAAGAAACTGCTAACCATATGTTGTTAATGTGCCCCTTTGCTCAAGATGTATGGAGGGGGGTCCTGATGTTAGGATCTGACAAAGTAGAGCTCCCATGAAATATACCAAATCTGCTCCAAAACTGGGCCAAATTATCTCCGTTCTGTCTCACCAAAAAAATCCTTCTCAAGACTGCCTGGATGTGGATCCCCAAATTCACATGCTAGAAATTGTGGTTGGAGAGGAACAACAGACTGTTTAGGGAAGAAATTTGTACTCCTACCAAAGTCATCACTAAAATCAAAGCTCTTTTGGGAGAGTCTTTGGATGTCAATCCTGCTAATTGGGAAATTCGACTGGAAGAACGGGAGTTTTTTAAGTGGAGATCTGCGTTGGATGATCACTGTCTATTCTTCAACGGGGCCTCTAAAGGCAACCCTAGGGTAGCGGGCGGTGGTGGGGTTCTTCTGAGCCCTGGTGGTTCAATAGAGTTACGGTTTCAATGGGGGTTGGGCATCGAATCAAACAACAGAGCGGAGGCTCTGGCTCTGTGTCAGGGACTAAATCTGGCAATCAAGAGGAATTTCCTATCAATATCGGTCTTTGGAGACTCCAGGCTTATCATCCAAGCTGTGAATTCCCAAAAGAACCCTTCGCAGGTTCATTTAGCCTCCATAATCAAGAAAATCAGGCTTATTCTGGCCAAGTTTCATAAAATTTCCTTCTACCATATTCTAAGGAAACTAAATACTCAAGCAGATCTGGAAGCCAATCTAGGCTCTATCCGCAGTCGGAGATCCCTGCTAGTCAATTCTGTTGAATCTATCTGCAACATACCTTAATCTACTGATGACCGACCTGTATTACAAATTTTTTTCAAAAACCAGCTCTTTTGGATCGTTCCAGTTCGAGCAGTCAATGGCTATTGATCCTGGACTCATCTTTGATAACCCCATCAATGCCCCTGCCTTCTATCTGTGCTTTTTGTTGTCTCATTTTCCGTGCAAGATCTGGGCGGGCAATGACGATTGTTTCAAAGGGCGCAGTAAAAATGCTTTGGATTTTCTTTACTTGGGTCTTACAAGAACAACCGGCCGGTTCACTGGATCCTCTAATGGCATTCAAAGTCGCATTAATAAAATCTCGCAAGCTCTCATGGAGGAATCACAAGATGTCTCTTTCAGGCCCTATTTCGGCAAGATGGAGGAAACGCAAGCTACAACGGATTTTCAAGACTCTTTCTACAACCTCAAAGCATCTCCAGTAGCGGAACTAGCCCTCTTGAGGCGTGCTATCCACGGCACTCTCACGATCTGTATCAAGGATCGAAATCTCTCTCTGTGTAAAATGAAAATCAATCTTAGACAGAGTAGTATTGTATCAGTCCGCAACAGCTGATTTGCCGCCCTTTAATCAAAATACCGGTTATTGTCAAAAAAAAAAAACAACATTCTTCCCAACCACCTGAGCTACACCTAATTGGCACATGCATGAAATCATTGTTGACACTATTTTTCAAAGTCAAACTACAACCCTTGATATTATCCTTTATGCAATAACAGTAAGGTTTTTGTCTGAAAATGTGAATATAAGGTTGTATATAGGTGTTAAATTGTAAATTACACCTTCTGAAAGTTGAACCCACTCAATTTGGGTTAAAATTGAGACTAGGGAAATTTTGCCTTTACATTTACCTGAAATCCCAAATCTAGTTGCATTAAAGCAACCTCTCATGTTCTTCAAATTCCACTTCAAATTACATAGGTAAATTTAACATATATCTAAATCCATATTACAACTCAAAACCACTTTTGCAGCTACAAAAATCTAAGGCATGCTCTTTAATTTGGTCACTTAGTCAAGTTCATTGCTACTTATTATGTTTCATTGACAGAGAGGGTATCATATGTTTTTTTTCCAAAATAATGAAACAATTTCTAACTAATTCTTATTATTTAATAAATCTATGATAATAATTTTTTTTGTGAAATACACAATCCTTATTGGTAAAAAATTACATGTGCACTTTAAATGATGGGCATTGTTGTGCTTTAAATTCGCATCATATTATATGCTTATTTTTCATATGTGATTTCCTTCGCTTTCATAATCTTGTTAATTATAGTTGTTGGAAATAAATTATATGAATATAGTTGTATTCATTCATTAGACTTACATTGGCTATAAATAAGAAAGATGAGATGCATTAATCCCAATTTTATTTTAGCTCATAAAGATCTCTATTATGAGAGATATGGAAGATCGTTCTGATGATTAGTGTCCTAAAATATCTCAAGCCTTATCTAACAAATATTTTCTATGCTAAAATAAGGCCACTATTGTTCTAGATTTTTTGTAATAATGGATAAGGACATCGCCTAGCCACTTAGCTCTAGGAAACAAAAACAAGCATATGCAAAACATGATAGTATTCCTTTCATAGATCTTGTTTAACTTTGGCAAATTTATTGCTCATTTTCCCTCAATTATTGCATCTAATAACCTTCACGCACAAAATAATATAAAAATTCTCAAGATGAAATTTCAAAGCAAAGTGTATAAACCTAAATATATTCCTCTATAATATAGATGCCAACTTGATGAGACATTTCCAAAGTTTTTTTTTGAGGTCATACTTAATAATGGTTTACCATTATTTTCAAATATGATACTACTAATAACAAGTCCTTTTTAAACTAGTTTTTAGACATTCATGTCTTAATTATAAAATATCATTTTAAATAAATAAAAGAAAAGAAGTGTTAATTTTCTTTGTTTTTTCAAATTTGTTTTACATATGCTTTCTTATACACATAGAATTTGATAGTTTGTACTTTCAAAAAATATTAATAATATTATATGTCATTTTTTTTCGTAACTATATTTTTATCTAATTATAAATATTAATTCATTTATGCATTTATGGTGATATATAATATAAATAAAAATATAACTACGAACATTTAAACCTCATTTTTAACTACAATACATCATTTTTAACTTGCATAGCTACTAAATAACCATTTAAATGGTGGTCGAAGTGTTTTTTACCATATGTTAAAATCTCATCGTCAAACTCGCTCATTGCATTTCATAGGTAAGAGCTTTAATATTATTAATTTCAGTTTGATAAAATCATATGGTAGTGTATCTTTTTTAATAGATGAAATTTCTTTTCACAAATATTTAATCTCTTTCTTTTACTAGATATGCAATTTCTTCCTTTTCTATAATGTATTTTCAAATCTATATATTGCAGTTCATATGTAAGATTATTAATAACATTAATTTTAGTTTGATAAATTCATATTGTAGAGCATTTTTTTTTTAGTGAATGTAGTTTTTTCTTTTCAATGGAAATGTAATTTCTTCAATTTTTGTAATGCATTATTTTTAATGAATATAGAATTTTTTCATTTCTAGAGACAAATTATCATTTGTTTGATTTTTTAGTATCATTAAAATAAATATGGATTAGAAAATATGCAACTATATAACATGTAAATTTATCATGCCATGCAAAGCTATTTAGGCAATACTTTTCTTCAAAATCAACACCTTTGTGTTAATGGATGCAAGATATAAATAACTTTGTTGATTTCTTTTACAACTAGATGTCGATAAATATTTGTTAACCATGGTCACATTAACTACTAGAAATTCTATCAAAAGGTGCAAGGTATGTTGATCACATTGTTAATGCAAAGAAATAAATTTGAAAGTAAAAAAATAGAGATGAAGAACTCATATTCTTCAAAGCCATAATGGTCATAATATTGAACAAATATTAGTATAATGTGCATTGCAATAATATTTTAACATTGATACCACCATGATTACTAAGAACATGAGATGCACTATTTTTTTTTTAACAAGATATGGCGACAATAAGGTTAAAATTCTATAAATTTCCATTAATACATACTCCATTTCGACCATCTTATATAAATAATGTATCTAAATTGAATTTTAGTTCAATGTCTTTTAATATAATAACTATTCTCAGTTCTCTCTTTTTCCTTCAAGCTAAGAGGGACACCGACTTTCCTCCCCAACAACGCCTAATGCCCAAAATGTTTTCCAAAGAAAAAATATAAGATGATATATTAATAGAAATTATTAACCACGTTATATTGAGAAATATTTTATTTTGTATCAATTTTTCTTTACTTTTATAAATTTATATAAAATGTAAGTAGATAAAAGATTAAATATTTTATAGTTTTTTAATTGAACTATTTGTAATTATATTAACCTATATAACCTTATACAATAATAATTGTTATTGCACCAAGAGGTACTCTCCAGCCAGTGTGGAAGATATGTTGTAGAGCCAATAGATTTTTCCATGGTATTTATATTGATGAAGTCTATTTAAAACCTTGAGGAAATCCTTTATTAAATGCAAGAGTACTAGCTTAGTACCATATTAACTCTGATCTTGGTCCCTCTTGACGCTTGGTATATCTGGATTTAAGATGGATCTAGGCTAGTTTATTTATATTTATGTCAATATATAAATTTATATTAATATTTTTTGCACCAAGAGGCGCTCTACAACTTAGTATGGCAGCGATGTTGTAGAGCGCCTCTTGGCGCAAAAAAATATTAACTTAGTCAAATTATATAAAATAAATAAATAAATAATAATTAATACTTTATATAGTTATATGTTGGCCTAAGTTATTCAACCCCAATTTTAATTATTCTAGTGATTACATCACTTCCTATTTCAGACATAGGGAGTCACAACATTTTCAATCTTGGAAATGGAGTGGGAGAGTGAAAAAGTGGCAGGTCTGGATTTGGTATTGTCATCGAATTTCCATATTGGTAATCATGAAAAGGGAATACCACCACTCACGACAAGCAATATGTTGCGCCTGTGAAGGGGTCTACCAAGTATAGGGCGCTCAATTTTCTATGACTTTAGTAGTTACCCTTGAGAGCATTGTCTGATTTGGCAAAAGAGAAATACCAAAGCGATTCACCGACAATTGAGATAAAATTTGAGAATTTTGTTGGCACAAACCTTCAGTTATATTGAGAAATATTTTATTTTTTATCAATTTTTCTTCACAAAGTCAAGAAGATGATTTTGATCCACCACATCAAAGTCAATATTGTTGAAATTCATCACATCCATTTGCGGGTTAGCGTCGTTGATTTTATGATTTTATTCGACTAACTATCAATTATTTGTTTGTTTGATTTCCATTTTGATGACATTATGCAAACTAGATCGTTTAGATGTCAAAGGTTTTTATATTGAAATTTGTGATCACATTGTGCCCCTTGAATTTATGGTAGCAATATCATAAACGTTGGAATCTTCTTCTTTTGTATATGTCAAAACCAATATACAAAGCTACTAGGGATTATGATATTGTTACCATTAAATACAAGGGGCGCAAAGCATTGACAAACTTCGATATCAAGAACTATGGCATCCAAATGAACTAGTCTATAGAATCATGTCATCAAACTAAAATCAACCAAAGTGTATCAAACAAACAAAGAATTATAGTACACTTTTTCCCAATATTTGGTTGGATAAAAGCAATGATACTAACCTATAAATGAATGTAATCAGTTCCAACAATATTATCTCTATTGTGGTTGATAAAAATCAAACTGAAGATCCAAGCCAACAAAACGCTCAATTTTTATATTAACTACCAGTGAATTTAACCCCAATTTTAGTTATTCTAGTTATTACATTACTTCCTATTTTAGACACGGGGAGTGGCAACATTTTCAATCTTGGAAATGGAGTGGGAGCATTAAAAAGTGGAAGGTATTTATAGACAATCGAGTTAAATTTTGAGATTTTTTATTGGCTCAGACCTTCAATTTGATTCTAATCCAGCACATCAAAGACAATATTGTTGAAATTTATCACATCCATTTTTGGGTTAGCGTCGTTGCTTTTATTCGACTAGCTATCTAGAAAATGTGGAGTAGTAGAATTATTTGTTTGTTTGATATGTTTTAAAATGTGGAGTAGTAGAATTATTTGTTTGTTTGATATGTTTTATTTGATTTCCATTTTGATAACATGATTATGCAAACTAGATCATCTAAATGTCATAGTTTTTTTATATTGAAATCGTGGTGATATAAGAAAACCCTTCACAAAGAAACGGAGGCGGTCATTGCAGTGCAATTGCTCGTTCCAAAACCCCAATTCTCCAGCTGTAGCATTCGAAGTCGAAAAATATGAGGAAGGAAGTCAAAATGACGAAAATATGAGGAATGAAGTCGAAAAATTAACCACCAACGTCAATTTATAACACTAACTCAGAAACTGAAGACGCCCAGAATCGAATCCTGAAGACTACACCAAAACGCTAAATGAACGAGGGTCTGGCATACCCGCACTCAACTATTTAAGGAGAATTCCGGAGAAATTGACGGCTCAGATTAATGGTCGGATACTATGATCGGATGGTCGAAATTATTTTGGGCAGAGTGTGAGTCTGCTTGGTAGACACGTCAGCTTGAAACCCTTTCAACGTCTCTATTGACAAAATCTCCCTCACACGTCTTCTCACCTTAAACGACACGTCAGCTGGAATCCCCTTCGATTTCGGACTTTTCGCGGACACGTTTTCTCACCTTTAACGGACTTCATGGTTGACAAGATCTTCCTCGTGCGATTGAGGTGTTCAATTTTCATATATTTTAATTAAAATTTTCCTCGAAATTGTCACCTGATTCGATGAAAAAAATTAAATTGAGTAATACGGTCATAACTTCCAACTTATGACTAAAATTTGCACCTAATCCATGGGAAAATTTTAATGTGAATTGTCAATTCTTATATTTACTCGTATATAATATTTTCTTATATTTAATTTATGTTTATGTTTAATATCTCCTGGCATATTTCATGTTTCAACACATGACATTATAGCCTGTCGTGTATACTAACATGCTCATGCAAACCTTTACTTAAATTCTGGAGACCTTTTTTCCCAATAATTACACAAGCTCGATATTTTAGGTTATCCACCTCTAAAATGTTCATACCAATTCGTTTTTAATAACCTCTAAAATGTTCAAACCAAATCGTTTTCAATTTTATTAGATGGAAAAGTTCAATCCAAAAATTGTTTCGCGCGTAATGTTTTTTAATGAAATTCGGTCCATATGATTTACATGTCATGTGCTTCTAATGAAATTCAAATTGTTTGATTAAAACAACATATGATAATAAGAATTTATTATCTTTATATAACTTAAGTAAATTATATATATTTTAATTTTTTTCAATTTCAAAGAGGGTCAGGTTTGTACATGTAAGTAACTTGTAATTTGCAAATATTTATGTAGCGTTGGCAAGGTATTAACAAATTTTATTTTTGCTTATAGTTTAAAGTGTGGGATGAATTATAATTTTTTAGAAAAATTATGGATTTAGATAAATTATTATCACAGGAATTATCATTTAGAATCAATGGAAAACAAATAAGGGCTTTTAGAACTTGTATAGAGGGTTTTTATTCTTTAATAGTTTTGAGAACATCCATTTTAATAGCTTTATGCATCTAGAGAAGGTGACTTAGGGTTTCCACATCTACAATAGCGACTAGGGTGATAGTAGGTAAGGAGGTCTAATCTCATGTTGATTCTAGACAAAGACTCTGACTAGTTATTTAGACAATCCACTAGAGGGCCAATAGATATGATCCAATTGGAAATTCATACCATTTATTGACACGTTAGAACCATGGAGGCAATCAAACCTAAGATCTATCTTGCTAGAAGATGAGGTTGTTGTTAATATTGGTGAAATGGTTCAAGCTTTATTTGAATCCACTGTATAAGAGGACAATTTGAAACAAGGGATATTGTGACAATATTGTGCAATGCATCTACTGATATCCTTAATTGTTGGACCAAAAAATGTCAAAAAAAGTGTACTAGGATACAAGGGCACTAACGGAAAGGATGTACAAGCATTGTGATTTAATGTAGATAATTGATTGCATAGTCGAATTTACTTCATAAGAGACTTGCAAATACTCCAAACCTCTACTATATGGCTCAAACACAAGAATTTAACTGCTTACAGAGTTAGGCTTCATTAGAGAATAGTTGGATTTCAACAACATGAGTGACTCTCCAAACTCATCCTTGGAGAGCTTGGGGTTTCAGAAATCATAGGGTGATGACAGGACATAAAACTAATGGTGATGTGCTCAAGAAAAAAACTAGATCTAGTCAACCTGTTTCTAGGTGAGGAGAAATCCAAATGAGATATTGGGGATGGAGGACTTAGTGCATATGTCATTTTCTAGGTAGAAGGAATGAGCTCTAAAAATCTAAAGGCATGGACCAAATCAAATTGTGATCCCATTAAAAGTTATATTCCTAAATCATTATTACCCGTAAGAGGGTGGATAGCCACTCTTTCTCAATAAATGGAATTTTAGATCTTGATGCAAGATTATCTCAATCAGATTCAATGTTGGTTTGGCTACGTATATTGGGGATACCTTTAGTGCTATTGTCAAAAGGGGTATTAAAATAAATTGAGAATGCACTTAACATTTTTCATGAAGTTTACTTATCTTTTTTAGACTCTAATTATCTAGGCATAGCCCATATACTTGGATGTAAAAGGAATTGTGGCCATTTTCACCTAAGTATAGACTGTGAATGTATCCCCTTCAAGTGTGGTTGATGTCATTGTTATGGACACTTAGCAACAAAACATTTCCTTATTAATCAAAAAATGATTTGGACACATAAGTTAAACCTATCGAATGGAAAGGATGACCTATCAAGAAAGGATATTGTAGGGACCTTCCCTATGACACATCTTTTTAACTATAAATCATGCAGTTAAGTTTGGAATACAACCATAAGCAAAGACATACTTTATTTTTAACTAATCATTTGCTAGTGACATCCTTACCAAGATCACATAATACATTAAACACCCACCAAAATTGGAAACACATATATATTAAGGCATTTACATCAAACATCCATAATTTACAATGCATTCCACATATCATCTATTTTTACATTATGGTAACTATAGATACAACAAAATCATGTAATAGAACATCATGAATATAACAGGCACCGTTCACCCTGGAGTGGAGATTCGGTCTTGGCCTTGCCGCTACTTGACACCAATCCCCTCTCACACCACCAAATTTTCCCCGTGCGACCATTCTTTTGTCCAATAATCAATAATTTCATTTTTTATCTCTCAGAATGTTACTGTTCCGGGAGAAACTACCCTAGGGTATGGGTTAAAGACCCCAATAGAGCGGAAGGCATACAACAACAACAAAAAATCAAACTAAAGGTCTTAATGCTTAAACTAAAAAACTTGGGAGAGATGACCTTACCCATATGTCCTATGTTTGAGGTCGTTCCCGTAGGGTTCAAACCCTCTGCTCCTCCACGTGCTTCAAGACCTGCAGCTCATTCAAGAAAAAGTACGTAGACTAGTTGTAACAACATATATCCTAGATGTCATTGGTCAGATCATATAAGCTTATAAAAATAACAGGAAATCAACTATTACAAGATCATTAACATGTATAAAAATCATTAAAGATCATAACATCAGGAATGTGACAGAGCTTCTTTATTGATGTATGTAAAATATGTGGAGAAATACCACTTGAAATCAGCCACGGCTCCAAGCGTAACTGTCTTTCAGATTCATCCAGCCCAAGCCTCAAAAAAAAATTTCCATAAAGGTGCACAAGGATGTCACATAAAGGAGGTGAACATCTCAAATAAGAAAACAGGGGTTTCCTGAATCTGGGAAGTGCAAGAGGCATAAGGATAATCAGACTTGATCTGGACTAAACATGCTATAGTATCAATACCTATCTTTCTTCTTTGTTTAGGCCTTCCCATGAGGTGTATTTATACTTCCTCAAAACATTTTTTTCAGTTGGGAAATAGTTTTGCCATGGACTCCTGTATGTGGGCTTCCGGTGTAACCCGTAAACCCCGCCCAAATAATAGGGAGTTTTATATTTTTTTTAATATTTTAAATTATATATGTGGGTCAGATATGAGTGGACCTGTGATTGTACACGTTTTTGAAAAGGCAGAGTCGTGTATGGAATTCAAAATATTGTTTTTTAAGTAAAGGACCAGGTCTGAATGGAAAGGGTTGCCCAAGACCAATACATAGATTATAAAGTAAATAGAGGCGATGAATGATGCTATAACAGATTCCCCTAATATATGAGGTCAAAAGGGGTACATGATGGTTGAAATGTATTATGTGCATAAGAAAAAATCTTTCGAGGACTTAAGATGATTTCACCATATTTTAGCCTGCCAAAAAACAAGTTAAATAAATCAGAAAGCAAGCTCATGCTTGAGGTGGGCATACCCATGCTCAGTGAAAGTACAACATGTTTGCATATCAAGTATGGAGCGGATCCAATATGTATACTAGTATAGCAAAAACTGTGAAGTACATAGGGAATCATCTAATCACTACCTCAAAGTACATATCAAAGTCATGTCAAAGTATCACATATAGAAGACTAGTAAATGATGTTGAAGAGATATCTTATCACTGAAGTCAAAATTGAATCTCCAAGTACCAAATCATAAGTGGTGGAAAAGTGGTAATGCATGCAACTCGGGTGCTAACATATAGGATGTTGTTGTGATGAACTACAACATATAAGGGTGGATGGTGTCACTGGCAGAAAATTGAAGGAGATGTCAAAGTGAACCAAAGCATGTTGATGCAAACGTGAGGTCTTCATTGATCCCCATGGTACAATTCTACATTATGGGAATAAATGAGCTGAAGTCGACCATGTGAGAAATACTTTGATTACCAGTCATTGATGTATATCGTTAACAAACGTGGGACAACTCACTGATAATGATGATGAGAGTTAAGGTATCCCAGTACAATCTAACAAGTGTGAATGAATGAGTTGAAGTTGAACACATGATAGAATATACCAATCAAGAGACATTGATGTATTCTCGATAGCGAAGGAATCTTCCACTAATGACTTCAAACCATAAGGTACTGACAAAAGGACTCTAGATCTTGTTCCCAAAGAAATGTGTCAGAGTTGATGGGAAAAGATCCTCTGGAAGGAAGGCATTAAGGCATCCCACATAAATCTAGCGGGAGTGTAACCTGCATGCCAATATTTGGAAGGAATCAGGCGAATAAAAGTGAAGTAACCAACCCGAAGTACATTTCTGGCATGCACAAAATGTAGCTAGCGCATGGCAGAAGCCCTCTGAACCAACCAATAATGAAAGCTGACAAAGAGGCAAGGAATCCATTGATAGGGTCAAATGGAAACCAAGGTACTCTACGAATCCCAAGTGTGATAATGAAAGTTGAAGTCGAACACAAGGGAAACCACTCAATCAAAGACCCATGGTGTTGATCAAATGTTGAGCACAAGGTCACCTATTAATGATGTAAATAGGGCTAGGGTGCGGCTCTAGGTTTACTCTCAGAGAAATTTTTCGAATTCGATAAGAGAAAAAATCGTCGGCAAGAAGCCATAGAGACCTTCTCAAACCAACACAAGTAAAGGACCAAATAGCTAATGTGATAGAACAAGACTCTGAGAGACTAAGGATGGCCAACTGAAAAATGAGTCAAGATACACCACAAAAAGGCCGACTCATGTTTAATTCCCTTGAACAAAAGCACGACTCAATGCGAATATGGCAACATATGATAACTTTGTATAATTTTGTCATGCAGGAGGCATGAACAAACCCTCCATATGATTGGAAGAGATAACCAACTGGGGGAGTATTTAATATATAACAAGGTTATGGCTCTCCTAAGTCAAACTAAAGCTCATCCCAATGGAGAAAGACTTAAGATTTTTGTGCTTTTTTCAAGGACGACACAACTGACTCTTAGCTGTCATCAAATATGGAAGTAATGTCCCATTCCCAATCTTTTTGGGGTATTTTATTATTTGTCTTTTTCATATTGAAAGCCTGAAAAATAATAAAATAATGCCTATAGTACAATGGATATAAAGAGTGTCGGTAAACATATGCACTAGTTCCTAGGATAGGAAAAATCCTATGCCCAATGCAAGGTGGGAAAACTGGCATATTACACTCAGAGGAATGTTATGTCCATGGGCAAGGGTGTGAAGTTGCAGATGCTGAGTGATTGCAAGGCTGATTTTGCAAAAGGACATGGTCAAAAATTTGGCTTATACACGAGTCGAAGTGAAGCCATCTTAAGGCCAAGATATTCAAATGGTCAATATGCAATGCAACAAAGCAACTCAACAAAAAGGGAGCCTCTAGGGTATAAATCCAGAAAGATAGTGAAGAAGAAGAAGAATGAAGCTTCATCACAAAAGTCATGGCGGGATTAAAGAGGACTCTCGATCCTACACAAATTTGCAGCATGGGCGACATATGCTAGTGAGGATATAACTAGGAAGCCCATGTAAAGGATGGATCTACCATCATATCATGATTTTATAAGTTGGTGAGTGAAAATGGTTTAATAATCATAACATGATGGCGTCAATCCTATGGCAAGAGTGAAACAGGAAGTGAATTTCCCTAACCTATATGCCATATATAAATACAATACCTGCCATGACGGGTCAACGGTCATGGAATTGAAGCAGTAAAATATCTTCTCGAAATTGTCAAATGGTCCTAAAAATAACCTTTCCTAGAACTTACAAGCCAAAAGGTCATAAAGTCTCGGACAAATTTAAAAAGTAAAAAAAAACTTTATACAAGTGGGTTTTGAAATTTTTTTGAATTTTGGGCATAAATAGACCCTTTGAACTCACATTTGGTTATTTGTGCATTGGTGAATTTGAGAAAAAGCTTTGAAGTAAAAAATCCCAAACTTCAATCTGAACCAATTCTCAACCGAATCAGCTCAAATTTTCTAGGTAATCCTCTCAAACATATTAGTAATCATTTTATTTATCAATTCAAGTATTTTTAAGTCAATTTCATCATAAGAATTAATTTTTTAGATTAACCGTCTGCGTATACGCAGGTTGGAAATATCCACACTGCGTATAGACACGAATGTGTGAAAATGAACCTCCCAGGGCTCAAAGAAACATCAATAGATTTTAAAATTTAAAAAATAATATGGAATGTTACTGTTATGAATATAATTCATAACAAATAGTATAAATACTAATAAATATAATTATTAATAGTCAAAAAGGATTATGTAAGTATTCATTAAGTTAGCGAAAGGGCATGTCTAAAAGACATGCCTATTCATGAAAGGCCACTTGCCTAGGTATATAAGCATGGTCTCATTGTAACATTCAATCATCACTTATACATTTTATATATAATAAATTATTATTACAAATACCTCTTGTGTATTTTACAATTAATTCAACAAGCCTACAATGTTTTTGCTCCATTTGGTATCAGAGTGGCGATCTCCTCGCCTGGAAGAAAGCACCTACGCCAATGCTGCTGGCTGCCTTTAGCTATTATATGCAGTGCCTAGAAATCGCTGCCGCCTGATGTCTTCATCAATGTCGATGGTCGATTTCAACAAAAAGTTGATCGATCTTGAGAGTAAGATCAATAACTCCGATAAATTCACTAAAATATTAATCGATCTTGAGGATAAGTTTACAGGACATTCTGATGACATCAAAAAACTTCAAGACACGACAAATTGGATAGAAAGACAAATTTGGCAAAACCATAGCGAGTCCACAGACAATCATAACAAAGTAATGCAGAAGATAAATTCCATTTGGGACAAGATAAATCTGACACAAGAACCAATATTCTCGAATATTGGACATAGTCAATAGAACAATTCAGCTGATTCGGAAAATTCAGAAGATAATCATGAAGAATCACGACATTCTACAGAAGATCAAGTTATGAAAATTTCAGATTATGATGAAGATGATCTTAAAGATAAAGATGAACCTGCTAGCCAGGAATTTGTTGAAGTAGATGAAGTAATAGTGATGGCCTCGAAGGATGATTATGGTGATGAAGATGGCATCCATTTATTGGCTCAATTGGAGGTCATTCAAGACCAAGATCCTCTCATCGATGAAGTGAGCTTTGTGCATCCTTCTCAACTAGCATCATTCCATGTTTTAGAAGGCCAAGATACAACTGAATCTCTTGTTGAAGATGTATAGACATCTATTGCTGGAGAGAGGAATTTAGTTATAACATCTAAAGGTTTCCCCTTTGAAAGTGTTGGTGTAAAGTCAAATCTCCCGCTTGTTTATGAGGGGAATACAGAGAGCAACAGAGGACCATCCTATGATAGATCTGTTTTCTGGTGCGGAGATCATAAGCTTGCTATTTGCATCCCAGCTTTGCATCCTCTATTTAAGGCTGCAAAATCTGCTTACCTATTTTCATACAGGTAGTATAGAATCCTTGGTGGCTTATCACAAAATGAAGATTGTTCACCATATTTATGTGAATCAGGAAGTTCCTCAGAAACTCTCATAGAACATAGAAGTAAAATGGATTTACAATCTGTAGAAGTTGCACTTTTGAAGCACAACAAATTTGTTGTTATATTAAGCTGTGACTATGCTAGTGCTTGGAATTCCATGAAACAGGTTATATCACAAAAAGAAATCAAGGAAGTTTATGGGGCAGAGCTTCAGTTGTCAGCACTTGTTCTTTCTTATGCTCCAAAGAGTGAGAAAGCTTGGTCTTATCGACGTTGGTTGATAAGCCTGATCATCAATGTCAGTGCAAAATCTAAGGAACCTCTCATGATTTTAGAAAGAGAATCATATTTTTTAGAGCGTATTGCTGAGAAATCACGGATGAATTACCAGGCTTGGCAACATCTACAACAATTATATCGCATTCTTTGGGAGTTAGAAGCCACCAGCAACATTCCTCGTTGTGAGCCATAGACCCTACGTTGGAAATTGTCAGAGGGCCAAATTGTTCCAGTCATGATCATGGCAAATACATGCATGATGATGGGAGCACAGGTTGAAAGCTAAGCGAGAGCACCGCCACTCTTTGAGTACCGAGCGAAGCCCTCTGTCTCGACAAAATACCAGCAGTCAAACCTCGGGGCCTCCTCACAGAAGAGATTCTTGAATGGGGTTGAATTTCCTGGAGCTGTCAGCCATGTCTCGCAGAGTTGGCAACCTCTGGTTTCTGTTGGTGGCCCAAAATGCATTGGGCTGTCTAGAAATGTGACTGATGAGTTTGCCATTGCCAGAGTTTTCGGCCTTGTCTCGCAGGTCATCGAAGTTTTCGTTGATGTCTACTTTCTGGCCTTACGAGCGCCAACACATAATAGGGATGCTACATCATTTCTGGATGAACACGGTTCTTCATCCGACTACAACGTCCACAAACTTCAATGTTTTCCGCAAACCCCGAAAATTTCCACTGCAACTCTATTGTGTTCATTCAACTATTAAAAACCACACAAATACTGTCCATTCTGGCGTATACAACCATGTCCTCGCTCGCCATGTCCATCCAGCTAGTCAACATTGTGACGGTCACGAACCATTACGACTTTAAAAAAAAAAATCCGTAGTTGAACAGCTGTGTCATTTCATTAAGCGTAAGGTATACAGTGTAACGTTTTGTGGTGATTTATTTTATAACTCAGTTGATATGGGTAAAATGAAATTGGATATGTTGTAACGTTACCGTGGATGAATTAATATACGGTGGATATATATATGTAACATTATATAATTATAATCACAATTATATAATAATGTTACATAATCACAATTAAGTCATAAATTATATAATCGCAATTAATTCTATTATATATATATATATATATAAGAAAATTTAAAAAAAAAAAAAACCATTGGTTCAAACACAAGTTACATATGCCGAGAGTTACTAGTAACAGATGACGAGATGACAAATGCAAAATGAAGAAATTGTCGCAAATATAGCTTTGAGGACAAAGCTTTTGAAGGAAGGGGCAATGTTATGAATATAATTCATAAAAAATAGTATAAATACTAATAAATATAATTTTTAATAGTCAAATAAGGATTATGTAAGTAGTCATTAAGTTAGTGAAAGGGCATGTCTAAAAGACATGCCTATTCATGAAAGGCCACCTGCCTAGGTATATAAGCAGGGCCTCATTGTAACATTCAATCATCACTTACACATTTTATATATGATAAATTATTATTACAAATACCTCTTGTGGATTTTACAATTAAGTCAACAAGCCGACAACTTTGTTGCTCCAGTTACAAATGTCGAAACTTTGGACACATAGCCAGAGACTCCATACTTGAAAATCCTCCAGAACAATATTCGAAGCCACAGAACGAACGAACATGGAAGAAGAATAAGACTGATAATTGTGCTCTCACTCTTAAGGATCAAAACAAAAAATATGTGTGATATGTTGATAGCGGTTGTTCAATGCATATGACTGGAGATAGAAAGAAATTTGTATCTTTGAAAGAGAAGAAGTATGGAACCGTATCCTTTGTAAATGATGGATCTTCAAATGTTATAGGATCAGGTACCATCACTCTTGGAAGCAAAGATGTTCTACCCAAGAATGTTCTACTGGTTGAAAACATGAATCAAAATTTGCTCAGTGTTGGAAAAATGTGTGATCAAGGACACACAATGCTATTCAACTCCACAAAATGTGAAATCAGGAAAGGCAGGTATGGAAAAATTGTGGCTACAGCAAGTCGAGCTCCAAACGACATATATGTTATTGATGAAGCAACTAAAGCATGTCTACTAGCTAAAGAAGATGAAAGCTAGTTATGGCACAAACAAATGGGTCACATAAACTTTGAAAATCTTGTCAGGATAAGCAAAAAGGAAGTAGTATGAGAAATGCCAGAAATGCCGAAAATCTAAAAACCTTCCAACACACTATGTGAGGCTTGCTGGCACAGAAAGCAGACAAAAGTCGAATTTAAAACAAAAAAACACTTTGCATCATATCCATTGGAATTGATACATACTGATCTATGTGTTCCTGTGAGAAAAAAAGACTTAGATGGAGAATTATATTTCATGTTAATGATAGATGAATATACCATGATGACAGTCGTCAGTTTCCTAAAGAAAAAATCTGAACCATTTGAGTGTTTTAAGATCTACAAGGAGTTGGTCGAAAATGAAACTGATTTGAAAATAAAATGTCTAAGATCAGATAATGGCAGATAATTTACTTCCAAATTATTTCAGCAATACTATGACGAAAATGGAATAAAAAGAAAATTTTCAATAGAAAAAACACCTCAGCAAAATGGAGTTGTTGAAATAAAGAACATAACTGTACAGGAAATGGGTAGAACAATGTTGAAGGACTCAAAATTGGATGAAAAAATCTGGGTTCAAGCAATTTATACGACAATCTTCATTATCAACCGAAGTCTTCTTAGAAATAATTGCAACAAGGCCCCATATGAATTATGGAAAGGAAAACCAACTAATGTAAAATATTTCAGAATCTTCAAAGGCAAATGTTATATCAAAAGAGAAGATCAAAATTCGGGTAAGTTGGAATCACGTGTTGACGAAGGTATCTTTTTTGGTTACTCACGCAAAAGAAAGGCCTATAAATGCTATAATCTAAGGCGAAAAAAGATAAATGTTACATTTGACGAATATGGTGTTCTAAGGAATAATGATGAGGATCTAGAATCTTTGAAACTTGAGAGAGAGGCTGAAAAAGACATGAAAATTCTAGAACAAGAAGCAACTATCAACCAGGAAGAAGTAAATAATGATCATCAAGATATACCAGAACAACAACAAGAAGCTCCCTCAAAGAGAACAAAAGAATGTATTCAAAAGAAACATCCATAAAATCAAATCATTGGTTATATAAATGAAGGTCAAAAGCTTTGTTCATCACAACAAGCTCACATTTATTTTCTAGCAACCTTTGAGCCTAGTAGTTTTGAGGAAGCCAACTAGAATGAACATTGGGTAGCAGCTATGAATGAATAATTAGATCAAATCGAGAAGAATAACAGCTGGGAATTAGTTCCATAACCAGAAGATAAAAATTTCATTGGGACTAAATGGGTGTTCAGGAACAAATTGAATGAATATGGACAGGGTAACAGAAACAAAGCAATATTGGTTTGCAAAGGATATGCACAAGTGGAAGGAATTAATTTCAATGAAACATTTGCACCAGTTTCCAAAATGGAAGCCATCCTAATGTTTCTCGCCTATGCATGTTCAAGAAAAATCAAAGTCTACCAAATGGATGTTAAATCAACATTTCTGAATGGCGAATTAGAAGAAGAACTTTACATCGAACAACTTGAAGGTTTTCTACTATCAGAAAAATAAGACTATGTTTGCAGGTTATAGAAGGCTCTATATGGTCTCAAGTAGGCTCCCAAAGCATGGTATGCTCGTCTTGATGGATATCTACATCAACAAGGGTTCAAGAAAGGTACTGCAGATAGCAATATTTATGTACAAATAGATAAAGATAGTTTAACAATCGTTGAGGTATATGTGGATGATATAATATTCTGTAGCAAAGATGATCGACTAAGTAAGTACTTTGCTACAAAGATGCAAAGTGAGTTCAAGATGTCCTTACTTGGTGAGCTGGCATACTTAATAGGGCTTCAAATATCTCAGCAAGAGAAAGGAATATTTATATGTCAAGCCAAGTACATCAAGGAAATGCTCAAGGAATTCAAAATGGAAGATTACAAACCCATCCTTACTCTGATGGTAACAGGTTGAAAATTGAGCATAGACGACTCATCTAAGGATGTGGATTAGAGGTTGTACATATCTATGATTGGTATTCTTTTATATGTAACAGCCTCCTGGCCAGATGTTATGCAAGCAGTTGGACAAGTAGCAAGATTCCAAGCAACACCAAAAGGATCACATGTTATTTTTGTCATACTAATTCTTCGATATCTAAAGGGCACAACAGAATATGGCTTGTGGTATCCCAAGGGTAACAATCTCATTATTCAAGCCTTTAAAGATGCAGATTAGGCAGGAAGCGTTGATTATCATAAGAGTACTAGTGGAGCAAAATTCTATCTAGTTGGTTGTCTCGTATCATGGTTGAGCAAAAAGAAAACCTCAATCTCGTTATCTACAATGGAAGCAGAATACATTGCAGCGACAGCTTGTTGTACTCAAGTCCTTTGGATGAAACAAACTTTGGAATATCTTCATGTATAATTCAGTGAGCCTATTCCCATCTTCTATGATAACACTAGTGCCATCAGCATTTCCAAGAATCTTGTCATACATTCAAAAACAAAACACATTCCAATCAAATATCATTTTGTTAGAGAACAAGTCGCTGAAAAGAATATCAAACTTGAATGTGTTGGTACAAAAGAAAAAATCGTTGATATCTTCATTAAACCTTTACCTCATGAAGTATTTGAATATCTGTGCCAGAAGATTGGGATTCTCCCAAGTTCTCATTATATTTTCCTTATTCAAAATATAAAGGGGGAGTGGAAATGTGTACAGTTCCGCGAGATGGTTGTGTGTCGGGGGGAGTTACCCTTTTCCATTGATTTCAAAGGGGGAGATAATGTTGTAGGAAGAGGTTTCGTGATCGTAGGGGGAGAACTTGTGTTGCCATCAATGCCAAAGGGGGAGATTGTTGATCAATGGTTGTCATTGATGTCAACCCAAGCAGCACCAAGGGCTACCCTGATCTTGCATGGGAATTTTGACCAACCAAATTACTATATTCTGTGTCAAGGATATTATTTATGGTTTCCAATTTTTGAGATATTTCCATTGATATATTGCTTTCCACACAATTCTTCACGGTTTGAGAGATATTCATGTTTGAAGTTAGTAACCCCAGTTAGTGGGCCAAAACCCCATGGGGTTGTGGCATGACACTAATAATTGGTTGTGGTAACTGAAAATACAATAATTAATAATTTTTAAGCTCCTAAAATATCTCCTACGTTCACTTGTTGAAGACCCTCTCAACCTAAGAATTTATATAAATTGTGATCCTCATATCCTCCTCATGTAGGGATTTCGCTACTTGAAACAGTTCATCATGGAATTTTTGCTAAAAAAAAAAATTCTACAAAGGTTCAGAAGCTGAAATTTTTATGAAGCGAAGCCGAAATCCTAATAAAGCACATGTAAAACGTTCAGATCATGGTGCGCAATATTTTCGGAGATACGATCTTTTGAAGTTAGGGTTTTTGCAGGCTCTTGAACTTCATCTCAAAGAGTTGACCTTGGGAAAATCATCATAACTCTCTCTCTGAGTATCAGATTGGAATTCTGTAAAAGTTATTGCATATTGCACGGACTGTAGTTTTCTATGTATCAATTTCATAGCTGAATGAGGAAACAGTGACACGTGGCACATCGTACAAGTTTGATCTATTGAACCAGTCGATAATTAGGTCATTGTGAGATATTGGGCATAAATTTGTCTCGAAGAATCCAAATTGGATCAGACCTGTGGAATTGGAAATAATATTTAGAGGAATACTACATAATCACAAATCACATATTGGGGATTTGAAATAACATAGATACACCAGTTTCTATATTGAGCTCCTAAAAGGCAAGAAAATACTAGATCATGTGTTGTCAAGGGCTGCAAAGGACCAGAATTTATAGGGTAGCAAAGCAAAGCAAGGTGCAACAGAGGTAAGCTCTAGGTAAGTATATTTTGTATATGCATGTTCATCTCTTAATTGCATTAGGTTATTTGTATTCTATTTTTTTTTGTTTAGCACTGACATATACTCTGAGGATGAGGTAAGTTTTGTTATTATCATGTCATGGGTATTTCCTTGAAAACAATTTGCAGGTATTATATATTCATCAAGATTAGACTCAATGCATGATCTAATGTTCTGAAGAGTGAGAAAGGGTAGCATGACAAGAGCAGCGATCAAGGTGCAGAACAACAGCAAGAAGTTCACCACATGAATTCTTCACATAGGCAACACTGCATACAGTCATTGTAAAGGTATCATTGTACTAAGTCATTGTAAAATCATCATTGTAAAATTTGTACAAGTGTTTATCTGCCAAGAATTGAAGAGGCAGTGTCAGGAGGTCTAGGATCATCATTAGGTATTTGTGTCATAGTTGGGGTCATGGTCTAGTGTGTCTTCTTCTTCTACATCATTCTATATCATTGTAAAGTGGACCATTTTCCCTGGTACGGGAGTCCATTCTTCTTTTATTCTTATATAGGGTGGTAGGGTGGTGCTAGTGTGAGTTGTAGCTCATTTGGTGTTGGGGAATTTGTTCAGTTGACTACTGAAGAATCTCGAGCATTGGAGCATCCATCCAGTGGGAGCTAGAGAAGAATGTTTTTCTAGATTCTAGGAAGTTGGAGCTGTCCTTTCAATTGGAGTTGAATATTAAAGAATTATTAGAAAATTATTCAGGTGGTTTTTGTCCCAGAGGGGGTTTCCACCTTAAAAACTGTGTGCATTTGTGTTCCTTTTGTTTACTGTTATAATTGTACAAACACTCATAATAATTGAAGATTAAATAATGATATGAAAGATTAATAATAATAATAATTGAAAGGAATATTGATTCACCCCCCCCCCCCCTCTCAGTATTTCCAACAACTTTCTTGAATGAGTTGATCTTTTGAATGATATAAGAGATCTTACTCGAAGTAGCTAGATAATCTTACTTGCAAACTGATTTGACTTTCCAACCCAAACTTTGATCTTTGCTTCTTCAAGTGTCTTTGTTGACAAGAAAACCTTGTGTTCAGCACCTTAGTTCTGATACCATGTTGAGAATTTGGAGGGATGCTGATTAATAAAAATTCTCTTCTTGATAATTACTTGTGAGATGACTTGTGTTACTTATGTCTTCTCATATTTTAGGTTAGTTAATCTTTCATCAAGTCAATTATCAAAATGCATAAGACACAAAATTTAGGCTCCTAGAGCCAGGGTAGAACCTCTCCCTTTTGGAGAGGAAAACCCGCAAATAATCCTTCTTATATATCTTCAAATGACAAGTACCATGACCAAGACTCATACCTTTGACCTAGATATGCTTCCAAGACCTTGATCCAAGTTCTTCAACCTTAATTCTTTTCTTCACCAATTTTCTTAGTTCTGCATCAACACTAGAGACCTTGATCTTTATCTTGCATATGCTTGTAGTTGAATTTATTGAATTGTAGGAAGGTAAATCCTAGATTCACCTTCCTCACTATTATTTCTTCTTCTCCTTATTATCACTGTCTCAACCTCTGCAAATTATGTCTTCAAATCAACTTCCCTTAACAATAATGTATCCGCAACTTATCCTTTCTTTATGGTCCTAGGTAGGAGCTGAAGTTACTTAGGTAAGTCCGCACTTGAACCATTCACTAATATTCTTAAGTTTGCTCTTTAAACTTAGATATAATCACATTGTACCCTTCCTGCACTAATCCGAAATATTTCTGCAACTATCTGCAGTTCTGTACCTTGCTATCTATAATCTTGTACTTTACTATCCACAAACCGTACCTTATTATCCACAATTTGTCCCTTGTTCTTCTACACAATCTCCTTCATGTATTCTGTAATCTTCTTCCTTCACTTCGTAATCTTCTTCCTGCACTTCTTGTTTCAGATCTGCAATTATTTTCTTTTTTCTGCGCAGTTCAACTGGGTATTTATAGTTGTTGTAGTCAGTTAATAAGCAGACCTGCCAACCGACTTTAACACAATTTGTAGGCTAACTTGAGGTGTAATTTCTTCAGCATCTCATGAGGTATTTCTTCAACATCGTTGAAGGTTGTCTTCACTATATTTTGGAGCATGTCTTCAACATTATATGAGGGCTATTGAGAGCTTATTCACAAGGTATTTGGAGCATAAATATCTAAAATAAATCCTTCATGTATATGACACTTAATTATAGAAGAAGACACAAACCTAGAAGACATCAAGAAGAAGTCCATAACCTATATAATAAAATCTTGTTCATGAAACCCATGAAACAAGTACAACAAAAATACATTTTATTATCATTGTCTTCTTCTTTACATAATTACATAGTCAGCATGAAGACCGATCCTAGTTGCACTTTCAACGGTATTCCGTGTTTTTCTATGAATGTAAAGTGTGGCTTTTGGTAGTGCCGACCATTTGGTGTTTCTTGTTTATTTGGAAATTGTTGTTTTTGTGTTATTGTTCCTTTGGAGGCTCGAGGAGGTAGTGTAGGCAGCATTGCACCTGGGAGTGGTGGTGGTTCTGTGTGTGGCACTCCTTCATCGGATTTTGGGCCTACAATTGGGTTGTTCTGCTCTTAAGTGTGAGGTTTCCTGTGTGTTCAGGGGTGAAGGGAGTAAGTTTCTTGGAGGTTGTCTTGGTTTCTCGTTGTTGGTGCAGTTTGGGGGGCATTCCTCGAAGTGCATTGCGAAATTTTGAGTTTCGTTCGACACTCCTATTTTTGAATTTTCAAATTTGTAGTGATTTTCTATGTCACAAAACCTAGGGTGGAATGAATGGTGGGGTGCTAGAAGTATTGCAGTCTTGCAACTTTGTTTAATGGAGGGATGTGTGAGTTATTAGCCCCGCCTTGGCGACTGGTGGTTTCATATTTGGGTGAGGCGGGCCTGGTGGATTGGAGTCGGGCGAGCCTGTAAGGCTGGCAATGGTATCTGCATTCATGTCTTCTGCATTGCGAGTGACATTGTTGGTCCATCAATTATGCACCCAACTCTGAGGAGAGGGCGGTCCTCCTTCCCAAAAAAGCCTGGATTGTCTGGAAAAAGGGGCCTCGAAAACTCAATTACAGTCTATGTACCTGGGGGTGGAGGCATCAGAGGCTCATCAGGGTGGTAATATGATGGGGTGATTTCAGTGGATGGTGGCTAGTGTGCAAGTTGGTCATAGGAGTGGCGGCTCGACGACGAGTCACGGGGGTCGATTGTTGCAACCACAACCGAGAAGCAGAGTGAGGTGTTGTGGTGGCACATAACGATGAGGATCTACAGGGTGCTCGGTACCTGGTTTGAGGTAAATTCAACATTATTGTTTAGAGAATTGTCGTGAGTTGATACAATCCCTGCTGGCACAGTTAGAAACAACAGAATGAATTTGACAGGAGGAACATGTTGAACTAGTAGCTACCTTGGACAAAATGCACTACTTTCAGTTCCATGTTAAAGAACGAGTTATGGTGGTATGGAATGGATATAACCTGCTATCGTAGAAGGTGGAGAAGTTGGAGTCTTGGATGGCTCACTTCGAAGAGAATTTCCAATGCTCTTTCTGTCCTCCACCTCCTCCTGGGACAACCCCGAACAACCCAGCCTCAATCACGTCAGATGACTAGCATGACTACATGTGTTCTCTTTGTGTTGCTTGTATTCTGGTGCCTTTTTCCTTCTCGGTTATGGATGATGACCTTAGTCTCCTTTCGGTTTTTTTGTCATATGCTGCAAACGATGGTCAACAAACCTGGTCGGGGTGAGACAACTTGTTTTTTGTTGCTACTCCTGATGTACATCCTTTCAGAAGAATGAATAGAATTTTGACTTGCAAATATATATATATATATATAATTACAAACATGAATACAAAAATGTAGAGTTGTTGCAAACAATTTTGTCTCAACAATCATTAGCTGGAAAATATCCTCTTTTTTCATGCTAGTGCAATCTCATTTGCCTCAATATTGGTTTGACTCATCCTTCCAACAAATTCTCTGCCAAAAACAAATAAGAAACCGATTAAATTTGCACACCAAGATTGAAATTACAAAATTGCGAAAAAAAATTCATAAAATGAAATATAATTAAATAAATAATATAAAAAGAATTTTGTGTTTCCCATTCATCTCTGTAAAAACCTCTTTGGCCCAAGAAGGAAATCTCCAAACCAATTTGCAAAAGCATGAGTTATTGGAAAATGAAAAATCTTCAAAATATATTCAAATATTGATTTTCTTGTTACAATTTAGTAGCTTCCACTTCTGTTAAATTTTAGGCCTGGTAAATTCTTAGATTTGTTTAATTTAATGTCTTTATATTATTCTCCGTGATTTTAGCTTTCCAACAAGTCATTTTGGATGTCATTTAGTTGAGTAAAACTCAAACATTTAAGTGTCAAAATTGTCAAATTACTGAAAAATCACTATCATAGAAAATTTGTTAAAATTATTGGCAATTTATCATCAATGTTTTTTGTTATTTAAAATTTTCAATAAAATATATATAAAATAAAATTTTAATTAAATTATTTAATATTTAAAATAATAAATACAACTTTATAAAACACAAATGAAAATATGGGAGAGCATTTAATTCATAATGAAATGAAATTTTAATGTCCACGAGGCTAAACATAGTCTATGGGACTATGACTTCCCTGTTTTTCACCTTTTTCATTTCAATACTTTTCTTATTCAAATTGATGATGAGCTGGCCCAACCTCCCAATAATCCCATCGCTGAAAAGACAATGCCAAGAAATTGATGTTGACATAATCCCATAACTTTCTTTGATGTCTTTCAACGCATCACATTCCAAAATGAATTTTTTTTTCTGATTCTAGTGCCCCAAAAGTGCAAAATGTACACATTAATTCTTCCCAAGGTTCTTTAGGCCTTTTCCACCATCTTGTTTCACACCAAAGTTGATGCGAGTTGTTCCTTAATTGAGCAATAAGAACCGTTTCCCTCCACGGAATGTTAGCTCCAATGTACTCTTTTTTTTAGAACTTTAAAAGTTTGATTTTGAAAGGATATACGTACATACACCATGGTGAGGAGGAGACATGGGAGGGGGGTCATGTGGATGGAGTGGGACCCCTTCCCAATACTTGAAAAAAAATGAAGGCTCTCCCATAATTAATATAATAGCTCCTCCCATTACAACTTTTTAAATCCTCTTATGTCATCCTGGGATGGGATCTTGGGGTATGATTTTTGAATAGTTTTGAATTTTGAATGGGGTGATTTTTTTTTGATATAGAGGGAAAATTATCATAATTTAGTTTTCAAATCAGCAGTTAGGACAACGATTTTTGTCCATTATCCATGAATTTGGGCTGACTTATCACCGTTATTCAAGGAAAAACACGCCACTTGGAATGACATGTTGGTGGTCCATAATGGGGCAAAATTTCACTACTTCCATATGCATCAGGATCTTGGGTTGTTAACCTATTTTCTTATATTGAAGGAATACAAACTCTTAACCAGACATAAGTAGTTTGAGGGAATACTCTAGACCCATCGAAAAATATGATGTGATAAATATGTTTTATTTTAGTGTGTGTGTGTGTGTGTGTGTGTGTGTGTGTGTGTGTGTGTGTGTGTGTATATAAGTTTACGGTTGTTTTGTAGATTAACCAAATATAAATTAAATAATAATTAATCAAATTTTAATTAAATATTACAAATTAATTTTTAAAAATTAATTGAGCTAGTTAATAAAAATAATTAAATAATTTATTAATTACTTATATTACATATTTATATTAGTTAAATTTATAAAATCAAAATACATTTTTTACATAGTTAAGTCTAAAGGGTGAAAATCAATCGAACTTTGAATAAACATCATTTTCAAACCGTAAGTCCAAATTCAGTGAAAATTGATTCATTGGGAAGTTGTTGGGAAACCACACACAATGAAATGATCAAATTGGAAAACCGAGAAAAGTGAAAATCAAACAAAATTAACAAAATCAAAGCATGAAAGGAGTAATATCACCAAAATTTATAAAGAGGTTCCTCATAATAAGTATGAAAAATTACAGGGGTGTTGTGGCCACAATATGAGCTTATCCCTAGGTCAAGTACATAGGCCTGATTAGGAAGAGTGGTTTGGTAGACCATCATTCCCCTTCTGTAAAGTACTTTTGCATGATTAAAGATGTTATCATTTTTTCAAGTACTCTTACATGATTAAGGAAAATGGTCTGGATAGGACATACTCCATGTGTCAGTTGACCACTGGATAGAGTACAGTCCTAGAGGTTGTAGCTTCTTAGAATCATGCTCTAATCTCTTTCTAGAGTGAGCTTGTTTTGACATCATCCTATGATCTCTTTATAGAGTGAGTTTTTTTTCGTATCATGCTCTCATCTCTTTCTAGAGTGAGCTTGTTTGCTGATGCCTCTTGATGGATATCAGACAATGCATATGGGTCATACGTCAAGGGTATTGACTTGGTTATGGAAATGTGGTTGATGTTGATGATTATATTGATGATGATGCCTATCTTAATCTTGATGATCCTTCCTTATAGAATGGAAACTTGAGAACATATTGATAGTCATTATGAATACCTCCCTATTTAAGAGGGAGTGTTGAATTTTGTAACTATGGTCAATCTTCATAATGTATATTTTTATCATTGATAAAATTATTATCTGTCAAGCATGTTATTCATGTTCATTATTGTCAAAAGACAAATATGAAAGTCATGTTCTTCATGACCTTTGTAAAAGAATATTTTGAATTTTCAATGTGTATTTTTGTCTCCACAAGTGACCAAGTTGGCCCTCCAAGTCATCATATCGGCCTACCCAAAGAAACACCCATTCGCGTCACTTAAAGGTTTTAATTATCTCATTCGATCTCCTTCCATGAACGCTTCATATTATGATCATATTTTTTTTTTCTAAGCAAAGAAGACAAGGAGTATAAAGGCTGAAAACAAAAGGAAGAAATACATTTTATCTGCCCTTGCTCTAGTAGACAGAGGTTGAGTTCTGGACGAGTTTGCGGCATAATTTCTGTGGTATAGCACAAAGTCTAAGGCCTAGTTGCAGGCTAAATTTGGGCCCTATTGTAGACCTCAAACAGTGCTTGGTGCATAGATATTGTGGATAGATTTGAGGATACTTGTCTTAGAATATGTGTAGGGTTTGATTGGTTCTTGGTGGATGGTCATCTTGCTTATATGTTATTCAAATTTTCTATGACATTGATGTCTCTTGTTGAATTGATTCTATAAGGAAGGATTGTTGGGTTTTTCCCTCATGTTTCTTTTCCCATGGTTAACTATTTTGTTATTTGTGTGGTTTTACCTTCATGATCCTAATATCATATATTGTTGATGTATTTTGTATAATTTCTTAATGATGGAAAAATGAAGAATAAATAAGAAAGTGGAAAAGTCAAAATAATTAGAAGTAATTATCTATATAGAAGACACTATAAAAATCAACAAATTCAAAGGGTGTTTTGTGGAAAAGTACTAGATTACTTTTTAAATTCAAGTAGTATGCATGAGGCATACATGCCGAGTTATTGATGTGTATCTATTAAATAACTAGAGTGAAAGAAATGTTGTGAAACCATTTGGTGCTTAATATCAAATGTCCCTTTCATCAATTGAATTTTAGTTGGATATTTTAACGTAGTTCTTGGCTCGAGGAAAATAAATAGGGGTAGTATCAAATATAAGTAGCAACATCTAGCCTATTTTATGTTACAAACAATGTGACATCTAAGAGGATTTATCAAGTAAAAAATTTTACTCGTGAAAAACTTGTTATAAACCCCATTTTTAGCACATCTCTCTAAGTAATATATTTCTAAATAAACCTCTTCCATTTCTAGTGAAACTTGGACATTTATTAAGACATCATTTTAGTTAATGTCTCCACTTTCAACATAACTTGCACATTTCTTCCAAAAACATTTTAATTGTTTCCTTTATTTTCATAAAGTTTGGTACATTTTTGAGAAATTTATTTGGTGTTGCCTATATTTTGTTACACACACACACAAACAGGTGTGTGTGTGTGTGTGTTATAAGGAAAACCTTTGGGATAAACAATTGGGCACTTCCCTATGGAGTGTATGCAATTCAAACCCATCAATTTTAATTATGACATGTGACCCAATTGGGACATTGACTGAAGTATGTAGTAAAGGAAAACAATTTTGAGGATCGACCTTGAGACCTCCATGAATCCCAAAGCATTCAACTACTTGAGATAGCCCACCATGGTTCTCTATTTACTTCCATATTTAATAAGTTATTGAGACCAAAACCTTAGACTTTGTTAATGACTTCACACTTTGTATATCTACAACTTCTTGTATTTTCCTCTCAAGCGTGACCTTACATCACTATCATTATGTTAGTGAATCTTGATTCTTTAGGCTTAATTGTGAATTTGTGAAGTTTATGTTGTCGCTTGGTGTTGTTGGGACTCTATATCTTTCTATTCTTCTCAATTTTTTCAACATCTAAAGCTTCCCATGTAGTACTAGTTCTTACAAGCTACAACTTTTAGATGTAACTTTCACAAAAAGAGTAGTTTGTATGATGTGTATTTTTCAATGTGCTTGTGTAGCACTGGATTAAATCTTAAATTCTTGCATCTTTTTAGTCAATAATGAGCATCATGTGTGATAGTTTTACACATTTTTAATGTTATATGTCATTGTAGAATCATTTTCATTCCCAATTTTAATTACATCATATGACATTGTTATTATTTGAGCTCCTTCCATGATGACAAGATTTTCCCTCATATTTGTCCTATATATCACTATCTTTTGTAACATTTGGTAGGGTTTTTATGGAGAACATTATCCCATTATTCTTCTTATTATAGAAAAGGAAGTATGTTGAATCTTGAGATTTCTCAATTTGGACTTAAGATTTTTGACCTGGCCTTTTCCATACCCCATTTCATTGCATTAAGAGACCCTTTCATGGAAATTTTTTTCTACCCTAGAGATTGTACCTTAAACTCTAGTACCTTTGCATCCAAAATCTAAGGTCTACTTTATTCTTTTTCATATTTCTATTAGACATCATAGATTCTTGGGTTTACTAAATTGTCTTTATTGTTCCTAGATCATAATATCTCATCCTGTAATTATTTGCATCCCATACATACATTCACTGCAATATGGGACTAAGATATTTTGTTATTCCAAGTATTATGGATTTTTTGTTTTTGACATATATATGTTAATTTTTGAATTGCAATTTCATTAGGCTTTTTGATTGGGAGTTTCTTTTTATAATATTTTTATTGATGCTTTTTCTAAAGAGTTGTAATTATTTCTCCCAAACCCATGCCATTGTATCATATCCCAATATATTGTACTAGATTTCAAAAGAATTGCTAGTGCTAATATTGTAGTCATTTATTTGAAATGTTATTTCATTATATATATATATATATGGGTGGCTACAATATTGGTTAAAACTTATTATATAATATAATACTTTCTACCCAATATTACATTTCTTGCAAATTGTCTTGAAATTTACATAGTGAAATTCTTGTCTTAATATTTGTATTTAGATTTGTGGATTTTACACCATTTAATCTAAATGTATCCTTTAGACTCATTCTTATTGTTTTATAGTACAATTATTGATATATGGGTTATCCTCTTCATCGAGGCCATGATTTAGTGCATGGGTTTCTAATGGTTGAATGAAGAAAGAATGGTATTCATATTTGACCTTTATATTATAATTTCTCTATACTTTACTTTCTTCTAGGATAATGTCGTTTAATTTTAATCATCACCATTTTATGTGTGGTATAGTGCCATTCCCAATTGGCTTCAGATACATTGATCAATGTCAAAAGTGAATGGATTGATTGGGTTGATTTAGCTCTATTATGGTTATAAAACTTCAATGATTTGGCTTCTAAATTGCTTCCATATTTATCCAATGCATTTCCATTATCAAAAACATTAAAATAATATATGATATCTTACAACATACCAACTTTAACATGAAAAAGAAGTTTATAAAATCCATATCATTAATGATGGAAACATGATGTGATGTTGAGTTCCATGTGACAGAAAACTAATTTGGTTAAAATAGTGACTCGTGCTTCTTCCAAGTTGTATTTTATGAACACACATTTTATAATATTATGTGGTAACTAATTCTTTAGATTCGACTGGATGGATTTTAGTATCATGTTGTTTTTCAAACATAGGTCAAGGTATCTTGCAAATTTACAAAGCTAGATTTTATGCTATTGTACATGATTGTCTCGTTGATTCTTTGTAACATTTGTTGGATATTAACACATTTTATATATTCATTGGCTAATTGAAGATTTGAGCAAATGGTTATGAACTTGTATCCTTAAAATCATGGGTTGATCTATTTCACACGTGTATTCGCTATTTATTTTTTATTCTTTTTGAATTAATATATGTCTCAGGGTGTTTGAAGTTTAAACAACTACTCTCTTATTGGTGCTTTACAAATTTATAAAATATAATATTGTATTTCTATGAAATCGATCACTAAATAAAATCTCAACCCAAAATTTTCATCATACATTGGAGACTAATTTATATTGTTATGGTTCTTATCGTCCCAAATTCCTTGGGTCTTATTTAGAGACCATGGTATCATCTTTTAAATTTATTGGAAATGATGAATTCTCTTTGTTTGGTGATCGCCTTAAAGGCTTACAAGCTAGATATATTCATGTAAGTTTAATGTTTAAATATATTATCTTTTTTTTTGTAATTTTGGGTGATACTAGATCACCATCATTTCTAATATATCACCATGATTGGGGCGGGGAATTGAACTAGTGACTTCACATCAAGGAGTGCCTTAATAGAGAACCCAATCACCATCTATCCAAGACCCATTGGACTTAAATATATAAATTTTAGTTTCTAATGTTTGTATTGAATTATTCTTTTCATCAAGATGGGATGCAAGAATTTGTTAGTATTAGCTTTTGGCATGATAGCAGTTCTACGAAACTAAGCTATAAGGATGTAATGTGGGAATGCATCACATTTTAAGATAAAATGAATCCCATTTTCTTGTAATGTAATAAACTCTATATTAGTTTATTTTTCATCACTTGACTTTTCCATTATCTATTATTTATTAATGGTTAATTTGTGAGTGGTTTCTAATTTCTAGTTAAATTTTCACTTCAAAGGTACATTAATCTGTGGGACTTTGAATGCATACAATACCATTGTTGTATATTGATTTCAAATATTAAGTAATAAAATTAAAATCCAAATTGATTTTTTTTTCATTAAAATAAAATAAAAATATTGAGTTGATTACTGAGCATTAAGGAATCTCTTTCATTTTCTATTCAATTTTAGAGTTTAATGGAAGAAAGTCCAAATGAATCATGAATGCATGATAACATGAGACCCCTTGCCCAAAGATAAGTGAGAGCCCATTCAATTAATATCTAATAACTGAAATGACTTTTAAAAGTAAGTTGGACTCTATAAAATCATCCCATATATACAACAGAGTGGCCTGGGGCCATTAGTTCAAAGGGTTGGGTTTTCTCTAACTATAAGATGGAGAGAGTGAGTGGGGAAATTAGTTAAAAGGGTTGGGTTTTTTCTAACTATAAGATGGCTAATTCAAAAGGGTTGGGTATATTAGATGGTATTTAACTAGTGTTGGAATAAGGAGAAATTGTGTCATCATTTCTTGCCTCAGAGAAAGTGCCATTAATAAAATATAATGATGATGTTAACAAGTTGAAAAAATATCACATTCAACATTCTAATGCACCAATCTAACCAAATCAACCAATAATATTACCTATAATAAGATCATACTTTGAGTTTATAAGTGATTACACACATTAATTTATTAATGAAAAAAGTGTTTGTTTTCCAATATTATATTTAAAGTGCGCATGTATCCTTATTGAATAAAGTTGGTATTTAAATTGATAAATCAAGTTTCCAAATAATATACACCCCTGAAGTTGAATATATTGGTTTTCTTAAAAAATATATCTCACATTTATGCCAAACTTAAAGATATTAGAAAGTGATAAAGAGATTTTGATATGTCCATCATCTTTAATTGTTACGGAAATATTTTTCAAAGGTTGGACAAGTGAAAAGTTTTGGATCATGTAATACATTGCAAGGAAGGGAATATTCAAAGAATGTGATGACAAGGGAGATGCGAGAATTCTCTTTGAAATTTTAAAATATACACAGAATTAATAGTGGATGAAGATAACATGCAATCAAGATTTAGGGGGTTGAATCACACTTGGAGTAATCTATGAAAAAAATCAAGTCCAACAAGCCCAATCCTATTCTCTCTATAAAACTACATAGTGATGAGACAATACAAACCCAACAAATATGCAAACATATCTCATAATTAGACTATTTCCCCTAAAATAAATGAGTTCCCATTCAAAATTGGCATGCCTTACATCAGTAGGTTGTGGAAATTGTAAAATCTACCAATCATTTAGCAGAGTGTGTGGGGGCATTAATTGAAATGGCTGGGTTTTCTATAACTACAAGATGGAATAATCAAGGGGGTTGGATATATTAGGTGGTGTTTAACTAGTGTTAAAATAAGGAGAAATTATGTAATGATATTTTCACCTCAAACAAGGTGTCATTAATAAAACATCATGATGATGTTGAAAATTTGAGAACCTAAACCTTCAATTTCTAACACACCAATCTCAACCAGATCCACCAACAAAATGACTTACACCTAGATCATATTTTGAATATAAAGGTTTATGTTTGCCAATGACATTCCATTTAAGGTGTGTAAGTATCCTTATTGAATGAATCAATACATAATTTGGTCAACCAATATCCCAAAGGATATATACCCCTTAGTTATGAGAAGTTGAGAATAACAACTTTGTCAAAATAGATTTTTAGCATTCATGTAAAACTTCATGATAATAGAACAAGATAAACACATTCTAAGATGCCCATTATCTTTAATTGTTGGAAAAACAATTTTTCATAGACCACTTATTAATATATTGGTTTCTAATTCATGAGGGGTCATGTTTCTAAAATGCCATGATACTAAAAATAAAAAAAAAGTTGGACGAAATTTGATGAACCTTCCTTCAATGAGGTTAGGAAGAAAATATGGGCCAAATTGTGGCAAACAATTATTAATAATGAGTTCTTAGATATCTATTACATTCTTGTGATTTTCATTCTATGAGACTTTTGAAATAATATCATTAATTTATAATGGCATGAGAAAACATTAATGAAAGAAATTTATTGCAATATTTATTTGTTAATCACGCAACAGGTATTTCAAGTTTAATACAATATGCCTATTCACAACTATTTTGATGTATAAAGAAAGATTTGCTTCCACATTCAATATGTTGTATCATTTATTAAAAGTGCATTAATCACTTAGAGAGGTTGTAGTTTACCTTGAGTGGTAAGGGTTAAAGGTATCTTTTTTTTGTGATAGGAAACATGTTGAATACCATATCATTGGTTGTGTATCTAATGAATTTTGGAGGTGGGTGGTGAATATAGTCACACTTTTTACTGTTATTATTCATGCTCATTACATAATTGGCAAAAATAAATACTTACGGGATTTTTTTAGTACCTTGATCATATGAAGAGATTGTAACTAATAATGTGTAGTGGACATTCTATAATACATTGTCAAACTATAGATTTAGTGTGGGACTTGAGCCTTATTAGATGGGAGATGTGTCACAACACTCTTTATTGGGTTGCTTTCTTATTCAGACCTAAATGGATTCATAAGGAACCATTCAATTCTGAGCAGAGTGGTATAGCAGTCATCAACAAGTGGCATGATTGAATTTCCATATGATCAGAGTGTGGTAGCAGAGATCTAAGTGTCACATTGCATTAATGATTTCTCGTATAATGGAATTATAATTAGGCCTATAAAATTGTGTTTGTAATATGGAGACATGCCTCTTTTATTTGTCAAATTTTTATTTGTTTTCTTTTAGTAATCTAAAATTCATGGTTATATCTTGTATTTTGAAGTTGTTAAAAAATATCATTGTGGAATTTTCTTTTATTAAAATTTTAATCTTAATGATCTCATTTGCATTTTGATATGTATATGGCTGGTTAATGGACATGTAAGAGAAATTAGGGTGATTTTGTATCCATATATTGAGTAAAGTGCAATCATATTACCTTAGAAAGGGCACACAATTTAATGCACATTCACAAAAATATTTGTTTTATATTAGGTACTATGTACATCATTTTGTTGGGTCCTTAAGGATGTGGCAGTATGGTTGTTGGAAAGGCCATAATGATATACTTCTTTGAAGGTGTTGCAAGAGATGCATGAAAAATGCTAAATCCTAAAAGGCATCATTCCAATGTTAAAAGTAATATATCATCCCATGTCGATCTATGTATTGGTATTAGATCTTTCTCTCTATGACAGGCAGCTGAACTTGAAGAAATGGAATCATGAACTTAGTCACTAGTATATTTATGACCCAATTTATGGTTTTTTATAACAAAAATATTGATACTTTCACTCTACAATGAAATATTTTCATTATAAATATGTAGGGTGGCTTCATTTTTCTCAATATCTTTATGTTATACAATGAAAAACATTCATTGTAGCTCTGAATGAGGGAGGATGGTTTGAATTTTGTCCAATTTTGCCATAAATTATTGTGAATATGATAACTATTTGTGGAAGTAAATTTCGATAGTTTGCATTTTTTTTTCCACAAAAAAAAAATCGAACTTTCTATTAAAAATAGATAGTCTCAGAGCATATGCATAGCATTTCAGTACAGTTCCATTCTCCTTTGTGTGAAGAGGAATCAGCTACTTTGCAAGACCTGTGGTAATGCCAAGCAGCCATAAAAAACCAAAAATATCTGTCTAGAACCAAAGTATCTCCTTTTGTTCATCATCCCCTGGATTTTAGGCCGAAATAGAGATGAAAAAACAAAAATGTGATAGATGCCAAGGCGAAGCTCAAGGATTATTTTATCAAAAAAGGGATTGGCAGTAGACACTATCCCAGTCACCTATCAGTAGAATATAACCAAAAAGGGGACCCATAACCTCCTTACATAAGGAAAACAGTTCTGAGCCCACCGAAGTAGTGTTATAGAGTTTTAACAGCAAATATGTACATAGCATAAATACAAAATAGCAGAGTCAAACAAAAACCGGTTGTTCCCTTGCATGAACAGCTCCATTCACCAACTCAGTTACTGTACAGGACCCCAAATCTTGCTGAGAACCTTCTTTAGATAAGTGATAGTTTGCATTATTTGAGCATATAAAAATAATATTAATCTAAGGTCATGTCTTACCTAGACACTAATAGATGTATTACATACCCTTATTTCTAGGATAAGAGACCTCATTTCACATTTTTGGTAGCATAGAATGACATAATGACTCAATACATAGTAACATATGTTACATTCAAAATCAACCAGTAAAAAAAAAATATAACATTCAATAAAAAATCTATGAAAACATAGGTTTCTTTCTTAACGAGCATAGTTTATACTTCACAATTCACAAGCAATTTGTTAGAAGTTTCATAAATGGATTGAAGGTTATTCGTTCATTCTTGTATATGCTAGTCAAGATAAGAGTTGAAGATGACCTAGGTATGCTCTTCATTCCATATACCAAAATACCAAATGTGAAATATGGAAATTTGAAGTGATGTGAAGTAATTAAACCAAGTTAGATAAGGCATGCTACCTTGCAGTGCATGTGTGGAACAATTCTTCCATTGTCTTATATTTTGATCTCACATACTAGCTATTATCAATAATAGTTTTTGAAGATTACTTATCAGTTAACCTTTTCCTTGCATCATCATGCACCAATTTTTGCAACATGATTTAGTTATTTTTTTTGGCTAACACAACTCCTAGTTTGTTGCATCAAGTCTGCAATGCTTAAGTCAACTCTTTTAACACTCTTTGTTAGTATCATATGAGTTAAGATAATTTTGAGCTTGAATAATGCGATTTAATTGAAATAATTTTCTCCTTTTATCTAAGTTTATATGCGATTTCAAATTGGATACACTTCCCTTATGTATGAGAATAATATTAAATAATTTATGATTTCATTTACTTGGGGTTGAGATATATAGACTGAAATACTCTAGGGTTTCCCATGATTTCATTCCAAAGAATATATATATACATATATATATATATAATGAAGCTTCAATGCATATAACCTATGAAGCGTTGGTACTTCATTTATACAAAGTAAGCACCAGTGCATATTATGGATGTATGGCATTAAGTATGTATATTATTTTCTACATTATAAGTTGTTTTAATGGTAATGATAATAGTCACATTAGTGGTAATGACATTGTTGAAAGAATCAATGTCTTTCTTTTCATTAAGAGCATTTATTTTTTATTGCAATGGATTTCAATGTGTATAATACTCATTTCTTACTAATGTATTAGTAGATATGAACAACATTGTTGAGTTCAAATAAATACAATCTGACAATTGTTATAAACCTAATTCATAGGGTTTTAATTAAGAATATGAAGAGTAATCATAAGTCCAAGATACTCCTTTAAAGATGAATCTAAATGTCATAAGAACATGTATTTATGTGTACTAGTCAATCAAATTTATCTCCAGTGGTTAGGAGGAAAGTTTGTTTTTATCCCCATCTAGGTTCATTTCTTGCAAAGTGATATGATAAGCTCATATTGAATATATTTTTGTAATGCCTTATCGTTGAATGACTTTGATCCATGAAGAATATATTACCCTTACCTATGGGCTATAGAGTGGGATAGTATCTCACACATTTTCTACAATTTAGCAATGATATAATAGAAACAAGTTTGTGAGCCACAAGTTTTGTGGCCTTCCTTGACATTAGTGCTACTTATTACATAGCTTAAGTAATTTTTAAGGGTCATCACTAGTATCATAGTTTCTTTATATTTTTTTTGTATTTCATTCCCTCATTGGGTATATCATGTCTCTCTCACATCCATTTCCATTCTATGGTCCAAATGATCCAAGATTTTCTCCATTTTCACATGATCATTCTAGACTCCTTATTTCCCTCATTGAAATAAACCCTTTGCAACTCATTCAATGCATCTCTTTTCTCATCATGTCATTAGGGTAAGGTTTTGATGCCATATTTTACTTCATGAAGTGTGATCAATGACCTTTTTTCAACTCCTCTCCATCACATTTATCTGTGACATTAGAAGAAGCATATTCCATTAGGATCCCCGTTGCATTTTTGCTATTTTCTAAAGTAATGATGCAATAGTTTTGAGTATTTTATTTGATAGCTAAAAATTTCATTTTTGTGCATGTGTGATTGTCATTGATGGGAAACAAAATGAGACAAGGAAAGAAAACATGACACTAGGTCAGAAAAAAAATGAGATTCCCACCCCACAATTTGTAGCAACAAATTACATTGTGTGACTTCTATATGGATATTTGGTATTCACAATCATTAGTTGTTTGACATCCATATGCAACCACCACACTATTTTTTATTGTCTACAAAATCTATAAAAAATATGTTACTTGAGAAACACACAATATCGTTGTAATATCCCATCTATCACTTACCCTCTTATTCTATATATTTTTTCTCACCAAGTTCTTGAATTTTGATTAGTCACGCAACAAACATCTTTTGATGGCAGTGCCATCTTTGCCTCATCTCCACACATTAATTGTTAGACATCCAAAGCTACTACAAGAGAACCTCATGGATGAGGGATTCTTTTATTTTGTCAGGAGCTCCCCTCATATCCATCATATTCTATTGTGTTGTGTTTCTAATTTATTTAACATTGATTGACTTGATTACCATATATCTATCCAATTGCAAAAAATATGACAGGTGATGCCCTCAACACACTCTCAAACAAATCATTGGCATCCACAAAAATTTTTCTATTCCTTCTTTGAGATTACTAGCGAAGGCCATTACAATATCTTCATTAGATCCAATAGCATCAGATTTATTATTCTCGATTAGAATAAGATTGCATAGAAACAAAGCACAAACAATGTAAACTTCCAAGATGTCTTGATACTCAAAGGCGATATATTTTGTCTCCCTATTTTTATTAAATATAAATACTAAGAGCTTCAATTTTGTCTGTTTGGAATATAAAATTGTGATTAAGAAATAATAACTACATAAAATATTATAACCTCTTAGTAACAGTAGTTCTTACCAATTTTGATATAGTTTTGTGTTGGATTATTCCCACATTCATCTATTGTTGATCAACCTCAAGTAATTACTAGAAAGTGAGGAAAATATGTTGTAGGATTTCTTGTTGCTTCAAGTATACCTATTCTAAGGCTTTATATTGTCATCCTTGCATATTGGTTGATCATGAAACTACTCATTTACTTCCATTTCAAAATGAATAGTTGAATTGTATCATAAATGTGTGCATTTTTAGTAGAATTCAACACCCTTTTATTTGTTGAGCTTGAATTGAGAAAATGGTTCAAATTGATGAAGAATTAGAGTTACTAGATACTCTAATACTCTCTATTATCAACAATACGGTCACATTTGAGAAAGCAACTCTTATTCATGTTCTAACCGATTTACAAGATTCATAGGACAAAATTTAATTTCTCCAGCTTGAATCACAAAAACAACAAGATGAGTCACAATAAAAATAAAAATAAAAATCAACATTTTGAATTAATCCCTGTTCAAAAAAATTCTCTTTTTGGGTTTGAGAATGATTACTATAAAAAACCAACACATAATAAAATCAATGATGCCCCTTCAAAGGTAGTTTTAAATGAATTTGAATAAGTTCTACCTGCAATTCCCAAGCCAATCATTATACCTTGGGAAGAAATCATCATCAATAAGCATAGAACCGGTCTTGGATGTGAAAGGGAAGTGGCCTTTCACATTCCAAACTATTATTAACCAATTAAGTTCCAAAGTATTTGGTTCCCTTAAGAAAATTCATCTTCACATGATTCAATTTAATATTAGATTCATAATTTCCAACATTATGATTGAGTTGGCCACATGGTGTTAAATTTTTAGATTGTTCTCTGTTGTATCAATTATTTTAGCCCAAATTAATTTTTCATAAACAGTGCATCCAATTATTAACAGTGTAATCAATCATAAACTGTAACTGAAGATAGAAAAATATATGCAGGGATAAATAAGACAACAGCACAACCATAAGAGATATAAAATTTGTCCAAGACTAGGGGAAAACCCCACAAGGGGGAAAACCTTTCAAATCTTATTCTTAAATAGATCATCATAAAAAAAAAATTAGTAGAGAGTACAATGAGCCCAATACATATGCATCGGAAATATATAGAACAGATCTACATATCTGTAAACAATAAGAACCAAAAATCCAATAGATCACTAAAGCCAATTGAAATCAATTCTCAAATCCTCGATCTGAGTCCAGGACGCTATAAAAAACTAACTGCGAACATTTGTGATTGTGAGAATTAAAAATTGCGTGAGTAATTGGGTTTGATCTAGCCTAGATCTACTCATAAATCCCTTATTTGCACCCTTAAGACTCTGTGCTAGTGGATATATCTCCCTGACCGGAGGCAGGACACACTGTGCATGCGACTATGGCCCAGAATAGCTTGATCAGACCCTAAAGCCCTAACCGCTACATTGCCACAGTGTGCATGCAACTATCACAACTTGGCCATGGGAATAACACATTGTGCCTGTGGATATAGCCTGGAAATATTACTTTCAAGCCTGCGTCTATGACCCAAAAGCCCTAGTTTAGATCAAGCCTCTCGCCTATGATTCTAGACCCTCCGTGACCTTCTTCTGTAGAACCTGTGTGAGCCAAAACAAAATAGATGAACCAAGACAAAGAATGATAATAGAAGATCGCTTGAGCAAGTATGTGAGAATGAGCTTGAGGTCACTTCTATTTATAGCTTTCGTGAGGGTATGCTTGGGTTTGAGGCCGAATTGACTAATTCCACATGTGCTTAGGCCAACCCATTACATTTCATTTTAATAAATCAAATATTTCAAAATGTAACTTCTGCTTAACCAATTGGGGCGATCTATAGGTCAATTTTGGTCCTCTTGAAAAGAGGAATCTAATTCAATTATGATCTCAAAAATCTAAGCTAACCAAAGTAGAATTTGACCCTAGTTGAAAAAATTAACACTCCCTCTCATATTAGGAAGAATTCCACATGTTAAATTTTTCCTGTAGATCTTGACATCATGGTGTCGTCATGCTAAGATTATCATGGCTCAACTCCATCTATTGAAACTTTCTTGTATCTAGAAGAAGAAGAATCGGGGCATGATATATTCCACCCATACCAAGCATTAGGATAACACATCATATAGAGGAGCACATCTTCGGCCCTGGAATCCCAAGAGGGGAGAAACTCTAAACCCAATCCTATTTCCTATTGATCTTCCCATCAGTGACTCTCAATAGTCATATGGTAGAACACCTGCATCATAATTGACTTGGGTTGTACACCCCAAGTACACTTTCAACTCATTGGCCAAACATAGAGCGGTATTCCCAACAAGCCTTTCTTGAGGGTATGATGCCAACTAGGGTATACTATGTAAAGACCAATCATGGGAGCAGGATTCTCCAACCCTATGAAGATAGGGGAGGAGAATATTCAACCCTATGGGTAACAGATAGGGGAGTACCTTATTATCTAGATATACCTCAACCCCAGGAGCCATTTATCTTAATTCCTCGCCCCAGGAACTCAAACAAGGTAGGAAGAGTTTGTGTAGTGTCCTCGATCATTGTTGCCCCTTATCCAGAGGGGATACATCCATCAATACAAGCTTCTCTCTGAAGACCAAGAAATTTCATTTCGGTAGTGCCTTGGTGAGAATATATGTTATTTGATCATCAGTTGATATGTGGTGGAGTCTAACATCTCCTCTATGCACCATGTCTCAAATAAAATGATGTTGAATATCGATGTGCTTGGACTTGTCATGAAACATGGGATTATCTACCAAACATATCCTACTCTTGTTGTCAGAATATATCACTGTAGTGTCTAAGACGTCTTCAAATAGCTCTCCAAAGAGCTTCCTTAACCAAAATTCTCCGCAACTAGCCATGCTAGTGGCAATGTATTCTACTTTAGCAGTGATTAATGCTACAAATTTTTGTTTCCTACGCATATAGGATATCATGGAAAATCCAAGACTAAAGCAGCATCTAGAAGTGCTATTTATGTTTGTAACATTTCCTGACCAGTCAGCATAAGTGTATCCATGAAGTTGAATGTCTCCGACAGTATACCTTAGACCAAGTGTGATCGACCCATGTAAATATCTCAATACATGTTTGGAAATTATCCAATGTGCATGGAAGGGCTTATTCATGAATTGAATCAATGTGTTTACTGCAAATAATATATCTGGACAGGTGTTCACAAGGAACATCAGAGCCCCAATTAGTTTTATGTACTCAAATGGATTTTCTAGATCAGGTCCAACTTCTTTTCCACATAGCTTCTTGAAGTTCATCTCCATCGAAGTAGCCATGTATTTTCACTCAATCATACCAAACCTTTCCAACAGTTTCACAACATACCTTACTTGTGAGAGAAACATCTCTCCAAGAATTTTCCACACCTCAAGGCCTAAGAAGTAGTGCATGATTCCAAGGTCTTTCATCTCAAATTTAGAGGCTAGTTCTCTATTACATTTGATCATCAAAGGTTCACTTCCTTTCAATAATAGATCATCTACATATAGAACCAAAATCAATGGAATACCTTGGACAACCTTAAAATAGAGGTTGGGATCAACATTTCTTCTTGTGAAACCCAACTTCATTAAATAATTGTCAATGTGTGCATAACAAGCTTGGGGAGCTTGCTTCAAACCATACAATGCCTTATTTAACCTACAAACATGTGTTCGGTGATCTTCCACTTCATATCCATGTGGTTATTTAACATATACTTCTTCCTATAACATTCATGAAAGAAAGTGGACTTTAATTCCATCTGATGAAGGGCACATCCTTAACTAGCAGTAAGGGAAACTATCAAATGGATGGTTGTGTATCAAGTCATGGGAGAAAATATTTCTTCATAATCATCTCCCTCTTTCTGAGAGATGCCTCAAGATATGAACCTTGCTTTGTTTTTCTCAATGCTTCCATCAATTCCATGTTTGATCTTGAATATCCACTTTGAAGTCACAACAGACTTCCCATTCAGTCTCGGCACAACATCCCATATATCGTTTTTCACAATAGATTCATATTCTTCAAGCATGGAATCCTTCCAAACTTGTTCTTTGACTTCTTCTTCAAATGAGGATGGTTCAGCTTGAATTATAGTGCTCATGGAAGCTACATATCCCTGATACCTGTATGGTTGCTTCCTTTCTCTGAATGATCTACGAATGAGAACATTTCTTTCATTATGCTATAGAGAGTCGCAAAGCCAAAGTGGTCTCTTCCTGGTAGGAGAATCACTGGGGGGTGTATCTGAGGGATCCATAGGCTCCATGGGAACATCAATATCATTGGACTGAGGCATAGAAGGATCATCTAGAATATCCCAGTCATTATTTTCTTCCTTGGGAGGAGGAGGTGGGGGAAGGTCTCTTGCTTTACCAAGAGATGAATTTTCATCAAAAGTTACGTCCCTGCTAATTTTGACCTTCCTTTAACCAAGAATATATATTTTGTATCCCTTAGAGTTTTCACAATAACCCACAAATGTACCTTTCCTTCTTGTAACCTTAAGATTTTTCTTTTGTCCTTCGACACATGAAAGTAAACAGGGCATCCAAATATGCGAAGATGGATAATATTAGGCTTGACTCCTGTGAATATTTCTTTGGGTGTCTTGTTTTCTGATGTTTGATGAGGTACCCAATTTTGAAAATATAAAGTAGCATGTGTGGCTTCAACCCACATAAAATATGGTACCCTTTGATCGTGGAGCATGGAATGGGAAGCTTCTAATATAGACCAGTTCTTCCTTTCAGCTAAGCCATTTTGTTCAGGTGTATATGGCACAATATTTTCTTTCTTGATCCCTTCTTTCTTGTAGAATGCTATGAATTATTTTTACATGTATTTCCCTCCATTGTCAGAACTTAATAATTCGATTCTTTTCCCTGATTATTTTTTATCAAGGCTTTGAATTCTTGGAACTTTTCAAATGATTCATCCTTATGCTTAAGGCAGTATATCCATGTATTTCTTGAGAAGTCATCAATGAAGGTGATGTATTAGAGATGACCACCAATAGAATGCACAGACATCATACCACATATATCTGAATGAATGATATGGAGGATGTCGATTGTCTTGTTCTTACTAGAGGGGAATGGTCCCCTTGTTTTCTTTCCACTTACACAACTTGGACAAACTCCTTCATGATGATCTTGAACATCGGGAATACCTCATACCATTTCTTCAATTTTGGAAGAGCATCATAGTGTAAATGATCCAATCTGTGGTGCCACAATTCACTAAGATGATTTGTCTTATTAACCAATGTTATAAGTGTCCTTTTGGTGAATTTATAGAGTCCTTCATATCTCATACCTAATGTGAATGCATATTTCATAGGTGCATCAACAAACCAAGTCAAAACTTTTACATTGATGAAGGAAGCACTCATCCCTTTATCTTCCAATGCAAATATAGAATTTAAATTCTTCATTAAACTTTGCACATACATAACATAATGTAGCAATACTAAGTCCCCATAATCCAACTGAAATTTAACGGATCCAAAGCCTTTTATAGGATGAGTGGATTTATCTACAAGAATTATTTTCAACTTAGTCCCCCTCTCTACCAGATTATAGAGGACTTCCTTGTATCTAGAGAAGCAATGAGTGGCCCCACTATCAACCAACCAATTGTCCCATGAATCTAGTGGAGAAGAACTAGTAAATGCAAAAATGATAATATATTCATATTTATTCGCAGTTGCTCCTATGATTGTATGTTATTATTTTATTATTGTTTTTGCTTCTGGTGTTGTATCATGGCCTCTTTCTCTTCTAAGGACAATCATTCCTTCCTTTTAAATTTTGATCTGTCATTCCTTCCTTTTGAATTTTGAGAAGGAGGATTCCTCGAAGGACCTCCTTTTGCATTCTTCATTTTGTTATGAGTGATGTATGCAGTGGGATATCCCTCTTCATGCTTGTGAATTCTTCTTCTTGCTACCATTCTTGATTCTTCTTGAGTAAGCTTCACAAAAATTTCATAAAATGATGGGAGGACATTGTTGTTTTTTATTGTAGTAATGAAGATTTCTCAAACAAGAGGGAGACCTCTGAGAGTCGCAACTACCATTTCTTTGTCAGGCATATTCTCTCCAACCCTTTGTAGTTGATATTCGAGACAAGATATACTCATAATGTATGATTGAACAACTTCTCCTTTGTTCGTCTTCATTTCCTTGAGTTGATTTTTCAAGGTGATGATCTCATTCAGATTCTTGATTTCATACATGTCGGTTATCTTGTCATACATGTATTGAAACTTTCTTAAATTCCCAACATATGTAAGTAAATGATCTTGTAAACCGTCAACTATAATTTTATTTGATTTGGACTCACCTTCCTTATACCTATTATTGAGAGAAGCAGAAGCATTTTGTGGAGGTTCGGGCATCCTACCTTGAATTTATTCCAACACATCATTGTTGTTGACTATAATATCCAACCTGACTTTCCATTCAACAAAGTTTGATGCATCACCAGACTTCTCATTCTCCTTGAATGTAGAGGGAGATATGTTTACATTGGATGTAGATTTGTTTTTTGATAATGAGGGCTTCAATGCTTGTCTTCTTTGGGCCTGTCCTTCACCTTGGCTCTGATACCATGTTAAATTTTTAGATTGTTTTATGTTGTATCAATCACTTTAGCCCAAATTACTTCTTCATAAACAATGCATCCAATCATTAACAATGTAATCATAATGATAAATTGTAACTAAAGATAGAATAATATATGTAGTGATAAAGAATACAAAAACACAACCATAAGAGACAAAAAATTGGTCCAAGGCTAGGTAAAAACCCCACAAGGGGGAAACCCTTTCAAATCTTCTTCTTCAATAGATCGTCATAAAAAAAAATTCAACAGAGAGTACAATGACCCCAATACATATGCAGCATAAATATATAGAACATGTCTACAAATATGCATATCTACAATAGTAAGAACGATGGATCCAATAGATCACTGAATTAAACTGAAATCAATTGTCAAATCCTAGATCTGAATCCAGGACACTATCAAAAACTAACTGAGAGCATTTGTGACTATGCAGATGAAACATTGTGTGAGCAACTGGGGTTGATCTAGCCTAGATCTGTTCAGAAATCCCTTAGTCACACCCATAAGACTCTGTGCTAGTGGTTATATATCCTTTGCTGCAGGAAAGAAACTCTATGTCTGCGACTATGGCCCAGATCATCTTGATCAGGCCCTAAAGCCCTAACCGCTACCTTGCCACACTATGTCTATGGCTATGACACCCTCGTTGTAGGAATAACACATTGTGCTCGTGGCTATCACCCGAAAATTTCAATGTCAAGCGTACAGCTATGACCCAGAAGCCCTAGATCAGAGCGAGCCTCTTGCATGTGATTTCAGACCTCGCGCGAGCTCCTTTTTTCAAACCTATGCGAACCAAAACAAAATATACAAACCAAGACAAAGAATGAAAATAGAAGATCGCTTGAGAAAATGTGTGAGAATGAGCTTGAGGTTTCTTCTATTTATATTTTTCATGAGGTCTGCTAAGGGTTGAGACTGACTTGATTAATTCCACATGTGCTTAGGCTAACCCATTCCATTTCATTTTAATAAATAAAATAATTCAAAAATTAACTTCTGCTTAACTGATTAGGGTGATCTATAGGTCAATTTTGGTCCTCTCGAAAAGAGGAATCTAATTCAATTATGATCTAGATGATCTGAGTTTAAAAAAGTGGAATTTTACCCTAGTTAAAAAAAATTAGCGCATGCGGGATTAATGTTTTTATTTTCATCCTTGTGAGCCTTGTGGAAAGCATAATCATCCTTGAGATAGATGTTCTAGTCATAAAAACCTTGGACGAGTAAATATTCATTAGGGGTGGATCACATCTTGGAAATGATCATCCACATCCAATAAGATATATTGGTCATACTATAGAATCCATTTTCAAGTATTGACACATCTTGTAGTGGAGAGATTTTCATCTTCTCACCTTTTATATGAAAGGAGAGGAATATTAGTGATTAAAGTCAAGCTTCAAGTTTTGAAGTCTTATCAATCAAATAGATGTTACACGAAAAATTGTCATCCTAACATTCTGCTATGTGTATGAGCTCATTGTCACTCATACTTCTCCCTTTGCAAGTCTAACATATCAGTTCCTCATGTCAAGCCTTGAAAATCAGAGAAATGTTCCTAAAAATCTCCTAAAATTTGGTGTCGCACTTTCTCTCTATCTTGCCTGCGGTCCCGCACCTAATGTTCAGATCTCTTGCGTACCTGAACGCACTTTATCTGTGTTAAAGGTGCGGACCCCTGTAAGATCAAAAAGGCGCAAGTAAATTCCAAAAATCTCAATAAAAGTGAATTCTGGAAGCTTCTAGAATGGATCTTGCGGTGGCAGAACCGCTCTTGTGAGGTGCATGAATCCCTTACCTTATGGAGCTAACCCCTTGATGTGAGAAGCTTATCCCTTTGAAGGAGGATTCTATCCCTTCATAGTTGGAACAGAAAACCTCCTCTTTTCTACTATAAAAAGAGGCATTGGGTAGCCTCAAAGGGAGGTCAAGCTTAAGAAGATTTGAGGTTAAGTGTTGTTGAGATTTAGACTCAGTTAACTAAGACTTTTGTGAGGAGAGATTACATACCTCTATTTGTCTTGGTTGGAGGAGTGCAGAGCTTATCAAAGTAAAGGAGACTCCTGCTTCGGACCCCGGGAAGGCCTGTGCAACATCAAGGCTCAGGTTGTAAGGTTTTCCTTCTTTTGAAATTAATACGAATATACTCATTTTTCTCAATAAGCTTTCAGTTAATGGTTTATTTCATAGATTCCTTGATCACTATGATAAGCATGGTTTATGATGATTTCTATACAGGTGCTATGTAATATTTTGCTTGTTTGTGACTGCAGGTTTACGAGGAAAACTCCTTCAAGTGCACAAGGGACAACAACGACTTCAAACAAGCGCTGGACATACGGTAAGTCTTTTACACCTCTATAGAGCTTTTTGTAAACCTTACATGCTTAGAGAAAGATTAGTCTATTTGGTTGTTTGTTGCTAGATACTTTTAGTACTAGGGAGATCGGTCTTGTCCACAAGAACGATTTATCCGGCCAACAAATTGGTGACTCCACTGGGGAAAGAACTTGTTGTTTTTTGGTTCTCTTTTATTTTGATTTGAGGAAAAGTTTTTCCTGGTTTTTGATTGATGGATATCTACCTGGGTAGCTTAGGTTTTCTCTGTTTTTGAAAATTTTGAAATCTTTTAAGTTTTTCTTGAATTTTTTTGGGGACCGCACTTGGTTCTTTTGCACAGTGCAGGAAATTTCGCACTTTCCTTAAGTAAACAGTGCGGTACCGCACCTGTTACTTCTAGAAGCCTGCGGACCCTGTTAAATTTTTTGAAAAAATTTAGATTTCTTTTTTCCAGTTTAGTGTAGATTTAATTTAGGATTCTTAGCATCTACCCAGATCTGTATTTTTCTGTCAAAAATCTCTTGTTTCTGAATTTCTTTTAGCAATTCTTCATCTCATCAATCTCCATTAAGTTAATTGGGTGTTTTGAGTCTCTTTTTTGAGAAATTCTTAATTTGATTTCCTTTGGTCATTACTTGGAGGTTTGTCTCAGTCTTTTCACAATTTTACATCTTTTTTCTTTTGTTTTTGCAAAAAAATTTCCCTCTCATTTGCCGGGGGGCTAAATTGTGTATGAGTGTTGATCGCCTTTGAGTGTTTTTTGATCTTTGGAACTGTCAACCCGATTTTCTTGACTTGCACTTGATTGGTTCTTAGATTACATTAAAATCATCTTGTGTTTTAGAATTCTCTTTCATAGATCACATTTGCATAATTAGAATTCTCATTTTCAGAATATGAATGAAAAATGTGCATAGATTACATTTGCATGCTTTTCATGTGAATTGTGCATAGATTACAATTGCATAGTTTACATTCTGAAAAATAAATCATAAATTTAGATAAGTTTTCTTTGATTTGAATTTAGATGTTTTTATGCTTGTTTTAAAAACACAAAAATAAAAATTGTTTTGGGATTGATTTCCATTAGTTTTTATTGATGAAATTAGTGCATTAGAGAATTTGTTATATTTTCTCTTAGTGATCAATTTTTGCATTGTTGGAAGTGAATGGAAACTCTCTCCTTACTTTAGTTAGGATTCATCGAATTGAAAAGTTTACATGATCATATTCGATTGCATTCAGTTTTGGGTCGGGTCATAACACCATTGGTTTCATATCCATTTACCCTTTTGAGTAATAACAACCTAAATAACACAGTGCTTAATAAAATTCATCTAGTAATTTTTACATTTTTAGGGCTCTTTCCACCAATCTAGCTCAGGATTAGTGCTTTGGAATAGGTTGTAGTTAACTTTCCAAAGCAACAAAAACAAACAAGTAGATAAATCTTGCGGTATGAAATAAATCCAATTGTAATTGGTACAATCTAGGATGCTTCTCTTAAAGAAGTCAATCACGAGATCATGTCCGAACCTTTGAGACAATCAATTATGTTTCATTGGGGAAGATAGAAGATTTTGCGTGCATTACAAACTGTAAACCTCGGATTAACCATTGTCGAGGAGCCTGGGGTCACTTGTTGGTAAACCTCGGATTAACCATGTCGAGGAACCTTCAAGGGATTGAGCTTTGTTACTCTGCCCTTGCGCGTGGAATCGGATCGTAGACTGTTCCCCCAGTTGTATTTGTTACTGTTGGTAACCTTAGTATCCATAAGTTTAAGATTATTTCCTAAGGTGACGGTGAAGGAAAGATCTCACTGTACCTGGAGTAGACGTCGACTAGACTCACTTGGACTCTCTGGGGGGTTCTCTTCACTCGAGATGGTTTTGTGAAGAAACTTGTGCCAGTCTGTTTCATTAAGCAGGTTGTCGTGGTAACTGTTCCAACCACCCTTTCTGTATTAAATTTCTACTAAGTTGGATTTCAGCACCAACTAGTGTTTTTAGTACGGGAAGTTACTGTTTGTGCGTGGTTTCACTCCTAGATTTGATAGCACGTGTTAATTTGTTTGTTTTTACTTTTAGAAACCATAGGTGTGAATTGTGAATTTTAATTGTTAGGTGTGAATTGTGAATTGTTAATTTTAGTTTTAAATTGTTAATAAAATTCACTAAAGTTGAATATAATGGCAACTGTTCCGGAATATACCAACCAAGGAACCCCTCTTAACGAGAATCCTAGTACTTTTCCTTGCTTTGGAAATGTTGGTCCTCCTTATATGGCTACTTTGTCATTACTTGGATTTAAAATAGGTTTACCGATGTGGTTATTTTCAACTTCGTTGGCCCCGAATACTCCAATTGTTCCACCTCAACCAGATGCTTCACCTCAACAGAGTTCACCATCTCAACATCACCAACCTTCTGTTGACCCTTTACCTTCTTCGCCTAATATTTCTTCCTCTTTGCTTGGTAAAAGCCTTGACGCTAGTAACCAGGTGACGAAGAAGAAGAAAGGGAAGAAGAAGAAGAAGAAGAAGCAAGATAAGAAAGAAGTCAACCAACCAACCATGGCTGTAAGTGTTAGTTGTGTTGAGGAAACCTCCAACATGCATCGTAAACCCAAATACCCTTGCAGGATTTGTAAGGGTGACCACTTCCTTATCAATTGTCCTAGTATTCCTAAGGTCTTGGAAGTATGGTCAGAAAAATCTCATCAACTTTTCGTTGATCCATCAACCAGTGATAGTCAGGTTCCTGGGAAAAAGGGTAAAGTTAGGTTTCCTTGTAAGTTATGCAAAGGGAGTCATCAAACTCACATTTGCCCTCACATGGATGAAGCCTCAAAATTGTTGGAAAACATTACTGTTCCACAGCAAGAATTTCCAACTGGCTACTGTAAACTTTCTCCCAACCTACCGTCAACTGACGGAGTGATTGATCTAATTTCAAGTACAGTCGATCCCACTCTTCCATTAGAGAGTGAAACTCATATCACTTAGGTTGATGATACATTAGTTAATCAATTGGTCGATTCGATTTCACATTCGGTCGATCCCATTCTCCCTATAGAGAGTGAACTTCATACTGCTCAGGTTCTTCTTGTTACATCAGATTCTTCTACACCGGGGGGCATTTCACCTGTTTCTACAGAACCCCCTTCAAGTACTGAGGTCTTTTCCTTTGATTGGAATAGACTGACAGAACCTCATCTTCCTTCCTCCATCCCTTTCCAAATCATTGTGAAGTTGGGTGGTAGGGACATACACCGCACACAGGTAGATGAAGGTGCTTCTTTTAGTATTTTATCCTCAACTGCTTGGAAAGCTTTGGGTTCCCCTCAGCTTATGCCTATTACGCAGAATCTGAAAGCTTTTAACATAACCATTAGTGAACCTTTAGGGATCCTTCCTAAGTTTTCTATTACTTTGGAAGGTAAAACTGTCTGTATTGATCTTATGGTAGTTTTAGGTCCCTTGGATTTAAATTTACTCCTTGGGCAAGACTATGTTTATGCAATGAAAGTTGTCGTATCGACACTCTTTCGCGTGATGTCTTTCCCTCACAATGGAAATATTGTGACTGTAGACCAGCTTTCGTTCCCTAGTCTTGATTCGACTACCAGTAATCTGACATCCCTGAATGTTCCTCATACGCAAGTGGTATCTACCCCGCCAAGGGTTAATTATGTGGCAATTAGTCCCATGTTTTCAGTTACCGATGTAAGCGAGCCTCTCACTGTTTGCTCGTCGTCCTTTGACTTAGATCCGATAATTGACATGGAAAACTCTATGGGATTATTTGAATGTGATGTTCTTATCCCTTTTGAGTCCCTTGACATGTGTTCCTTCCAGAGAACTATTCTTCCTTCTGATGAAGACCTCTTGGAAGCCATGATCAAGGTGTGTCCATTGACATGTGTTTCTTCCAATTGGAAGCCATGATTAGTGAGTCTGAGGATGGTTCCTTTTACTGTGTCAACCTCGTTAAAAAATGAATCAGTGAGTGAGGATAGTTTCTTTTACTGTGTCAACCTCGTTAAAAAATGAATCAGTAGGTAGATTATAGAAGAGCATAGTTCCTTTTCTTGTGTCAAGCTCGTTTAAAAAATGAAACAAGCTTCCATGAGGACAGTTCTTTTCCTGTGTCAACCTCATTAAAAAATGAATCAATAGATTATGTAGGTAGATTAGAAATAAGTAGTTTTTGAGGATAGTTCCTGTTACTGAGTCAACCTCGTTAAAAAATGAATCAGGTATGAGGATAATTCTTTTCCTGTGTCAACCTCGTTAAAAAATGAAACAGTTGGTCAGAGGATAGTTCCTGTTACTGATTCAACCTCATTAAAAAATGAATCAGGTATGAGGACAGTTCTTTTCCTGTGTCAACCTCATTAAAACAATGAATCAGTAGGTTATATAGGTAGATTGTAGAGAGTAGATACGAGGATAGTTTCTTTTATGGTGTCAACCTCGTTAAAAAATGAAACATGTTGCCATGAGCATAGTTCTTTTCCTGTGTCAAGCTCGTTAAAAAATGAATCAAATCCTCCCCTAATTGAATCGAGTCTTTGACTAGATCTTGTAAATGTTAAGTCATATATTTAGGTTAGTTATTTCAGTTTTTGCATAATTTTCTTACAGTTTTAGGTCGGGTCTTTCATATGATCTCGTAAATGAACCTTCATTCCACCCAGCTATTAATTACAATCTGTGTACTTAGTTGAATGAAATGAAGCTAGGGGGGCATGCGCTCTTGCAGTTACGCTTAGGGGGCATCAAGCACAGTTTTCTCTCTGTTTCAAGCTTGTGTAAAAATGAAACCACTCTGAAGCATAATTTTTCTCTGTTTCAAGCTTTTGGAATAATGAAACCTATCTGGAGTCAATTCTGGTTATTTTCAAGAATCGTTAAACTCATGAAAATCCCGAGATTATTTTTCTATCTTTCATTCTCATAAAACACATGAAAATGCCGAGTTCTTTCCGTCTTTTCCTGCTCGTAAATTAAATTGAAAGTCTGCCACAGGAGTATATTTTTATCCCTTTTTTGAACTCATTAAAACTTACGAAAAAGTGAAGACTATGAGTACATTTTTATCCCTTTTTCGAACTCGTTAAAATTTACAGAAAAAGCAAAACTACTGAGTATAATTTTATCACTTTTTCAGACTCTTGAAAATTGCGAAAAAGCGAAACCCTGGAGTTCTCTTTTAAGCCCTTTTAAGACTCTCTAAAAATGAAAATATTGCCGAGTACTTGACTATTCGAACTCGTTAAAGTAAATGAACGGTCGTCCCTTCAATATAAGTTTACCCCTTTTACGGACTGAAATGAACTATTTACGAAAAAGGTATACGTTGACTAATTACGGTCAATAGAGTTCTCTCCCGCATTATTTTATCCTTTTTCGGGCTCGAGAGACTAAATTTACGAAAAAGTACCCCCATGGAGTCTTCTTACATTTTTTCTTCTGACTCTCTAAAATTGAAAAAACACCGAGTTTCTCCTATACTGGACTCGTTAAAATTTAACAGTAAAGGACCTGTTCAATTTTAAAAAGGAACTGACCACTCCTTCTTAGGGTTCGAATCTTAAACTAAGTTGGACTCATCCGAAGGATGAGCTTATAAACAAGAAAATTTTATCCTCCTCAAGCTTTTCAAAAATAAAGAGTTACTTGCCAGAAATGGTGGGGGAAAAGAGAGAAAAATAAACGTGTTTGTTGTATTTTGATTTTTCGGAAATCTAGTTAACCACTCTTGAACACGACACTTTCAATCACCTGGGTTGGGAAATCCTTTGCCTAACAGTTAATCGAACCTCATTTGAAAGTCTTCATCTAGTTTCTGGGTATTAGATTTGGGTCAACTGCTACCAAGCCATCTGCAGTGTCGTTATGTGTTCAAGAGGACAGTTCAAATAAACCATTCATCTGCAAAATATCTGTCATCCATTTTGACCATCCCTGAGTCAGTCCTTGCCGATATATTTCTTCAAAACTTGATCTATGATTTCGTGTTGTGGGCTTTCCTACGACAGATCACTTTCTATCGACGACAGCTCATTATCTAGGAAGTTGATCCAGAAATCGTCAGTACCTTGAAATCTGCATGCCTCAATGATGCAGGAGCATCTAGACCTAGCCAACAAAGTGATGGAATGGTCACATGTTGTGGCTAATACAAGTTTGGAGGAAGACTTGGTTGTTAAATTTGTATTAATTTCAATTAAATGTAAGTAGTTAAGAGTGGCCTAATTCTGAACAGAAATTGGGAATAAATGGCAAGTGATCCTCCTTGCATGGAGATCAAGCCAAGTAGTCTAGTTTGTTTAGATTAGGATAGGGTGTGAATTCTAAATGTGTAATTTATTCCTCCAAATGTGGAGGAGATGGTTAACTTAGCATATATGCAATATCCTTTGTTTTCAAAAGAAGAGCGAGAGGAGTTAGTGTGAGGTTTTGTGTGGAGCGAAAAGCTCAGATTAGTAGTGAGGTGTGTGTTAAAAAAAAAAAACAGTGATTAGTCTTTGTGTAATTGGTCAAGAGCCGAGACTCTGTTTCATTTTTTGAATGCAATTGTGGTTTGTGCAAAATCGAATGACAGATTTTGGAGGCTGGAATCTTGTTGGTCTGTGTAACTGATTGAAATAGATGCGGGCCTATGTTGGTGTCAATTTAACTTGTATGAAGTTCTGTTTTAATGTAATTCGGATATTAGTGGAGACTGTGCGCGAAGATTTTTTAATACAAAGTATTGGTTTGAAAAAAAAAATGAAACAGAACCTTTGAAGCGGATTTGGAATGATATAATGGTTGATTGTCTGCGTTATTGGTCCGTGTAACATCACATATCATACCATAAATCACTGAACCCGAAGGCGAAATATTATAAACTGAATTGAAATTAGATCGGGTCTGAAATTTCGCATCTTTACTGTGGAACTCGTTAATAGTGGTGAAACATAATCCCGCGACGAGCGATCTCCGATAATTATCGCATCGGAGTTAGGGAAGGAGTGACAGTTGTGATAGTGAAAGATTTTGGCAAATTGCAACTTGCGATAGTTATTGCATCGGAGCGTATTAAACGCCTAGATTCTTGTGGCATATCAAAAATTTACCGAATTGAGTTGATTCGGTATTGGGTCAGCCAGATCCGGGTAGAAATTGACAGTGTTGTGGTTTGCAAATAGCGACTGGCAATCACGATTAATAACACATCAACACAGATTGAAGGGGGCACATTTGAAGTTGTGTAATTTTGCGTTGGAATGGGTAAAACACAAACTTGGTAGTATATTATATCTCCAGGAGGCGAATTAATTTAATTGATAGACCTCAGATCCGTGGTAGCAATATATATAATATCTGTTGACAAACAGTGTTCAACACTATTTTGAAGGCATTAGAAAAGGATTATGGGATCTGCGTTTTTTCAAACATAAAGGGAACATAAATCTTTTTAAACTATTAAGAGTTTCAATTCCGATTTCGAAAAGGGCTTTTATTGGTAATTAATTGCTTATCCCAGATCTATTGGGAGCGTGCTTATAAATTTACTGCTGCTGCTGCGTCATTTTTGGTATCAGAGCTAGAAAAGGAAGAAATTTCCTGTGAAGAGATTTTTGCTTATGAAGATTTAAGACTATAGAGGTATGGAAACAGTAGCATGTTGAATGAATGAAGTTTGGCACCAGATTACAGCAGTGAACTGTAGAAGAAATTTTGGAGAAGTTCTTAGAGATTGTAGTAGAACTTGCATATGAAAGAGACAGAGGAAATCCATTCAAAACACAGGTGATAGCATAAGAAAGAGTGAAGACTGCAACAATATAGACCAAGAGAAGTTGTGAGAGAAGAACCAGATGTGTTCTTAAAAGCAGAGTAGGGAAAGCCCTTAGAAGTGGCAGTGAAACTGAAGAATCCAACAAGATATTGGACAGAGAGGACAATTGAAGTGTTTTCGAAAGAGAGAGTGAGAGATTGCAGAAGCCTAGAGGGAGAAAAAGTGTTTCTCAAGAGAAGGTTCCAGATAGAGGATCGTGCTTACCAAAAGACTGAGTGAGGAGAGCTTAGTGAGGTAAGATCGCAGTAAGGAGGACTTGTTGTTGTAGAGGCTTGTTGCAGAGGAGTGAGGAGCTCATGGAAAGAGAGGAAAAGAAAATGACTACAGATAGTCATAGCAGAAGTTCAAAAAGAAGCCACAGCAGAAGGAAAGATGCCAAAGCAAATGGCATGAGGATGAGTCAAGAAGAGTTTGATAGAGAGAAAGCTGTGATAGATTTCCAGATTGGAATATTGATGAAGTTGCTGCAGAGAAGTGTTGAAGACCAGAAGAATGGTTGGACCATGAGGAAAAGAGAAAAGTGGCAAAGGCTACGAGAAAAGAGAAATTAGCAAGTGAAGTTAGAGATAGTAGAAGAATTGAGAAAGATTGAGCAGATATTGAGTGCTCAAGAGGAATCAGAGGAACTCAGAGAAGCAGAAGTAGAAATGGAAGTTTCCATTTGTAGACCAGAAAAAGGTGAAATGTTGGGGGAAGAGGATAATGAGAGGTCAGCTGAAGATCTCATGGACTATTGGCATAGTTCAGAACAATTCGAAGATATGTTGACAAGGGAAGCAGACGAGGCAATGAAGCCTTGTGATTTTAATTCTTATAGTTTGTGTATGTTTGAAGGATATGCAGAGGATGATGGACAGTCTGATGAAATTGTCACAAACAGGAATGAAGCTCTTTAGGTGAAGTATGATGGAAAATCCCTTTTAGAGGAAGAAGGAGTTGATCTATTGCAACAGAAGGAGTTTATAGATGAAATCCCGTTTGGTGTGAAACAGTCATATGAGGTTGATATAGACCAGAAGTCTAATGAAAATTCCATAGTGGTACTACAAGAAGGTAAACCAATGAATTTGTTTAATGGAATTGATGAAAGATGCTTGCAATATGATAATGTTGAAAACAGGTCAACTCAGGAGGATTGCCAGGAAAAGAATGAAGTTGAGAATGGAAATTGTGATGAACTGCTGGAGATATTTCACAAGGAAATAGAATACTTGGAGAGATTACTCAAGGAACCTAAAGGAGAAATGAAGCTTACAGAACCTGATAGAGGAAAAGTTGTGGAAGACAGCATTAATAAATATGATTCTGAAATCAGAGAAATTGAGCAGCGATTATTTGAAGGTGAGATGAAATATCAGGAGCAACAAGGAAGTTATGTCCTCAGAGGCATGAAGGAGACATAAATATTAACTCAGCAAGATGAATATGGAAGTAACCAGCAAATTGGAAGGAATGATCAGCTACATGAGAGTGAATTTGAGGAAAGCATTAAATTGCAGAAGTATAGAAACTGGCAACAAAATGAAGAACCAGAAATTGGTCTGGCAGTACAAAGAAAGACAAGTGAAGACCGAAGATACAGATGGAGACTGAAGAAAAGGGTGAAGTGGAAGCTATTGCAACATAGGTGGAATGGCAAGTTGATGAACGAGTTCAGGGAACTTGAACAAATTCATATTGATTTGTTAAAGAAGGAAAGACTCAGATAAATGGAGTCACAACAAGAAGGATCCGTTGAAATCCAAAAGATCTATGATGGAGGATTGGTGCTTGAAGCATCAAAAGAAAATGGAAGGTATTTTATTTTGAAAACTGAAGGTTGTTGTGTGTTTGCAGGTCATATCGACTTGAGGAAAGACAAACAGTTATTGAAGACTATTGTATTAATAGATGAAGAGATGACTACTCATAGTCATATGCAGAATAAGGAGGGAAGTTACAACCAAGTGCAGGAAAATGTCCAATCAGATGACATTCAAAGAATAAGTCAAAAGGAGGATGGAAAAAGAATTATTGAAATCAAAGGATACACTAAGGTAAGGCAACTGTTTAGTGTTTTCATAAGTAAAGTAAACTCACATAATTATGTGATGCAGAGGGAAAAGCAGTTGTTAAACATAACTGTAGTAAATTATGTAGATATTGGACAACTGTTTAAAACTGAAGCTAAAAGAGGACAGCTATTGAAGATTGATATAGAAGACTTTGTAGATATTAAACAGTCATTGAGGATCATTGACCTTGAAGAAAGCCAGAGTAAAGAAGGATTAAAGACAAATATTGCGGACAATGCAGTTAATGAAGATTGTGCAGAACTTTTGAGAGAACTTCCAGATGAAATGGCAGATTTGTGGTATAAGTCGAATCTTTTGATGAGGAAGCTAGGTAAAGCATTTGTGTCTATTGAGTTGATTAATTTTGATGAAGATTTACATGCAGGAAAAAGGAAATGTGAAGTCAATCTGAACCAAGAAGTTAATTCGGAAGAACAGATTGGATTAATGGAGGGTGAGATCAGAAAGCCTCAGAATGATGAAATGGTGGTGAATTTATGGTATGAAATTGCTGAACTAGAGATGAGTACAAGAAATAATAGTAACAGAATTACTATTATACCACAAAAATTTATTGACGAAGAAAAGGCTGGAAGTGACATTTCAGGGGTAGACAAGTATAATGCCATAATCCTTAAGAGTGCAGAAATGAAGTTACTGGAGGAAGAAATATTCCAAGTAGCTAAACAAGCAGGAAAAATGTTGAGTTTTCAAGAAATTTGTGGAGATACAGGTATGCTGGAATTTGAAGTAAGGAATGATGAAGTCATGAATGAGAAACCAGAAGAAGGACCTGGGATTATTGCAAAGAATCAATGGAGAAGGCATTTGTACATTTCAGAAATGTATATGGAAGGTTATTGGCACAGAGATTATGATGTTCTAATTCAAGAACACAATCAGTTGCAAGAGAATAATATTCAACACATGAGAAGTGAAATGGACAAAGAATTGGATGAGTTGTGGAAAATCATACTACAACATTCCAGTAAAACAAATACAGGACAAAAGAAGAAAGGAAGATTGGCTGGAAGAAATGGTACAGGTGAAGGGAATGGAAAACTGCGAATTAGAGTGAGAAAAACAACAACGAAATATGTGAACAGAATAGCAACAGATAGTGAGAGCATAGAAAATGGGGCATTACAGCATAAAGGATGGAGAATTGAGGAACAAACAACAACATCAGTAACCAAGGACAGACTACCAAACCAAGTATGGGATCCAGGAGGACACAGACCAGAAGTGCATGATCAGGAGATCATGATTAATCTAAACTTTGGGAGTCTGATGCAGGAGCATCTAGACCTAGCCAGCAATGTGATGGAATGGTCACATGTTGTGGCTAATACAAGTTGGAGGAAGACTTGGTTGTTAAATTTGTATTAATTTCAATTAAATGTAAGTAGTTAAGAGTGGCCTAATTCTGAACAGAAATTGGGAATAAATGGAAAGTGATCCTCCCTGCTTGGAGATCAAGCCAAGTAGTCTAGTTTGTTTAGATTAGGATAAGGTGTGAATTCTAAATGTATAATTTATTCCTCCAAATGTGGAGGAGATGGTTAACTTAGCATATATGCAATCTCCTTTGTTTTCTAAAGAAAGAGCGAGAGGAGTTAGTGTGAGGTTTTGTGTGGAGCGAAAAAGCTCAGATTAGTAGTGAGGTTTGTGTTGAAAAAAAAACACAGAGATCAGGTTTTTTTGTGTAGTTGGCCAAGAGCGAGACTCTGTTTCATTTTTTTGAATATTATAAATGCAATTGTGGTTTTTGCAAAAGCGAATGACAGATTTTGGAGGCTCGAATCTTGTTTGTCTGCGTAACTGTTTGAAATAGATGCAGGCCTGTGTTGGTGTAAATTTAACTTGTATGAAGTTCTGTGTTAATGAATTTCGTATATTAGTGGAGACTGTGCGTGAAGAGTTTTTAAATACAAAGTATTGGCTTGGAAAAAAAAACATGAAACAAAACCTTTGAAGCGGATTTGGAATGATATAATGGTTGATTGTCTCAGTTATTGGTCCGTGTAACATCACATATCATACCATAAATCAATTAAATCCAAGGCGAGATATTATAAAATGATTTGAAATTAGATCGGGTCCGAAATTTCACTTCGTTACTGTGGAACCCGTCAATAGTGGTGAAACATAATCCTGCGACGAGCGATCTCCGATAATTATCGCATCGGAGTTGGGTAAGGTGTGACAGTTGTGATAGTTAAAGATTCTGGCGAATTGCAACCTGCGATAGTTATCACATCGGAGCGTATTAAACGCCCAGATTCTTGTAGCATATCAAAAATTCACCGAATTTCGAGTTGATTCGGCATCGGGTCAACCAGATCCAGGTAGTAATTGACAATGTTGTGGTTTGCAAATAGCGCTTGGAAATCACGACATAACACATCAACGCAGATTGAAGGGGGCACATTTGAAGTTGTGTAATTTTATGTTGGAATGGGTAAAATACAAACTTGGTAGTTATATCTCCGTGGAGGCTTAATCAGTCTAATTGATTTAATTTCTCATATCCATGGTAGGCAACATATGATATAATATCTGCTGGACAATCAAGTTCAACATTGTTTTCATGTATTAGAAAAGGATTATGGGATCAAGGCTTTTTCAAACATAAAGGGAACATAATCTTTTAAACTATTAGGAGTTTCAATTCCGATTTATTCCGACAAAAGGGCTTTTATTGGTAATTAATTGCTTATCCCAGATCTATTGGGAGGTGTTTATAACTTTATCGTTGTTGTATATATGCCACTCAATGGCGTTTCTCATTTTCGACGCATGTGCTGCATCATCATCTTGATCTAATGATTCCTGCGATTACGTTTGACTTCAGCTCATTCATTCACATTTCATGGATTGTACTCAGTACTTTGAGAGCCATTGACATTACTCGTGGTTACTCTCACACTTGTTAACAGTTTACATCATTGACTGGTAATCAAGTGGTTTCTACCATGTTCGACTTCAACACATTTATTCACATGGATAGAATCGTACTAGTTCGAGATGCGGAAATCAAGACCCTGGATCTAGTTTCTACCATCCAGATCATAAGGAGTTTGATTATTATACAAGTAGATCAAGTTCATTACGTATTTGGTCGCTACCATGTCGTGGTTCATATTATTGATGTAATATTAAAATCGCTTCTTATATCAAAACAAGTTTAAAGTTAGTTTTTATCTGAGCATGGGAATGCCTACCTCAGTGATGACATATACATGTATATATTTTGCATTGAATGTTTTTACAGGTTCCGACTGGGGTGTCCACAGGATGATCTTTGAAATGATAAAGTACTGCACTCTTCATATATGACAGACTTCAACTTCATCTATTCTAGAATTTTCACTTTAGGGGGCAATCTGTTACACTGAAACTTGTCATCCTGACATTCTGCTATGTGTATGAGCTCATCATCACTCATACTTCCTCCTTTGCAAGTCTAACATATTAGTTCCTCATGTCAAGCCTTGAAAATCAGAGAAAAGTTCCTAAAAATCTCCTTAACTTTGGTGTCGCACTTTCACTATATCTTACCTGTGGTCCCACACCTAATGTTAAGCTCTCTTGCGTACCTGAACGCACTTTATCTGTGTTAAAGGTACAAATCCCTGTAAGATAAAAAAGGCACAAGTAAATTCCAAAAATCTCAATAAAAGTAAATTCTAGAAGCTTCTAGAATCGATCTTGCGGTGGCAGAACCACTCTTATGAGGTGCATGTATCCCTTACCTTATGGAGCTAACCCCTTGATGTGAGGAGCTTATCCCTTTGAAGGAGGATTCTATCCCTTCATATTTGGAACAGAAAACCTCCTCTTTTCCACTCTAAAATGAGGCATTGGGTAGCCTCAAAGGGTTAAGTTTTTGGAGATTGAGAATTGGAGTTGAAGCTTTAGAATATTTGAAGTTAAGTGCTATTGAGATTTAGACTCAGTTAACTAAGACTTTTGTGAGGAGAGATTACATACCTCTATTTGTCTTGGTTGGAGGAGTGCAAAGCTTATCAAATTAAAGGAGACTCCTGCTTCGGACCCCGGAAAGTCCTGTGCAACATCAAGGCTTAGGTTGTAAGGATTTTCTACTTTTGAAATTAATACAAATATACTCGTTTTTCTCAATAAGCTATCAATCAATGGTTTATTTCATATATTCCTTGATCACTATGATAAGCATGGTTTATGATGATTTCTATACAGGTGCTATGTAATATTTTTCTTGTTTGTGACTGCAGGTTTACGAGGAAAATTCCTTCATAAATGACCAACAACAATGACTTCAAATGTTTGACATACCTTATACCTGTAAGTATTTCACCATGACCTCTATAGAGATTTTTGTAAACCTTACATGCTTAGAGAAAGATTAGTATGTTTGGCTGTTTGTTGCTAGATACTTTTTAAGATTAGGGAGGCAGGTCTTTGTCCACAAGAACAATTTATCCGGCCAACAATAGAAGCAAATGAGCCTAAGCCACAGCTAGAACCAAATCCAATAGCCAGAGTTAGAGTTTTAGTCGGAGCCATATTCCATTAGCATGATTTAGTTAGTAGTCTTTCTTAAACCATAAGTTAGTAGAAGACGTATAGATTTTGTTTTTTTTAACTAGAAAGAGTATATATATTTTGTATTAAAGCATGCCTACATGCAATCAAAAATCGATATTTTTACATCAAAAATGTAAGTATTTCCTTGGTTGTGGATGATACATTTGGGCCAACTCTTATGTGATTTTTTTCACCAGCCAACCCATTATCAAAATTCAACACTATTTGCCTGCTACTAAAAACATTACAGAACTGCGATAGGAGATATATACATCTATAATTAGACATATTAAAAAAAATATATGGTGCCAAAGGGGTGTATATTCTTCCATTCGAGATGGAGAGTTTAGGTCTAGCGGCTTTGGCATATCCTCCTCCCTCTTATAGTTATCTACCAACTTTACCTTTAGCCTGTCAAACTCCATCCTGATGGCTTCAACTTCGTCTTCTAGCCTTCAGATTTTCTTTTTTTCTTCAATTTTTCATTCCTTGATCTCTATGGTGTTCTTTTGGTGTTGGTGCACACACATTTTCAACACAACAATTCTATTTATAAATTCTCCATGTCCAGGGCACAAACCTCACAATTTAACTTGCTGCTACCAGTTCCACGAGCCCATTCGGCACAAACACTCCCAGTCCTGGGTCTGTGGAGGCCCTAGCCTACCCGAGCATGTGTTCTCAGTAGCAGAGCTAACATTTCCACTCATCTTGATAGACGCAGGATGACCGACGAGCTCTGACCCAAACCCAAACCGACCAACGACCTCAAATATCATAGACACGATAGTACAAATGGCCCCAGAAATCCTAAAAGACCTGAAACACCCAAATAAAATAGAACTGACACATAAGCTAGTGCATAGGGCCTTCCGAGCCACCTCAATTCCCGTAGATAGGTAATTCATCAGACGCTCACTTCCAATTCCCCAAGTTCTATTTTCACTCGAATGAACACAGAGGCCTCCATGTAGTATAGATAGCCCCTAGAGCATATCCAACCAAACATACATCCCACCAACACTACCAACATGTAGATTGTTATAACTTCTCTTAACCACCAACTACAAACAAAGGGACAGAGCCAAGGATTCCTTAGCTTCCCCTGTGAGAGGCTTTCTGCTTTTACTCAAACTGTTATCCCTTATATAACCACGTGTAGTACACCAGCAAAGGAGGAACAACATCACAATACCAGTGTTGTTGGATTTCCAATGCTAATCCATTATTTACCAACCTTGCATAGCTTCTCGTAACCCCCTTTCCACCTCCATCCCATGCTCCTCCTATGTTTTCTAGATTTCGAGGAGTAAATGTTTGTGGCACAAATTCACCATTCCCACGAGAAAGGTACAAAAATGTCAGTGTTTGCAATAGATATCGAGGCAGGGACTGTGTATACACATGCCTGAGATGTTGTAGGGACCAGGCGGAGGGTGGTTGAGTTGCATGGCGCTACGCTGCGGAGTGATTTCTCTATACAAAATGCCACATGAGTCAATAGTGAGGCAGGGATAGTTAATAACAATAAGACTTTGAGTAATTATTAAATCAAGGGGCCATCCAAGACACGGCCACCTGTTGGAGGGTGGGAGGAAATGACAGTCGTGCCAACCTGGAGGGGTAAGGGGGAGGAGGAAGGGTGGGGGGGGGTTAATAGGGGAGGGGGACGGAGGAGGTAGGGTGGGGGAGGAGAGGGAGCAAGGGGTTAAGCAGGTAGGGTGGGGGAGGAAAGGGAGCAAGGGGTTATGGAGAGATGGGGGAGGGGGCCAGTGAGAAGGAAAAAATAAAGAGGTATACCAATTCTCCAAGGGAGGGGGGAGGGAGGGAGGGGGAAGAGAGCTCCAGAGGATGCTGGGGGAGAGGGATTAAAAGGCAGTCAATCACTCCCATTGGGTCTAAGAATTTATCCATATTACCATTTGCATGGTTAGAAATTTTATTTTCCTTATGATTCTTAGTCATAGTTATGGAATATATAGGTAACCTTCAATTCCATTCACCACTGTGGCTTCTTCTTTGATTATACAAGCCAAATTGACTTGTTTGTCTGCCTCTTTGTTGTTTCCCCCAAGAATATGGTAGAAAATCACTTCATCCAATAGAGGGTTCATTCCTTGGTTTCTCTTGATGACTTGGTTTAGGAGAGTGTTTTTAGCAGGGGTATTCTTTCTCTTATATTTTATTATTATCATGGAGTCTATGAGGATTTGGAGATTCTTGATTCCTTTAGTGATGACCATATTCATTCCAAAGGGTAACCCATAGGCCTCAGCTTTGCTGTTTTTTTTCTAGCCTAAACTCTAGTCATACATGTCTTCGATGTTTCCATTCAGATCATGGATAATTTTAGGGGCTAATATTTGCAGGTGGGCTAATTTTCCATGGTTTTTCCAAAAAAAAGATTCGCCAATTCCCATTTTTTTATAAAAATGATTCGCCCAAATTTTACAATATAAAGTTATTTTACCTTAAAAATCACTAACATTATATAGAATATATATATAATATCATTATAAATTTGAATAATTTTACAAATACATCAATAAAAATTTTATAGTTTGCATATTAGGGACTAGTGAGATTCGCCAATTTTTTAAACTTCAAAATAATTTTCCATCCTTAAAATATTCCCTGATTCAGATTTATGAGAATCCCTCCTCCTCCTACCACCCCAGGATTTCCTTGTGAAGCCCCGTCAAATTGCAGATTCCATATCCCCAAATTTATCAACCACTCCACCATATCTTCGGAGGTTAATCTGAGGATCCACTGAGTATCAGTAGTGATATCTTTTCTTCTGAGTTTTGGGGTTGGGGGGATGATCCACCTGTTCATCCAAGATGATTCCTCCTGATCTAATAAGTGATCAAGCTCGAGCCTATGCAAATCCATGCATTACATAATGGAATTAAAGGCCCCAATAATGGCAAAAGGTCTTTCTATCTGGAAGATAGCTCTGTTTCTCATCATCCGTACTTTCCAGCTTATATACCTGGGGAGGGCTGAAGAGATGTTCTGGAACGAAGATTTGGCATGAATGGTGCCCGAGTAAGACTTGGGCAAAGAGTGGAAAAATAAGAGGATGTCATATTCCACTTGAATCTTCTAAATAGAGGCCCCAGTGCCCCCACCCAGACCTGCTTATTTGTATTTCACTTCAAAAAGAGGTGTTGTATAGATTCTTCTACCTGTTCACATAGAGGACATATTGAGGGGCCTATTTGGCCACATTTTTGAAGGTTTTTAGCAATTAATCTTTTCTGTGAGCTAGAACCCAACAAAAGAAATTTAATTTTTGGATTGTGTTGGGATTCCATATTTGATCCCAAATAGGTTCTTTCAGGGGGACTTGATCTTGGGAAACCAGATGCTCATATCCTTTTCTGACTGAGTATTTAAATTCATCTAGATCCAACTGTCATTTGTGATTAGATCGATAGGGGCACATCCTCTTAGTTTCTCTATGAGCTTATTCCTTTGATTATTAGGATCCTATGAAATTTTCTCGAGCTTCCATCTCTTCCATTTACCATTCTGGTCCCAATCCGAGATTTTTTCCAACTTGACCACTCCTCTTTGCCTCAATAGGACATGGAGGTCCCACAAGTTCATGTCTTGATCTAAGGGGATCTACCCCAGGATGGATTCTTTGAATATATTTATTATGTCTCCTTTTCCTAGTACTTGATGAGGTTTTCATTTATTATGTTTGAAGTAGCTCTTAATGAGATCCCCAATGGAGGATTCCTTGTTGGAATTGTTGTCATTGATGGCAAAGGGGAGATGACAAAGGAGAGCACCTAAACATCATTCAAGGCGTAAAGGCAAAGACAGATAATGAGGAAATGTGACAAAAGAGAGATAGCAAAATAACTAAGAAGGAGATAGCAAAAAGAGAATTAAGGAGAAGCATCAGTCAAGGAGCAGAGGATAGCAAAGAAGTAGAAAACTATTCAAGGTGCAGAGTGGGTATCTATAAGTGTTCAACATTGCATGGGTATGGCTCTGTAATTTGAAATATATATGGCTCCTATGTGAAATTATGATTAACTCTGTACATGGATTTAATGTGGAGTATAGTGTGTGAGGTTATGTATATACTAAGGAAATTACAGTCATAACATAGTGAACCCGCAAAGGAAACTGTGAAATCAGGTGATGGCACAGTAATAACTGTATGGGAAATGCTCTGAATGAATTTTTGTGTGGAGGATTGTTGGGTTATCGATATGAATAATCCCGTGTGTTCTTGATGAGAGTATCGAATTCTATAGCAATTAAGAACCCGATGATTGATCATGTCCGTCTAGATCGATTAAAGTTATTGTGGAACTGTGGTTAATTACCCAATGCTTGTGAGCACTGTAAAACATATCCGTAAGAGTTATGTATGGCGGAGCTATGCGTCGGAGTAGATGGATGAAAGGAACGTCGAGGAACGAGGCTGTAATGTGAAGAAACACCGTGACTGCATGAAGAGGAGAACCTCTTCCAATAGAATAGGCGGAACCTTGTAGTGGAAGCTAAGTGGAACTTGGAGTGGAGAAGCGAAACCATGACCGAGAGGAATAATGAGCATGGTTTGGAGTGAACAGTGACAGAGGCTTCTGGTTTACATCGCACCACTTTTGTGGAGCAAGCGGTTTTCCCCATTCGCGAGCGATTCCATAGAAATCTCGACACGTGGCATGGGGCGAGGTTGAAAAACCGCTTCCACTGCGCACCATCGTGCATTAACCATTGACCAAATACTCAGTGTGATATTGACACAAGCCATCGATCTGGAGGGAAGCGATCTGATGGTGATCATATTGGGAAGATGCGCGAAGGTTAACTTAAGGTACGGGCATGTGTATTTGATTGATTCTTTCGATTGTATAGTGGGGCCCATGCATACGAATGTGTTGATTATTGTTAATATTTGCGGATTTATTAATCTTTAGGGTCATAGTTATAAGGTTCAAACATTTATTTATGAGGTGTGAAGGAAGCCCCCGAAATGAAATAATAATTGTCGGGTTTATTTAAATATCAAAGGTATTGGGTCAAATAAGGGATGTCTATTATATCAGTTGGTACTAAGCCCGTCAACACATTCCTTAATCTAATTCTATGAATTCGATAATTGAACCTATAGAAAGGATCAAGAAGGCTCCCTTATTGAATTAAAAGAACGAACCAGGATATTGAACTATTCGAATTATGGATTTGTTGGGCAAAGAACTTTGAATGTATTTTACACAAAGGTTGAATTTATTATAAAGGTCGAAGGTTGACCTGAATCCTTACAAGTGTATTGACAAAGATTCAACACGTAAAGGTTACCACTGCAGAAATTAAAAGTATTGAAATTTCCAAGCAGTGATATCAAAAGACAGTTATATGGACAACATTTATACAACTACAATGAAGAAGAGAACCTGCAAGAATGAAAGAGAGAGAAAAAGCAGCAGAAAAGACAAATCCAGTCAAGCCAAAATCTGGAAAAGAAGCTGAGTGAAATTGAAGTATGTAACTGAAAATATGAATGTAAATGTTGTAATTAAATTTTTCTATTGTTTGTGATGCATTGACAAGTATCCTAAGGAAAAGAAAAATCCCACTGTAGCATGAAAATTTGTACATATCATTATAATTTTAAATTGAGTTGGATAAAGGAATGAGAAGACAAAAGCCAAAGTGTCATGACTGTTCACTCAAAATTCCTTGTGAAATACAAACAGTCATGTGAGGAACTCCATAAATAATATCAACTAGATATGCATAAGTGAGGTTAGAGAGAGTAAATATAGAGAAGTCAGAGTATAGAAGAGACAGGCAGAGAAGATTAAGAAAAGAAAAGCAGAAAGAGAAGCTACAGAATAGAGCTGATATCTTAGGTAAATCAACAAGCAGTCAGTTTGATAAATTGAATAAGTTGGAGCTTCCCTATCAAGTTGCAGCTTGATAGTCAAGCCATTGTAGTTGACTTGAGGTTGGAACCTCCCGTAGGTTGGTGCCTGCAGAAAATTGAAGGGAGTTGGTGCTTCCTTGCAAGTTATAGCTTACAGAATTGAGGTAGGAGCCTCCTGTAGGCTGGTGCCTGCAGAAAAACAGTGGTGAGAGGGAGTTGGAGCTTGCCTTTGCGTCACAACAATAATAAGATGTGGTTTTCTCCCTTTATGGGTTTCCACTTATATCTGGTGTCTTTGTGCATGATGTTTATGTGTTGATCTTATTTATATCATCTGCTTAATACCTACTGCTCTCATATTAAGTCTACTGTTATATTATATTAATACTTGCTACTCACATTCTAAGATTACTCACATATTAAGTTGGACATGATGTGAAGGTGTAAATAAGTTTTAATGAAAAGTTTTAAAAGTCCATGAATGTGTTAAACTGATTCACCCCCCCCTCTCAGTTTAACTAAGGGTCCAACATTCCTAAACATTCCCTTCACTGATATCATGCTAGGGGAATTAATTTTCTTTAATCACTTGCATCCACCATAGATTTGGTGAAACAATCATATTCTGGTAAAGTTTGACCCCCAACGCAGCATTAGCCATATTTTGTTCTCTAATCCCCAGGCCACCATGTTGCTTTGGGGCACTAACCATTTTCCATTTCACGAAGTGATATTTTTGGTATTAACCATCCCATATAAATTTCCTTATGTACATCCCTAGTTGATGCAAGACATATTTTAGAGCCTACAGTGTCGAGAATTGATAAAGGGGGATGACCGACAAAAACGACTTCACTAGTATAGTTTTACCTACAGTGTTGAGCCAAATGCAACCGAGTTCACAATTTTTGCTTTTATCTTGTCTGTAAATTTTTGTCAGGATTTGGGGGTTGCTCTTCTTAGTGATATTGGAATTCCTAGGTAGTTGAAGTCCTTCCAGACTCTCACTAATTTAAACCCAAGAATCTCCTCTATTTTTTTCCCTATGGCTTGAGATGTTCCAACTAAAAATGTGACTCTTGTTGTCGTTTTTAGCCCCCCTAGATGCCTTTAGAAATCGGTCCAAGTTCCTTTTGAATCTTCTGGAAATTATCGACGAAGCTCCTCCTAAGAAGATAGTATCATATGCAAATTGGTCATGTTTTATGATTCTTGTCCCTTCCTTGTATCTTATGCCAGGGAGATTCATTGAGGTTCTTTCTTGTTCTAATTTCTGACTCAAAGCCTCCACCATGATGATGTATAAGAATGGGGAAAGGGGGCACCCTTGTCACAACCCCCTAGAGGCTTTAAAGAACCCAGCCACTCTACCATTGACTAGTGGGGCAATCCAAGGAGAGGAGATGCATAGTTTGATCCATCTTATCAATGTTCCCCCTTTCCCATTTTCTTGAGGATCTTCTAGAGGAACTTGTGTTTAACCCTATTGAAGGCGTTGGCCATGTCCAGCTTAATAACCATGCCTTCGTCCCCTCTTCTCCAACTTGAGTCAATTTCCTCTTAGATAATATTGTCAAATATTTGTCTGCCCAACACAAACCCCGATTGGTTGTCGGATATCGTGAGAGGCAGTAAGGGCTTGAGTCTAAGAGCTAGGATTTTCTAGAATATTTTATAGGATACATTGCAGAGTGAAATAGGTTTGAAGCTTGCAAAGGAGGATGGATTGGCCTCTTTAGGAATTAAGTCTAAGAAAGAGGAGTTGATGCCCCCTCCCATTACAAAATTTTTAAGGGAATATCCCACCATTTTGCATAAATTTTTTTTGATTACATACCAAAAAAAGTGGTAGAAGCAAAAGATGAAACCATCCGTCCCCGGGGCTTTTTCCGGAGAGAAGGAGAAAATCACTCTATTTATTTTGTCCTTCATAGGGGGAAGAGTAAGTATTAGGTTCATCAATGTAACACCCTCTTCCCACATTTACCGAAGTAATCGACCAACTGAGGTAAACATGTGACGAGAGGATACTAATATGAGATTCAACCTCCTAGATGACCTTAATGAACTGGAACCAACGGAAACACAAAAAACATGCCTTATGCTCCATCACTGACATCCCCAATAGGTAACCCAACCTTCCAAGTGTTGAACCCTTAGTTAAACTGAGAGGGGGGGGTGAATCAGTTTAACACATTCATGAACATTTAAAACTTTTCAATAAGACTTATTTACATCTTCATTTCATATTCAACTTAATATGTGAGTAGTCTTAGAATGTGAGCAGCAAGTATTAATATAATGTAACAGCTGACTTAATATGATAGCAGCAAGTATCAAGCAAATTAGATATACCATATCAACACATAAACATCATGCACAGAGACACCAAATATACGTGGAAACCCATAAAGGGAGAAAACCACATCTTATTATTGATGTGATGTAAAGGCAAGCTCCGACTCCCTTTCACCACTGGTTTTCTGTAAGCACCAACCTACAGGAGGCTCCAACCTCAAATTCTGCCTGCTACAACTTGCAAGGAAGCTTCAAATCCCTCTTTTTCATAAAGAAACATTTGTTGATTTAACTTGGATATCAGCTCTGTTCTGTACCTTTGATTTCTTTCACTGCACTCCAATCTTCATATCTGTTTGATTATTTTTTTTTCTTCAATTCTGCATTTTCTTCTCTTTTATCAATTTACTCAGAAAAAATGTACCATTTCAACTTTACAGTGGGATTTTATATTTCTCTGGAGACTTGCCAATTACATCACAAAAAATATAAACAGTTAAAAACTTTGATTCAATTACAATGTATATTCTGAATAGCACTCTTCTCTTCCTCCCTTTTTTTTTTCATCATACGTCCAACCTCACTCTCTATTTTGTTTTCACATTTATTCAGTGCCCAGTTCATTGCAATTATATAACTGTTGTACAGTTTCAACCAACACGTACCATATCCATGATCCTTTGTGTATAAACCACCGCCCTTTGAACATATAAACCCGCATATAGATGCATTATATAAGATTTGATATTTTATATATATATATATATATATATATCAGCACATATGTATGTTTCGGACCTTGGGAATATATATCTTGAGATTTAATTCAATTGAACCGCTTACCTTTGGCTCCGGGCCCACAGGGTTATTCAACGCATATCCAATTTCTTCATAATATATGTTGATCTATATTACGTATAACACACCAACAATAATTTCTCGCATTTACCCGGCAAACCCTAATAAACATCATTAATATTTTCCATCGGACCCTGTACTACAGTTAATAAACCAAATTCATTTCATATATCTCTGCCCCAGGCCCACAATACAACCAAAAGACCAATCAACCGCACGCACCGTACCTTAGTTAACCTCTGGGCTCTTTCATTAAACTTCGGCCAAGTCCAGCGAGCGATCACCGTCCGATGTCGAGCCTCCAGATCAACGATCTATATCAATATCGCTTGGCGTCTTCAGTCGATGTATAACGTGTGATGGCGCACTTTAAACGGCAGTTTTCAATTTCGTTCAGGGACACGTGTCACAAATCCTATGGAATCGCTACCCAACCAAAGATTACCGCTTACTCGCCTAAAGCGGTGCGATGAAACCCACGATTTCGCTCCAAACTGCCGTCACTATTCCTCTCGGTCACGGTTCCGTTCTCCACTCCAGGTTCCGTCCTCGCCTATTCCACTCTTTTATATGTTCCGCTCCTTTCGATATATATATATATATATTCATCACATTTCACCGCTGTGATTTCATATGTTACTACGCATAGCTCCATTCACACTGCGCATTTGACTATGGTTCCACCTCTCCTTTTGTGACATCGATCCTTCCAGCGATCGATAGAACCTTAGTCCATATGACCCTTTAGATATATATGTACAGAATCTCGAATGAGCCCTTATTTCAGAGTTATTCGATCAATACAACACATCTAAGTTCGGAACAGAAGATCTTCAGATATCTATACTGAACCTCATTTTATTCAATTCAAATGATACAATATATATATCCTCAGCGCATCAGAACTGTTTATAAATCAAACCATTTGCATTAACCCTTATTACAATTACTCAATCAACACCGAATTCCTTATTATATGCAGGGCATTCGCACAACCTTTCACACACAGTTTCTCAAGAGTGAGGGGGATATTTTATAGTGCATAAGAAGTAACTTTTCAACATTCTTTTCATACTTTCTATAATATGTTCTCACACTCAGAACCAGTTTCTCAAATCAAATACCTTTTCTCCTTGACTGATGTTGTTCCTTGCTTCTAAAGCTCCTCTGCTACCTCTCCAGATCTCCAATCAACTGACCTTTATAAAACTGTCTCTGCTTCATATCTCATGCTCTCTTTGCCTTGTTGATGTTTCGAGTGCTTCTCCTTTGACTTCTCCTTTGCCTTTCTTTAGACTTCTCCTTTGCCTTTCTTTTTCTATCTCTCTTTGTCTTTGTTTCCTCTGATGTCTCTGGTCTCTGTTTCCTCTGATATCTCTGCTGCCTTTCTGCCCTTTTGTGACATCGATCCTTCCGGCGATCGATAGAACCTTAGTCCATATGACCCTTCAGATATATATGTACATAATCTCGAATGAGCCCTTATTTCAGAGTTATTCGATCAATACAACACATTTAAGTTCAGAATAGAAGATCTTCAGATATCTATACTGACCCTCATTTTATTCAATTCAAATGATAAAATATATATATCCTCAGCGCATCAAAGCTGTTTATAAATCAAACCATTTGCATTAACCCTTATTACAATTACTCAATCAACACCGAATTCCTTATTATATGCAGGGCATTCACACAACCTTTCACACACAGTTTCTCAAGAGTGAGGGGGATATTTTACAGTGCATAAGAAGTAACTTTTCAACATTCTTTTCATACTTTCTATAATATTTTCTCACACTCAGAACCAGTTTCTCAAATCAAATACCTCTGCTCCTTGACTGATGTTGTTCCTTGCTCCTGAAGCTCCTCTACTGCCTCTCCAGATCTCCAATTAACTGACCTTTCTAAAACTGTCTCTGCTTCATATCTCATGCTCTCTTTGCCTTGTTGCTGTTTCGAGTGCTTCTCCTTTGACTTCTCCTTTGCCTTTCTTTAGAATTCTCCTTTGCCTTTCTTTTTCTATCTCTCTTTGTCTCTGTTTCCTCTGATGTCTCTGGTCTTTGTTTCCTCTGATGTCTCTGTTGCCTTTCTGCCCCTTGAATGATGTTTCAACCCTTTGTCATTTCCTTTTCCATCAATGAAAACATTTCCAACAGTCTCCCCCTTTGGCATTGATGGCAATAACCACCTTTTTAGAAGCACTTTGCAACTTTGCATGCTTTTCCTCCCCCTTTGAAATCAATGGAAAAAGGGTTTCTCATTTCCTAGTTTGCTTTATGCATGTCCTTTCGACCTGTTTTATGCTTTCCCTTATTGGCTGATCTTCCCCTCGAATGATATTGTCGTTTCTGTTCTCCCCCTGAAACTGTGCTTTCTCTTCATATCAGAGAGTAGTATCTACAGATACTACCCCTAGTCTATCTCTCAAATATTCAAATGGTTCTCTAGCAAGAGGTTTTGTAAATATATCTGCTGTCTGTTCTTTTGTTGGCACATATTCCAACTTTACTACTTTTTGAGCTACTTGTTCTCTTCATGTCTTGGAGGGTTTGCTTCATCCACATGACTTGTCTACAACATGCTGTTGTTGCTATGTATTCTACTTCTGCTGTGGATATAGAAATAGATGCTTATTTCTTGCTTAGCCATGCCACCAGACTCTCTCCTAAATAGAATGCACCTCCACTTGTGCTTTTCCTATCATCAACACAATTGGCCCAATCTGCATCTGTATATGCTGTCAAAATGAAGTTTTTACCTTTTGGATACCATAGCCCATAATGTGCAGTCCCTTGTAGATATCTAAATATTATTTTAATTGCTAGTAAGTGATTCTGTTTTGGTGCTGCTTGATATCTTGCCACAAGTCCTACAGCCAGCACAATGTCCGGTCTAGAAGCTGTTAGATATAACATACTTCCAACCATGGATCTGTAAAGTTTTTGATCTACATCAGCTGTTCCATCATCTGCACAAAGCTTGCATCCAGTAGTCATTGGAGTTGACACAAGTTTGCAGTCCTCCATTTTAAATCTTTTCAGCATCTCTTTTAAGTATTTTTCTTGTGAGATAAATGTGTCTGTGCTCTTTTGTTGAATTTGTAGTCCTAAATAGAAGGTAAGCTCTCCAATCATAGACATTTCAAATTCTGATTTCATCTCTTCAGCAAATCCTTTTTTTAATTCATCTTTTCTGCTTCCAAACATGATATCATCTACATACACTACTACAATCAAAAGTTCACCTTCATTTTATTTTATGTACAAGTTGTTGTCTACTCCCCCTTTCTTGAACCCTTGTTTTTGCAAGTATTTGTCCAGCCTTGAATACCATGCCCAAGGAGCTTGTTTCAGCCCATATAATGCTTTCTTTAATCTACAAACATAGTCTACATTATCTGTTAATGAGAACCCTTCCGGTTGCTCCATGTAGACTTCTTCATCTAAATCTCCATTCAGGAAGGCAGAATTCACATCTATTTGATATACCTTGAAGTCATGATAGCAAGAAAAAGCTAAAAACAATCTGATAGATTCCATTCTAGCTACAGGGGCAAATGTTTCATCATAATCAAGTCCTTCAACCTGTGAATATCCCTTGCACACAAGTCTAGCTTTATTCCTGATTACATGTCCTTGTTCATTCATCTTATTTTTGAATACCCATTTTCAGCTAATGACATTTTTCTCACTGGGTCTTGGAACTAGTTCCCAACTGTTGTTCTTCTCAATTTGGTCCAACTCTTCATTCATGGCATTCACCCAATGTTTGTCTTTTTTGCCTTCTTCAAACTTCTTTGGCTCTATTTTTGACAACATTGCGAGGTATACCTCTTCAGTCAGTTCAGTTAGCTGCCTTCTTGTCTGTACACCTACACTCTTGTCCCCAATGATTTGATCTTCTGGATGATTCTTCTGAATGTATCTAGAGGAGATTTTTGATCTTAGATCTATATCTTCTATTGACTTGTTTATTTCATCATCATCTTGATTCTCTTCTTCATGAAATTCCGGAGGATTGCTGCAATCTGTACTTCTTAACTTGTCTGATAATTCTTCATCAAATCTTACATCAATACTTTCTACAATTTTGTGAAGTATTTTGTTGTAGCACCTGTAACCTTTACTCTTAGATGCATATCCTAAGAATATTCCTTCATCTGCTCTTGCATCAAACTTTCCCAAATTTGCATCATTATTTTTTATAAAACACTTACTTCCAAAAACTCTAAAATGCTTGATTGATGCAGGTTTACCATGCCATAATTCATAAGGAGTCTTGTCGATGTTTGGTCTTAAATGCGCTTTGTTTAGGATATGCACAGCTGTGTGTACTGCTTTTGCCCAAAAGGTTTGAGGAATGTTACTTTCTTGCATCATGGCTCTGGCAATCTGTTGTATAGACCTGTTCTGTCTCTCTGCCACTCCGTTTTGCTGAGGTGTTCCTGCAATTTTGAACTGTTGCTTTATGCCATGCTCATTACACAGGTCTGAAAAAACATAATCTTTAAATTCACCTCCTCTGTCTGATCTGATGCACTTTAGCTTGCGTCTTGTTTGATTTTCTACCAAAGCCTTGAATATTTTGAATTTCTCAAATGCTTCTGATTTGTGTTTGAGAAATGCAACCCATGTCATTCTAGAAAAATCATCTATTATTAGCATGAAATAGGATTCTCCACTTGGTGTTTTAGTTCTCGAAGGCCCACACAAATCCATGTGAACAAGTTGAAGAGGTCTGCTTGTAGATAACTTCTCTTTGGTTTTAAAGGATATACGGATCTGCTTACCTAGCTGACAAGATTTACATATTGTATTTGAAGGCTTCTTGATGACTGGCATATCTCTGACTGCATTCTTTTTTCTTAGACTTATGATATGATCAAAGCTTAGGTGTCCCAATCTCCTATGCCATAACCAAGACTCCTCAAATTTGCTAAGATGACATGCTTCATTTTCTTCTTTTACTACATAGACATTGCTTTCCGTTCGAACACCTTTGATCAGGGTTTTTCCAGTGGTGCTTGATCTTACTTCACAGTCTTGAGCTCTAAAAAGGAATTCACATCCTTTATCACACATTTGACTAACACTCAACAGATTTGCTTTCAGCCCATCCACAAATAGTACATCTTGGGCTTTTCCTCTACCATTGTCTAGACTGACTAAGCCTCTTCCTTTGATCTTTCCAGCTTTATCATTTCCAAAAGTAACATTTCCAGATTTCTTTTCGTCAAAGGTTATAAACTTGCTTCTATCTCCTGACATATGCTTTGAGCAACCGCTATCCAAATACCACTGGATTTTTAGATCTTGAGCTATTAGAGCCAAATCACACTTATTTACTTTCTTTTTCCACTGCAAGCATCCTCTTGCTTGGTATCTTTTCTGAGATGGTGAACTACACTCTCTTAGAGAACATTTGGAAGACATATGTCCACTTTTATTGCATACACAACATTTGGATATATCCTTAGCAGGTTTATAAGTAGGAATAAACTCTCCATGATTCATAAACCTTCTTGAGGTTTTGAACAACAGACTTTGTTCATATTTCCTGCATTCTATGATTTTATGGCCAAAATCATTACAATAAAAACAGTATCCATAAAAACAATTTGCATACCTGATAAAAGGTTGTCTTCTCCATCTTCCTGCTTGAGTAAAACTTTTTATTGTTTGCATCCTTTGCTGGTTTGTATTTATTCTTCTTGCATAACAATATGCAGCAATGTGTCCTAATTTGTGACAGGAATAACAATTAGCATTTTTCATAGAAGGAAAAAATCTCCTTTGATGACTTCCAAATTTGACATATTCAGGAGTATGCAAGGTTTTTTCAGTTGACAGTTTATTTCCTTCATCCTTTGTCATTTGAGCTTCCTCCTGATTTTTATCTACTTTATTGCAGGATTCTTCTTCCTTTGAAATCTTCTGACCTGCTTGAATATTCTCATCTTCTTTTACAAAAATAATATTTTTGTTTTCTTTTTCTTTGCCTTTGCTTGATTCTCCTTCATAGCCTATCCCAGTTTTTATCAAAGGTGACCTTTGTGCATTTAGAATCTAGTCCAACTTCCCAGAGCCTTTCATTAGAGGTGTATCCATTAATAGTTCTCTTTGGGCCTTTTCTAAGTTCTTTCTTAGGCTCACTACTTCTACTTCCAACTACTCTTGTTCCTAAGTTTTATCCTTAATCTGCTTAAGTAAAATATCTTCTATCTTCTTGGCTTCTTCAAGCTCTACTTTCAAATGAATGAGAGCTTCTAAATTTTGTTCCTCTCTCACTTATTTGAGAATAATGTCTTTCTATTTTCTGCACTTCAGTTTTAGTCTGTCAATTTCCTCCAAGGCACTTCTTAGCTCCCCCTCAAGGTCCACTTCACCTTCTTCCTCATCTTCTAAAAGACATTCTTCCAGCTCTTCTCTAGCCATTAAAACAAATTCTGATGTTCCTTCTTCACTTGAGAATTCAGCTGAGTCTTCTGATGCACTGCTGTCTTGCTGAGCATAGAAATATTTTCTATTGAATCTCTTCCCTTTCTGCCAGTTCTTAGATATGGTCTTCTCTGATTCCTGAGCCTGATTCTTAGTTTTCTTATAAGGACATTTAGAAGCATAATGTCCAACTCTTCCACAATTGAAACATTTAAATGGAAGTTTACCTTTATACTTACCTGAGCCTTTATCCAACTTCCTGATGAATTTGGCCTCTTCTTCATCAGAACAGGAGCATATCTCATATTTTTCTTCTTTCTTCTTATCTGCCTTAAAAGCTGCCTCCCTTACATTTGACTTCTTCTGTGACAGTCTCATCTCATACGCTGTTAATTTTCCAAGAAGTTGATTCATGGTCAAGGTTTCCCAATCTGTTGTTTCTTCTATGGCAGAGACCTTGGGATTAAAACTAGATGGCAAAGATCTTAGGATCTTTTGAAAAATTACACATTCTTGCATGGTTTCACCTAGTGCTTTCATATTATTGACAATTTCTGCAACTCTTAAAAAGAAACTAGCAATATCTTCATCATCATTCATCTTTAAATTTTCAAACTGGGCTCTATAGACTTGAATTTTAGCTGTCTTCACTTTTGTGTCTCCCTCATGAATATTTTCTAGAGTTTCCCACATTTCTTTAGCAGTCTCGTTGTGCATTACTTTGATGAATTCCACCTCACACAGTTCATTCAAGATTGCATTCATTGCCTTTGCATTAGCCACAAAGTCTTGTTTGGCTTCTTTCTCTGAGACATTTGCCTTAGAGTCATATCCAAATTCCACAGCAGCCCAAACTTCTACTCCTAAGGACATTATGTATGTTCTCATTCTGATTTTCCAGAAGGCATAATTTGCACCAGTGAAGAAAGGGGCTTTGTTCGTTGAGGATCCTTCTTGACTATCCATCTCAAGAACCTAGGATCTCCTTTCAATTATTAAACTGCTACAAAAAAAAGGAACCTTCTCTGATACCAATTGTTGAACCCTTAGTTAAACTGAGAGGGGGGGGGTGAATCAGTTTAACACATTAATCAACATTTAAAACTTTTCAATAAGACTTATTTACACCTTCATTTCATATTCAACTTAATATGTGAGTAGTCTTAGAATGTGAGCAGCAAGTATTAATATAATGTAACAGCTGACTTAATATGACAGCAGCAAGTATCAAGCAAATTAGATAGACCATATCAACATATAAACATCATGCACAGAGACACCAGATATATGTGGAAACCCATAAAGGGAGAAAACCACATCTTATTATTGTTGTGATGTAAAGGCAAGCTCCGACTCCCTCTCACTACTGGTTTTCTGTAAGCACCAACCTACAGGAGGCTCCAACCTCAAATTTTGCAAGCTACAACTTGCAAGGAAGCTTCAACTCCCTCTTTTTCATAAAGAAACATTTGTTGATTTAACTTGGATATCAGCTCTGTTCTGTACCTTTGATTTCTTTCACTGCACTCCAATCTTCATATCTTCTTGATTATTTTTTTTTCTTCAATTCTGCATTTTCTTCTCTTTTATCAATTTACTCAGAAAAAAAGTACTATTTCAACTTTACAGTGGGATTTTATATTTCTCTGGAGACTTGCCAATTACATCATAGACAATATAAACAGTTAAAAACTTTCATTCAATTACAGTGTATATTCTGAATAGCACTCTTCTCGTCCTCCTTTTTTTTTCATCATACATCCAACCTCACTCTCTATTTCATTTTCACATTTATTCAGTTCCCAATTCATTGCAGTTATATAACTACTATACAGTTTCAACCAATGCGTATCATATCCATGATCCTTTGTGTATAAACCACCGCCCTTTGAATATATAAACCCGCATATAGATGCATTATATAAGATTTGATATTATATATATATATATATATCAGCACATATATATGTTTCGGACCTTGGGAATATATATCTCGAGATTTAATTCAATTGAACCACTTACCTTTGGCTCTGGGCCCACAGGGTTATTCAACACATATCCAATTTCTTCATAATATATGTTGGTCTATATTACGTATAACACACCAACAATAATTTCTCGCATTTACTCGGCAAACCTTAATAAACATCATTAATATTTTCCATCAGACCTTGTACTACAGTTAATAAACCAAATTCATTTCATATATCTCCACCTCGGGCCCACAATACAACCAAAATACCAATAAACCGCACGCACCGTACCTTAGTTAACCTCCGGGCTCTTTCATTAAACTTCGGCCAAGTCCAGCGAGCGATCACCGTCCGATGTCGAGCCTCCAGATCAACGATCTATATCAATATCGCTCGGCGTCTTCAGTCGATGTATAACGTGCGATGGCACACTTTAAACGTCGGTTTTCAATTTCATTCAGGGACGCGTGTCACAAATCCTATGGAATCGCTGCCCAACCAAAGATTACCGCTTACTCGCCTAAAGCGATGCGATGAAACCCACGGTTTCGCTTTAAAATGTCGTCACTGTTCCTCTCGGTCACGGTTTCGTTCTCCACTCTAGGTTCCATCCTCGCCTGTTCCGCTCTTTTATACGTTCTTCTCCTTTCGATATATATATATAACTATTCATCGCATTTCATCGTTTTGATTTCATCTGTTACTACGCATAGCTCCATTCACACTGCGCATTTGACTATGGTTCCGCCTCTCCTTTTGTGACATCGATCCTTCCGGCGATCGATAGAACCTTAGTCCATATGACCCTTCAGATATATATGTACATAATCTCGAATGAGCCCTTATTTCAAAGTTATTCGATCAATACAACACATCTAAGTTCGGAACAGAAGATCTTCAGATATCTATATTGACCCTCATTTTATTCAATTCAAATGATACAATATATATATCCTCAGCACATCAGAACTATTTATAAATCAAACCATTTGCATTAACCCTTATTAAAATTACTCAATCAACACCGAATTCCTTATTATATGTAGGGAATTCACACAACCTTTCACGCACAGTTTCTCAAGAGTGAGGGGGATATTTTACAGTGCATAGGAAGTAACTTTTCAACATTCTTTTCATACTTTCTATAATATGTTCTCACACTCAGAACCAGTTTCTCAAATCAAATACCTCTGCTCCTTGATTGATGTTGTTCCTTGCTCCTGAAGCTCCTCTGCTGCCTCTCCAGATCTCCAATCAACTGACCTTTCTAAAACTGTCTTTGCTTCATATCTCATGCTCTCTTTGCCTTGTTGTTGTTTCGAGTGCTTCTCCTTTGACTTCTCATTTTCCTTTCTTTAGACTTCTCGTTTGCCTTTCTTTTTCTATCTCTCTTTGTCTCTGTTTCCTCTGATGTCTCTGGTCTCTGTTTCCTCTGATGTCTCTGCTGCCTTTCTACCCCTTGAATGATGTTTCAGCCCTTTGTCATTTCCTTTGCCATCAATGACAACATTTCCAACACCAAGGTCCTGTTCCCTGAGGGGGAACTAATTTTTAGCCACTTTGAGGCTGAGTCGTGGGATTTTAAGGGAAAGGTAGCGGCTATAGACTCTATAGTCGCAGGCTAGCCTTGTCAAGGTAGAAGCTAAGGCCCAAACAACGAATTTTCTACCTATAGCTCTGAGATCTGTGACACATGTTTAGCCCTTGAGCCCAGTTCACTGCCCAGAACTTCCTGTAACTTTAGGAGAGGGTAATTAAAATTAAAAAAAACATATGCAAGCAATCACATCAATCGAAATTCATCCGACCCCACCCAGCAATGACAGGAATTTCGTGAAACATGTCACAAACATAGCATGTACATGTATAAACAACATATTTAAACAAAGGGGTCTCTTACTTATCTGAGAATGGCTAAGAAGCATTACTCTCCTACATCATGAGCTATCGTATAATCAATTTTACTATAGATACATGGGATAATAATTTACAGGAAAAAACATGAATAGCACCATACATCATCACTGATTGAATACTTTCTTATAATCAGAAAATTAACAGAAATACCATGAATACAATAGCAATGGAATCCATACATAAACTAGTATATTTTCATACCGAATACCAAAGAAATGAGCTCTTCATTACTGAATGTAAAAACCAACCGCGGATCGGACTTCCATGTTCCACTTGACAATAGATTGGTTGAGCCAAGTCTCACTTCATCCAACCACCTCTGTGCCGTATTCCAAGCATGAATGTGGGCCTTAATCAAACACATCAATCACAATCAATCCAGGGCTTCTAGAGGCCAAACCACCTCAACCCTCAACTAGTGATTTTACCTCATGGTCGGAAGTCACAACCATCATAGATTGGTCTCTACCCAAGCTACTCCAGGGCTCCAAAGCGTTTGTTCCAACCACGGTTTCCAAGACTAGTAACTCAACCCCAAATTTTACAGGGCTTTTAGAGCATTTAACCAACCAAGGCTTCCAGAACTAGTAACTCAACCCACCTAGGGCTTCTAGAGCTTTTTTCCAACCAAGGCTTCCGAGACTAGTAACTCAACCCACAGTTCTCTTTCGGGCTTCCAGAGCGTTTTTACAACCAAGGCTTCTAGGAACTAATAACTCAACCCAACATATAAAGGAATCATGAGAACAAACTAGAAAATAATCAATGGAAATAAACCTAGAATACCATGGTTGTGTAGGAAATGGTATGGCTAGGAAATCCACATGCATACACCATGCATGCCAGAAACAATGAGGAAAACATGCATGCAACTCCGTAGTTGTAATCATAACCTGTTGTAGATGTTGATCCTAATGTACTATTCCAATTTCCAGCTTTTCCTTTGCTTTCTTGATCCAAATCTCAAAATATTCCACACTCTCCAAGACTGCTCCACGAATACTCTAAGTGCTCAAGAGTATGAGAGAGAAAGAAAGAATAATGAGAGCTCTCCCAAAATTGAACTGGCCAATTCCCCCCATTGATCCTCAGAAGCCTTTTTATTAATGAGGCCTATAATTTCTTCATTTTTTGTTATTTTCCTTCATTTTCCTCCTCACATGCAAAATGTGACCTTTCACCTTCCTTTTCTCCTAATTTCCATTATTTTCATAAATAAAATTCCAATTAATGTCTCATGCCTTTCCAAAGCCTTTGCCTTTTCCTTTTCCAATTTACTTAGCCATAATAAATGAATGAATACCCGCTAGGATTTCTATCCCACCATTCAACTTGGAATACATGTCCCATCATTGTGGTATTATATATTTTTACATGAATGTTTTTACCAGGGCTGTTACAAAACCCTCTCCCTTGGGGGAACACCGTCCTTGGTGTTCAACGACACCTTCAAACCAACAAACTTCTAAAAACAAAACATATTACCTATGAAGCTTTATAACATAGCTCGTTGCAAGTATTGAAAATGATTAACTTTCTCAAAATCAAAACCATCATGACAACCATACTGTGTATTGGAGCTTTATAGCACATCTCATTACGGTATTTAGAATTAGGTATTCACTTATAAATACTCATAGCCATTTTAAAATTGGTATTTTACTCAGTATATCATATTTATGGTCATTAAAGGTTACTTTAACATAAATTAATCTATCTTAATGCTTGTTGATCTCTTTTACTGACCTTCTCTCTTAAGCCTCCCTCGTGCAATTGTACATGCTACATATCCACCAAAAATGGAATTTATACCTCAGTGATGGTTATTCATAGCTTTAATGTAGCTAGCCAACCTGGAAAGCAGGTCACCAAGAGAATCATTTTTCTTTCTAAGGAAAATCCAATGGTTATAATAATTCAATCCCTCTTAAATGTGATAGCTCATTTTCCATAGAACAACTTACTTTGGTTCATCTTTGCATGCCATGCTTGCAGATTCACATCAAATCTATCCATAAAATTTGGATTAGAGAACGATAAATATAGCTTGTCAACATGCTATGTTCCACAAAGTTGGAATTATCTCATCTTAACCACAACTAGCATTTAGTCACCATCGACAACAAGGATCTCATAGTGAAAGTCTATGTTGAGCCCCAAAGTTAGAGAGAGAACTCTTCAATTTTGAGGTAGCTCTTAATCTATCGAGTGACTCTCCTCTCAGGTAGGATTACCTTTCTTTCTTCATTTTCTTATCCGACATCTTCGTTTCATCGTCTTTGTGTCTGGTCTCATACTTCTTGCAACTTATTGGCATGCTTTTCTTTTTTTTTTAATATTCAACTCCTTGTATATCTAGGATGTACTCTCCTTCTCATGGTTCATAGTATCTCATTGTGATCCCTTTGGTTAGCACTTATCTTGGTTGCCTCCTTGCAAACCAATCTGGTTCACAGTTGACTTCCTTCCTCTGTTCAAGATGCAACATGGCCTTATTTTTCTTTCTCTAACCTATTACTTGTCCTTCTCATAATATTTCCTGACATGTTTCCATTTTTCCTTAGAATTTTTCAAATCATCATGCAATTTCCATGCCATACTAATGAGTCAGAGTTAGAAGGGGCACATCATACTATCAAGAATGGGTCAGTCATGGCACCACATAAACCCATCACGCATTGGAGGAAGTAATAGCTAATTTTCAATAGATTACGCTAATCCCCATTCAAGAAGAACTCACGCATGCTGAAAAGGAAGAAACCACCCAGAGGCACCTTCTCTCAGACACTAAGGACATAAGGAACACACATGGGTGCTTCAATCAATATATTCCCATGGTGTACCTATACTGGCACATGGAATTCCTTCTTGGTAGGATTCTACTAGAGCAACATCAGAATAGAAAGTACCACCTCCTATCCATGGAGAATTTGTGTTTCCATATGAAGAATATGGATCAACGACTAGAGTTAATAGAAAGGTGCCTTGACATTCCCTGTTGAAAAATGCAACAAGAAATTCTAAATTTGATTTTCCCTTGATTAAATTCAAAAAATTCGAATTTCCACATCAGAAGACAACTTGGATGATATTAACCTATGTGAAATGGCTTGTGTCACCCAATTTACTCAGTAAATTTGAGCTGGAGGAGTTAGAGCTCAGTTAGGCATGTCTGATATCTAATTTTTTGCAATCAAGGTTAGTTATCTAAGGCTTTTTTCAGTTAAACTAGTTCCAACTATTGGAGGAAGTAGTTGAAGGTCAAGTTGTGTAGTGGGACTTTAGTCAATATCAGTGATCATCCAGTTAAATGATCAATCGTTCCAAAATAGCTGGTACATGCAGAGAATTCAAGTTCCCCAGTATTTTTTGAGATTCCAAGGTGATGTAATATCATTTTTAGACTAGTCTTGAGTGTATAGGTGTTGCATGCAGTGAAATGATCAACCTAAAGGAATTGTGCAATAAATTTGAGTAATTTCCTATATAATAGGGGCCTGATTCCTCAAGGAACAACGCAAGGAAATAAGAGCTCAAGAAGAGGAAGAATTGACTAAGTCTAGGTTAGATGCCTTCAGTAAGTAGAGAGATAGGTTATGTACTTGCAAGGTGTGCTCAATTGATTAAATAAATTGTAATACATCTCTATTCTTCTGATTAATGCAAGCAAGCATTAGGGTTTTTAGCAGATTTCTTTACCCATATAAAAATAATTGTTACTTGTGTGTTCTTTCTTCTTGCAAGTATAATATTTTTGTTCTAAATTGTGATTTTGATTAAAAATTCATGAGCAGTTTCAAATCTAAAACCTAATTTTTGAATGGTATCAGAGAAGGATTCACATTAAAGCATAAAGTTTGAATTTATTTGTGAGGATGCTTGAATTTGGAGAGCAATGTTGTAGTATTTCTTCAAAACTGAAAATATGGCCTTTAATGGACTAAAGCTAGAGAATTCCCTAGAAGGAACCTCTAATTTTGTTGCATGGAAGGATCACATGGAGGCAGTATTGGATGGCAATGGATTTCTATAATACATCAAATCAGATGTTGCAAAACCACAAAAATCCAATGCCCAGGACCTTTTTCAGTGGAAGAAATATGTAGCCAAGATGAGGATAATGATCTTGGAGGGAGTACATAATCATATTGTCTCAAATATCCATGAAAAATAAGCTTTGTTTCAAATGTGGAAAGAACTGACATAATTTTTTGAGAATAGTAGTGACCACAGTAAGTTGGCACTCAAGGATAAAATTCGAAGTATCAAGACACAAAAGAATGAAAAAATTATGCAGTATCTGAGTAAGTTTACATAGTGTCATGATGAACTTGGCTGGGTTGGTGTTAATGTCCCTGAATAAGACTTGGTAAGCCTATCCCTTCTAGGCCTTCCCAAGAGCTTGCATAGCTATCAAGATTCAGTGAATGGGAGGGAGAAATTAATGAATTGGGAGAGCTTATGGTATGATTTGGTACATGATGAAGTAAGGAGGAATACCAGAGATGCGACTTCATCCAAGGGTGAGGATGAATAAAAATTTGCATTGGTTGGATAGGAAAATAAGGGAGCAGTGAAGAAATCCCAATCCAAACAAGAATCCAGTCAAGGGGGAATGATTCCATTGTCATGAATTCGGACATTACACCATGAAGTGTCCACACAAGAAGAAAAACAAGAAGCCCTAAGGAGGAGCAACATGAAAAGCTTTGGTTTCACAGTTGGAGCTTGAATTTACCCTCATTTCATGCATGGCCAACATAGTGATGGGGGAGTGTGTAGTACTTGGACTTAGGTGCATCGCCCCACATGAGAGGATGTAGATACGTTTTCAGTGACATGGAGGTGAAATATTTGCAGATGCACATCAATATGGAGGAAAAAGGAAGATATAGTGCAACCAGGGTTGGTGCATTCACATTTTAGAGGGATTCAGGCTCCCCACTCAAGCTCAAGGATGTCATGTTTATTTTGGGCCTAAAGAAAAATCTAATCTCTATTGGAGTTTTGGAGGACTATGGTTATGATGTGATATTTAGAAAAGGAAGGGAATTCCCAAGACACATAGCCACCAGACAGGTGAAGCATATCGACGTTCATGTGAAGAACCTGTACAAGCTCGATGTTGAGAAGGTGAAGAGCCATGATGTCGGTGAACTTTGGCATAGAAGACTTGGCCATTTGCATCATGGTGCTTTGAATCTCATGCAACAGATCACCATGGGCCTCCCCAAAGGAGCACTTGAGAAGCAATATTTATGAAAAGGATGTACTTTGGGGAAGTACGCAAAATCCACATTCCATGATCAGGACAACAAATCACATGAAATCCCGAAAAGGATCAACTCTGATGTCTATGGATCTTTCTCGATAGCCTCCACTACCAAGAAAAAATATTTTGTCATTCTTATCAATGAATTCTCTAAGTGTTGGATCTTCTTCATGCAGAAGAAATATGAGAAATTCTCCAAGTTCGTAAAATTTGAGGCACTAGTTGAGGAAGAAATTGGCAAGAAATCCAATTGTGCAATAGAAGGCATTTGAAGGGAGTTGAAAACACCCCACAACCCACAGCAAAATAGGGTGGCTGAGATAAATAATCATAGCATTGTGGGAGAAGTGAGGGAGATGTTGCATGACCAAGGCCTACCTCTACATTTGTGGGTTGAGGCATGTAACACAATTATTTTTGCAGAACCAGAGTCCTCATCGGATTCTAGGCATGATTACACCGAAGAAGGATTTCTCGGGGAGAAAGTCGGATGTGTCACACTTCAAGATTTTTGGAGCCTCTGTCTACTTCCATGTCTCCAAAGAATCAAGGAAGAAGCTATAGCCTACAAAATAATTGGGGGTATTTGTGGGTTACACTGAAACTCCCCACAACTACCGTGTGTACTTCCATCCCTCTGAATGAAATTTGTGCGAAGGTATGTAAAATTTGATGAGGAGAAAGCAATGTGATGCTCTCTTCATAGGGGGCTTAAGATCCCACCAGAAGAGGAGATTTTAGCTCTAAAGGAGGAGCCTTAGGAAGTTGTGGAGAAGCCTTAGGAAGTTGTGGAGAAGCCACATATTGACGAGCAGAGAGTGGAGATAGACACTCAAGAAGAACCATCGAGAGAAGGCAGGAAAATGACCAGGGAAGCTAAGAGACTTGTGCAAGATGCGAGGGATAATGTGTGTGCTCCTACAAATCAATGCAAGAAGAGAAGGTCACATGATCGGTACACTTTCTACATGGCTCTAATGATTGAGCTTGTAGAGAATGAGGCATCTTATTTCAAGGAAGTATTATAGAAACTTGTATGGGTTGATGCGATGGTGGAGGAGTACGAATCCATACTAAAGAATAGTTTTTGAGAATTGGTCCCAAGAAAAGAAAAAAAAAATAGTTGTGGGTTCGCGATGGATATTCAAGTTAAAGAAGGGAGCAGACGAAAGCGTAGAAAATTACAATGATAGATTTAAGGCCAAGGGATAATCTCAAGTTGAAGGGATTGACTATGAGAATACTTTTTCTCTTGTATTAAGGTACTCATCCATTAGATTGATTCTTTCTTCAGTTGCAAAGATGGGGTGGAAGATACACATGATGGATGTAAAAAAACATTCCTCAATGGAATTATCGAGGAGGAGGTGTACATCGAGCAACCAGAAGGCTTTGAGAATTTTTATCAAGAGTATCATGTGTGCATACTCAAGCGAGCATTGTATAGTCTCAAGTAAGCACCCTTTGCTTGGTACACCAGGATCGATAATTATCTCACTAGTTTGGGCTTCAACAAAATTGAAGCAGATGCAAACCTTTATCATATCTTAGTATAAGGTAAATTGTTGATTATTGTCTCATATGTTAGTGACTTGATTTTAACTGGTGATGAACAACTGATCAGATCTTGCAAGGAGGACCTTGAAAGGGAGTTTTAAATGAAGGACATGGTTCTCATGCACTACTTCCTTAGGTTGGAACTATGAAAAGGTTATGGGGATTTGTTCGTCTCGTGGGGAAAGTATTCCAATGAGATACTTCAGAGGTTCCACATGTACAATTGCAAACCTATGGAGACACCTCTAGTGACCAACTCGAGGAAAGAGGAAGCCACTTCAGGTGAGGAAGTGGATACTACTATTTATCGGTAGCTAGTGGGTTCACTGATGTACCTTGTGAACACACAATCAAATATGTGCTATGTAGTCAACTAGTTGAGCCAAGCTATGGTTAGGCCAGCCAAATTATTTTGGAGGGAAGCTAAGCATGTTCTAAGGTACCTCGGAGGCACTACCCAGTTTGGACTACAATATAGACGGATAGAGGGAGTGAAGCTATGTGGCTTCACAAATGCAGAATGAGTGAGGAGTCCATTGAACTAAAAGAGTACATCAGGTGTAATTTTTAGTGTTGGGTCTACGACGATTTCTTAGTACATCAGGAAGCTAATATTTGTGGCACTGAGCTCGACAGAAGAAGAATACATGGATTCTAGTCAAGCAACATGTGAGGCCATCTAGATGAGAAAGATACTTGTTAGATTATTTCGTCAGATGATGGATCCAACTGTGATGTGTTGTGATAATCAGAGTTGCATCAAGCTCTATGAAAATCAAATTTTTCATGATTGATCCAAGCATATAGATATCTGGTATGACCATTTACGAGACTTTGTGCAAAGAGGTATCGTGTTGTTGCAGTACATTCCAACAGATGAACAAGATGTTGACATTTTGATAAAGGCCTTGTAAAGAGGGAAGTTCAAGTTCCACAGGTGCAAGATAGGGGTGGTTGATAATCCCTTTATTGTTGAGAGGTAGTGTTGAAAAATGCATCATAAATTCTCAATTTGATTTTTCCTTGATTAAATTGAGAAAATTCAAATTTCCACATCACCAGACAACTTGAATGATGTTAACTTGTGTGACATGGTTTATGTCACCCAATTTACTTAGTAAATTCGATTTGGAGTTAGATTTAAGTTAAGAATATGTGATTGATAATTTGTGGTAATCAAAGTCAGTATCTAAGGTTTTTTCTGTTAAAATAGTTCAAATTGTTGGAAGTGCTAGTAGAGGGTCAAGTTGTGGAGTGGGAATTCAGTCAAACTCAATGATCATCCAGTTAACTAATCAATAAACCAAAAATATCTATCGCGTGCATAGAATTTGAGTTCCCCAAGATTGGTAGAGATTCCAAGGTAGTGTAACATCAATTTAAGACTAGCCTTGAGTGTACATGTGTTGCATGCAGACAGATGATCAACCTAAAGGAATTTTTCAATTAATTTGAGGAATTTCCTAAATAATACGGGCCCAATTCCTCAAGGAACAACACAAGGAAATAGGTGCTCAAGAAGAGGAAATTTTTTCTAAGTCTGGGTCAGAGGTCTTTAGTGAGCAGAGAGATAGGTTATGTGCTTGCAAGGTGTCCTCAATTGATAAAAGAAATTGTAGTACATCTCTGTTATTATGATTAATGAAAGTGGGCATTGGGATTTTTAGCAGAATTTTTTCCCTAGATAAAAATACTTGTTGCATGTGTGTTATTTCTTCTTGAAAGTCTAATACTTTAGTTATCAATTGTGAAGTAATGTTTGCAAATAAATAGAGCAGGTTTGTGTCTAGTGAGTTTGATTAAAACTTCAGGAGCAATTTAAAATATATAGAATAATTTATACATTCCCCCAATATTGGTTTCTCACCTCGTAATAAAAAGGAGTTTATCCAGTTTGTAACTATTGATTTAGATCCTCTTCCTAGTTTGTGACTTATAATATGTCTTTGGTTTCTTAGTTTCCTATTTATTTGGTTTACTTTTAGGGCCTCGAAGGCCCATAGATTAGCATATGTATGGAATATGTATGGAATATTTGGATATGGTCAGGCTTCCCCAATGACCAACCAATACAAATCCTTTAGTTTCTCATGTAGTTTCTCTTTTAAAGGAAATACAAATTTTATTCCACAAAAAAAATACACCAAATATCATGATATACATAAATATTGAAACATTAAATGTTTTGACCTCATGAAATAGCTCTATATGAGAGCCAAAAATATTACAAAATGAAAGTTTAAGTTCGAATAATTGCATTCATCTAACACAAAACAATGCTATTAATACCTAAATGGTGAAAGGAAATGAATTCATCCTAAATGAACTAGGATTGGGCTCCATGGAATAAATAAAATTGTAGTAATAAGAGAAATGACAAAGAAATTGTGAATGGAATGATCTCTCAGGTTGCATCCATGTCCTTGATCATATATCTAGGATTCACAACTTTCATAATGTAGCCACCTTTGGTGGATGTTTAGAATTAACAAATTATGTTAAGGATATTTTCATGGGTGGAACTATAATATATCGTTTTACCCTAAGTGAAAATATGTCCTCTTCTATTTCCTTAAATCTAAGTGTACCTATTCCATTGTCATCAATGGTATTTATTGTCACTTTTAAATGTAGATAACCACCATTTAATTTCTTCTTTAGGAAAATTAGTGAGATTATCAAACCCATTGGCCCATAAATCTTTTTTTTTTTTTTTTTGGTAAGTTGGGCTATTCTATTAATTCGAAAACATAAAGTTACATATGCTACAGGCTGGGTTTGAAAGTTGCACTTAGCCTATCCTAGCCTTTGTTACATGGTTTTAGGGCTACCTCAGGCGAGGAAGCCAGCCTAGACAAAACTTATAACATAGAATTACATTATGCGCAGTAGCACTGACATATCTAAGAAACAAAAAGTAAACGATGGAAGAAAGGCACTGATGGCGAGCATGAAAAAGAACATAGGAGAACTGTGCATTTGCGCAGACTTCACTTTACATCTTCATCATCACTGTATGGGGCCTCCTCCTCAATGGGGAAAGCAGGAGCCTGCGCAGTAGCTACCTCCGCACCTGCCACTGTACGCCTAGGATTGCAGACTGGTGCGTAGAGGATGGGGGACCTCGGATCTACTCCGTTGGGAACCTGCGTCCAGATGCCATCGGAGTCCATCCTTCTCCAGAACCGGAAATGGGTTAGTTTTGCGGTGTTGGGGGTGCGTCTGTGGAGAAATGGTGGACTTCCTTAGACTGTGTATTCCTCTTTATGCAACGTGCCCAGAGGATTCTGCATGCTACACGGGTTCGGGACTATGACGCACAAAAGTTCTAGAAGAGGAGCCATTTATCGACTTGAGATGGTTATCCTCGCCACAGTGATAACGGCTAGGGAGAACCACTCTCTTTCCTCCTCGGATAGTTCATGGACGAAGTCTTGGAGCCATTGTGTACTGAGGCAAGGGGGAGAAATTCAGAAAAAAAAGGTGGCACAAAAGGGCGAGTAGCATTGGGGCTCAAGGGGAAGGAGTAGCTGGGGGGAAATGCACAGGAAGGGGTGCGACAGCCCAAAGGAGACTACGCATCGCTACTTTGAGGGTAGAGCTTTGCAGCCTATTGAAGTCAGGAAGATACCATAGTAGAGTAAGGGTGACGAAAGGCCATGATAATAGATTGAATATTGAAAGGGGCTGAGAGCTCATCTCTTTAAAGGGGCGGGGATGTGTGTGATGAGGATAGCAATGAGTAGGCTTTGCATGCATCTGCGTGCAATGATTGAGAACTTGAGCAGGCTCGAGGGAAGGGGGATGGCTACAATGCAAGTTGATAATTATGGTAATTAATGGTGATGGATGCGAGGTGATGCTCAGGACATGATGACACAGTTCACGTCCTCTCGTCATTATTTTTTATTCTGTAAGTCTCATGCGAGTGACCAACGGTATGAGGATCCGCAACAGGTGAGGCTCTATGCAGGAGATCTTTGTTTCCCATGGAGTGTGGGATGTGATTAGCAAGCGTGTCAATTCTATCACCCGCATCCGGGGGGTGCCGATCCTTCTGAATGAGAGTGAGGCAGTCTTGTCTAAGATATTCCTCCTCAACCTGTGCAACGGTAGAGTGATGCAGCTCATAATTTCTTTCCACCCCTTTGTTCGCAAAAATATCTACAACAGAGTTGGATTTCCTATGAACATGATAAAAATTGATGGCTCTGTGGTTGTGAATCAACAGTTCCAACATCTTGAGCTTATGGGCAAGTCTCCAGCTATTGGAAACTTTTGAGGAAGTTGTGCCTTGGAGGATTCTGGTGGCAGCCATAGTTATGATTTTCAAATCTCCCTCCATTTCCAAGGGGAAGTAGTTAAATTCGATGGCAATTTGAATACCTTGTATTAGCCCTTCCAGCTCCGTTGAGTTGTTACTGGCCCAACCTATGTTCTCATAATAAATTCTGAGAGGATCTCCTTGAGAGTTCCTGATAATGCCTTTGAAACCTGCATTACTAGGGTTTCCTTTAGATGCTCCATCAAAGTTTCATTTGAAGAAGCCATTAGAGGGGGGATACCATTTTTCTGGAGCAAGGGTTCTACCAGCACTTCTAGTGTTGACATCCATGGGGGTGTTTAGAATCATTTTCCAATTGTTCCATATGTGGCACTCTACTGTAGAGGTGGGAAGGTCCTCTTGAATCTAGGTTTCTAAGGCCAGAGTTTCAGAGAGGTTGTTGTGAATCCTACCCCAGAGATGATAAGGAGTGGAAGCCTTCTCCTTGAAGATACAGTTGTTTCTTTCCTTCCAGATGTTCCAGATGAGGATGCCCAAAATGATCTACCATAATCTATTCCGGAGGGTATTGGTGTAAGGGTTGTCATACCAACTACTGATGGTGTTAATGATGTTGCCTTTAGCGCGGTTGGAATGTCGGCATAAGACAGTTATTCTGTCCCACAAGAAATTGGCAGAAGGGCATTGGTCCAACAGGTGGTCGATGGTTTCCAAGTTATCCTAACATAAAGGGCATATAGAGGGCCCAACAAACCCCCTCTTCAAAAGATTCTCCCATGTGAGTATGCATCGTTTACTGAGCAACCACGGGAATGTAGCTATTTTAGGCCTTAGATTGGCCTTCCATATCTTTTTCCAGATAAGGTCTGTTGGGCTGGGGTTCTACTGATGAAGAATGTTGTAGGATTCCTTGGTAGAGTAAGTTCCACTATGAATATGCTCCCAGCGGAGGATGTCAAATCCTGATTTTACTCTAATTTTTCTTATTGTATGGAGCTCCTCCTAGATTTCTGTGTGGCTTTCATTGTTTCAGTTATCTTTCCATCTGCTCGTATGAAGCCATTACCTGTATCCTTGGGAGGTATCGTCCATCCAGAAGTCTTGCACCTTCTGTCTTTGTCGTCCTTGGAGCGCAACAATCCAAAGAGGTTTATGGTAGATGGAGGAGAGGCTTGGCATCTGTTTCCAGGAGTCCTCCCATAATCTGGCTTGGTTACCACTTCGCAACTCCCAGAAACTGTGATTTTGGATGATACGTTTTTTATTGCTTGTTGCTTTCCAGATTTGAGATCCAGCCAGATTTAGGTTGTACCTTATGAGATGCTCCCTTGGAAATTAAGTCACATACTTGGTAGCCCATAGGTTGGCACATGGAGTGTTGGGGTTGGAGACCCATTTCCACCAGATGTTGGCTCCCATTATGGTATTGTTGTGCTCAGGACCATGCAGTCCTAGTCCTCCCTGACTTTTAGGGGTGCAGACATCCTTCCAAATTACTAAGGCCCATTTGTTTTTTCCTTTGGTGCCTCCCCATAGAAAATATCGTTGCAAGTTGTGCATGGCTTTGAGGACCCATTTGGGAGCTCCAAGGACTAAGAAGAGATATATGGGAAGGGATTGCATAATAGATTTAATGAGGACTAGACAGCTGACAATGTTTAGGGCACGGTGGGTCCAGTTGGATAGACGAGTTTCCATTTTGTATAGAAGAGATCTCTAGGAGGAGTGATTGATGGCAGAGTCAGTCAGTGGAGCTCCTAGTTGTTTGGAGAGTAAATATGCAATGGAGAATCCAAGGATGCGGGTGATGGTGCGCTTGGTTAGAGGGGTAGTATGAAAGAAGAAAATATGTGATTTGTCAGGGTTAACTTCTATACCGGAGGCTTCAGATAAAGAGTCTAGAACATATTTGAGGGTTCAGGCTTCCTGTACCGAGGGGTAACCCATAATCAGGTTGTCTTCCACAAATTTTTGGTGAGAGGAGGAAGAAAAGTTGTGGAGGGGTAAACCAAGTAGGGCGCCAGTCTAGATGGAGCTTTTGAGCATGCGACCCAGTCCTTCAGCCATGATAATGAAGATAAAGGGGGAGAGAGGGTCCCCTTGTCTTATGCCTCTCGAGGGGTTATAGGTGGCAGAGGGGATGCCATTGACCAGAATGGAGAGAAAGGGAGAGGTGATGAGACTCATAATCCATCTAACCCAGGTTTGACTAAAGCCAAAGCATAAAAGAACTTTTTTGATGTAGTCCTAGCTGAGTTAGTCAAAAGCTTTGGATAAGTCAATTTTAAGAAGCATCCTAGGTTCTTTGGTAGTTTTTAGGGAGTGAATGACTTCATGAGTTAGGATGATGCCATCATGAATCTACCTACCTTCCACATAACTTGTTTGCTCCGGGGAGATGATGAAGGGAAGGAGCTTCTTCAATCTGTTACTAATAACTTTGGAGATAATTTTATAAATTACATTGTAGAGAGCTATAGGTATGTACTTACTTGGTGAGGCTTCTCTGCCCACAAATATTTTATTATGTTCAACTCCATTTCTAATTAATCTTTGTGTATTAACATAGAGTCCCTTATCAATCGAGGTCCCTCAAAATACTCAACAACCTTGATTGTTTAAAAAAAAACATCACTTCTATTATCATTAATTGTTAAACAACTACCCCCACTACAGCTGTAAAGGTTGTGTTATTGAACTAACAAGCCCGCTCGAGGCAATATGGATCTTCACCTGGGGGGACATACATCAACTATTGCTAAGTTGTACGCTCCCTTAAATTCCATCTTGTCTAGAGTCTCATAATTCCATCTTGTCTAGAGTATCATAATGTAACTCTAGTTAATAATGGAGTATCATAATTATAAGGCCATTCGACCTTAGGGAAAATTGTGTCGTTTCAATGCTCTGGCATGTGAGGAAATTATGCATTCATCTGATTTTATGGAGAATCAAATTATTTTCACATCGAGTTATGGTCTATGGGTAATGCAATGTCACTCATCTTTGCAATTCTACAACATCCAGGGATGACACCTTCATTTGGAATTATTCACTTTTCATTTTCATGGAGGTTGGGGTTGGTCGTCCACTAGACATGGGGAATACACGACCCAACAAATTTTTATGGATGCTCAGGGGATCCACTTCAACATTAAGGCTTGTCGTTCAAACCTAGGGCATCTAGCCACTCAATGGAGTAGTTACATTAAGAGTCATTCATGGTATTTGATCATTTTTTTTGTGCTCAGTCATGGAAGGTTATGGGTCATAGCTTCTCCTTTGAGTAATTATCTTTGTCAAGACTTATTTTGGTGCATGGATCATAGTTATCGAGAGATAACTCGTCATTTTGGAATGTTGATTGGTTATCGTGGCATGTTGGAGATTTGAAGACATTGTAATATCAGTTGTAGACTAGTCTTGAGTGTATAGGTGTTACATGCAGTGATATGATCAGCCTAAAGGAGTTGTTCAATCAATTTGAGGAATTCCCTAAATAATAGGGGCCTAATTCCTCAAGGAACAAAACAACAAAATAGGAGCTCAAGAAGAGGAAAATTTTGTCCTTCAGTGAGTAGAGAGATAGGTAATGTATTTGCAAGGTGTGCTCAGTTAATTAAAGCAATTGTAATACATCTCTATTCTTCTTATTAATGAAATCAAGCATTAGGGTTTTTAGTATATTTCTTTCCCATATAAAAATACTTGTTGCATGTGTGTTATTTCTCCTTGCATGTATGATATTTTTGTTCAAAATTGTGAATTAATGTTTGTAATGCACTAGAGTAGGTTATGTCTTGTGATTTTGAATAAAAATTCATGAGCGGTTGCAAATCTACAACCTAATTTCTACATGGTATCAAAGCAGGATTCACATTAGAGCCTAAATTTTAAAGTTATTTATTAGGAGGCTTGAATTTGGAGACTAGTGTTGTAGGATTTCTTCATAATAGAGAAGATGGCCTTCTATGGACTAAGGCTAGATTATTTCGTGGAAGGAACCTATAATTTTGTTACATGGAAGGACAACATGTAGGCAGTATTGGATGAAAATGGATTGCTATAATACATCAAATCAGATTTTGCAAAACCACAAAAATCGTATGCCCTGAACCTTGCTCAATGGAAGAAAGATGTAGCCAAGGCAAGGAGAATCATATTGGAGGGAGTACGGGATCATATTATCTCAAATATCCACGAAAAATAAACATTTCTCCCAATGTGGAAAGCACTGACAGATTTTTTCAAGAATATTAGTGACCACAGGAAATTGGTGCTCAAGGATAGACTTAAAAGTATAAAGATGCAGAATAATGTCACAATTCTACAGTATATGAGTAATTTTACATAGTGTCGTGATGAACTTAGCGGGCTTGGTTTTAATGTCCCTGAAGAAGACTTGGTAAGCCTAGCCCTTCTGGGCCTTCCCAAGAGCAAGCATAAGTATCATGATTCAGTGAATGGGAGGGGGAAACTACCGAATTGGGAGCACTTATGGTATGATTTGGTACAGGAGGAAATAAAAAGGAATACCAAAGACGAGAATTCATCCAACGACGATGATGAAGAAAAATTTAGATTGGTTGGAAAGGAAAAGAATGGAAAATGGAATAAATCCCAATCCAAACTAGAATCCAGTCAAGGGGGAAAGAAGAAAGATTTGTCAAAAATTAAATGCTTTCATTGTCATGAATAAGGGCATTATGTCACGAACTATCCATGCAAGAAGACAAAAAAGAAGACCTCAGGAGGAGGAGTAGGTGAAGCTTTGGCTTCACAGTTTGAGCTTGAATTTACCCTCATTTCATTCATGGCCAGCATAGTGATGGGGAGTGTGTGTTACTTTTACTTAGGTGCATCTTTCCACATGATAGGGTGTAGATACTTTTTTAGTGACATGGAGGAGAAATTTTTGCAGATGCACATCGACATGGGGGATAATGTAATATATAATGCAGACAGGGTTGGTGCATTCACCTTTTAGAGGGAGTCAGACTCACCCCTCAAGCTCAAGGATGTCATGTTTATTTTGGACCTAAATAAAAATATTGTCTCTATTGGAGTTTTGGAAGGCAGGGGTTATGATGTGATATTTAGAAAAGGAAAGGAATTCCTGAGACACATAGCCACGGGATAGGTGAACAAGATTGGGGTTCATGTGAAGAAATTGTACAAGTTAGATGTTGAGAAGGTGCATAGTCGCGATGTCGGTGGATTTTGGCATAGAATACTTGGCCATTTTCATCATGGTGCTTTGAAGATCATGCAATGGATAACCACAGGCCTCCCCAATGGAGCATTTGAGAATCAAGATGTATGCAAAGGATGTACTTTGGGGAAGTATGAAAAAATCCACATTCCATGATCGGGACAACAAAGCACAAGAAGTCCCTGAAAGGATCCACTTCGATGTGTGTGGACCTTTCCCAATAGGATCCACTTCCACGAAAAAATATTTTGTCATTTTGAATGATGAATTAGCTTGGAAGTGTTGGATTTTCTTCATGTGGAAAAAATATGATACATTCTCCAAGTTCGTATAATTTAAGGAACTAGTTGATAAAGAAACCGAAAAGAAGGTGAATTGTTCAAAAGAAGGAATTCGAAGGGAGTTGACAACACCCCACAACCCACAATAGAATGGGGTGGTTGAGAAAAAGAACTTTCGCATTGTGGGATCAGTGAGGGAAGTCTTGCATGACCAAGGCCTACCTCTACATTTGTGGCTTGACGCATGTAACACAAGTATTTTTCAGAACGAGAGTACTCATCATATTCTAGTCATGATTACACCGAAGGAGGATTTCTCAGGGAGAAAGCTAGATGTGTTGCACTTCAATATTTTTGGAGCCTTTGTCTACTTCCATGTCTCTGAAGAATCAAGGAAGAAGCTAGATCCTACCACAAAATTGGGGGTATTTGTGGGTTACACTGAAACTGCCCACAACTACCGTGTGTACTTTCCATCCCTCAAAATTAAAGTTGTGCGAAGGGATATAAAATATGATGAGGAGAAAGTGATGTGATGCCCTGTTTAGAGGGTGCTTAACATCCCACTAGAAGAGGAGATTTTATCTCCAAAGGAGGAGCCTTAGGAAGTTGTGGAGAAGCCACAAATTGAGGAGCAGAGAGTGGAGATAGCCACTCAAGAAGAACCATTGAGAGAAGGCAGGAAAAGGACCAGGGAAGCTAAGAGACTTGTGCAAGATTCGAGGGAGAATGTGTGTGCTCCTTGAAATCAATGCAGGCAGAGAAGGTCACATGATCAGTACACTACATGGCTCTAATGACTGAGCTTGTAGAGAATGAGCCATCCTATTTCAAGGAAGAATTATAGAAACCTATATGGGTTGATGCAATGGTGAAGAAGTACGAATCCATTGTAAAGAAGAATGTTTGCGAATTAGTCCAAGAACAAAAAATAAATCAGTTGTGGGTTCGCAATGGATCTTCAAGGTAAAGAAGGTTGCACACGAATGCATAGAAAAGTACAAGGACAAATTTATGGCCAATGGATACTCTCAATTTGAAGGGATTGACTATGAGGATATATTTTCTCTTATAGCAAGGTACTAATACATTAGATCAATTATTTCTTTAGTTGTGCAGATGGGGTGGAACCTGATGGATGTAAAAACAAAATTCGTCAGTGGAGTTATTTAGGAGGAGGTGTACATTGAGCAACTAGAAGGCTTTGAGAATTTTGATGATACCTTTCTTGTTGAGAGGGAGTGCTGAAAAATGCACCATGAAGTTCTCAAATTAATTTTTCTTTGATTAAATTGATAAAATTCGAATTTCCACATCAAAAAATGACTTGGATGATGACAAATAGTGTGACATGGTTTGTGTCAACCAGTTTACTCGTTAAATTCTAGTTGGAAGAGTTAGAGTTTAGTTAAGCATGTGTGATTACTAATTTGTAGTAATCAAGGTAATTTATCTAAGGTTGTTTTCAGTTAAAATAGTTCCAATTGTTGGAGGAGCTAGCAGAGGGTCAATTTGTACAGTGGGACTTCAGTCAAACTCAGTGATCATCCAGTTAACTAATCAATCAACCCAAAATAGCTATTTCATGCAGAGAATTCGAGTTCCCCAATTTTGGTGGAGATTCAGGTACTGTAACATCATTTTTATACTAGTCTTGAGTGTATAGGTGTTGCATGCAGTCAGATTATCAACCTAAGGTAATTGTGAAATTAATTTGACGAATTTCCTAAATAATAGGGGCCCAATTCCTCAAGGAACAACTCAAGGAAATGGGAGCTCAAGAAGAGGAAAATTTTGCTAAGTCTGGGTTAGAGGCCTTCAGTGAGCAGAGAGATAAGTTATGCACTTGCAAGGTGTGCTTAGTTGAGAAAATCAATTGTAATACATCTCTATTATTCTAATTAATGCAAGTGGGCATTGGGGTTTTTAGTAGAATTTTTTCCCTAGATAAAAAATACTTGTTGCATTTGTGTTATTTCTTCTTCAATGTCTAATATTTTTGTTCTAAATTGTGAAGTAATGTCCGTAGAGCAGTAGAGTAGGCTTATGTCTAGTAATTTTAATTAAAAATTCAAGAGAAATTGCAAATATATAGCATAATTTATGCATTCCCCCACTATTGTTTTCTCACCTCGTAAAATAAAGGATTTGATCCAAATTGTAGCTATTGATTCAAACTCCTTTTCCTAGTCTATTCACTTCTAGTATGTATTTGGTTTCTTAGTTTCCTATTTATTTGGATTACTTTTAGGGCCTCGAAGGCCCATATACTAGCATATGTATGGAATATTTTCAACTCTTAGGAAACTTATTGTCACTCTTCCTCTCTTTAGAGGGTGCATTTTTGGATATGGTCAGGCTTCCCCAATCACCAACCAATATAAATCCTTTATTTTCTCATGTAGTTTCTCTTTTTAAAGGAAATTCAAATTTTATTCCACAAAAAAACACACACAAAATATCATGATTTATAAAAATATTGAAACCGCAAATGTTATTAAGTCATGAAATAGCTCTCTATGAGAGCCAAAAATATTACAAAACGAAAGTTTAAGTTCAAATAAGTGCCTTCCTCTAACACACCACAATGTTATTAATACTTAAATGGTGAAAGGAAATGAATTCATTCTAAAATAACTAGGATGGGGCTCCATGGAATAAATAAAATAGTAATAATAAGAAAAATTGCAAAGAAATTGTGGATGGAATGATATCTCAGCTTGCATCCATGTCCTTGAGCATATATCTAGGATTCACAATTTTCATAATGTAACCACCTTTGGTGGATGTTTAGAATTAAAAATTTATGTTAAGGATATTTTCAAACAATATTGAATATATTCTTTCATGGGTGGAACTATAATATATTGTTTTACCCTAAGTGAAAATATGTACTCTTCTATTCCCTTAATATCGAAGTGTGCCTATTCCATTGTCATCATTGGTCTTTATTATCACTTTTAGATGTAGATAACCACTATTTAATTTCTTTTTTGGGAAAATTAGTGTGATTATAAAACCCATTGGCCCATGAATCTTTGATTATGTTCAATTCTAGTTCTAATTAATCTTTTCTTATTAACTTAAAGTCTCTATCAATCGAGGTCCCTCAAAATACTCAAGATAATTGAATATTTAAAAAAAGCACCACTTCTGTTATCATTAATTGTTGTACAACTACGCACACTACAGGTTCAAAGGTTGTGTTATTGAACTGACAAGACCACTCAAGGCAACAGGGATCTCCACCTGAGGGGACATACATCAACTATGGCTCAGTTTTACACCCCGTTAAAGTCCATCTTGTCTATAGTATCATAATTCCATCTTGTCTTGAGTACCATAATGTAATTCTAGTTAATAATGGAGTATCATAATTATAAGGCCATTCGACCCTAGGGAAAATTGTGTGGTTTTAATGCTCTGGTATGCAAGGAAATTATATATTCATCTAATTTTATGGAGAATCAAATTATGGTGTATGATTAGTGAAATGTCACTCGTCTTTGCAATTCTCCAAAATCCATGGATTACACCTTCATTTGGAATTCTTCTCTTTTCATTTGCATGGAGGTTGGGGTTGGTCATCCGCTAGAAATGGGGAATAAATGACGCAGTGAATTTTTATGGATGCTCAGGGGATCCAATTCAGCACTAAGGCTTGTCGTTTAGACCCTAGTGATCTAGCCACTCAATGGAGTAATTACGTTAAGATGCATTCATGGTGATAGTTCACTAACTCCAGTAGGTTTTTTTCTAACGACAATCGTGATTCCCAACAACCACATTGAATTTTCCAAAATATAGAGATGATAAGTTGAGTCTCCTTCAATTGCAATTTTATTATACTTGTTGCAAATTAAAATTAAAAGACCTTGTTGCAAGGCACATAACTTTGTTATGTTGTTGGTATCATGTCTTATTACTCCTACATAAATATGAAGGATTTCTCCTACAATTTTTTAAAACTCCTGCATAGCTTTTTAGACCAGGATTTGCTTTTGAGACTCCATCAAAATTTATTTTGAAGGAATCCAAGGAAGGAGGGTCTAGGTCATTAGGCTAGACATGTAAGAAAGAGGATTGGAGACAACAGGGTTGAATATTTAGGAGAAATTCCTAGAGCAACCATGATGGATCATTCCTAAGGAACACATTACCAATGCAGAGTTTTTGAAGATGTGTTGATTCCTTTCTTTCCATATATCCCATAAGATGAATCGAAGGAATAGATTCCAAGATATATTGAGGATAGAATTTTGGAACGGATCCCACCTACATTTTCAAAATTTGTAATAATGTTGTTTGTAAGTCTATCAGATTGCTTGAAGCTAGTAGCTAGATGATCCCACAATAAAAGGGAGGCAAATTTCACAATTGTGGTTTCCAAATGTAAACTAATTTCAGAGAATTTGGAAGGATTGGCACCACATTAAATTTTCCAAAATATAGAGATGATAAGTTGAGACTCTCCTTCAATTATAAGCTTGTGCTACCAATTGCAAATGCAAATTAAATGACCTTGTTGCAAGGCCCATAGCTCAGTTGTGTTGTTGGTATTACTCATACATAAATGAAGGATTTTGCCTTCATAATTTTTGAAGACTCCTCCATAGCTTGTTGGACCAGAATATGGAAGATGCATTGGATTTGTCAAGTTCTTAAGATAGTAGATAATGTCTATATAACAAAAAAGATGTTCTAATTCTTCAATCACTATAGAAATAACAAGGACTATTTCTTCCTTCAATCCTAGGAAGAAATAGTGCAAGAGAACAAGTTGGAAATTATCATAAATTATAGATCTTAAAACACAAAAATACTCTTTATCTAGAAAAAGTGATCTTCTAGATCAGGTGGAGAAAAACATTCCAAAAAATGATCTTTTGGATCATGTGGCCAAAACCATTCCAAAACCACATGGAATTGAAGAAAGAGCCAAGTATATATATAAAAAAAAGGAAAAGGCCAAAAAAATATATATAAAAAAGGAAAAGTCCAAAAAGAATATAAGCCAAATATATATAAAAAAAGAGAAGTCCAAAAAGAATATTGATGGATTCCATAAAAGATAATCGGATCACTTATATAGCTTGATTAAAAAAAGCAAAAGCATTAGATAAGCTTCTATTGTTGCCACTTTATGAGTATCTCAAGGCAAAAATAAACTTAGGAGTCATTGAAAAAAATGTTGGAAGATTCATAGATTGTCACAATTTATGTGAATGGATTTCCTTCTCATGGGACCCATGGATTTCCTCCCTCATAGGAACCATTCCTTCAAGGTATCTATGCTCGAATGAAATTATCTCGACTTGATGACCTATGGACTGCCATTATCATCAAAATATGAACCTCATAATGAAGAATCAAAAGCACTTGCAGCTCACACCAAGAAGGGAAAAGAAAAAGGATATTGGAAACGTGGACAATCTGATAGAAGAAATTTGAGAAATTCAACAGAAATCCCAAAAGACCTAGTCCTGCTCAAGATCAAAAGAGGAAAGATTTTCCTAGTCTTGCTCGAGATCAAAAGAGGAAAGATTTACCAAAGGTGAGGTGCTTCATCTGTCAAAATCTTGAACATTATGCAGCATAAGCACAATCCCCGACCGAGAAAACGAAAAAGAGCATGCTTCAGCATCAAATGTCAATAGGTGATGAAGGTGGTGTGAAGCCGCTCCTGAAAAATTCAAGGGAAGAAGAATTCTAGAAATTTGACAACTTTTTTTTCTTTCATGTGTTTAAGTCAATACTATTCTTTGCTGGTTTTAGACAACCATTAGGTCACGACAACCCTTTCAATCCTTCAGATAATTAGAATGCAAAACAATAGGAATTGGAGTTAGAATTCAAAACACTAAAATTATGCATTTTTCTCATTAACAAGCTCCCACAATACCCCTTCTGAATACAATACATCTATCATATCACAATTCTATCCACCATGTCAAATATGTAGAAACTTTCCAAACTGAAAATCATAATGGGGTTCAGAACAAAATTACGCAATAATCTCAAATAGTCTAGTACCGTACCAATTAGATCAGTTATTAAGACTGATTCATAACTAAAAGTATGGAATGAAACTATAATAAGCCTATGATTCAAAATTCAGCAGCTTAAAAATCTAGCGATACAGCGAAGATGATCCAATATATGCAGGAGGAGCTCCAGCGACAGGGGCGCCTAAATCAGCTCGACGTAAATCCCTTTGCAGGCTTTCAGATGGCACATCACCGGCTATCGTCCTTTGATATTCTGCTTCCATTAACCTTCGACGATATAAAGATTCAATGCTTTGATAATCTAACTCAGGTTGCTTTGGTAATAGACTACCATACGGATCTTGTGATTGTAGATTCGCATACGGATTTTGAGCTTGAAGAGGAGGCTGAGGAATATAATCCCTTACACCTCCATATCGTAACAGCTCCCTCTCAGCTATAGCAGGATCAACACCATATCCAGTTAATGCAGCCTGAGGAACATAATCACTACGTCTTGCAGATTCCTCCTGATAGCGACGTAGCATATCATCTCTCAACAATTCCTCTCGGCGCAACTCTTCTCGACGCAGTTCCTCTCTAAGCATTTGCTCCCTCATCATATCCTCCCTGAATTGAAGCTCCCTACTACGCTGAAGGTCAACTTGAACTCTAGGTTCAAGAGGGAGAGCCTCCACACGAATGCGGTGATTTTCAGGGCGAGAATTAAACTGTGGTACTGGTCGGAAGAGCTTCGTAAGCTCTTTCACCTGTAAAACAAATAATTGTCCTAATTATAAAAACCATAAAATATATATGTCGAGCATGACTTTCATTACAAATAATTAATAGATAGATACCTGTTGAGGATTGAGTTCAAACCTAAACTTGTTTTTCCCATCATAGTTATCTTTGATTGCTTTCTTGAATATGTCTTCAGAAAGCGGCGAGCAATCACTTTGAATACGGAACCGCACCTGCAAAACATACTTCATTTAGAAATGCTAATCTCAACATAAAACTGATGTAGTGTGTACATGTATAGAAAAGACACGAAACCGAAATTGCATACGCCCAAAATAAGATTTGTATATATAGTCAAATATTGTATAAAAAGAGTACCTGTGCGGGAAATGGCCTTTTAGAACTCCGGAAAGCATCTGGTTCCAGATTCATTCCTCCGGCAGACGCTGCCTTGTAGATACCATACATCAGTCTAAGGTCAAAATCATACAAGAAGAGCTTCATTCCGGGCTTCACCTTTTCTACAAGCTCCTTTTTGGCAGCTGGCAAGCCAAACACTTTGTGTCGGAAACACTCCTGCTTAGTTCGAGAATTACACATAAAAATCAAGCCGGCAAACTTATCTTTGCCACTGCCATCTAATTCATTGTTTGCTTCCTGCCCGCCTTCTTTTTTCTTCTTTGACACAGCGGGGTCTGCTGAACCGGCCTTGGTTTCGGTCTCCTCTACAGCCGTCTCTTTTTTAACTGTCTTATGAACGTCATTAGCTGGTGCTGCCTCCTTTTCAGCTCCCCCAGCTACTTGCTGACCATCGCGTGATCTTTTCTGGTTCTTTCCTTTCGCCATCTTGTTTACAAGCTTTAACAAAATTTACAGGTAACGGGCTGATCGATAATTTCGCCGGAATGCAATATTCAGGGACAAAAATTTAAAAATATTAACTTGGGTCAAATATAGGCTGAGAAGATGACCGCAGAGTTAAATGTATACGCTTTGAACGTAGCAATTTTTTTTGTTTATATCGTAATTAAATGGGCCTATTTTATAAGGGTTCTAGAATAACTAGCCGACCCTTAAAATTCACTCTAATTTAAATTTCAAAAGGTACCAAAAGATTAAGCCGACCTCCAAATTCGACATGGTCAACGATTATTAAATTTTAGTCTAATAATGTGTGGACCCGACCCAACTAAAGGTTAACTCCCACATAAATTGGTTCAACAAAATTTTGGAACATAATTTATTATTCTTGATATTCAAAGACAAAGGTCCATGAAGCCACAAGAAAAGGGTTGCATGTAGTTATAGAGAAAGGTTGTAGATAGGCTAGAGGAAGCAGCACAAGATGCCACAGAGAAGGTCGCATATAGGATTGAGGTAGTCGCATAAGATGTCACAGAAAAGATTATATATGATGCCCATTAGGCCTCATAGATTGTCATTGTTAGGCTGCAATAGATACCACCAATAAGTCACAATAGATGCCACCAATATTGGGCCATAGAGATTGACATTGTTAAGCCGCAATAGATGCCACCATTAGGCTGCAGAGATTGCCACTGTTAGACTGCATTATATGCCACCATTAGGCCACATAAACTTGTCAAAATAATTGTGTCTAATAGCCCTAACTTCGACGTGTACCAAACCACAGAAATAAGTACAAACCCATGCGCTTATCTCCTCTCCAACTCGTCTTCTTTAGGCTTGTGGTACCTTAGATGATAGCACTTGGATGATGCCCAAGTTTTAATTGAAAATAGTGGAGGATAGATGCCAATTTATAGTTAATTCTCCATGCAAAGTGTCACAACTATTGGGTTAGGACGAGTTGAAATATTATGAGGCTCACTTGTGAATTTGGAGGTGAAACATAAATTCAAATTGCTAATAAGTTCCTTGGAATTGAAGCTGACATAGTTACTTTCCCAAATAAATGTCACATGAAATAATAATGAGGGTGTCAAACACATTAATAATATCATTTCTTTTATTCATTTTGAATTCTTTAATTCTCTTTATAATAAAACAAAGCAATATAATAATAGGTAAACTTATAATATTATAATATTTGTAAATATTACTTTATAATCATAAAGAGTAATGCAACAAAAAGTGAAGTTATAATTGTATTGGTATTTGTAAATGTTATTATCTTTGTCATTGGTGTTGGCCAAAGTTGTCATTGATGTCAATATGACATTGTTGAAGGCTAAACCCTAATTGATACCCCAATTTGCAAGAAGCCCAAACTTTGGGAAAACCCTAATCCTATTATGTTACTTGATGAATCCTTGAAACCCTAGCCCTAGTTAAAGCCTTCCCTAGCACTCTTATTGAAGAAACTATAGCTTGCCTTACTCAAGCCTGTGTCCAATGCTTGGAAAAAAGAAACCCTAGTTTATAGTGTTTCACTAATCAAACCCTAAGAAAGCCATGAAACCCAAAGTATATTGATAAAACCCTAATCATAGCTCTATCAATCCAATATTTCCTAATTTCCATTCATATTACCCTATACCTATTAGAACACCATTAAAAATTATCTTACCAATTAATCCTAATAAATCCCTAGCTCCTACTCAAAAAATTCAACATATAGAAGGCTCTTGGATGGGGTGGTATGATTGGGATGAGAAAAAGAAAACCAAAACATCAGTAGATGGTTGATTTGATTTGAAGGTCAACACACATGATTATGTGACAGGATTACGAGAGGATGTTACTACTGAAGAAATTGTAGAGGCATTTTTAAAATATGGTATCATAAAGAGGACCTTGATACCAAAAAACCACGAGCAAAGATTCATATTGACAATAGTAATGGAAGGCAAAAAGGAGATGCACTTGTGACTTATTTGAAGGAACCTTCAATTTATTTGGAATTTGAAATTTTCAATGGAACTCCTTTACATCGTGATGGAAAGAATCTTATGTCAATTCTTGAGCAAAAGGGGGACACATTTATTATTAAAAAAGAAAAAATCAAATGAAAAAAAGATCAAGCGAGTTGACTAATCTCCCCACATTGGCTGCTAGAATGTGATATCAACAATTTAACTTCAAAATTCAGCTCCAACACCTTCAACTCGGTTCCTCCATAGAAAGCAATGTCTTCATCACAAATCCGTATAAATTCAAGATAAGATACGTAGTTTTGAGCACAATTCTTGGTGAAGAAAAACAAAGAATTCAGTGTAGCATAAGGTAAGTTTACATCTCATGAACTGACACGAGGAAGGATACATTTGAAAGTTTCAGACGAGAGAAGAGAATCTATGCTATTTTGTGGTAAATTCTTATTTGAAATTGTTAAAACGCTTGCAAGAGTTTTTGACCTGTGGTTGATTCTTGAGGATTGTTTAGTGAAGTTCACAGACCTTTTTTTTTTTTTTAAATTCACAGAACTCTAACCACGGGTTCAGACCTATTGGAACCCCCTACAGACCTATTCATATGCCTGCGGACCTAGTCTTCTGAGAGCTTATGAATTTGTTGAAATTTTGTGACGTGTTAAAGTAATTCAATTGCATACCTACATTTGTGACCTTGTTAAGTTCAAGAACAATAGAATATGTGTAGATTTTTGCAAACTTAGTTGGAGCATATATACGTCATTGAAAGATCTATGTGTGAGTTTAGTTGTGGACTTGTTCCTCTGTAAAGAACATTGATATTACTATCATTGCAAAACTAATTAGAACATATAACAAAGACTTGTGAGATTTTAAATGTCCTTTTGGACTAAATTGCAGACCTTATATTTTAGATCTTTATTGAAGTAACAATATTGGATTCTTTTGTTATACATTTTAAGAGCTAGAAGTCTGGAGGATTGGTTAGGTCACTATTGAAGGCTTGTAGGATAACTATTAAAGACACCTTGTGAATACATTGGTTGACCTCATGATACATTGATGAAACCATAATGAAGTAATCTAGAAGAAATTTCTTAGCACCATGAAGAGTTTGTGTGTCACCTTCTATAGTGGACAAAGTTTTCATTAATGAACTAATAGATTGTTGAAGACTTTTTAGAGATACCTTGGAGGTGTGTTGAAGAAATTGTCAAGGCTTGTTGCAGAAGTGTTTAGGAAGCCTTGAAGAACTATTCATTTTGAAGATATTGATATGGTTGGTGCCTTAGAGGATAGGAGTCCTCAAGAAAATCAGATTGGAGCCTGTGCTAGTGGAGAGGGTTAGAGCCTTAAAGTTTAGAGCCTCATAAACACAAGGTTGGAGCCTTATGGAAGATAGGGTTGGAGCCCTAAGATGTTTGAGCCTCATAAAGACCAAGTTGGATCTTGGCACCATACATGCCGGAGCTTGGTAGATTGAATATTGTAGTTTTAATCTAAGGTTGGTGCCCTAAAGCATTATGTACTTGATTTGTTGTAAAGAGGATTTATGTCCTCATCAATTTGATTAATAAAATAATTTATTATTCATTTTTTATTATGTTTATAAGTGATTCTAATTGGTAAAGTAACAATTGTAAAATAAATATTGATTGACCCCCCCTCTTAGTATTTCCAACAATTGGTATCAGAGCCATTACCTTCACTCACAACCTACCAGTTGGAAGGTAGATCCTTAAAAAATAAATTGCAAGATTAAGGAATAAAGGCTCCAAACTATTTGAAGATGTCTCTTCCTCATTCACGAATGCAGATGAAAACTAGGTTGACAAAGCTCCTATGTTGAATGGAACAAATTTTGAAGTATGGAAGGGTAGAATGAAATTATTTTTTATGTTTCAAGGATTTGAAGTTTTGGAATCAATGACTACTGGAATAATGATGGAAGAAGAGTCTGAGGAACATAATACGATAGTAATAAAGGTAATCTTGAGTGGCCTACTAGATCCTATAAATGTCAAAATGAATAAATGATCATCAACAAAAGAGTTGTGGGAGAATCTTCAAGATCTTCATTCAAAAGGAATTTTTCTCATAACCTAAAATGAGGAAATCCAAAAGCACAAGAATGATTCAAAACCATAGAAGGTGGTTGAAAGTAAATTTGAAGACACAAATAGCAAGGAAGACCTAGAAGATAAATAAAACCTCAAATAAGATCCCATGCCAAAACTTGCAGTTTCCTTAGAAGACATAAGCATTTTGAAAAGGGGAAATGAGGAGATAAAGAATAAAGCACAAGATGGTGACCATGACCTTGATAAGACAATGAATTAATTTGACCTCATCAAGCTTCAAGTACAATAAAAAAGATAAGGGGCTCAACAAGCTTAAGGAGGAATTGCATCAAAACAAGAAAAGGAATCATGAACACGTCATAGCCATGGAAAATCAGTTGGATAAAGCAAAGAAAAGGGAAGATATTTAGTCAAGCCATCTTGAAAAAATACATGAGACTTGAAAAACTTGTAGCAAAAATTGGTCAATACAAGGAAGAGGTATCCTCCCTTAAATCTCATCTAGAAGTAGCAAAGAAACAAGCACAAGGAGTTGAAATAGTGATGGAAGGTTCGGCCCTCCTGGAAGGAAAAGTTGGTGAAGCAAAAAAGGAAAGGAATTCCATGACATACCAAATTGAAGAAAAGGATGAAGATATCTTCAAATTAAGATCATATTTCACCTCTTTCAAGGCTCAGTCATGTGAGGAAACAAGGATGAAGGAAGAAATGGAGAACCATCTAGCAAAGAAGGATGAAGAAAGAAAGAAGATGAAAGAAGAAATTGATATCCCAAGGAAAGAAGTTGATCAGATAAACAATATTCTAAAGAGATGCCAAACCCTAGATAACATCCTAAGCCATCAAAGATCCCCCCTTGATAAATCAGGTATTGGTTATGTAGGTGAACCCTCAGGAAAAAATGATGCAAACACTAATGCATCAAACAACTAGTTCCAGCAAAAGCAAGATGATTAATCAAGATAACTTTAAAAGAAACCATACTCCAAGAAGGTGTACATAAGGTGTTAAGAATGAAAGCGGCAATGGATATCATTAAAGGATCTCGAGGAAAAAATACTTCAAAAGTTCATCAAGGAAAGCTCCATCCTCGAGGTACCAAAGTATGTTTTTGGGTTATTGTTATTCTTTTACAAATTTTGGGCACATGGAAAAATATTCTAGGGCTTATAACAAAGAGGACTCCAATCAGTTCCCCATAAGTAATTTTTTAGGGAGATACTCCAATATGCACACCTAAAAAAATTGTGCTCCATCATTCATGTACAGAACTGAATGCTTCAAATTCCATAATCTTGTAGATTTAGCTAGATATTTCCAATTAAAATGGGTCCCAGATAAACTGAATAATTGTCAACCAAGCATGGGAAAAGAGTCACAAAGGTTTCGAGAATGAAGCAGGTTCCATGGGAAAAATAACATATTGAATGTGCCTTGAATGGTCAAGGCATCAATAGTTGTTGTTGATCAACTTAAGGGCATCATAAGAAGATGATGCATACTTTAGGGGGAGCACAAGTCAAACACCATGATAACATGAAGGATAACATAAGAAACTCTATGACAAGAAGACTAGCAGATTACTACAAAAGAGTATCATCGAAAGCATGATAAGGGGAGTGACATGACAAGAAAAATCATGATAGGGGGAGCTCTTGCTCACAAGACATTGCCAAAAAAAGCACCCCAATTTCCATTGATTTCAAGGGGGGAGAAAATGCTAAAAGGCCAAGAATATTGCCATCAATGACAAAGGGGGATATTATTGGTCAAAGTTCTCATTGATGTCAATATGGCATTGTTGAAGGCTAAACTTTAACTGATGCCCCAGTTTGCAAGAACCCCTAACTTTGGGAAAACCCTAATCCTATTATGTTACCTAATGAATCCTTTAAACCATATCCCTAGTTAAAGCATTCCCTAGCACTCCTATTGAAGAAATCATAGCTTTCCTTACTCGAGCCTTTGTCCAATGATTGGCTAAAAGAAACCCCAGTTTATAATTATGCCCTAATCAAACCCTAAGAAAGCCATGAAACCCTAAGTAAACCCAAATTATATTGATAAAACCCTAATCATAGCTCTATCAATCCCATATTTCCTAATTTCTATTCATATTACCCTATTCCTATTAGAGCACTATTAAAAAATCTCTTACCAATTAATCCCAATAAATGCCTAGCTCCTACTAAAAAAATTAAAGATAGAGAAGGCTCTTGGATGGGGTGGTATGAATGAGAGGAGAAAAGGAAATCCAACATGCCAGAATATGGTTGGTTTGATTCGAAGGTCAACACACATGATTATGTGCCAGGATTACCAAAGGATGTCACTACTGAAGAAATTGTGTAGGCATTTTCCCAATATGGGATCATCAAGAGGATCTTGATACCAAGAAACCACGAGTGAAGATTCATATTGAAAAAAATATTGGAAGACAAAAAGGACATGAACTTGTGAATTATTTGAAGGAGCCTTCAGTGGATTTCATGTTTCAAATTTTCGATGGAACTCCTTTATGTGTTGATGGAAAGAAGCTTATGTCAATTCTTGAGTAAAAGGGGGACACGTTTATTATTATTAAAAAACAACATAAAAATAATCAAAATAAAAAAATATCAAGCGATTTAAATAATCTCGAACACCTTCAACTCGGCCCCTCCATAGAAATCAACATCTCCATCACAAATTCGTATAAATTTAGGATGAGATATGTTGTTTTGAGCATATTTCTAGGTGAAGAAAAAAAAAATAATTTGGTGTAGCATAAGGTAGGTTCACATCTCATGAACTGGCAAGAGAAAAGGATACATCTGAAAGTTTCAGACCTTGAGCAGAGAATCTATGCGATTTTGTGTAAATTAATTTTAGAAATTCTTAGAACACTTGCAATACTTTTCAACCTATGGTTTATTCTTGAGGATTGTTAGAGCCTCATAAATACCAAGTTGGAGCTTGGTACCATACAGGTTGGAGATTGGTATATTGAATATTGTAGTTTTCATCTAAGGTTGGAGCCCTGAAGTATTATTGTACTTGATTTGTTGTAAAGAGGATTTGAGTCCTCCTCAATCTGATTAATAAAATTATTTTTTATTCATTTTGTGTTCTTTTTATAAGTGATATGAACTGGTAAAGTAACAATTTTAAAAGAAATATTGATTCACCCCCCCTCTCAGCATTTCCAATAATTGGTTTCATATATAGTATTCACAAACCCTATCTATATTTATGATCTTGGTGACCAATATATTCAATTGTTGTAGGCTAAGCATTAACTAAAACACCCTCCTTCCAATGATTCTTTTTGCATATATTTTGTTTGGAAATCTGATATTGTGATCTCATCTTGACAGAGATACATGTCTATCAATTGATAACTTTAGTAGAACGTGTTTTGGGGTCCCTAGATTGACCTAGATCATAAAAAATGAAACAACCCAACAATGGATCACACTAAAGTAACAAATATATGATTTGTTGGATTCCAAAAGAATAATGCTTAGAAATTCCATTTTAATCTCTTTTCTAATGTTAACTTGTCATTTGACATCACACACACATGCATACAATTTCATAAAAACATTTTATTTTCATTGATTTTGGCCCATACTAAATGATTTTACATATTTGGGTATAATTGTGATGATTTTACACAATTTTGAAAATATAGTATTGTAGTATCATCTAAGCTCTAATTGCATAATTTAATCTCTTTTTGTTGCAAGTTGTCACCTTAGTGCATTTCTTTTTTCTATTCTTAGATTGTGTTATCTTTTCCATTTGTTCATCTAAGCCTTTCATTAGTTTTCATTTGTTTTCCATGACTTAATCGATTTTTTCCATGGGTTGTTACTGAGGACTTTCATGGGTATCCTAATCTAGATCTAATCAATGGGAGGTTAGAGTGGTAAAGAGGTTTCATTACTAATATTATTGGTAGATATGTTTATTAGTTATCACTAACATTTATTATAGGATCTGTGAGTATATTAGGGTATTATCATCTCTAATTTGTTGGCCAGGAAGCTCAAGTGGTTACACTAATCTAGTTTTTTTTTTTTTTTTTGGGAGTGGAGGTGTAATTTATTATTATTATTATTATTTTAAATGTTATTCATGTGTGTTTCCTATAACACGTGAAAATAATTCTAGAAATCTAAGTTTGTTTAGGATACTATTTACACCATTCACCATATCCATTTCTACCTAGCTAATCAACATTTCTTATGTTAATGTATCAGTGAAAGTGAAATGTGTTGTTTATGTGAATTGGGCTTCAATTTGTTCGCTCCAATGTGGGTTTATGAACTAGGTTTTAGTCAATTTGTTTTCGGAGTGAATTGTTTATAAAAAAAATTTAATGTGTTTATGTGCATTATGTTTCTATAGTTTTCCCTATTTTTTAATGTTATTCTAGCTATTGGTCTCTTGAGTGTTTTTGTTGGGGAAATTTACAATATTGTGAATTTTATTGTGTTGCAGTTATCAATTGGACATTCATTATTCTCATCTTTATTCATTATTTTTTGTTATGGATGCGACTAAGAGGAGTACACTAATCTTCCTCTCTCTTTAGCATCTTTAGTTTTACTTTATTTATCTCGTATTTGAATCACTAGGGTTTCTTAGTTTCTTGGAGCATAATGAAAACTACAATTAGGATTTCATCCTTGGGAAACATGCAAATTAGGTTTTTGAGTTGAAACCTTAGGTTGTTCTTATTGAAGAAAAGTCTTTCATTAGAGAACATGTTTCTGTTGTCAAAGCTCATTATTGTGAGTTAGGGTTTCCAATGCTTTCTCTAGTTAGAATTATGGAGAGTTATAGAATTGAATTATATTTGGGATAAGGTTATGGTATGTATATGAACCTAATACTTATTTGTATATATTGTTTTAGTGGTTAAAATTGTCTCTATTATAGATTTGATTTCCAATCACTTATTTTTTCACGATTTTATAATTTATGGTACTTATATGATTTGTTGATTTTCCATAAGTTAAAGTTGAAACTATTAAGTGATTTAAAATTTATATGGAAGAAGATAGCCAAATTTTTTATTGTATTTACAATTTGTTATCATGGTGATTTTTAGACCTATTTTATGCATGATGTTGGACATTTAAACCTTAGGGATTTGGTGAGAAATTTGTAAATATGTAAATTAGGGAAAATTGAAGAGTTTGAATAGGAAGAGACCTTGGATGAATCCCAAAGGTCACACTTCCTCTTGTTATACATGTTTGCATTAACAGAAATTCAATTCGGGAGTCATCATCTTGGGTTGACATGGTATCCGAGTCTAGCTTTCTATCCCATTATAAATCCTAGTCTTCCATCCACTCATTATTTAACATGTTTCTCTATTGATTACTTGTCTTGCTAGAAATGTACCTACAAGGTTGTCTAGTTCCTCATTGTGCGCTTGTGTGTTAGGGTTTATATCCTGCTCAATAACTCCTATCTGCCAATTCTCTACAATCCTTCCCTTTTTGTCAACAAAGAGATTTGTGTTAACCCAAAGATTTGTTTCCTCATACAAGTTCTTTTTGTTTCCTTCTTTTTGTTCCTCATACAGTTTCTTTGTGTTTCCTTCTTTTTTTTCCTCGTACAGTTTCTTTGTGTTTCCTTCTTTTCATTACCTCATACAGGTTATCTACGTTCTTTGTGCATTGTATGAGATCCACTGTGGAGTATATATCATTGAGCACTTGATGTCTTTATGGTGTAGTTTCAAATTATTTTTGAATGGTGCCTCCCTATTCCTTTGTTCAATTTTGTTCCCAAGCACTATACGTAATGGTGAGTTGTAGTTGTGTTTCACTTTGATCTATTCTTCATTGCACGCAACTCCAAAACTGCACCTAGCTCTAAAAAAATATCATCACGCTTTCTATTGGTATAGATGACCATGGTCAAGTCAATTCTCACCCTTGAAAATCCATTTTGATTGAGGAATAACACAATTCTCAATTGGAAATTATTAAAATGTTTTTGACTAAGGAGGACCTTACAAGGGAGTTTGAAATGAAGCACATGGGCCTCATGCACTACTTCCTCAAGGTTGGAAGTATGGCAATGCGATGGGTAATTGTTCGTCTCTCAGGGAAAGTATGCCAATGAGACACATTAGAGGTTCTGCACGGGCAGTTGAAAACCCATGGAGACACCTATAATGACCAACTCGAGGAAAGAGGATGCCACTTCAGATGAGGAAGTGGATACTATTGTTTATCAACAGCTAGTGGGTTCACTAATGTACCTTGTGAACACACGACCAAATATGCTCTATGCAGTCAACCATTTGAGCCAAGATATGGTTAGGCCAACCAAATTATTTTGGAGGGAAGCTAAGCATGTTTTAAGGTACCTTAGAGGAACTACCTAGTTTGGACTATGGTACAAACAGGTAGAGGGAGTGAAGTTATGTGGCTTCACAGATGCAGATTGAGCGGGGAGTCCATCAGACTAAAAGAATACATCAGGTGGAATTTTCAGCGTTGGGTCTGCGACGGTTAATTGTTACATCAGGAAGCCAAGATTTGTGGCACTGAGCTCGACAGAAGAATAATACATGGCTTCTAGTCAAGCAGAATGTGAGTCAATCGCTATGAGAAAGATACTTGTTAGATTGTTTAGTTAGATGATGAATCCAATTGTGATCTACTGTGATAATCAGAGTTGCATCAAGCTCTCTGAAAATCATGTTTTTCACAATCGATCCCAAAATATATATATATGGTATCACCATTTACGAGACTGTGTGTAGAGATAGATTGTGTTGTTGCAGTACATTCCGATAGAGGAACAAGATGTTAAAATTTTGATAAAGGCCTTGTCAAGTGGGAAGTTCATGTTACATAGGTGCAAGATAAGGGTGGTTGATAATCCCTTTCTTGTTGAGAGGGAGTGTTGAAAAATGCATCATGAAATTCTCAACTTTATTTTTCCTTGATTAAATTGAGAAAATTCAATTTTTTTCTAAAATTTAAAGTAAGCATGAATGGCTCATGTCTAGGGTTTAAATCGGGGAGGTGAATGTTTTGAAAGTCTTCGGGCAATTATTCCTCTTCGAAACTTAGGGGTCCTAGAAGCTTATTCACAAGAGAGGTTCAAATATATGGCTTTCTCGCTTGGAAAGAAAGATGAAATACTCTCAAGGAAGGGCTTAGGAGAATTCCAAGGGCTAGGTTTTGAGTATATGACTTGTCAAGGAAATTCCTAGACCCTAAAATCCTTGTGAAAAGTTAGATTCCAAGTAGTCTTTGTGGAATCATCTTCAAAAGGTTCTGGGACCACACGAGACCAAGTGGACCCATAATTAGGTCAAGGGGGTGGAATTGATAAACCAAGGGTGTGATTCACCTAATTGAGGGAGAAAAGGTAATTAAAGGAGAATTTTGCTTTGAAATTGATGGAATAATCCCAATGAGGTCACTATCCAAGGGTAACAAATGACAAGAATCAATCTTGGAGCTAGGGCTTCAAATATCTCAAGATCTCACCATCATAATGGCTTCAAATTTGAAGGGCTCCTATGAGACACAACAACGAAGTAGAGGCTAGGAGATAAAAAAAAATTGATGGGTAACTTGTGATTAATGTGATGCCCTATGTCCTTTATGGAGGCTATGCCTAAAAGAAAGAGGGAGAGGTGATAACAAATATGTTTTCGGTGATCACATATGGAGTACCAGTGCCTAGCCCTTTGGGAAAAATGGATTCAAGGATATTCCAATGCTTGTGATGTATCACTTGGTCAAGGAGACATATAAAACAATTTTTTATGGAAATTAGGGCATGGACAATTGCTTCAAGGTATTTATACTTCAATATGCAATATGTGATGAATTTTCAAGACACAATTTTAACAAAATATCTCAGGAATATTCACTTATTCAAACATGGCCATGACACGATGTAATGCTACAAAGAGACAAATTTCCACCATTTCACACAAGACAAGAAACAAATTTCAACCTAGTATAGCGAAAATCCCCAGCAACATGCATGTGACATGAAGGAATTGACAAAATAAAATTAAAAGAGCACTTACATGTGAGAACAAGTATATCCAATTGTCATCATATGCCAATAATTTTTAAGACAAAAATGAATAGATCCAAACATAAAAATTCATCCATCCATCCAGTTTTGTCCTCCAAAATGAATAGTGAAAATCTCACAAGAGATACTGATCCCATCCAAGTGATGATGATCGAAATGATTCATCACACTTGTATTTATACTCTTCCTAATGAATTCGATTTAGCTAATAGGCCTAATTTATCCCTAAAATAAAATAATGTGCATAATAACAATAAATTTTGGTGACAAGCCCACTAAATAGCTCAATAATATAGGAATAAGCCTCTCAAGAGGGTCGATTGATCAAAAAAGTGGGTCTTTGGGCCTTTGAGGAGGACTAGTGAAGTCCAAAGGGTGCCATGAGGTAGAAATTAACTCCTATCATAGTGGAAAAGGGGTTGGCCCCTTGTTCTCTGAGCAAAAACCAATTGTTACACAAAAAATTGTCACCTTGACATTCTACTGACTGTATGAGCTCATTAACACTCATACATGCCTCCTTTGCAAGTCTTACAACCTTTACTCCTCATGTCAAGCCCTCAAATAGGAGGAAAAACCCTAAAAAATCTCTAAAACTTTGGGTACGCAGGTAACATGAAGCCTGCCTGCGTTCCTAGCTTGGGTACGCAAGTAATACACTGCTTGCCTGCATTTTAGAATGCATTTTTCCTTTGCAATGCCTGCATACCCTCCTCAAAGTAAAAAAGGCGAGAAATTAAAGTCAAAAAACTGATTTGAGGTCAATTCTAGAAGGTTCTAGATGAGAATTTTTGGGGATGAGTACGTTTTGATAAGGTGCATGTATCCCTCACCTTAAGGAACTAATCCCTTGATGTAAGGAGTCTATCCCTTTGAAGGAGGATTCTATCCCTACAAAGGTGGAATCCTAACCTCCTCATCTGCTCTATAAAAGGAGGCATTGGGTAGCCTCAAATGGTTAGTTTTTGGAGATTGAGATTTTGGAGATTGAGAATTGGAGTTCAAGCTTTATGTGTGATTGAGTTGAAGTACTGTTGAGATTTAGACTTCTTTCTGTTGAGCTTTTGAGAGGAAAGATCACATACCTTTTTGTGCTCCTAGAGGAAGAGTGAAAGACTTATCAAAGTAGAGGAGACTCCTGCTTTGGACCCCGAGAAGGCCTTTCGAACATCAAGGCTAAGGTTGTAAGGTTCTTCTGTTATTTTAAGCTTAATACAATCAAGTTTTGTTTTTCTCAATAAATTTTCGATTGATTTTTTATTTCAATAAGCTGTCATTTGATCGTTTATTTCATAGATTCCTTTATCACTATGATAGGTATGTTTTATAATTATTTGTTATACAGGTGCTATTTAATATTTGCTTGTTTGTGATTACAGGTCGAAGAAATACGACACTTTCTTGCGACGAAAGAACTCTTGTTGTGATGGAAGGATGATTGATGCGACGAAAGCACTACAACTGCAAATAAGCATTTGGATATAAGGTAGGATCGACACCTTTATAACATTTATTTGTACAACGAATATATTTAGAGAAAGACAAACTTAGTTGTTCGTTTTTTGCTAGATTGTCTTCTGACACTAGGGAGATCGGTCTTGTCCACAAGAATGATTTATCTGGCCAACAAATTGGCAACTCCACTGGGGAAAGAAATTGTTGTTTTTGGTTCTCTTTTATTTTTATTTGAGGAAACGTTTTTCCTAGTTTTTAATTGAGGGATATCTACCTGGGTAGCTTAGGTTTTCTCTGTTTTTGAAAATTTTGAAATATTTTATGTTTTTCTTGAACTTTTCTGGGGACCGCACTTTTTTCTTTTACACAGTGCGAGCAATTTCACACTTTCCTTAAGTAAACAGTGCGGGACCGCACCTTTACTTATGGAAGCTTGCGGACCCTATTAAAGTTTTTGAAAAACTTTAGATTTCTTTTTTCCAGTTTAGTTTAGATTTAATTTGGGATTTTTAGCATCTACCCAGATCTGTATTTTTCTGTCAAAAATCCTTGTTTATGAGTTTCTTTCAGCAATTCTTCATCTCATCAATCTCCTTTAAGTTAATTGGGTGTTTTGAGTCTATTTTTTGAGAAATTCTTAATTTGATTTCCTTTGTTCATTACTTGGAGGTTTGTCTCAGTCTTTTCACAATTTTCCATCTTTTTGCTTTTGTGAATGCAAAAAAAAATTCCTTTGAGTGTTAATCGCCTTTGATTGTTTTTTGATCTTTGGAACTCTCACCCAATTTTCTTGACTTGCACTTGATTGGTTCTTATATTACATTAGAATCATCTTGTGTTTGATAATTCTCTTGCATAGATCACATTTGCATAATTAGAATTCTCATTTTCAGAATATGAATGAAAAATGTGCATAGATTACATTTGCATACTTTTCACGTGAATTGTGCATAGATTACAACTGCATAGTTTACATTCTGAAAAATCAATTGTAGATTTAGATCAGTTTTCTTTGATTTGAATTTAGATGTTTTTATGCTTGTTTTAAAAACACAAAAATAAAAAAATTGTTTTGGAATTGATTTGCATTAGTTTTTCTTGATGAAATTAGTGCATTAGAGAATTTGTTATATTTTCTCTTAGTGATCAATTTTTGCATTGTTGGAAGTGAATGGAAACTCTCTCCTTACTTTAGTTAAGATTCATCGAATTGAAAAGATTACATTATCATATTCGATTGCATTCAGTTTTGGGTCGGGTCATAACACCATTGGTTTCATATCCATTTACCCTTTTGAGTAATAACAGCCTAAATAACACAACGCTTAATTAAAATTCATCTAGTAATTTTTACATTTCTAGGGCTCTTATCACCAATATAGCTTAGGCTAGTATCTTGGAGTAGGGAGTAATTAACTCTCCAAGATAGTAAAAACAAACAAGTAGATAAATCTTGCGGTAGGAAATAAATCCAATTGTAATTGGTACATTCTGGGAAGCTTCTCTTAAAGGAGTTAATCACGAGATCATGTCTGAACCTTTGAGACAATCAATTATGTTTCATTGGGAAAGATAGAAGATTCTGCGCGCATTACAAACGGTAAACCTCGGATTAACCATTGTCGAGGAGCCTGGGGTCACTTGTCGGTAAACCTCGGATTGACCATGTCGAGGAACCTTCAAGGGGATTGAGCTTTGTTACTCTGCCCTTGCGCGTGGGATCGGATCGTAGACTGTTCCCCCAGTTGTATTTGTTACTGTTGGTAACCTTAGTGTTCATAAACTTAAGATTATTTCCTAAGGTGACGGTGAAGGAAAGATCTCACTGTACCTGGAGCAGATGTCGACTAGACTCACTTGGACTCTCTGGGGGGGTTTCTCTTCACTCGAGATGGTTTTGTGAAGAAACTTGTGCCAGTCTGTTTCATTAAGCAGGTTGTCGGGGTAACTGTTCCAACCGCCCTTTCTGTATTAAATTCTACGATGTTGGATTTCATCACCAACTAGTGTTTTTAGTGCGGGAATCTACTGTTTGTGTGTGGTTTGACTCCTAGATTTGATAGTGCGTGTTAATTTGTTTGTTTTTACTTTTAGAGACCATAGGTGTGAATTGTGAATTTTAATTGTTAGGTGTGAATTGTTAATTGTTAATTTTAGTTTTAAATTGTTAATAAAATTCACTGAAGTTGAATCTAATGGCAACTGTTCCGGAATTTACCAACCAAGGAACCCCTCTTAACGAGATTCCTAGTACTTTTCCTTGCTTTAGAAATGTTGGTCCTCCTTATATGGCTACTTTTTCATTACCTGGATTTACAATAGGTTTACCCATATGGTTATTTTCAACTTCGTTGGCCCCGAATACTCCAATTGTTCCACCTCAACCGAATTCTTCACTTCAACAGAGTTCACCATCTCAACATCACCAACCTTATGTTGACCCTTTACCTTCTTCGCCTAATATTTCTTCCTCCATTTCTTCCTCTTCACTTGGTAAAAGCCTTGACGCTAGTAACCAGGTGGCTAAGAAGAAGAAGAAAGGGAAGAAGAAGAAGAAGAAGCAATATAAGAAAGGAGTCAACGAACCAACCGTGGCTGTAAGTGTTAGTTATGTTGAGGAAACCTCCAACATGCATCGTAAACCCAAATACCCTTGCAGGCTTTGTAAGGGTGACCACTTCCGTATCAATTGTCCTGGTATTCCGAAGGTCTTGGAAGTACGGTCAGAAAAATCTCATCAAATTTCTATTGATCCATCAACCAGTGATAGTCAGGTTCCTGGGAAAAAGGGTAAAGTTAGGTTTCCTTGTAAGTTATGCAAAGGGAGCCATCAAACTCACATTTTCCCTCACATGGATGAAGCCTCAAAATTGTTGGAAAAACTTACTGTTCCACAGCAAGAATTTCCAACTGGTTACCATAAACTTTCTCCCAACCTACCGTCAACTAACGGAGTAATTCATCTAATTTCAAGTACAGTCGATCCCACTCTTCCATTGGAGAGTGAAACTCATATCACTCAGGTTGATGATCCATTAGTTGATCAAGCGATCGATTCAATTTTACATTCGGTCGATCCCATTCTCCTTGTAGAGAGTGAACTTCATACCGCTCAGGTTCTTCTTGTTACATCAAATTCTTCTACGCCGGGGGGCATTTCACCTGTTTCTACAGAACCCCCTCCAAGTACTGAGGTCTTTTCCTTTGATTGGAATAGACTAACAGAACCTCATGTTCCTTCCTCCATCCCTTTCCAAATCATTGTGAAGTTTGGTGGTAGGGACATACATCGCACACAGGTAGATGAAGGTTCTTCTGTTAGTATTTTATCCTCAACTGTTTGGAAAGCTTTGGGTTCCCCTCATATTATGCCTATTACACAGAATCTAAAAGCTTTTAACATAACCATTAGTGAACCTTTAGGGATCCTTCCTAAGTTTCCTATTACTTTGGAAGGTAAAACTGTCTGTATTGATCTTATGGTAGTTCGAGGCCCCTTGGATTTCAATTTACTCCTTGGGCGAGACTATGTCTATGCAATGAAAGTTGTAGTGTCGACACTCTTTCGCGTGATGTCTTTCCCTCACAATGGGAATATTGTGACTGTAGACCAGCTTTTGTTCCCTAGTCTTGATTTGACTACCAATAATCTGACATCCCTAAATGTTCCTGATTCTAAAGTGGTATCTACCCTGCCACGGGTTAATTATGTGGCAACTAGTCCCGTGTTTTTAGTTACCGATGTAAGCGAGCCTCTCATTGTTTTCTCGTCTTCCTTTGACTTAGATCCGGTAATTGACATGGAAAAATCTATGGGATTACTTGAACACAATGTTCTTATGCCTTTTGAGTCCCTTGACATGCGTTCCTTCCAAGGAATTGTTCTTCCATCTGATGAAGACCTCTTGGAAGCCATGATCAAGGTGTGTCCATTGACATGTGTTTCTTCCAGTTGGAAGCCATGATCAAGTTTGTCGAGGATAGTTCCTTTTACTGTGTCAACCTCGTTAAAAAATGAATCAGGTACGAGGATAGTTCCTTTTACTGTGTCAACCTCGTTAAAAAATGAATCAGTGGCTGGTGAGGAGAGTTCCTTTTACTGTGTCAACCTCGTTAAAAAATGAATCAGTGGCTGGTGAGGAGAGTTCCTTTTACTGTGTCAACCTCGTTAAAAAATGAATCAGTCGGCGATGAGGATAGTTCTTTTCCTATGTCAACCTCATTTAAAAAATGAAACAGTAGGTAGATTGTAGAGAGTAGATTGATAGATTAGAAATAAGTTGGTCAGAGGATGGTTCTTGTTACTGAGTCAACCTCGTTAAAAAATGAATTAGGTATGAGGATGGTTCCTGTTACTGAGTCAACCTCATTAAAAAATGAATCAGGTATGAGGATAGTTCTTTTCCTGTGTCAACCTCGTTAAAAAATGAATCAGTTGGTCAGAGGATAGTTCCTATTACTAATTCAACCTCATTTAAAAAATGAATCAGGTATGAGGATAGTTATTTTCTTGTGTCAACCTCATTAAAAAATGAATCAGTAGGTTATATAGGTAGATTGTATAAAGTAGATACGAGGATAGTTTCTTTTACGATGTCAACCTCGTTAAAAAATGAAACATGTAGATGAGCATAGTTCTTTTCCTGTGTCAAGCTCATTTAAAAATGAAACAAATCCTCCCCTAATTGAGTCGAGTCTTTGACTAGATCTTGTAAATGTTAAGTCATATATTTAGGTTAGTTATTTTAGCTTTTGCATAATTTTCTTACAGTTTTATGTAGGGTCTTTCATATGATCTCGTAAATGAACCTTCATTCCATCCAGCTATTAATTACCAGCAGTGTATTTAGTTGAATGAAATGAAGCTGGGGGGGCATGCGCTCTAGAAGTTATGCTTAGGGGGCATCAAGCACGGTTTTTTCTCTATTTCAAGCTTGTGTAAAAATGAAACCACTCTGAAGCATAGTTTTTCTCTGTTTCAAGCTTTTGTAAAAATGAAACCTATCTTGAGTCAATTTCGGTTATTATTTTCAAGACTCGTTAAACTCATGAAAATCCAGAGATTATTTTGCTATCTTTCGTTCTCGTAAAATACATGAAAATTCCAAGTTCTTTCCATCTTTTCCTGCTCGTGAATTAAATTGAAAGTCGGCCACAGGAGTATATTTTTATCCCTTTTTCGAACTCGTTAAAACTTACGAAAAAGTGAAATCTAGAGTCCTCTTTTAAGCCCTTTTCAGACTCTCTAAACATGAAAAGATCTTCGAGCACTTGATTATTCGAACTCGTTAAAGTAAATGAATAATCGTCCTTTCAGTATAAGTTTACCCCTTTTACGGACTGAAATGGACTATTTACGAAAAAGGTATACGTTGACTAAATACGGTCAATAAAGTTCTCTCCCGCATTATTTTATCCTTTTTCAAGCTCGAGAGACTAAATTTACAAAAAAGTACACCCATGGAGTTTTCTTAAGTTTTTTCTTTAGACTCCCTAAAATTGAAAAACACCGAGTTTCTCCTATACTGGACTCGTTAAAATTTAAACAGTAAAGGACCTGTACAATTTTAAACAGGAACGAACCACTCCTTCTTAGGGTTCGAATATTAAACTAAGTTGGACTCATCCGAAGGATGAGCTTATAAACAAGCAAATGTTATCCTCCTAATGCTTGTCAAAAATAAAGAGGTACTTGCCAGAAATGGTGGGGGAAAAGAGAGAAAAACGAACCTGTTTGTTACATTTTGATTATTCGGAAAACCGTTAACCACTCTTGAACATGACACTTTTTGTCCACCTGGGTTGGGAAATCCTTTGCCTAACAGTTAATCAAACCATATTGAAAGTCTTTAGCCGGTTTCTGGGTATTATCTTTGGGTCAATTTTCACCAAACCATCTACAATGTCGTTATGTGTTCAAGAGGACAGTTCAAACAAACCATTCATTTGCGAAATATTTGTCTTCCATTTTGACCATCCCTGAGTCAATCCTTGCCGATATATTTCTTCAAAACTTGATCTATGATTTCGTATTGTGGGCTTGCCTACAACAGATCACTTTCTATCGACGACAACTCATTATCTAGGAAGTTGATCTATAAATCATCAGTACCTTGAAATCTGCATGCCTCAATGGCAGGTTTCTCGCCTTCGACGACAAGTTGCATCATTGACCTTCGATCGAATGATTCTGTGACATGTTCGACTTCGGCTCATTCATTCACATTTCATGGATTGTACTGAGTACTTTGAGAGCCATTGAAATTACTGCTGGTTACTCTCACGCTTGTTAACAGTTTACATCATTGACTGGTAATCAAGTGGTTTCTACCATGTTCGACTTCGACACGTTCATTCACATGGATAGAATCGTACTAGTTCGAGATGCAGAAATCAAGACCCTGGATCTAGTTTCTACCATCCAGGCTGCGAGGAATTTTATTATCATTTATATAGTGGATTGTTCATAAATATATGGTTGCATCCATGTTGTGTCTACATATGTCTACACTGTTGATGTATTGAAAATCATTCATGTATAAGAATAGTTAGAATTAGTTTCTAGTTAGTTTTGATATGAGTATGGGAATGCCTACCTCAGCGATGATATATATATATTTTGCATTGAACGTTTTTACAGGTTCCGACTGGGGTGTCCACAGGATGATCCTTGAAATGATAAAGTGCTTCACTCTTCATATATGACAGACTTCATCTTCATCTATTCCAGACTTCGCACTTTAGGGGGCAATCTGTTACACAAAAAACTGTCACCTTGACATTCTGCTGACTGTATGAGCTCATTAACACTCATACATACCTCCTTTGCAAGTCTTACAACCTTTAATCCTCATTTCAAGCCCTGAAACAGGAGGAAAAACCCTAAAAAATCTCTGAAACTTTCGGTACGCAGGTAACATGAAGCCTGCCTACGTTCCTAGCCTGGGTACACAGGTAATACACTGCTTACCTGCGTTTTAGAACGCAGTATTCCTTTGCAATGCCTGCGTACCCTCCTAAAAGTAAAAAAGGCAAGAAATTAAAGTCAAAAAATTGATTTGAGGTCAATTCTAGAAGGTTCTAGATGAGAATTTTTGGGGATGAGTACGCTTTGATAAGGTGCATGTATCCCTCACCTTAAGGAACTAATCCCTTGATGTAAGGATTCTATCCCTTTGAAGGAGGATTCTATCCCTACAAAGGTGGAATCCTAACCTCCTCATCTGCTCTATAAAAGGAGGCATTGGGTAGCCTCAAATGGTTAAGATTTTGGAGATTGAGAATTGTAGTTCAAGCTTTATGTGTGATTTAGTTGAAGTGTTGTTGAGATTTAGTCTTCTTTCTGCTGAGCTTTTGAGAGGAAAAATCACATACCTCTTTGTGCTCCCGGAGGAAGAGTGCAAGACTTATCAAAGTAGAGGAGATTCCTGCTTCGGACCCCGGGAAGGCCTTTCGAACATCAAGGCTATGGTTGTAAGGTTCTTCTGCTATTTTAAGATTAATACAATCAAGTTCTGTTTTTCTCAGTAAATTTTCGTTCGATTGTTTATTTCAATAAGTTGTCATTTGATCATTTATTTCATAGATTCCTTGATCACTATGATAGGTATGTTTTACGATTATTTGTTATACAGGTGCTATTTAATATTTTCTTGTTTGTGATTGCAGGTCGACAAAAGAACTCTTGTTGCGACGGAAGGATTATTGTTGCGATGAAATATCTCTTGTTGCGACAGAAGGATTTTGATGCGACGGAAGCACTACGACTGCAAATAAGAATTTGGATCTAAGGTAGGATCGACACCTTTATAACATTTATTTGTAAAACGAATATATTTAGAGAAATACAAACTTAGTTGTTCGTTTGTTGCTAGATTGTCTTCTGACACTAGGGAGATCGGTCTTGTCCGCAAGAATGATTTATCCGGCCAACACCAATGGTGCTCCCAAATGGGTGTGGGGGCCCAAGGTCATCCTCAGGGGTATCCAAATGGATGAGAAGTGCATGTATACCATCTTTAAGGGCTAGAATGATGACATAATCCCTTCCTCTATAGCAGGGAACAATCCTCTAGATCCTGGAACATCTGCCAAGTGTATGGTGCATCCGTGGAACCGGTTGGTCATGGTGAACCAGGTACATCATCCTCATCCAAAAGGTGGAATAGGAGCAATAAACGAATGATGTTGGGGATCCATGAAGTAATATCAGCTATGGTGGAGGCCCCATGGTTCTCAACTCTCACCCTACAAGTTCCAATGTGTCCCTTTGGAGGGCTAGGACCCTGTATAAAGAGACCAATCCCCAAATGGTTATCCAACTACAATCCTGCATAAGTTACAATGTGTCCCCTTTCCCTCCAATACAACAAATCATTAGAATGATCAAGTAAAATAGCTTACAAGTCATGGAATCAATGGGGTAATTCATAGTGGCATGCCCTTCAATAGTGGGCTTTGGTATGTACAATTGTATCCAAGCTCAATAATGGGGTAGCCAAGGACCCTATTAGGTGGTTTCAACCTCTAGAGGCAATGACATGTCTATGGTACATCCCTCAAATGGTAGGAGGAAAATGATATAATGATGGAATAGAGTGGGGATTAGGGAAAACATCCAGACCACATGGTAAGGAGCTAGGGTAGCTAAAATAAGGGAAGCCCACACCTGGGTTTATGAGTGTAGGAGGGAGAAAATTGTGGTACATGAGTTATCCCGACCTTTGCTTATCCACCCTTCTTCGTATGAATTTTTCCTTTCATTTATTTTTCTTCATTACTGCTCGGGGCTCCAGGGGATGAGAGCATGATGTGTAATATGTAGCAATGAATACTCCCTTAAGGTGGGGTGGTTCATCGCCCACCGAGTGTTGGGACAATCATGGGTTTCTTAATGATAGAGGGGGCTCATCCAGGGACCATAGGAACCAGGGTGATGAAAATGGATAAGGGGTATAAATCATGCTTAGTGTTTTCCCACGTGATAAATTTGTATGTCCCGACCATATTTTGCATTTTGTGGTACATTTCCTATTGAGAGTGGCCAAATTTTGATTTTTCTTTCTTTTTTTCTGCATCAACCTTCGAGGCATCATTCCACGCCTGACCCAAGGTGTGGACAAGGGGAGGGGGCGACTAACCCTATGTGTACCCAGTGGACACATGTGGACCCGAATTGGATAATAGATGAATGGGGATAAAATGAGTGGAAGGGGAGTGATGTAGGTGGTATCGGGAAGCTCTGGATCCAACTAGGACACGAGCTCTCAGAAAAGTGCACGAAGCTACTGGAACAAGAGGTTATGAGAACACCATAAATCTCTTGGTTACTGTAGATCTATTACCTACACATACAAAGACTAAGCACATGGGGCAACATGTTTTTATGGTGTCTAATGATCACCCATGCTTAGTATTAGGCTGTAAAAATTAGCAAGAAAGAAAATATATGTAGGTTTAATATAAATGAAAATAATCTATCATGAGAAATATCATATGATGTTATTTCTAATGTGAAAATCAACATGAAATGCATCGTACTCTAACATGCATATGGTATAATGTCAAGTGTCAAGGAAATGGGTGATATGACTTAACTTGACCGTTTGGGGCCAAATTTCATCGTTGAGTTTAGAAATTTAGTAATAATCCTCCCCAACTTTCCCATGAACCTTGATAGGCATTGTGTTTTTATCAACCAAGACCACATCCCCAACCTTGTATTCATTTTTAGGCTTCCATTTTTTGTTTTATTTGTGATTTTTTCTCTTAAGAATATTAACTTCCTGTGAAAGGGAGGATGGGAGACGACTTCTCAATCTCATGTGTTTTATAGTATGGGATTGGTCCCAACTTGACCACACGGGAAGGGTAAGTAGGCTCTCTATAAATAATGAAGGGGTTTCCATTATATTAAGGGATGGTGGTGTATGACAGGTCCATTTGAACCTGAACCCCAACAATGGCTCCCGATTTCCTAGATAGGAGCATCCCCCATACATCAGGGATATCTCTGACCACAACATACATAAGCAAAGAAATATCAAGGAGTATGCATTAAGCACTTCTTGCCATGTGCCTATGAGTGTAGTTGCTTTGCTGAGGAACTATGTTATAGTGTCGGTCATAGGTTTTGTCGGTCATGCCTTCAATAGAGAATTCCACTGTGCGTATGTGTCATCGTTAAGTTGCTGCAGTGTTTATAAATGTGCTTGCACCAGAGGTCAAATGTACCGAAGTATTTGCTTGGTTTTGGTTTATTCATCTTCAATCTACTGGATTTGGGCCTTGAGAGTGTTTACCTTTGCTAGGATCTCCTTTCGCAAGATTTTTTCCTTGGTGCTCTTAGCCTCGCTGGGTAGTTTTTTAACACGGCTGCAGAGGGGTTAGATAGGTTGATTCTTTTTCGTCAGGCAGCCTGGCTAGTCATGAACCTATTGCAGGAGGGTGTGAGCTTCCTCCATAGCGTTGATGATGGAGTCTTTGAGGACAATAATGTCTGGCATTTTTTTATGATCTCAGCTACATACGCTATGGAAGGGTCTGGAAATGCCCTCTGTGTGGAAGCAATGGTTTTCTTGATCTCACGGTTGGCGGAAATTAGATCATGACATGTTGCTTGTATGTGATTGCAACATTCAACAAGTGTACAAGCTGAAAAATCCTCCAAATAATTAAGCACTACATGTGAGACTGAAGGCCATAGTACCTAGAATTTTTCTGTGATATGTTCTAGCTAACTCTAAAGATGTTGATTTTCTTAGTGTTGTTGATCACGTTCTGCAATGAGTGCCAAAATCTGTTGCTGTTGATATTCATTTTTGGTCATCAAATTATTGTGCAATGCCTCTGCTCGGCATGAGACGAGTTAAAAATAAATAAATAATTGGGCTAAGGTCCAGCCCTGGAGATCATCTTGGCCCATGGTGGGTGATTCCGGAAATTTACTTTGCAACGGTTTCCCACTGGTAATAGACTTCTCTTAATGTCCATGGGGTGATGTAGCCTACTGCGAAGGTTCGACCGACTGTGGAATGGTGTGGATGAAAACAGGGAGGGGTGAAATTGAGTGAGAGGGATAAAGGGGCCTGCATGATATGGGATGGACGGTAGTAGTGAGGGGAGGGGTACTTATCTGTCCGATGACCGTTAGTGGACCTGACTCAAACAATAAAGATAACATGGATGTGGGAGCGACTTCTGTGTTGGTAACTTCCATAATGGACTGGATAACAGAGTCGACCTAAATTTCCATTTCCATTCCTAGGAGTGTTCCAGAGGGCATGGTGTCGGAAAAGGTGGCGGATGTGGAATTTTTGCGCGAAAATGGATTGTGCGAGTAGGGTGACACAAAAAAAGTGGAGTGTGGAGTTTCTTTGATAATAGGTGATGCAATATGTGATTAGGGTTCTTCAAGAGTAATATCAATAATTTGGTTAGCGGGGGTCATTTTATTCTTTTTATACCCAGCTGGAGGTTTTGTAGCTTTCGCTCGTCGAGATTTTGGGATCAGTGGTTTGGATTGGGAATCGGGCCCTATGACCAAAAGTATAACCACTAGGGAGTACTAACCACAGACTCATGCTTCCTTAAATGTTGAAATTTAGTAAAAGTAGGGAACGAACCTGTCGAGACTCCAATGTTGACCATGGTCCATAGTTTCCTTAATTGAGTGAATTTATGTCTTGACTCTCTTGATGACGGGTTGCAACTCTTCTTCAACCAACCACTTCCTTGAATTTGCAAGTGCGCCCTCTCCAGGTAGTAGTTGGTGCACCATCCCTCCAAATAAGTATGCGTGATTTCCTTCGTGAACTTCCCCCATGATGCTCGGCCATAAGCTGACCTCTGTGTGGAATGCTTCTTCAGTTAACATGAACTTTTGAGGCCTCATTAGGAACGTTTGAGAGTGGACACATTTCAGCCTTACCAGGTATTGTCGTGACTAACACTGGACCATAAATCCAACGAATAATCATCGAGAAGCAGTTTCGGGACCCTTTCCACAGCCTTGACAACCTCCAACATTTTCTTGTACCATCTCTTGAAGGATACCTCGTTGATTACCTTGCTACTTGGGGCCCCCGAGGTTCACCAGGGTGTGTCTCTGAGAGCAAGTGGTTGATCTTCTGTAATAGGAGCCAACTCTCGGGTCTTGGGTGGGCACTATTTCCACATGGCCAGAGAAATGACAAAGTATCCATAGATGAAGTGGGTTTCTCTATTTTATATGTCCTCACAGGCCTCGAAAAATCCTTGAAGTAGGAAACTGCACCAGTTCAACTGTGCGCTCTATACACAGTGCTCCACAACTGAAATAGTATCGAGCATGCACTCATTCCTTGAAAATTGGTGCATGAGCTTCCCTGTAATGATATGACATGCGGACTTGATATTGGGGGTGTTGATCGGTTATATGAGAGCACCCTTGCCTCCTCTCTCGGTGTCTTAGCTGTTGTACTAGTTATCATTTACAGTCTTCTTTGATCACTTGGAGGGTGTCTAAAATGCAGTGGAAACAACATTTCCAGGTACTAATAGGCCTATGAGCCTCTGGATGTTGACCACATGAATTGGATGTTCCTTTTTTATCCATAGTGATCCTCCATGCATTCTGTTGATAAGTAGCTTCATGCACTACATGGTGGCCCCGTCATTCCAAATACGAGTAGACTCCTCAGATCTAGCAATGTTGACCTTTGAATTCCTCTGAAATATTCTGTGAATTTTATGAATTGACTTCAATCAGCCTTAATCATTGGTTCATTATAGACCTTGTGCTTCAGATCCAGAAAATGGAAGGAGTTTGATAAGTCATTATTAATCATTTGTGCTTTATCGTATTTTCCATAAATTGGCACTGCCTTCATGATTCTTTCATCAAATTCAAACTATGGAACATATATCATAGTCTTTTTCATTTTGAAACAGCGTTTATAGACATGAGACACAGGGGGCTTGGACCTGAGCTTGGGACACTGGATATTGGGAACATACTCCACACTTAACAATTCTACCATCTTGGCTTCAGAATTTGAAGAACTCAACATTTCCATGCAAATTAATTAGAAAAGCTCGACACGACCTTTATGACGATACCTCTTAGCTAATTAATATGAAAACTTTCCCCCCTCGGCTTCAAATGTGCTAACGCTGAAGACGGTTGAGAAAACCTGACTTGGATGATGCAAAATTGGAAAATGTGGGTGGAGTTGATGGGTAATTATGACGTCGTGCTTATGAGTTGATGATGAGTATTATGGGAAATATTTAATATAAATTCAGACTGACAATGGGAATTATTGCTTATTTATTATGAATATGACACATGACATGTGTGGCTCCCCGACCATAAGCAATTGAAATGATGAGGAACTTCATCCGCAATTGGAAGGACCCTGAATGCAGATTTAGTTTGGACTAAATAGAATGGAAATAATTGGCTAACCAGAGGAACTGACACAACTAATGTATGACCAACTAACTGACTCTTACCTTCTCCTACTTATGGCCTCCTTTCAGAGATGCAATCAATTTTGAGTGGAATTGTTTGATCCCTAGAAGGGTTTCAAGTGTGCACCATTCACCCATCCTAGTATTAAGACACCATCCAGTTGCGTGAGCTTAACAACTCTTGACTCCTTGACTTCTGCTACAGTGAAAGGCCCCGACCAATGCATCTACAACTTTCATGGAAATTTCAAGAAATTTTGATGCAGGAGCATTCAGGCTAGTCAGCAATGTGATAGTATGGTCACATGTTGTGACTAACAAGGGGTTGGAAGAAAATAATTTAATTAATTTTATTTGTTTAAATATATGAGAGTGTTTATTTATGAGGATAGGGTGTAGGTGGCTGAGTGATCCTCCTTGTATGGAGATCAGGCCAAATAGTTGGATTTATTTGGCTGGAATAGAGTATGAGGGATTTTAAAAGCTTTATTTAGTGTTAGTTTAGAAAAGAGTGGGATTGAAGAGATTTTTTAGGAGAGGTTGAGAGATTTCTGGTTCAGAATCAGAATTGATTCATGAAACCATGTATTTGTATCAATTGTGTTTTCCTTATATAAATCGAGAGAGTGAGGATAGAGGTGGTAAGAGTGCATAAAGTCAGTTTTTGGAAGTTGAAGGGCCATCAAATGAAAATCTGGCCAAGAAAGGTTTATGTAATTGATTGTATTTAATTTCTGTAGAAGTCGATTCATAATACACAACTCCATAGAAGCCGGTGGTCAGTGGTAGCAGGGCGCATCTTTTTATTAAGTTTTGATTTTAAAGTCTGGTGTTATAATAATGAAAGATGGGAGGATCGTGAAATTGTGATCGAACAGTGAAACAAATTGATATTTGACCAGACATATAATTAGAACCAGTGAATACCTCAGAAGAGGCGTTAACAAAGATTGGAGCAGATTGCTGGCTGGATTAATTTTTAAATATAGATGAAATGGAAAGCAGAATCTTCAGCGCAGAAGTGAAATGGTAAGTACATTGTAAATTCTGGAGAGCATTCGATTTTTAAAGCCTGAAATCGATATAACAAAAGATGAATTGTGAAAATGCTGGAATGGAGTTGTTTGAATGTTTTAACGAAGGATACAGGGCACAAGGTATTGCAGAGATAATTTGAATCTATTGAAAACAATTCAGAAGTTGCTGAGGGCGATCTTCAACCTACCTAGAAATTAATATGAAATTTAAAGATTGATTCGGTCAAGGTATGTTTGAACTGAGTTTAATGTGAATTGAAATTGAATTCTGGATGTCAAGAATATGAAGCAGAACGCTGGTATTAAAATGGTCAAGTTCGAGTCTTATTTAAATGTAGTATCACTTGTCCATGGGCGCATTTGTTTGGTTGAAATTTGATTCTGATTTGAAATTTGAAAAGGCGCATATACAAGGTTTGGCTTTGGATTGAATGATGATATGAAAGCATGTAAACTGGGGCTGGAAATGCAATTTATAATTTTGGGGATGATGTGTATAAACACATGTGAATGGTGGTTATTTGAATTACTGTAGTGTGAATTGCCAAGTCAAGCCATTAAAACATAAGTAAATTGAATACAGTGACATGTGAATGTTGATGTTTTAATGGACATTTTAATGGGAGATATTGGGGTTGAGTATGGGAGCATTCAAAGTTATGATTGAAGTTAAATTGAAAGGGAACTTCCGCATTGAGAGTAGAAAGAAATTTACCATCTAATGAGGGTTTTATTGGGTATTACCGAGATGTATGTTGTCATACTATGTAAAAGATGGAGATCCTGGGTATTGCAGGCCCTGCCTGCATCAATTTTTGGTATCAGAGCTAGCTTAACGCTTTGAAAGATTGTTTTGGGAAACTGCATTTTAGATTTTAGCAGATGTATAATTGCCTGAAGTGTGTTTGATGAAGGTGAGGATCAGGTTACTAATGACGTTGAAATCAGAATGGAGAAGCAGAGAATGCCCAGGAAGGTCTGGTAAGAACATTCAAGTTGATAATTTTGCAGAGATGTATTTGAATGTCTAAATGAAACAATGAACAGATGAGTCCTTTGACTGATGGAATAGAAGTCAATTTAAAGACATCTTTGAAGGAAATATTGCAGGTTTGAAAGATACTTTGATGTGTCTTAAGATCAGATTGTGCAGGTCAGTGGATTTGCTGAAAGGTGGAATGAATTGTACCAGCATCTTAGCATATGAGCTATGTGAAGAAGATAGAGCAAGAAGAATTCCCAGATGTGTAAACATGACAATACCCAGAAATAAACAAATTTACTGAATGAAGAAGGTAGTGAGCAATTGAAGATGCAGAGCCTAAAGCAAGGAGTATTTCAAGAGGAGATGAGAACAACTTCCAACTGAGGTTGGGTAGAAGTTGATGAGGCAGCTCCACAATTGTGATTGTGGATAAGAGATAACAGTTCCAGCAAGAGGAGTGCTGGGTAGAATTGTTAGTCAGTGAAAGGTTCGAGGAAAGAACCAATAGGTGCCAAAAGGCTAAACTCAGGAAAGTTTGGTGAGGCATGAAGGAGACTTGTTACAGGCGAAATGGAAAAAGTTAGTTGCAGCTCACTAGTGAACAAGGAAAGTTCACCAGAGGAAGGAAAGGAATTGACTATTGATGGTCATGACAGGGGTACAAAGGAAAGTCACAGACATAGGGAAAAGAGTGCTGAAGCAGTTGGAATCAAAGGAATGAGTAAAGAAGAAAGGGACATAGATTTGGCTGAGATGAAGGCAGAACTCAGTCATTTGGAGAAGCTGGTATTGAAAGGAATTAGAGAAAAATGGAAACAAGGATTTTATGTGGGAAGAAGAGTTAAATGGCCTGTCAGAGAATTGTTTGCTGAGAAATTATTACTTCGAACAAATGAGAATGAAGAAACAGAATACATCTGTGAGCCAGAGAAAGGACCTCTCCTTGGGGACGAAGACAGTGATGACAGTAAAGAAGAACTGATCCATGTAGATCAGAATGAGAGGAATGTGTTGACATCATCCGCACAGACAAGAGGATCTCATATTTTTGGGATTAATTATTTCTGTGAATGTAAAATTGCAGGTATGAAGCCTAAAGAATTTGAACCTGTGAAAGGAGTAGAGGAAAAACAAGCAAGAAAGGAGATGCATAAGGACTTTCAAGACTTCAATTGGTGGAGAAAATTAAAAGGTATGGCTGAATGGTTATGTCTTCTTTTAGTGGAAACTTATTGGATCATATTTGAAGGAATTTTAGCATGGACAAAAGACCAATGGGAAATGGAAACAGGAAAGGAAACAAATGCAATGCAGATTTATGAAGTGAAGAGAAGGAAAGCTGACACCGAGAACTTAGCTGGAGAAGGTAAACCAAGGAAATCTTTGAAAGATCAAAGTCTTATCAGAGAAGAGGAAGAGGCATTATTGTCTTATTTGGAGAAACTGAGTATTGGAAGAAGTTGTGTAGAAAAGGAAGGTATTCTACAAACTTATGATGAAGTTGCCAAGTATAGTCAATAAATTGCAGTCCCAGAAGTTTTCTTTGAAGAGGAAGAAATCAGATATGTTGAGGAAGAATTTCTCAATAACTTAGTGAACTATCAGAATAGTTCAGAGGAGCATGAGGAGTTGATCATTGAGGCTTCGAATGAAGAGCCTTGCATTTTTGAAACTGACATGTTGTGTATGTTTTCAGGTTTGACAGGTGAGAAACAGCGATTGGACAATGTTCTTATGCATGTTGATGAAGAAGTGAGATTACTGGAAGAAATGGCTGAAACAGAAAGATATTTTGAGCATGTATTTAATAATTTTGAGAATGATGGTATTAACAGGGAAATTGTCATGATTAAAGGAGCTGAAGATAAACAAATGAAAATTTGTGATGATAATTATAATGAAGTATTTTTAATAGAAAACCAAAATGAAAATATTATGGAAACTGTGGAAGAATGCATGATGATGTTGATAGATGCAGGAGTTCAGAAATTCTATGATTCTAAAGTGAATTATTTTATTGAATCTGTAAACCATGAAGAAGCTCTAGAAAACCAGAATTTTGTTCCTGTTGAAGGAGAAGATAATATAACATCATTTGGTTGCAATGGTATAAGTATAGAGAATGAAAAGATACTTCACAATGAGATGCTCCAAGAAATCCTAGCTATTGAACTGTTTAATGATAATCTTGTGTTAGAACAAGAAAGACCGTATAATGCAGAGGAAAGTATGGAAAAGGAAAATGTACAGCAGACAGATGTTAGGGGAGTTTAGTTAGAGACAAATGATAAGAAGGAGATTGAGAAATTGTGGAAGACGAAATCAGATGAGAAGAGGGACAGCAAGAAGGAGAAATTGACCACAGGAATTTTTATCAGCAAGAACAGAGGACAACAGCAAATTAAGATTTGGAAATCTGAAGGAACAGAAGTGACAGTGGCAGAAGAATTAAGTGAGCAACATAATGAAAATGATGACCAGTTACAAAGTAAAGTTTGGGATATTGGATGGACAGCAGAAGAAACACATGACCAGGAGGTCATGGAAACTTTCAACTTTGGGAGTCTGATGCAGGAGCATTCAGGCTAGTCAGCAATGTGATAGTATGGTCACATGTTGTGACTAGCAAGGGGCTGAAAGAAAATAATTTAATTAAATTATTTGTTTAAATATGTGAGAGTGTTTATTTATTGAGGAAAGGGTATAGGTGGCTGAGTGATCCTCCTTGTATGGAGATCAGGCCAAATAGTTGGATTTATTTGGCTAGAATAGAGTATGAGGGATTTTAAAAGCTTTATTTAGTGTTAGTTTAGGAAAGAGTGGGATTGAAGAGATTTTTTAGGAGAGGTTGAGAGATTTCTGGTTCAGAATCAGAATTGATTCATGAAACCATGTATTTGTATCAATTGTGTTTTCCTTATATAAATCGAGAGAGTGAGGATAGAGGTGGTAAGAGTGCATAAAGTCAGTTTTTAGAAGTTGAAGGGCCATCAAATGAAAATATGGCCAAAAAGGTTTCTGTAATTAATTGTATTTAATTTTATTAATGAAGAGTTTGTTTTAGAATTTCTGCGTGAATTGTATACACATATTCTTGGTTAAATTCTGCTTGGATTTCTGTGATATAGGCATAAGGGAAGGAAATCGATTCTAATTAAAATCGATTTAAGTTGAATGAGATTCGATTTGTATAGTCGATGTTTTCAACACAACTGATGGAACGCTGGTGATTCATGACTAATGGAACGCTGTGAAAATTGATCAATTCCTGAGCTGAATTCGCTGAACAGAAGTGTTGAATCACAGTGTGAGGAAGCATTGAGTCTGGTTGTAGCGTTAGATCCAGAAGAATCGACTTCATTGGGCATAAAGCTATAGCGCTGTAGTTACTGGCATCCGGACATTTCAGAAGTCTGAAACTTTTGGAATCATTTATGCACCACTATCTGTTCGTGGAGGCAAACATTGTGAAGGCGCAACAGAAATTGGAGGACATTTATGGAGGTAACCTTGATTGTATGAAAAACGTGTAAATTTATGTGGGTCGAAAGGACTGCTGTAGAAGTCGATTCATAATACACAACTCCATAGAAGCCGGTGGTCAGTGGTAGCAGGGCGCATCTTTTTATTAAGTTTTGATTTTAAAGTCTGGTGTTATAAGCATGAAAGATGGGAGGATCGTGAAATTGTGATCGAACAGTGAAACAAATTGATATTTGACCAGACATATAATTAGAACCAGTGAATACCTCAGAAGAGGCGTTAACAAAGATTGGAGAAGATTGCTGGCTGGATTTATTTTTAAATATGGATGAAATGGAAAGCAGAATCTTCAGCGCAGAAGTGAAATGGTAAGTACATTGTAAATTCTGGAGAGCATTCGATTTTTAAAAACTTACAGGAGAAATGGTATATAAAAAGATGGTATAAAATATGGAGATGGAGTTGTTTGAATGTTTTTATGAAGGATATAGAGCTATAATTATTACAGGAATTAATTAGAATCTATTGAAAACAATTCAAATTTCAAGGCGATCTTCAACCTACCCAGTGTACTAGAAATTTAAGATTGATTAGTCAGTGAGTATGTTTGAACTGAGTTTAATGTGAATTGAAATTGAATTCTGGATGTCAAGAATATGAAGCAGAACGCTGGTATTAAAATGGTCAAGTTCGAGTCTTATTTAAATTTAGTATCACTTGTCCATGGGCGCATTTGTTTGGTTGAAATTTGATTCTGATTTGAAATTTGAAAAGGCGCATATACAAGGTTTGGCTTTGGATTGAATGATGATATGAAAGCATGTAAACTGGGGCTGGAAATGCAATTTATAATTTTGGGGATGATGTGTATAAACACATGTGAATGGTGGTTATTTGAATTACTGTAGTGTGAATTGCCAAGTCAAGCCATTAAAACATAAGTAAATTGAATACAGTGACATGTGAATGTCGATGTTTTAATGGACATTTTAATGGGAGATATTAGGGTTGAGTATGGGAGCATTCAAAGTTATGATTGAAGTTAAATTGAAAGGGAACTTCCGCATTGAGAGTAGAAAGAAATTTACCAGCTAATGAGGGTTTTATTGGGTATTACCGAGATGTATGTTGTCATACTATGTAAAAGATGGAGATCCTGGGTATTGCAGGCCCTGCCTGCATCAAATTTCCATCATACAATAGAACATGGCCCCCCACCTTAAATGACCTATGCTTGATATGCCTGGCATTCCATACCTTCTGCCTATGCTTCTCAACTGTTTGATGGAATTTTTCCATGAACATAGCTTCGTCTAGCTCCCAAATTTCTTCCAACCAATTTATAATTCACTCTTCTCTGGCCATATGTGTTTCCTATGTGATGAAAAGGCCGGAAATAATGAACTCATCAGGTACTACAACCTCTCGCCCATATACTAACTAGAAAGGTGTATGTTCTGCAGACGTTTAACAGTATTGTGGTAGGCCCATAAAGTAGCGGGAACATGCTCATCCCAATCATCCCTGTTGGTTGAGCATACCTTAGTTAATCCCGTTTCCAAGATCTTGTTGAAAGCCTCCATGGTATCGTTGGTTTGAGGGTCATACAGCCTACCCCTGTGGTGTTGTATCATGAAGTTCTGGAGTAGTGAAGCAACTGTATCATTGATTAAATGGTTGCCTTGATCACTAGTGAGGTTCCAGGGGCACCCAAATCTGGTGATGATGTTTTCAAAAATTAATTTGGCGATGGTATCTGCAGTACAATCCCTAACTAGTGTGGCCTTAGCCCATCTGGTGAGGTACTCTGCGGTGGTGATGATATATATGGCGTGGGAGTGGTGTGTCAATGGATTGATAGGTCCTACAATATCAATTGCCCATTTCTCAAAAGCCTGCAACACTTGTACTGGTGGTAATCTTAAGGTCTTTAATGCGGCCTTCCACTTCCACATGCTTGAATTTAAAACAACATACCTTCTTATATGGTCGAGTGATGTTAAGACTCAATTTCTTCATGAATTTTAGAGGCATGATGTTTGCGGAAGCCCCTCAATCCAACATATAATTATGTAACAGAAGGTCATTAATGGCTAAGGTAAGCATGAATGGCTCATGTCTCGGGTTTGAATCAAGGAGGTGAATGTTTTGCAAGTCTTCGGGTAATTCTTCCTCTTCGAAACCAGCCCAGGTCTCTTCCTTTTTCACTCTGCCTTACGGACTGAACTTTGACATCCAACAGCTGAAAAAAATCCGTTCTAGCAACTCGCTTTGCTGGACTAGCTAACTTGCACTGCTTGGATGACTTTCTTTGCAGGAAATTTTTGCCTCCCTTTTCCTGCTTCTTTGGCATTGGAAAACCACTGGAAAAATATTTGGAATTCTCGTATGCTACTCCCTCAATCACTAAATCTCTCCTTCTCTGGCTCAAACTCTCTTCATTGTTAAATCAACTGGATAGCTCGACCTGCCAAGGTAAAAAGCTCCCCTCTTGTGTCTTTCTCCATCCCATTGACTTTCTCTTATAATCTCTCATTGGAGCTTCGATGACCATGATTAGATCCTCATCAACGGGTAATATCATCTTAGACATGATCCAAGTGATTTTATGGAAGTATCTAGATCATAAGTCGATTTCCTTAATTAATTCACTTTAATTAACCACTTTTCCTAAGTTGGACTTAAGAGATATTTAAATTATGGCTAATTAATTTAATTAAGGCATTTCACAAGCTTATCTCGTGGAACCTATTTTTGATTTTGGATATCTCATGCTCCTTAGCCTTTTAGACAAAAATCAAGACTAGAACACCTATCGAACAATAAAAAACTAACATGGGTGCCCCTGATGTTGGATCAATGGAGCTTCTGTTGGCTCACTCTAATCACCTGTTGGCATCTCGCAATCTCTCTTAAAGGCTTTATCCTCCACGATCTTCACGTCTCATCTCACAAAAATATTCATGCTACTAGGAATATAGATTTTGTATGCCTTTGAGGTTTCACTATACCCAATGAAGAATCCCTTCTCTGTAGTCTAATCTAACTTAGTGTGTTTTCGATCTATCATATGGCAGTAAGCTATACTGCCAAAGATCCTGAAGTGACTAATTTTTGGCTTCTTTCCTTATAAGAATTTTTTTTGTGTTATCTTCCCTAGTTCCTTTTGAGGAACCCTATTTTGTATATACACCACTGTGTTACATGAATTCTCCCATAGAAACTTCAACATGTCTTGGTCATACAACATATATTTTGCCACCCAAACTATAGACCTATTTTTCCACTCTGCTATTCCAATCTGTTATGGGTTTTATGGAGTTGTCCATTCCCTCCCGATACCCTCCTTCACACAGAAATTTGTGAAGTCATTGTTTTTGTACTCTCCTTCGTTATCCATGCAAAGCATATTGATCTTCTCTCCTGTTGCATTATCCACTAGAGACTCAAACTCCTTAAAGTAACTAAAGGCCTCATCCTTGGTCTTCAAGAAATAGATCCAGGTTTTCCTGGAATAGTCATTGATGAAGGTGACAAAGTAATCATACCCTCAAGAGATATAGTGGAGATAGGTATGTAAATATCTGAGTGGCCTCGTCCTTGGTCTTCAAGAAATAGATCCAAGTTTTCCTGGAATAGTCATCGATGAAGGTTACGAAGTACTCGTACCCTCTAAGATACCTAGTGGACATAGGACCGCAAATATATGAGTGTATAAGATGAAACACACCATATGATCTACTGTCACTTTTTGGTAATGTTTCCTTAGCATATTTCCCAAGTACACACCTAATGCACACTTCATCGTGTTTTGTGCCTAATTCTATAACACCTGTCATTGTCTCCCTAAGCATCCTAAGTGATCCATTGTGTAAATGTCCCATTATCCAATTCCATAATTTATTAAGGTCTCTCGCACTAGTGCTATTGTTAACTAGTACATTTGGGGAGTTGAGACGCACCTTGTACAGCCTGTTTCTACGAACTTCGATATGCTTCACCTTCTTCCAGTTTTGGTGTTTGAAAAACACCTTATTCCCTACAAAGTAGACATCATATCACTTATCATGTAGTTATGATGCTAAAATTAGGTTCATACCTAAGTCGAGCACATGCAACACATCTATAACACTAGTGCTCTCTCTTGACTCCCTCTGAATCTTGATGGTACCTCTCCCAATTGGAGTACATTTTCTCTTGTTTACCATTTGGATTTGGAAGTCCATCTCCTCCTCCTTGTAGCTATAGAAGTAGTCTCTAACTCCTGTCATGTGAGATGGCACTCCACTGTCTAGAAACCAGAATCCATGTGAATTTGAGCTAGAGAGGCAAGCTATTTGAGTGAATTCATCTTCCAATCTAGAAGAAAAAACTGTAGCCTCCTCAATCTTGAATCTCTATGCATCCACACTGGAGAAATCTGAGAATTTTATTGGAGAATACTTGGGTATAATTTCTCTGTTCTTTTATCTTCCTACCCTGCGTAGATATGCAATTGAAAACCCTTGTTCAAAATATCTACGCCCAGATCTACTCTACAAATCAATTGATATGCTCACTAGCACTACTTCCCACTAACTACACTGCCTGCAAACTTTGCTCTGAGGAAATTCACACTTTTCATTTGAACCAGATATGGAAATTGAATTTCTTGCCTCTGCAATTCACACCCCTAACTTGACCAGCACAGATTAGGAATTATTGTGCTCGGATCTCCCTTTGAAGTTGCACAATCTCTCTTCCTTCACTCCCAAGCCTCCGATTTGATCAACATTGCTCTAATACCATGTGAAATTTCCTTGAATGCACCAATTGGAAATTATTCTCCTAACTAAATACAGTTTATTTGTTTACAACAAATATAAAATAACTCATTGATGCATTCTTCACAAATAAAATATGTCACGAAAATAAAATAAGGAACTGGGAAATAATAAAAAATAGACACCAATATTTTTGGACTAAAATTCCCCGTAAAAACCCCAAAAGGAAAACCAATGCAACAGATGAGGGTTTATTTTATTATGCAACAAATATGGAGAATTACAACTACTAGCCTTCTTGGCTCAACTCCAATAGTTTTTCTCAAATGGAAAATACTAGGAGAATCCTTCTCCCTCTCAAAAAATCAATTTGGCCTCTCCTTGTCCACTTGCACACTCCCTGGCACTTGCACCACTGGGCAGTAATGCACACTATAGTCTGGGACTTTCACACTACCCCAGAAACTCCTGCTAAGTCGTATTGCCTGCCTTTGCCCCTGGAAACAATTTACTAGGCCTCCCAACACTTGATCCGGGCACTAACTACTCAATCGATCCCTCTCCTGGAAACTTGTACTGACAAACTGGGCAACTCGCACTCTTGAATTCAACCTCTCTGCTGGATAATTTTACCTTCCTTTCCTAATGGTGGAAATTGGAAAATGAGCTGAGAATTTCTCTGGAAATTCCCCTTGCTGCAATCCCTGCTACTCTCCTTGCCTGGCTTGAGTTCTTCCCTAGTTGAATATTGCACACTAAGTAATTCACACTACCTTTCACCCTCGCTGAATATTGTGCACTGGGTAATTCACACTACCTTTCTCCCTTGCTTCAAACCTATGTCTTTCTCCATCCCATTGACTTTCTCATAAAATCTCTCACTAGAACATCAACGACCAAGATCTTATCGTGATCGATGGCTCCGATCATCTTAGACTTTGTAAAATCACTTTTTAGAAGTCTCTGGAGCAAAAATTGATTTCCTCAATAAATACCCATTAATTAATAAATTTTCCTAAGTTAGACTTTCAAACTTTTTTAATTATTGATCAATTAATTTATTTGAGATGTTTCTAAGTGTATTCTTTCGAAACCTTTTTTGGGTTTTGGAGATCTCGTGTTCCCTAGCCTCTTTGACACCTTAGAGTCTATAACACCTGTCCGATGCCACCCCAAATCCATAAACTAACATTGGTTATGGTATGAACACCAATATTCTTCATTTGTGTGAGTGTGGGGTCAAACTATTTCCTCGAAACAAGGAAATATTTAACTTCTCCCATGGCTAGAAGCATTCTTCACGCATGATAGCCCATAGAGATTACATATTTATACATATTAATTATTCTATCTAGTGTGTTTCTATGAACCTAGTCTCCAAGATTAAATAATTCATCAAATACACCAACAACTAGTTCTAGGAATGAGGGAGGGGCAATCCATGCTAGAAATATATCCTAAGCTAAGAAAATGCCTTAAACACATAATAAAATTTTTGATTGAGCATCAAATAATGTGCTATTTGTTGAAGAATGTAACTAGGTTTGGTATTCATTATTGTACTTGAGTCAAATGAAATATATTTATCAAAAGAAAAGAAAAAAATATTATTATTATTATTAAATTGACTTGTTAAAGAACGGGTTTCATGCTTGGGTCAATTATAGGTCAAGCCTCCATTGTAGGCTTTAGGTTGGTGACAAAGTCATTTATTATTTAGTCAAAGACTCCTCCATAAATTCATCCTCTTCAGCAAAGTCATCAACTCGACCTCTTCATCAATTCTTCAAGTCGACTTCCCTGAAATAATACATGTCGACGTAATATAAGGACACATATATTCATATGGTCATGTCGGCTCATTAATGATGGACGAACAACAATAAATACAAGTGTGAGGAATTCACATAAAACACAGACAAGGAGTTCAGATTATCTCTGAAATGAATTCAGATATTATAGGTGTACTTCATATCAGCATGGGAAGTGTAGATGTGGTGTAGATTAAGGTTCAGAACTACTATAGTTTCAGAGCTACCACAATATCACAGTCTCTATGCAATCATATTCTTGGTGTAACTACGGTGATATGAGTTTGGTGCAATCACAACAAGAAGACTTCAGAATTTCGGTACCATTACAGTTCAAAGTGACCACAAGAGGAAAGGTTTTATGCCACTTTAGTCATAAGGTTTAGATGCCTCCACAATGACAAAGACTTGGACTTGGTGCTACCACATAAATTGGACTCAATGTTATTGCAATAATAAGATCTCGATCTTATTGCATAGATGAGATTTCAGTGCCATGATTGTAATAAGGTCTTGGTGATGTTACAATGAGGAGAGACAGTGATGAAATATTGGTGGTGATGACGTATCTATGCTAACATGGTGACATTGATCTTGGTATGCAAACACAATGAAAGGAAGAAAAAATAAGGATGACTTGGTGGAGGGATTCTATAGTCTAGATTGTAAGGGTCTTGGTCATCTTATCTTGAATCTATGAAGGAATAATTTTGACCGAGTTTTCCCTAAAGAATGAGGCTTTTCCCTGGGAGTGTGCCTACATATTGTGTACTCTTCTATTTTTTGCTTGACATTAGTCTTGATGATAAGAAAAGATAATCCGAAAGACCACATAACAATAATGAAAATATCACAATAAAATATCATAATAAGAGAAATCGATTAACTACCACCTCCTTGGATTTCTCAACACTAGAAAGAAATGTTGCGAACATTAGCATTGAGATAATCACAAGGGTCTGGAAAACCAAAAAATCTTAAAAATTGGGAAAATATCGATAAAATTTGACAAACATTGGCAAAATTAAGATACCATCAAAATATTGGTAACAATCGACAAAGATTGGCTAGGCCAAAAAATCGTGATTTCAAGATAAAATCGAAATGTTATCAATATGTTCGCAACACTGCTAGCAAGATAAAATGAAAGAATAATGCAAAATGGAACCCCAAGTGTTATTGCATTCATCTTTTTCACATTGTTGGATTATTTTCTATTGGTATGATTTTTAAGTGGGAATTTTTGTGATTATAGAACTAATAAATGTGTTTCTGGAAATAAATTTTGTTATCAAACAACATTCAAGACACTAGTAACTTTGTACCACATTCTACCAAATGAAATGTCAAAGAATAATGGAATTCTACTTTGTAAATCGATCTCTATCTACTAACTTGTACCAACTTCTGCTAAAGGAAATGTTAAAGAGTAGTGGAAGTGTCTACGTAAATCTATTATAGTTTCTAAGATGATGAATATTCCTATATGCTTTGCTCAAAACAATTGTCTAATGTAAAGTGCACTTTTTACCTTAACAATCCATTCACAAAAAATTGTTCAACTCGTTGTTAGAACTAGTGAATGGTATCCAATTCAACCCAAAATAGAAGGCAAGTTGTGTAACTTGTTTGAAAATATTTGTTGATCAAACCATGATGGCACTTTGGAATTCAGAAATATATCATTGGTAGATCCACTTACATGAAGTTACAAAATGTAGATAACCAAGGTATTGCAAGTTGTCCATATCTTCAACTTTTGTTTATTAGTATTTTTTTGCAAGGCATACCTCAATTTTGGGGATAACAACATCATCATTTCCTTTGAATTTCTATTTTCCAATCCCATTCAAGGTGATTCTTGATGCCTGATTCACTACCTCAGTCATCACCCTCATAGAAAAGAACCCAAAACTTCAACCTAGGTGCATTAGGATATACGTAATAATACACACATGTTCGTTCCTAACCAAAATAAAGCATTGATCAGTCCTAAGCTCTATGTGACATTTCTCAACCTCTTCTCAAAATTATAGGCATTTCATTCACGTTGGTATCCTTTTCTCTCAACTGTGGTGGTATAATCTTTTCCTCGACAACTATAAAAAACCCCACCAGAAGAGTGACAAACTCTTATGCTCTCTCATACATCTACCATCATAAAAGGACCTCCACGATTAGCTCTCAATCAAACTGGAAAAAGACAATTAACTCTACGCTTCATATCCAACATTGATTTTTTACATAATGCATGAAACAGGTCTGCAAATGACTTGTGATTCTTGGTTGCTACAACAATCAACACCCTATAAAAAAAAAAAAAAAAAACATTTATCTTATGGGAGTGCTCTTGCAACTTGATTCCAATCTCTCTTCCATTGTTGCTAGGAAATATATCTATGAGCCGTACTTTTGATGTTGATGAAGGATAATGAACATTGGATGACAAAAACATTCATGTTCACAAGGTTAAAACCAATTAAGAGAATGCTTCGATCCACACCTGCCCTTATTTTTGATAGTCATTGATTTCTTTATCTCCGGCATTGAAAACTGTTGCTGATGTGACTAACTACATTCATAGGGCTTGCAATAAGATTTTAGGCTTGATCAAGTGGTTGAATATGAGCCTTGATCATGCTATAAATGATGCTTTTATTGTTGACTATTCTAAATGCTACAATGGTCAAAAGCTGGAATATTAATGGTTCTCGTAAAAAGTCTTGAAATTCTCTCATAATGATGTGCACCTTTCATATAGGGTTAATGCCCATTTCTTAGATTTTGATTATGTTCGACAACTGTTTTGGATATATTAGACCACTTCACAAGTAAATAAAAAAGCTTAAGATGTATATTACTATTGGAGAAAGAATTGTGCTAAAGTATCAGCACAACATGGTCACTTAATACTTAGATATCAGATAATATCATTGGGCCATCTAATATCTTACACCAGCCCCTTCTCTTGTCAAGAGTTGATGATGATCATTCGCATCCTTTTCCAGTTGCAATTATTAGACTTGGAAACCTATTTGCGGGATGGACACATTGAATTTAGCTTCTGGAAAATGTCACTTATATTTCTATTATAACTGTAACACCTTCAATACCATATTAAGGTGATAACTATCATACCACTCTGCAAATTTCATGTGCAAATATAGGGAGAATAAAAAAGTATTTCACAAATATGTTTCATTCACTAAAATATAACTATGAAAAAGGAAGGAACTGTAAATAGAAATGTAACTTCAAAATACATATAATGGATGAAATTTGGTATAGGATTTAAGAATAAAATGAAGGATGCCCAAAATACTTTAAACTCATTATTTATATTCAGTAGAATTCCTCAATTAAGTTTTCCTTGCTAAATTGACCTACAAATTTACCAAACTTGAATGCTAATAAGGCACTTGCAGTAGCTTTCCTCAAATGACTCATCTTGATGTAATTGACTTGCATTGAAAAATTGTAAATATTTTTAAGTCATAATCCACACTACAAAACCATAGGGAAGAATTTTTTGCAATTCTAGGCCCATGGTGAAATCAAGGAAAACTTTTCTATGCATCCCCATTAGAAACTATTAACTATCCACATGTTAACCATAGGAGAAACTTTTTCCATTAAGATGTGGTTTTCCAGCTAGAAAACTTAGATTCCACTCACCCACGCTTGGTCAGCCCATCGATTTGACTAGCATTCTCACACAATGAGGGTAGGACAACAACCATGAGTTACCCTAGCCATTGTTTCATAAGAATTACATTTAATGTTTGGAGCAAGGAACATGGGGTTGAGATTATGATAATGAATTATGATTCTTGAATGTTGTAGTTGTTGAATTATGATGCTTGGGCTTTTCTTTTATTCCCTAGGAGGGGCACATATTAGAGGCCTTGATATATGTAATGTGTCCACACTCATATTTAAATTTGTCATCTATCCCATTCACTTTGTCCTTTATTTTGTTTGGTTATTGATAGTCACTTATACTGGTTTCTTGTTTGTCTCATCCCATTAGAAGATGGGCTTGCAAATTACCCAAAGGTTATGTAACTGCAAAAGGAAAGAAAGTTAAAAGCATGTGCTGGTTGTTAAATGAAAAAAAATGGCAAGGAATGAATAATGATTAAAAGCCAACTTAACTTAATCTCTACTCGCTCATGTGAGACCATCACCTTATTCATATGTTTATCATGCCTATAAAAGTAAAAGGGACTTATGAAAACATTGCAACCCCAATGAAAACATTGCAACCCCCTGCCTCTAAAATTTCTTCTTCCTCTTCCTCTTCGGCCACCTCTTCCTCTAAAAGAATCTTGTGCATGATTCTTCTCTCTATGTGCAATACACACAACTTCTTCAGAAGATAAAGGAGTTGTATTCTTCCCAAAAACCTTTTATCTCTCCGCAAAATTATTTTCAAGGGATTCAAAGGTAATCTCCTTGAGATTTCCACTTTCTTGCAATGACTTAAGATAATGTGAGTAAGTGGGATATAGTGCCTTGACATAATCTATGAGAGGTATGTCTGTTTCAACACCATTTTTTTTAATATCATGCATAATATATCTTACTTCTGATTCTAAAGCAAAAGGGTCATCATTTTTCAATTCAAGACTGAATAATTTAATCATCAATTGGAAAACTTCAAGTTTAGAGTGTGAGTCACACAATTATTTCAACTTATTCAAGGCATCATAAAAATTTGAGAATGTTGAAATATGGTGACTCACCTCTTCATTTGCAGATGCTACAATCAAGGAATAGGCCTTGTTGTTATGTTTTCCCAAATTTCAATCCCTTTATCTAAGGTGGGCTTTGCAAGTTTATTATCTTTGTCTCCTACAAAAACTCCTTTCCGCGACTCATTGAAAATGAGGGTTTGTTTTATCTTCCTTGACCATTTAGGATAGTTTTCTTTTCCCGAGAGAACTACTTCAACAATAGATATCAATTAATTAATTTTAAAAAATGCAACAATTCCAATATATATATATATATATATATATATATACAAAAAAGGTATTATTTGTGGCGGGTGTTATATGGGAAGGTTGAATGTGGGGGAGCTTGAATGTGGGGGAGGTTGTATGTGGGGAAGGTTGAATACCATGAATAAGGAGTCAACTGTGGTAGTGTTGTATAGGAGTTGACCAGGGGAGGAGCGTCGAGAGGCCAAGGCACTAAGTGAAGGGAGGGTGGAGGGTCGAGAGGCTATGATATGAGAGTGATACCAGGTGTAGAGAGGTGCCAACTGTGAGGGAATGGGAGGGCGTTGTCGTGTAACCAGTCATGGTGCTAGAGTGGAGGGTGTTGTCATATGACCGGGGGCGTTGTTAATACATAGGGCCGAGGAGAGAGTTTTGCAGTGCGGGGTTATCAATATAATCGAGGCATGTATGACTATTAACATGCAGTGGGAGGGGTGTGACGAGCAAAGTCGAGGGCCAAAGGGCCGAGGTTGATGTAGTGGGAGTCTCGATGCTGTGTGAGTCGAATTTTGTGGGAGTGTCGATTTCGGTGCTGTGGGGGGTTGATGACTGTGATACGACATGGAGAGGGATCAATGGTGTAATTTATACGTGGGCAGCGTGGTCCCAGGCATAGTGGAAAGGGATCGATGGTGTAACGAAGGTGTGGGCAACGTGGTCCCATGCACACTAGAGAGGTTGTATGACTATTAACGTGCAGTGGGAGGGCTGTGAGGGCCATTCGCACATACAGTCGCAGTCGAGTGCCAACACACATCCACTCCTCAATAAAAAAATACCGCAACACCATTAACACAGTAATGCCACAACACCATTAACACCGTAATTGAGAAAAAATTTGGCGTACCATTAGCGCACCTCCGTTCAACTATTCTCACAGCACCACAAATCTAGGCAACAAATATTTGATTCTCCATCACCCTCATGAGTTCAACATCTCCAGGAAGAAAACTCTAAATGGGAGCAGAGAATGTAAATTATGCAAACTAGGCAGAACAAGATGGAGTTACAAGGGCAGGAGGGGACAAATAAATGGTGGTTTGGACCTATGCTCTAATACCATGTCAGGACAAGAGGTAACTCCACAATGAGAATTATGTTTTTTTATTAAGGGTGATCATAGATATATACACGGAGGGAGAGACTCTTGGGCTTCATCGCCCAGTTCCAGCTCTCCTCATTTTCTATTTACATTATTTTGCATATTCACCCAATACCAAGGATTAGGTGTCAACATAATTAAATTCAAAACATCTGTGTCAAATCTACAGTCAACAACAATCAAATTCTGCCCTAACCAAAAATTCAACAATGGTCGACGCAATAGGAAACAATCCTCTTTAGAGCTCAGTTAAAGGAAGCTTAACTTGGCCTTCAGGAATGGTCAAATTCAACCCAAAACAGTCATGAAAACAATGGTCAAACTCTGCCATCAAAGTCAACAAAATGCCTCGGTTCCTCTGCCAATAGATGTGGCCTGCCAAAAACGAAATTTTGGAAAAAAAACCACAGCCAAAGGAGGTAAAATCACCCCTGGTCAATGCTGGTCAAACCTGCAACAATCTCTGAAATTTTGGCCCTGTAATTCGTCCTGCAATTTGTCCTTTTTTTGCCACACGTGTGAGGAAAAGGTATGCCCAATAAGATATACGAATCAATCATAGAAGGAGAGAGATGATTGTGTGAGTGAGTGAGATGCCAAATGAGGTTGGAGGTCACTTATATTTATACAAGTCGTTGAGGGAGAAATGATATGTCCCTTGGGCTTCATGAACCTACATGATGATGTGACTGACCTTTGCAATTAGCACGTGTGGGCATAAATTCAAAAACACATTTTCCCTTATCCAAATTTGATGGTATTTAGGTCAATTTTGGTCCTTTCAAAAAGAGGAATTTAATGAAATCATCATCTCCATCAAATGATTTGTCCAAAGTGGAATTTGGCCCTAGTTGCCAATTTTAATAATCAGAAATCCAAATTTCCAGTTGCAGTAGGTAGTAGCAATAGGTAGATTTTCTCACTCTAGGAATGAGTGCGAATAACATAGCTAGCTGTCGAGAAGGTGAAAGAGGGATATTTCCAGCCTAGTTCAAATTTTTGCAAAGATGGCCACAGTCGATATTAGAGATCAGAATAGTTTGTAAGGAGTGTCCAACTATGTCATCTGGAAGGCCAGGATGTTATTCCCATTGGATGATCTTGGCCTGAAAATCTATGCAGAAATTTTTTTGGCTAAAGCTATTGATGTTGATCAATGAAAATAATTCAAGAAAGAGATGGACAAGGTGAATTGGATGATCCTGGATGGAGTCCAAAATCATATAGTCTCACTGTATCTAGAAAGAACACAACCAAAGCAATGTGGGATGCTCTGTCAGGGTTGTGTCAGAATCCTTTCGAGCAAGGAAGATGTTCTTGAAGGAAAATTTGACGAACACCAGGATGTAGAAGGGTGAAGGCCTAGATCCCTTTCTCACCAGAATTTAGGATATTCGGGATCATCTTGCAGCCATAGGATAAGCACCTCAAACTATAGAGCTTGTGTGTTTGGCCCTAAAAAATGTCTCAGAGGAATGGGATATCTTCGTCCATGGTGTTCTGAGATGAGATACATTACCAGGGTGGAACCAGATGTGGTCACACCTGTGGCAAGAGGAGATGAGGCAATCTCTAGTAAAGAACTCCATCAGCAACAGAAACAGTAAGGGATTGAAAGGTGTGAAGGAGGATAATGTGGCCCTTGCATGAAAGGGTAAAGAAAAATGTCTCAATCATGGACAAGCCTCGCAGGGAGAAAAGAAGAAGAAGAAGGATATGTCAAAGATAAAGTACTTCAAGTGTGGTGAGTTTGGCCACTACAATACTTAGTGTCCTTAGAGGAAGAAGGAAAATAAGGAGAAGCAGGATCAAGAGGCAACATTCGCAGAGATAGATAAACTTTCCTTTAGGCTAGAGGAATATTTTTCCATGTTTGCAGCTATATCTCCAAGAGTGATGTGGGGCGATGTAGAACTTTAGTCCCAGTGTTGCATATAGGTTTGGGAAGGGTCCATCGAGGTGAGCATCAGCTGATGTTTCCTCGTAGGTCCATTGGTGCAGTTAGTTCAAGAGTGACAGTTGCAGTCAAAAACTAAGGAGTGCAGGAGACACAGTGCATAATCAACAATAACACATATTTCTTAGTGGAAAATGCAGAAGCTAGTAGCAGTCAGAGACTCAAGAGAAAATTGCAACATAGAGACACAATTAATTCAATATTTTGGATTCTTCTTAGTTGCTATAGTTGCAATACCAACAACAACAGTTGAGAGGGAGTTGGGTTGCAGTGCAAATGCAAATTTGGCATCATTATAGGTTGTACAATGTAGTGTCAACAACAACACATATGCAGCATCAGATTTATGTTGTAGTTGGTGGGCAATGGAAAGCAACCACAGCTTCCAGACATCATTAGCGTGTATGAAAGATGATGCAGAGACAAGGTGTTGTAGCAGAAGTGCAGCACTAGAACACCTTCCTTGCTAAGAGGGAGTGTTAGTTTTTGTAGCATCAGAGATGTTATAATCTTGAAACTTTGTGGAGAGGATAAAACACAAGAGTTCTCCAATATCCAGAAATCGTTTCTTGAAATTCCACCTAGAGATAGCTTAATTAAATTAATTGATCATCATTTAAATTTTTCCTAAGTCTAACTTAGGAAAAATGGTCAATTAATTGTAATTAATTGAGAAAGGTGTGAATTATCTAGAAACTCACATAGATCGACTTGGAGATGATCTTAGCTATTGATTAAGTTTTAATCTTGGCCATCGGAGTCCTAACTAGAGATTATAAGAGGAAGTCCATGGGTAGATGGACAACACATTAGTGTAGAGACTCTGTGCCCTAGGCAGTTCGAATTCCCAGTAGCAGTAGTGATTCAACCATGGAGATCAAGCTATTGGGTGAGTTTTAGGTGGTAGGAGAGGTCAATAGTGTCCGAAGGAAGGATTTCCAGTTCGGGAGAGTACCTTGCAGAGAGGCAAAGACAGCCACGGAGAGGTTGCGTAGTAGCCTCCAGAAGGTAGTTCAATTTTCAGATTTGGGAGGTCGTTTCAGAGGCAGGAAAATTTCATAGAGGTCAGCGAGACACTTCCTCAATCGTCAACAGACAAGATGAATTGAGTAGCAGTTGTTCCAGGAAATGTGTGGTAGGCTACGTAGAAGTGATGCAGGGCCTAGGTAGAGGTTTTTGACGACTCACTTGGAGCTGCAAGTTAGAGCCTGGATTGCTTGTGGGGTGAGGAAGATTTCCTCAAAAAAAAATTTCCAATATTTTCTTTGTAGGATTGCTAGTTTTCGACATCCAGATTGTACTCAAATTTTCTGCTACAAATGATGAATCCTCAGTTGTTGCATCAATTTTCCCACATTATGTTTTTCCGGGGGACTTTTGTCCAAAAATAACGGTGTCATATTTTTGTGTGTGTGCTAGCATATTTCTTAGTTTCCTTTCCGTAATGTTTATTTTATTTGGTGAAGAAATTGCAGTGTGAATATTTCGTTATTTTTCCCTAAACAAAACAAACTCCATAACTAATTTATTAGTTATAAGAAATGCTTATAGGCATTTCAAGGAATTTTCACATACAAGACTGGTAGTGGGTAGGTTTTAGAGAACTCTTAGGGGAAGCAGGATGGCTTACCAAGGGTTGAGAGAAGATCACTGTCTAGAGGGAGCATCAAACTTTATAGCTTGGAAAGGGAGGATTATGATAGTGTTGGAAGATAATGGTGTGGGAGAATTCGTGAAGTAGGCTATACCACCACCACAATATGCCCAACATAATAAGAATGATATCAAGGAAAAGAGGATCATTCTAGAAGGGGTCAAAGATCATATAATGCCTCATATCCATGAGAAGAAGAAAACGTATGAGATGTACGATACAATCTTGAAGTTGTATAAGAGTACTAGTGATACTAGGAAGCTTGCTCTTGAGGATAAGTTGAGGAATATCTGGATAAGCAAGGATGAGCCCATTATCCCATATTTTTCAAGGTTAACTCAGGTACGAGATGAACTAGGTGGGGTCAGCGAGGTTGTATCTAATCATGATATTGTGATTTTTTCCTTACTTGGACTTCACAAGTTCTGGAAAGGGTTCCAAGATGTTGTTAGTGGGAGATAAAACTTCACAAATTGGGAAAGGTTTTGGTCTAAATCCATATAGGAAGAGATCCGGAGAGGAAACATAAAAGGAAGATCAATTAGGATAAAGGATGAGGATAACTGTGCCCTGGCAGGAAAAGTAGAAAGGCCAAGGGCAAGAAGGGCCAAGGAGAAGTTGTGTCCAATGAGAAGGGAAAGAAGAAGGATCTAAGTAAGATCAAGTGCTTTCATTGCCATGAGTTTGGACACTATGTTTTTGAGTGTCCTGGTAAGAAGAAGAGGGTAGGGAAGGATCATGTTGTTGCATCAGCAAAGGTAGATGACTTTCCTTCCCAGTTCAAGAAGGATTTCTCATTCATAGCTTGCATGGCAAGCTCGATGGATAATAGTATGTTGTTTATTGATTCAAGGGCTTCCTTCCACATGACCAGGAACAAAAAGAGTTTCAACCACCTAAAGGAGGACATAGGGTTTCAAATTAATCTAGGAGATGATGGTCAATATGTAGCTAGAGGAGTTGGTACCCTCATTTTTAAGAGGGAGTCAGGTAATCCTCTTCATCTCAAAAATGCTCTCTATGTTCTAGGATTGAGGCAGAATATTTTTTCGGTAGCCACCCTTGAGAACAAGGGATACGATGTCATCTTCAACAGAGGTAAGGCATACCTCTAGAAATTAACTTCAGGATGTAAGAAGTAGATAGGTGTGAGGGTGAAGAATCTCTACAAGTTGCAGATAGAGACAAGTCATGGGGGCATCACTAGGGGAGAAATACCATACCACGTGGGTTCATATTGGGGGATATATATTGATGAAAAAGTGACTTAATATATTGGGGGATATATAGGGGTAAAGAGTTTTTATATTGGCAGGTATAAAAAATGGAACTCAAAGTTAATGAAAAATTATAAATGGGTATAAAAAATATTAATGAAAAACTGGATACTTATAATATCTAGTGAAAGTAAGGGTTTTTAAAATTAGGGAGGTGTATTTTGTTCATATTGGTAGGGGGTTAAATAATGTGATTTTTAGAGGTATTTTCCAATATTTAGTCAAATTAGGGGTATTGCTTAGTTTGCCATGAACGTAGGTGATATGTCATAGGTTCATTTAATGAAGCCCCTGTGAGATAGGTGCAGCCTTGAGTAGCAAGGCAGGGAGTTCTCATAGTAAAGATGTGGTGCTTGAGTGAAAGAACGATATAGCTCTAAAGATGGAGCCTCGACCAATATCTCATTTTTATTATAACCTATTTGGAAGTTGGGCTGACTAGCAGGATGGTGAGGAGCATAGCCCAGGGTGAGTGGAGGCAGCCACTCAGTTAGAGACTTCTAGTATAGGGAGATTTTGAGCCAAGTGGACAGAGAATTTTATTAAGGCAAACCATAAGAGAGTTGAGCCTCCCAAAATCAAGACACAACCACATAGATTCACAGGGTACATGGCACTTATGACTAAAGTGGTGGACTCACTGAGCATGGTGGGACAGAACAAGTATTCAAAGAAGTTTCCATAGAAGAAATCACAGAATTATTCTAGTTTAGAGGGAGCAACTAGAACAACAGAGAACTTGGTAGAGTTGAAGCAAATTTGGGTGGACGAGGTTCTTCCAGAAACACCTTCCTCGCTAAGAGGGAGTGTTGAAAATATTAGCGAGAAAAAAGGTTCCTTGATTTTTTCCTTAATCATAGGAGCCAGGACAAGTTCCTTCTCGTGCATGACTCAAATACTAACAATTGGGAGATTCCCTATAAATTATTATGAGTTCCTATAATTTCGAAATTAGTCCCTAAAAATTAGGATGAGTTAGGTGGAAATTAGCTGATGTTTTGAAATTGAAAGTTGAGTTCTTAATTTCCTAGTGTGAGTTAGTTTGGAAACTAAAATAACAAGTGGAGTTAGCCTCCTAAATTTAAGGAGGAACTAGTTTACAAGTTGTGTTAGTTGTTGTTGACTAGAAAAACACTAGTTTGAATTTCCAAACATAGAAAACTCACTAATTTTAACCATTTGAATTGTCTTTAAAATAAGGAACAAATAAACAAGTTTAATCATTGTTTTAGTGAGAAATAGTTGGTGAGACCAAGCAATAGGAAGCACAAGTTTGCGGTTGGAGCTTGTGAGAGGAAGAGTGTGCAAGATAAGATTGCGCATAGATTGGTAGAGGGAAGCATAAATCAACAACCTTCCAAGGGTTTCAAGCTTAGATCAAGTAGGATAGACAAGAGTGTGTGTTTCAGACTGAAACAATTGTATATTGTAAGAGATCAATTGCTCAATTTTTGCTATCAACAAAATTCTCATCAAGCAGAGGGTTTTTCCTAGTTGGGTTGCCTAGATAAAAACAAAAAAATTGTGTGATTGCGTTTTATTTCTGTTCCTAATTCCCTTGCAAATTGAGTAGAGAAATTATGTGTTTTCAAGAAAAGAAAGTGTTTTTCATATTATTCTTATCAGCATATAAAAATTTCATGGAAATTCTACAAATTTATAGGTGTAAGTTTGTTACACTATTATTTTAAATTTTAAGCACCATTTTGCAGCCTTGAACCCAACAATGGTACGAAGGAATTCGAGAAAGGAGAATCCACCTACTATTACACATGAAGGAATTAAAGGGGGCTATTAATTCCGCCTCCATCACCCATTGTCATGTTGTCTCCACACGTTGCCTCCATTTCTATTGGCTATGAAATCAACGGGCCACCTACACCTTTCCAACTCACTGGGATCACCCTCTATTTGAATCCTTTTCTATCAACGATTCATTGCTCTGGAGGCAGTCCACTACACGTTCATGGGACCATTGGTTTCTCTTTGGCATCTGTTTTGTGCAATCAATTGCACCGCCCACTCGAACAGTCTCAAACTGGAAGGGGACCCCTCAGACATATTTAGTTTGGGTTTTTTCTTCCTTCTCCATAGCGAGATATTACTTGATCAAGGAAAAAATGACCCGTCACTGTTGAATATTTTTTCCCCACACTAAGATGGAGGACCTCAGAAAGGGGCACTATGAACGTTCAAAGAAGGAAGCCCTCTCCACCACCCTCCATGCATGGAAACAAGGCTACCACCAATGCCTTGATATTGGTAGGTCTAGTAATGTTCCCTTGGAAATTAGGACATTCAGTGTACCTTCAATAACTGTAACACTACCTTGTGCAGTGTATGAGAAAAAAATGAGAAGCTGGAAGCAACACGAGGTATCATTACCCACCCCTCAACATATGTAACTTATCAGTGAAAAAGATGCTACCTGTGGCTCGCTCTCATGCAAATGCCAATGGAGGATCAATCAACCATTGGGTTCTTTGGTTTTTTATGAAGTCCATGGACACTGTCTACGATGGGCAGTAAATATATGTTTAAATTCTCATCATGTTTTGTTGTTATATGTTTTTAGTAGCAGTGCTTATTAAGCAATGGTGTTAGTAGGAAAAAATATTCATTTTTTTAAGAGTTTCAAATTCTGTAAAGCATCTGAAATATCATAGACCAAATTTTGTTGTAATCCTCTACTGGACCAAGTAAATCCACCACCTTTTACTAATACAAACATCTTTGTTTCATTAAAATAAAAATGCAAAACTAGAGCAGGAAGAAATTTCTGTTGTGCATTCGAAAAGTGTTTCTACATTTGCTATTAATGAAAGTGCATATAAAAGAAAATGTGTGCTCTCTAAGAATTGACTATCCATCGGCACAACCCAATATATGTCAAACAATGGAATAAATAATCTACAAAATGGTTTACAATACCCTTTTACACCTTGGAAACACAATGATAGTGAAAAATGTTAAAAAATTTCAAGACAAAGGAAATTCTTTTCCTCAACACACAGAGTTCACACAGAGTTGAGGAGATGAATTTAATCAAGACAACGCAGTTACAGAAGTTTACATAGATTTGTGAAAAAAAAAACATGAAGGTATTCCTCTTAATACAGAGTGGCAGAGATTAAAATCGCAACTATAGAGGAGAAAATATAATCAAATAATTTTACTCGCAGTGAAACATAGTAAAACTGAGTGGTGGCGGTAAAAAGGATTCGTGAAATTTCCAAAACTATATTGCAACTAACCAAAATTTATATTATAACTTCAAAACATGAAATACATTCACATATGGAGGCTGAGACTCATTCACCAGTAAAACAATTGTTCTTACTGAGATTTACATTCACCAGGGGTTGCGGAGTAACACACAGTAAAATCTGTAACTGTTGTTTTCATGCGCCCACCAAAATTTGTTCCACGATTTTCTCCTCTTGTCTTTCCAAACTTACATCCATGCATTACATTCTACTTACACTTAGATGTAAAATCAAAACATATATATCTAAGGCATTTAATACATGACAGAAAAAATTTAATACAAAAGATGGGTGAACATGACTTTCTGAATTTTACAAAGTTTGCGTGAAGTAAATAACACTTGCGGATTAAATGTTTGCCCGTATACTTTTAATAACCATGCATTAAATTTATATTTGACTTTAATACTTTATTCGATTGCAGAATGGGTAAAATGGACTCTCCTTTGAACTTGTCCATCTCTGCAAACTCAATCCGCAACCTGCAAAACATTCACTGAGGTTTGGCTTCTATCAGAAAATTAAATGCGGTGGTTGTGATTAATTTTCCAACACTCCTCCTTAATCGCAACTGTTTCCATTGACCATCCCCAAACAATCTTTGAGATAAACAAAATTTTCACGTGCCAATGGCTTTATGAAGATTTCCGCAAATTGTTCTTCTGACCTGCAATGCTGCAACAGAATCTCACTATTGTTAACTAATTCTCTTATGAAATGATATTTAGCATCGATGTGCTTTGTCCTCTTGTGAAATACATAATTATTTGATAATGTAATTGTTGAATTGTTGTCACAGAAAATAGTTATTTTTCTATATTTTTCATGGCATAGATCCCTCAACATCCTTCTCATCCAAACTGCTTCACACGATGTTGTTGTTGCGGTGACATATTCAGCTTCTTCTGTTGACAATGATAGTATCAGTTGCTTCTTGGAAGCCCATGAAATGGCTCCCGAACCCAAATTAAAATCATATCCTGGCGTGCTCTTTCTGTCATCAACACTTCCTGCCCAATCATTGTTAGTGTAACCAAGCAACCTAAAATCATTTGTTGCAGAGTACAAAATGCCATACTCCTTTGTCCCATTGACATATTTTAAAATTATTTTCGTTGCTTGCTAATGTGTCTCCATGAAAATTGACACCAAACTCACTGCATACATTATATCAGGCCTAGTTGCAGTCCAATACACTAGGTTGTCCACCATACTTTTGTATAATGTCGAATTGACATTGCCGTTACATTCTTCCTTGCTCAACTTCAACCCCATGACAGTTGGAGTTGGTGTTGGCTTGTTGTTTTGCATATTGAACCTCTCTAAAATGTTCGCAACATACTTTGCTTGAGAGATAAAAATACCATTTTCTATTTGCTTCACTTCTATACCCAAAAAATATATTAACAACCCCAAGTCAGTCATTTCAAACTCACTTTTCATGACTTCTTTGAAATCAACGATGAGGAAATCATCACTCCCTGTAAAAATCAAATCATCTACATACAAAATGACAATAAGAAGCTTATCATCACTTTCTTTGATTTAGAGAGTAGGTTCACCATCACATTTTTGGAACTCATTGTCCATTGAGTAAGCATCTATCCTGTTATACCATGCACGGGGTGGTTGCTTCAGCCCATAGATAGTTTTTTGCAACCTACATACATTGTGTTCTTGGCCTTCTATCTCTTAACTAGGAGGTTGTGCAACATATACCTCCTCTTTTAGCACTCCATTCAAGAACGTTGATTTTATGTCCATTTAATAGACTTTCCATTTCTGTTGCGCGGAAATTGACAACACTGTACGCATTGTCTCCATCCTCACGACTGACGCAAATGTTTCTGCAGAGTCTCTTCCATGTTGCTACTTGTATCCTTTGACAACTAGCCTTTATTTATGCTTTTCTTTCTTGTCTTCAATGTTTCTCTTGTTATTATAGACCCATTTCACTCCAATGAATTCTTATCCTTGTGGAAGGTACTCCCATATGTCATTCTTTTCTATTGCTTCTATTTCTTTATCCATTGCTGCAACCCATTTCTCTTCTTTGACTGCATCTTCAAAGTGTATTGGGTCCTCTAAATGGAAAAATAATGAAAATAAATAATTCAGAACAACGCTGCTATCAACTTCATCTTGCTCATAAATTTCATTTAAATTTCTAGATTTGGTCTTCTTATGCTTGTGGAAGATGGGCTTGGTGTTGCGCTTGAAGTAGATGGAGTTGCAGATCTTTGTGGTGTGCTTGGAGAAGAACTTGCTTGGTTGTGAAACGTTGTCCTATTATTTGTTTGAAGTGTCACATGTTGACTGCTTTTTTGAGCTTGTGTAGCTGAAGGAGGAGTCACCTTTGAGGAATTACTTTTTGCGGTCAATTCCTCTTTGTCTTCATGCGATATATATGTCTTCACATTGGCTGTCTACTCTAATATTCCATTCCATGCTTCCTCTTCTATGAACTGAAAATCTCTGATGATTATTACCCTCTTGGTTGATGGATTGTAGAGCTTGTATGCCTTGGATTCATCACTGTATCCAACAAATATACATTTCTTCTAATATTCCATTCCATGCTTCCTCTTCTATGAACTGAAAATCTCTGATGATTATTACCCTCTTGGTTGATGGATTGTAGAGCTTGTATGCCTTGGATTCATCACTGTATCCAACAAATATACATTTCTCCCTCTTGCTGTCCAACTTCTTCCTCAAATCCTCTGGGACATGTGCATATGTCACACATCCAAACACTCTCATGTGAGCTTCATATTCATTTCTTCCACTCCATGCCTCTTCAGGAAAAATATTCATAACACTTTTTTTCGGACACCTATGAATAATATACGTTGCACAAGTGACAACTTTAGCCCAATAATCATTTGGAAAATACTTTTCCTTCAACATACTCCTTTCCATTTCCATAATGGTCATGTTCTTCCTTTCTGTGACACCATTTTGCTGAGGTGTATACCTTGTTGTAAACTGATTGTGTATTCCATGCTCCCTGCAAAAATGTAGGAAGTCACTTGAGATATATTCGCCACCTCTATCATTCCTCAACACTTTGATGTGGTTTCCACTTTGCTTCTCAACAAGAACTTTGTAGTGGAGGAAGTGGTAAAACACTTCACTTTTCTATTTTAGGAAATAGACCCATGTCTTCCTTGTGTAGTCATCTATGAATGTCAAAATATAATGGTTGCCACCAATTGATGGTGTTTGCATTGGTCCACATAAATCTGAGTGGACAATTTCCAAAGGTGCTTTTTTCCCTTATAGACTTTCCTACTAGAAATGATTCTCTATCTTGGTTTCCCAAGATGCATCCTTCACATAGGTTGTCCTATTTTTCTATGAGTGGCAATCCCTCCACCATACCTTTCCTATGCAACAAATTCAAACCTCCAAAGTTGAGATGACCAAATCTCAAATGCCATAACCAATTTTCATCTTTAATTTATGTTTTAAAATTTTCTTTTATGACAACTACTACATTTCTTTCATCCATTTGTGAATCCATTGATAGTTGTGCTTGAGCACCTTCTTCCTTCAAGTCTGATCTTAGCTTGAAAGGAAACATTCTATTGTTTTTCATGTGAACTTTTCCAATCACCTATCTACTTGGAGTCTTATCCAAGATTGTGCACACATTATTCTTGAAAAAGACATTGTATCCCTTTTGCATGAGCTGTCCAATGCTTATGAGGTTATGTTTCAAACCAAGAACAAATTAAACATCTGACATGAGCTTCTTCTCTCCCTTATTTTTTAGAATTTCTACTCTTCCTTTTCCCATTACAAAGACTTTGCTATCAGTCCCTAATGTCACTTCAGATTTTACATTCTCATCTAAATTGGAAAACATTCTATGCTCCCTGTCATGTGGTTGCTACACCCTGAATCTAGAAACCATACATCTGCTTGTTTATCTTGTGCTACATTACAAGCTAAAAACATGCTATCATGGTTCTGATTTTCCTTTATGAAATTTGCACTTGGTTTGCTACCTATGTCATATTGCTTCTTTCTACATTGATTTGCATAATGACCATACTTCTTACAATAATGACATTAAACTTGAGATTTATCATACCTCTGATCTTGTGGTTAATTTTGGCTTGGGCCTTGACTTGGATTTTTATTGTTGCCCCTTCCACTTGAACTTGAAGGGATTCTTCTTCCACCTCTGTGTGGGCTTTTTCTACCTTGGCCAAATGAAACTTGTGTCTTGAATGCATGCTCAAATCATGAGTTTGTTGCATTTTTCAGTCCGTGTCCATGAGAAATTAGTGATGCATGAAGCTCATCCACTAAAAATTGTGAGAGATCCTTTGTCTCTTCTATGTCCACAACTATGGCATCAAATCTAGTTGGTAGACTTCTCAAAACCTTCTAAAAAATTATCCTTTCCTCAAGTGTCTCACCATGAGACCTGATTTGGGTAACCAACCCAATTACATGTGTAAAAAATGAGTCTACATTCTCAGACGCTTTCATACAAATTGTCTCAAAATATCTTCTCAACATTTGTAATTTTGTTGTATTCACCTTTTCCATGCCTTGGTAAGCAGCCTAGAAGGTATACCATGCTTGCTTGGACTTTGTTGTTGCCACAACCCTTGGGAAAATACTTTCATGAACTGCGTGAAAAATATAGAAGAGGGCTTTGGAGTCCTTATTCCTGTTGTCTCTCAAACAAGTCTCTTTCTGCTTGTGTTAAAACATTGTATGTTGTTGCATCTTTGGATCTTGGAAACCATTCTCTACCAATTCCCAAATATCTTGTGAAGAAAACATAGCCTTCATTGTTATAGCCCAATAGTCATAATTTTTTCCATTAAACTAAGGTATTTGTGGATTAGTTAGGCTTGTGCTTGTTGCTTCCATTTTCATTGTGTAAACAAACTTTCTTACTGTGTAAAAACGTTCTTACTATGTGAAAACTTTCTCACTGTTGGAGAATACGCTCCAAAAAATTTTAGAACTCCTTTTAACTCCTCAGTAAAAACACTTTCTTTTACTAAGATTTTTAAACCCACTCTGATGCCATGTTAAAATTTTCAAGACAGAGGAAATTATTTTCCTCAACAGACAGAGTTCACACATAGTTTCAAAAATGACTTTAATCAAGACAACGCAGTTACGAAAGTTTACACAGAGTTGTGAAACTCGCTTAATCCAGACCATACAGTTGCGGAAAACAAAACATGAAGATATTCCTCTTAATACGGAGTGGCAGAGATTAAAATTGAAACTATAGAGGATAAAATATAATCAAATAATTTTACTGATGGTGAAACAAAGTAAAACAGAGTGGTGGCGGTATAGAGGAGAAAATATAATAAAATAATTTTATTGATGATGAAACAAAGTAAAACAGAGTGGTGGCAGTAAAAAGGATTCGTGAAATTTCCAAAACTATATCGTGACTAAACAAGCTTTATATTATAACTTAAAAACGTGAAATACATTCACACATGGAGGTTGCAGCTCCTTCACCAATAAAAAAATTGTTCGTACTGAGGTTTACATTCACCAAGGATTGCAGAGTAACACACAGTAAAACCTGTAATTGTTGTTTTCACGCGCCCACCAAAATTCACTCCATGATTTTCTCCCCTTGTCTTTCTAGAATTACATCTGCCACATTACATTCTACTTACACTTACATGTAAAATCAAAACATATAGGATGGGCGAACATGACTTTCTGAATTTTACAGAGTTTGCGTGAAGTAAATAACACTTGCGTATTAAATGTTTTCCCATGCAATTTTAATAACCATGCATTAAATTTCTATTTGAATTTAATAATTTATTCTATTACGGAATGGGTAAAATGTGCTTTGCTCTGAACTTTTCCTTCTCTAAAAACTCAATCAGCAATTTGTGAAACATTCACTGAGATATGGTTGTTGTCAGAAAATTAAACGCGGTGGTTGTGATTAATTTTCCAACACAAAAACGAACAAAAATGTAATCCTAAACATATTTTTGGTTTCATGGACAATCCATGGTTCCCCCTATATATTAATTCCTATAATTAAAGAGTGTTATCAATGCCCATATTTGAACACAAACTACTTTCTTTTGCTTCAAAATTACGAAATAGATAAATTTTTAAATGCAATAAGCAATCAAATTCAAGAGGTATATTGTGACGCCTAACATCTAGGGCGTATCATCAATAATATTGTTAGAGTTTCTCTCGATGTAAAATTCCACTAGGAGCTCTGGAAAGAGGTAAACTAATTGAAACAATGCATGACTATATCATAATCTCTGGATTCCTGTCTAGCTCATGAAAGAGGCTTCATCAAAGAAAAAATTCTTTGACTTGCAAATTATCCCTGTAAAAAATATAATTATGTCAAAAAAAAAACAGTCAGAAACAAAACCTGAATAAAACAAAGTAAAACAATTTTTAAGTTCTATTGTTACTACTCACTTCCTTTCTATTTTCCTTAGAATTTTGATAGAGAAATGGTTTCTTAAAAGAAACGCAATTCACCCTCAAAGGCATTACAGTCTACTAATGCAATGAGAGACCCATGTCTCTATAAGAGAAATAAATAGAACAAACAAACAACAAACATTCAAATCATCTATATCTGGAAAATTCTAATTAAGGAAAAAAACCAACCAACAATAAATCTATTATTGTCTTTGGCTAAAACACTGCCAAGCTCGCCAACAACCTGAGCTTTCACCCCTCAACCATGGTTCAATACAATGGAGAATGCACAAGCCTTTTAATGGCTTCAACTGCATGTAATACCATGAACATATTACCATGGATCACCAATACCAGGAGGCCCCAACGAGAAAAAAACCAACCAAAAATAGATCTATTATTGTCCTTGGCTAAAACATAGCTAAGCCAGCCAACAATGGCTCAACCATGGATCAATACAATGGAGAATGCACAAGTCTTTTAACGGCTTCAATTGCATATAATACCATGAGCATATTACCATGGATCACCAATACCAAGAGCCGAAAAAACCACAATTGTTAACCATAACTATTGATAGAACCTCAACTCCATGACAAGGTCAATTTTATTTATCACTGTGTATGTGTGGGTGAACGCTTTAGAATGTTCCACTGAAAATGAGAAACATGCAAACTTAAAATAAAGGCTTTGAAAGGCCCCTTTTCAAACCGGCTATATATCTATTTCAGAAACCCTCCTATCTCTTTAGAAACCCTCATCTACATCAACATGTTTAACAGCTCTCCCCTGCAGTTTCATCATAGACGTAACCATAGATGTTGGAAATAATTTTACATACATATTGAATGAGATGCTCTGAAATGTTCCGAGGAAGGAATCACAACCTAACAGCTCTCCCCGAAATATGCTCCCCATGTAGCCTCATCATAACATCAACTATCGATGATGGACATCGTTTTACATCAATATTGAACAAGGTACTTTGAAAATTTGTTGAGGGAGGAATCATAAACTAATAGCTCTACCCAAAATGCTTTACCTTGCAGTTCCATCATAGAGGAAACTATATATATTGGGAATAATTTTTACATCAATATCGAATGAGATGCTGTGAAATTTTGCAGAGGGAAAAATCAATTCTGAAATCTAAGATTCTACGTGTGTGTTTAGATGCATTATAAAAGTATTCATGGATCTTGTTCGATGAACGAGATTCATTATTCAGTCAAATTTAAAATCAACACTTACAAAGCTTTCATTTTTAACTCAAATGTCATAAAAATAATTGAAACGCATTAAAATAAAAATCTGCAAATAACATTTTACACTTTTTGATGGCAATAATCAACACTTAAATTGAGCATTTGGGATATCTTTATGGACATTTAGAGGCATATATATGTAATTATTAATCATCGCAGACTTTCATGATCTTTTCATATACATAGGTAGACATCCAAATGCATTGAAATGTATATTGTCATAAAATATTCTTATGTATACTGTCATATTTTTTTTTACAAATTTAATATAAAAAATATATATTTGCTTTTTGTATTTTTTAAATTAGTTTTTTTCAGAGCTAAGATAAATACAACAATATTTATAAGCACAAAGGCATTATAGCAATATTATAACACCAAATAACATTGATTATTTTCATTATTATAATATATTTAACTATTTTATTACTTTTTTCCCACTAATATTTAGCAATAATTTCAATGTGTTATGATTCACTATTTAACCATGATTACAATTATTATGTTTCACAATTCTTAAGTCTTCCACATTTGGCTTTACAAACAAGAACACTGGTTACTTCAATCAAGAAGATAAAGAAGGAAATGGTGTATAACAAGAAGAAAGTGAATGTAGTGTAATAATTGAAATCACATTTAGAAAATGAAGCATAATAATTAAAATTTTTGTTAGAGAATAGTTTAGGAAAAGAAGGAAATGGTGTATAACATGAAGAAAGTGAATGTATTGTAATAACTGAAATCACATTTAGAAAATGAAGCATAATAATTAAAAAAATTGTTAGAGAATAGTTTAATTCTGAATTGATTAAAAGGCACATGTAAATACAAAATTGCATATCAATGTGATATTTTATCTTCTTGTTACAAAATACTGTTGATAGACATTGATATTTTTTTGCTAAAAACCACTGATGTAAACTTTGATAAATTTTTATTTTTTTTAATTACTTTACAGAACATAGGATTGCAATTTTAAGTCTAGGATCACTCATTGCTCTCTTTTGAGTTTCTCATGATTTCATTGTTATTGTTCATCATGCAACTACCCTTGATTAACTACACCTTTAACAAACAACTAGGGAGCCTTTGGAAGACTACTTTTGGTGTGCAATGCAAGAGGTCAATTATTTAGTTCTTTACATCAACACATTATTTTCAAATGTCAAGCCACCTACTTCTGCTTTATAAGTTGACAATATGTTGAAAATTAAATTTATATTCTAATTGTGAGCTTATTTTTATATCCCTTGAAGACGTCATCTATTAGGGGAATTTTGAGGTCTAAAATGAGCCTCCTAAGGAAATTATAAAATAATAGTGGAAATAGTAAAATAAGATTAGATTATATCATCAAATTTTAGAGGCAAAAAATAAAAACTACTTTTTCAACTCATATTTTCAACTTATCTCCCTATGGGTTTGCTCAAATTTCGAGTGACAACACTTGTTAGATGCAAAATTTGATTCCTCATCCAAGAATTACCCATGATCCATACTTTCGATGGACCCTACTACACGAAAAATGAGAAATACATGAAAAACGTGAGTACGTGATTGCAATCACATTTTTTCATATATTTCTAATTTTTTTGTAGCAGGGTCCATCAAAAGTATGCAACATGGGTAATCCTTGGATTAAGAATTAAATTTTGCATCCAACGCGTAATCCTACTCGAAATCCTATTGGTTCTTATAAAGTTTATTTTGGTTGTACATTTTTCTTAGGAGGCCCATTTTAGACCTCAAATTCCCCTAATGACTACTCCAAATCACTCATGTTTTCTTTCTTCAAAATTCAAAGTTTGAGAATCTGGAAAAAAGGTTAGCATTGGGGGTAGGGAGAGGTTATATGCCAAATTGTGGTGAAATAGGAGGGGACCAAAAATCCTGCAAAGAAACCAAAGGGAAGAAATAGATTAACTAAGCAATCTTCGAGAAAATCTAGGATCTAGTAACTCTCAAGTACGACTAATCAAGTGAATAGATTAATAAAGATGAAATAAATTGAAATTTCAGGAAAAAAAAACTCCAAAATTACTAGTGTGATGGAGGTAGATCTACAGGATGATACTAAATCTATTCAGTCTAATCATCAACTATAAGTCTAGTCCTAAAAGCTAGCAGAGGAACTCGAATAAATTCATAATGAAGCTAGGAAAAAACACCCTAGAACAAAACCAGGTCCTTACATGAATAATATTAATCCCACCCAAGGTAGTCATATTGATAAGCGAGGGAATAGGTGGGCCACTAATAATCAAGCAGGGAAGATACCAAACATGACTACAACACGAAGAAGGCATATGGTATGATGATTGATATTTCATTGATATCAAGGGAGTAAATGATTCAAATGAGTGGAAATGATATAAATAATCTTTCTTTTTTTTAATAATAATGCATGATTAAAGTTTGATTAAGTAATATGGAACACAAGGTTCCCAAAAGAAGTGACCAGGTTTCCTTTGAGGATGGAGGATGCTTCTTTTTCCAAGGTATCAACACATTAATTATGAGACCTTAGAAAGTGAAAGAACTGAACCTATTCAAATTTCACAAGTTCTTATCGGATCTTAACATAATTTGTTCCCAACTCTTGATAATGGATACTTGATTTGTGTTCTCACATTGCATCTCTTCAAATTTCACAAGTTCTTGTTGCATCCTAACATAATCTTTGGTCGGCGCTTGATGATTGACACTTTATTTATCACATTGCTTTGACTATAATCTCCATGTTTCTTAAGACCACTAATTTTGAAATCCGCCTCTTTGTTCGTCAAACAAAACCCTAAAAAAACAAAACAATCCACTAAATTATAAATTATTTACCCTAATCCCTATAAAAAATTAATCATTGTTATTCCATCTAACATCATCAAAGTTCTACCTTTTTTTCTCTCCCCTACTTATAGAATATAAAATTTCACAATTAAAGTCAATCATTCTATTTTTACATGGAATGTGCTTGTATGAATGGAAAATGACGTAATTTGGTATATATAAGTTATAGTTTATTTAATTTATCTTTTTCATCTATTTGGTCTCTAAAACCATGCATTGCAAAGCCAGAAAATAGAAGGCTAAAGATAGAGATAAGGGAGAGTTTTAAAATCTACGTTATCGAATTAATTTTATACAAAAATCTACTAACTTGCGCGCTATCGTAGAATACTCATGAAAACACTTCAATGATATCATACAGTAATAATGATATTGGCATTGGTATGAAACATTTCATGAAGGTAACCTTCTAAATTAAATAAGGGCCTTCCCCACCATACACTCCTTGATTGTTGCGACATCACAATAATCTTAGGAAAAACATGAAAGAACTTTTGCAAATAGCAAGATACCTGTACAAAGAATTCCAATTAAAATTTCAATAAGTTTTTGCACCAAGACGTGAGAAAGGTATGTTGAATTTCCAAAATAAAATATTTAAAGATAACATTATATAATCTAATTTGTAAAACATAATTAAAATCAAACTAATAGACCTACATATAAAAATGTGTTTATTTAAAAATAAATAAAATTAATACTTATTAGTTAAATGTTAAATATGATTAATAACATTTATATTATTAATTAAATGTTAGATACAATTTGTTCTGTGGTATCACTTTGGTTGGTACAATATGATGTTATTCACTTTAGTCGTTTTCAAGTCTCATGGGAATCTTTGACCTATTCAAAAAATAGACTCCCCCACCATCATAAAATAGCTCATACTAAGGCATAAATTTATGGTATATGTAACTTACTCATTCTTAAATATACTCTTAAAGTTAAATAATAATAACCATTAAATTAATTTTAGACTTACTCATATATAATTTAAATACATCTATTACAATATAAATAAATTATTATCTAATTATTATTTTATAAATTAAAACTTTATTACAACAAATAAATTTTATATTATAAAAATTAAAGGAAAAAAAATATAAAAATTCACACATTTTTTTAATAGTACAACACATTAAATATATATCTAAAGCCACATTTATTGCTACAAACTTTACATGTGAATAGTATTATAGCCTATTATATATATTTGAATTATAACATAAGGTTGAAACTTCTATAAATCCAACTTAATTGTGAATTTATTCAGCACAATGGGAAAGTAAATATAAACTATATCTCTAAAAAATTATAAATTATTTTATTTATTACATAAAAGATTAGATTTTTTAATTATTTGAATTTTATATAATAAATTATTATTTTTCCAAAATTAATATATTTTAATTTAGATGTTTTTTTCATATTTTTCTTATCCATAATATTGTAATACACATTTATATATAACATTTAAATTTTGAATTTATAGCTATAAATTGCATTTGTGTATATTATTATTATTATTATTATTTAATTTGGTTTATAGTCTTTAGAGATTGGTGACTACCAAGTCCTTACTAAGTCCATGGAATAATTGTATCGATCATATCTACCCAAGAAGGGTCACTTCCTATTGGCTCAACCACGAACCCTCACCCTTAGAATTTCTAGAGAATTGAACATCTTACCTCTCAAAAAAAAGTGAGCTAACCCTCAAGGATTGTGTATAGCATTATAACATCCCATATAGGTAATATGGGTTACAGTTGGAAATTGTATTAGTATATAAGTCCATCTTAATTGAAAATTTATTCACCATAGTAAAATTTAAAAACCATACAAACCTTTTAACATTTGAAACTTTAAATAATTAGAGGTTTATATATTTTTTAAATTTATTTATTTATTCCCATGAGGCTTTAGACTTAAAATGAATGTAAAGTGTTTACCATATAAAACCCTGAATCAAGGTGGTAAGTGGTGAAGCCTACAAATAATAATTAGAGGGGGGGCGAGCTTACTACCACCACCCCATTCCACCTAGCTACAACATGAATTCACCATAAACCAACAAGACACTACACATTAAATCCACTCCGTGGAATGACAACGCAATTGAGGGTGAAAGCATAAAGATGGGTTACACTTTTGGGCCAAATGTGGTGATTAAATTTCAAGTTTTTCGTCTTTTATCGAATTGAATCCCTCCAAATTCATATAAGCAATGTGAATTTTGATTCAGAGTAAAATGAAAAATTGTGGAAAATTATGTTCTAGTCATAATGATATTTTTTGCAAAAATATTTAGTGTCCTATAATATGTCAATTTTCCATTAAATGAAATTCTTGTCCTTGCAAATTTTCACACATCCTGAGAGGTATGCATGTGTTCATGTAGCATAACTTGGTCTCGAATGTGTAATATATATATATATATATATATATTTTGAAGTTGGTTTAAGTAATATACATACCACTGCGCTTTTGGAGGCACATTTTCAATTTTTAAATAAATTCATATAAGCAATGTGAATTTTGATTCCGAGTAAAAAAAAATTGTGGAGAATTATGTTGTTGTCATAGTGATATTTTTTGCAAAAATATTAAAGTTCCTATAATATGTCAATTTTCCATTAAATGAAATTCTTGTCCTTGCAAATTTTCACACATTTTGAGAAGTGTGTGTTCACATAACATAACTTAGTCTAATATATATATATATATATATATATATATATATATATATATATATATATATATATATATATATATATATATATTGAAGTTGGCGAAGTAATATTTCAATTGCGTTTTGGAGGCACATTTTCAATTTTTAAATAAATTGAAAAACCAAAGTACCCTTTTGAAGATGACTTCTAAATGAAGATATTGGTTTTTGAATTTATTTTGTTGCTTGTATTTTATGATATTGATTTTTTATTCAACCTTTTTCAAACAATTCAAAAAATTTTCAAGCATTATGTTTAAAAGAAATTAGATGAAAAATATCATATGAATTTGAAAATTTCAAACTCATATGCCATTGGATAGAGGATTCCTTCATGAATCCAACATGATCAACTCCGTCACCTAAGGACACATTTAGCCCTAAGTCCGTTAGGGTACAAAATGGTGTTGCAGAAAATTCTGTAGAAGGGGTACTGAAATTATGGATTTTAGGACTTAAGAGACTTGATTGAGCGCCTAAATTTCAAATTCAAATAGCTCGATTGAGGGTTTCGTAAACCCTCGATTAAGCCATATACATGGTTAACAGGGGCTCGATCAAGCGTTATGGCTCGATCAAACTATTATGCTTGATCGAGCCTCTATAAAAAATGAATAATATAAATTAATCTTTTACCACATTTCAAAGTTTCAAATTTTATTAGAATTTTTGTTATCATGTCATGTAGAAACCTTATTAAATTTAATATTAATATATTTTAATGTTAATGTTAACATTAAATTATTAATTTTGGATTAATAGAATATTTTTAACTTTAATATAATACAAAATTTCTTATATTATAATATATACTAGTACAACCACATTAATAAATATGGTTGATATACACCATAAGCATCAACAAAAGAGTGATTAACACAAAAACATTCATACAAGTTGACTCAATATGTTAGTTTTATTTAACCTAATTTTTTTTTTATAAATCTAACAATAATAAAATATATAATATTTTTAAAATCCTGAAGTAATCATAACCTAAATCTACCTTGTAAACAAATCAAACCTAAATAGTTTCAATTGGAAGACATGAAGTGGTTTATGTGTCTTTGATGGAGGTAGCTGGAACATTAATATTTTGGAAAATTTTAGACAATATTACCATGGGAAATTATCATTTTCCCTCCATGTGAATGTATAAGACACATTTGAAATGTTACATTTTAAATATGTATTATATAAAAGAATTAAATTATTGTATATCATAAAAATAAAAATAAAAAATGAAACATAATATTTTAATTGTCAAAGTATTTTAAAATTTTTGAAATATAGAGGAGAGAGAGTGGGATAGAAGGGGAAGAGAGAGAGAGGGGGGGATAGGAGGAGGGAGTCTCCGAGAAAGAAAGGGAGCTCGAGAGATGGAGTTGGATGAAAAGATAGGGAAAGAAGAAGTTCAAGACATATATAAAGATAGTCAACATAGATATAGATAGATATTGAGAAAGAATGTGTGTTTGCAGGGTGATATAAAGAATTGAAGAAGAAGAGACAAAGGGAGATAGAGATATAGATGGAAGGGGGAGAGAGGGAAGAAGAGAGAGATAGAGAGAGGGAGGGAGAGAGAGAGAGAGTGTGTGTGTGTGTCTAGGGGGTGAAATAGTGACACAAAGGAGAGATGGAGGGATATATTGATATACATGGAGGGGGGAGAGAGATAGAAGAAAATTGCTTGCACTATATGCATTAATTTCAATGTACATATGCTGATTTATAACCTTATTTAATTTTTTGCATTAGATGCATTTTTTTATGTGTAGATGTTGATATCTAATTCTATTTCATTGCTTGCATTAGATGCATTAATTTCATTAAACATGTTAATTTCTAATATTTTTTGATTGAGCTTGCATTAGATGCATTGATTTCAATGTCGATGTTGATTCCTAATCCTATTTGATTGCTAGCACTAGATGCATTGATTTTAGTATAGATGTTGATTTCTAATCCTATTTGCTTGCTTGCAACATTAGATGAATTGATTTCAGTGTAGATGTTGATTTATAATCCTATTTGATTGTTTTCATTAGATGCATTGGTTTTAGTGTAGATGTTGATTTCTCATCCTATTTTATTGTTTGCAATAGATGCATTTTTTTCAGTGAGTATGTTGATTTCTGATTTGATGTAACTAGATATATGGTGTACACTAATTTCAAGGTAATTAGTTTAACATTGTGCATTGATTTCAGTGTGAGCACAAAACAAATATTGACGACGTGCATTATGATTATTTTTTTGTAGAAAACCTCAAACAAAATCAAATCAAATAAAACTTGTATTTGTAACTTTTACATATCCACATATTTTAAAATTGAATATATAGCTTATTGAACAATCATATTTGAGTTTCTAAAATTTGAATAAAACATATTTCCATCATAATGAATTGATTGAAATACTTGCATAACTACTTGTAAATTTACGAAAGTTGATAATATTATATAGAATTATTGAAATGCTTTCATATATTGTTTTTTGACCTATATCTTAAATTTCAATATGATTGACTTATATCATGTTATGACTAAGATCTTGTAGATAATATCAAAATAAATAATGTTGAATAAAACCTATTTGTTTTTTACATGACATCTTTTATTAAAATTGAATAAAACTTATTTCGATCCTATTTGTGTTTTTCAATTGAACCTTAAGACAAGAAATTGATTGAAATACTTAAAAAATTGTCCATGCAATGGTATATGGGCAGGTAACCATATATATATATATAGAGAGAGAAAGAGAGAGAGAGAGAGAGAGAGAGAGATTATAATTCAAATCATTATTTTTAAAATTGAATTGTAATAACATACATGTTGATTGCACTAAAAGACACTGAAGCATCATTGGAATTATTTCCATGTTCAATATTGAATTGATACATGATATATTTTAGTGCATTTTAAATATCAATGTGACTTGCATCATAACTTAAGATTGTACTTATTTTCCTAGTCTATGAAATTGGAAATCAAAATTGAACATGTATTTTACTAATAAAAGTTATAGTATATAGAAAAATGGTTAAATTAGCGAAATAATTTTAACATATCCATAAACTTCAAAAATTAATGAGCATCCATAAACAATATTAATACAAATCCATAAACGGAAATAGTGAATATATGTATCAATAAACTATCCATATGAAAATATATACAAATTACAAATATCACATGAACATCCATAAAATAAAATAATAAGCATCCGTAAACTAAAATAATTTCCATGTTGTGCATCCATAAACTGTCCATGTATGAAAATATACAAACTTTGTATCACACATGTGAATGTGCCCTATGAAATGAGCCTAAAAATATACAAACTATGACACTCTAAATACCACCAGAACTCCCATGTGAGTTCCATCACACAAAGTAAGTGCCCATAAGCTAGTACTACAATATAACACATTCAAATTCAAACTAGTTTGATCACTATTTGTACAAAATAAACAATATGGAAATACATTATTTTGAACCATTTTTTTAATTACATATACATGAACATACCAACCTCATTCGAGTCCAAATGCAAGTCAGATAGGATGGGGGTCTGATCATGAATCTAGGTTTGGTGCTCCCCTGCATGTGGCTCAATGATTAGGGCATGCATCGATGGACCCACATCATCGGTGCCTCTAAACCCAACATCCCACTCATGTCTCGACATAATAGCGACATCAACAACACTCTGCATATGGGCATGTGTACACAATGGAAAGGACAAATTAATTAGCATATATGTGTAACTTGAAAAAAATGTTGAAATATTAGGAATAAAAAGATTTACCTTAATTGTTGGTCCATATGGTTGTATATAGTGACTCTCCTCCACATTAGTGAACATATAAGGTGGAGGTGGAGATGCAGGAGATTCCATGGAAACATGCTCTAGTCGAGGATGGCCTAACTGATCAAATGCCCCATCGGATGACCTCATAAGCTCATCCATGTAGCTGGGATGTGTCTACATGTTATCATGAACTTATTAATGTAAATGCAATCTAATAAGAACTAGAAATTTTAATATAAATAATTATGTATAATTTGAAAATAAGAGTCAAAATTTTCGTATATATATAATTGGTTTATGTCACACAGGTTGTGCACCCTCCAAGTATCACAAATGGCATCACGATATATAGATGTATATGTCAAAAGTTGGTCAAAGGGTAAACTTGCAAGAAATGCATCACCATATAAGGGCACTAGTGGGTCATGAGGAAATGGAGGTGGTCTCCTAATTTCTCCATCTAATGCAACACATGCACTGGATAATAATGTATGCATGTTGTCTGCAATAGTCTCCCTGGTCTCACCACCGAGCTGCGACAACTCCCCTATCTCTATCAGTAATACCAAGCTCTGAGATGGTAGTGGAAAGAATCTCGGAGGTGGTGGTACATGCCGTGTCCCTAGGAGCCCCCTTGTGTTCATATGTATGTCACAATTCTGGTCCGTAATAATGATATATGGTATCAATGTAATCCAACCTCATATGTAACACAAACTCTGCATTTAAATGCTTGGAAAAATAAATGGTGACCTGGTCATGGTGTGGGAACTAGCCCCAAGCTCCAATGAATCTATCAAACAAAAAAGGGTTTACATCAACATTCCTAAAATATTTTAGTGGAATCAAACCTCTATATCTAGCAAGGCGATCTGGAGGGATGTCAAACAACTCCCCATGAACATCAATGTCCTTGGTGGCCTCTTTCACCACCTCCCTCTAACCTCATGCCTCCTAATCCTCTGTATGGACTGTAATGTGTGGCTATGTGGGCCCGACCTCTGGTATGTATTGATCAACCTATTGATGTTATCCAACATCAAATACAATGCATGTTGATTCGGTGAATTGGCAGGGATCTTCTTTATCTATGTTGTGATTTGCCTATAATGGGTCGTAACATCCTCTAATGTAATATTAGTTGTAGCATCATCCCACAGAGGGAGCGATGTTGCACTATGATCCTCAACTTCGGCGTGTTGAGGGCCTATAAATCATAAACATAATTTAACATATATAATTATCAAACTATAACAAACTATATATATATACTCATTCACTTATTGTGAGTATAGGCACTACCAATCTCAGTAGTCTTATGTCGACAAGAATATTATCATAGACCCAAGCAACCCCCAATCCTAGGTGGCATGCCTATCCCGATGTCATCACAGGCACAGACAGTCCCATGCCTTTCTATCCCAAACACATAATACAACACTTACACAGAGGCTCATACAATACCATACATGTCTGCCCCAAACACCTTACACAACACTTACACACATACACATTGTACAACATATACACGTATACACATTATACAACATCATTGATAGTCCAGAGACTAGATTGTATATGCCCACATAATCTAGGTAATGGCCCATGTCTTTCCCATGCTTTCCCGTGTGTGCCCACAACCCAAATATTGGGTTTGTGGTTCCTTCAACTCACCCATGATTGTTCCGACGTGCCACATATCAAACTGCACCTTGTCTGCTGACAAAAACTTCAACATTTCCTATTCACAACCATGAAATAATGCTATTTTTATAATCTCATGACAACAAGATAAATAGAAACACAAATTTCCTCTTTCTCGATGGATTCCTCACATAATCGAGAATCTCAAACATTTCATCCATTCATGTATTAAATTCATAACTATGATTAATCATTCTTTCATAAGAATGATCCTTGACAAGACCTTGTATATCACAATGAAATTTTCATATATTTATTTAACTATCAACAAGTCCATAATTATAACACATATTCACATATGTATTCAGTTCATAAACATGAGTAGTCATTATTCCATGATAATGATTCATGACAAGGACGTGTCAACTTCAATGACATTTTTACACATTCATTTAACCATTAGCATGTTCATGAACATAACATATACATAGTCACACATATCAATTCATAAAATTGAGAACAACTGTTCCCAATTCAGCCAAGAAATTTGTTTCCCAAATTCCTTTGCTTTAACATTTTATGTTGTTGCCGTCATCAACATTATCATTTGATATTATTGTTGTTGTAATAATCAATAGCTCATTAGGCTCTGCATATCTTGTTCGGGTTGTTCACACAATAAATTTTCAACTTGCTTATATTCCCTCATTCATGCTCACTGTCACATTCAATAGTGATGCTCCAACGCACTCCAGTAATGGCCTTTTTTGGGACCATCTCCACAACTCCAACCCTTCTTCACCTTTGAATACTATTTATTTATGCGTAGGGACAACCTTAGGTTGCAACTTTATGTTGGGTTGTCCCTGACTCTTCTTAGAACTCCATGGATTTATTTCCACACACAAAAAAAAATTTCCCAAGGCCCAAAAGCATGAAAGGTGAAAGGAAAAATCAAAAGGAAATGAGGGAAACGTTGAAAGAAAAATATATTTATTTCAACATTCGTAAAATCACAAATACGTAGCATGGTAATTCTTAAGTCAACATTCAAAGCAACAATTAAAAATTAAATCAAATCGTGAAACACAAACACATGAAGCATCCAATATACCACAATCAATTCAATCCCATGAAAGCTAGTGTTCCTTGTATCCTTCACTGCCATGTATATATATAAATATATAGAAAAAAATTTGGTTGATTCCTTTCCATTTTGTTTTTAAATATTTGTGTCAACTTTTAAAGTTCCACCACCCCTCGAAATAATTCATGGAGGGTCTTTTCAGTTTATACATATATACATTAGATAGCTTGAGGGTGTGCTCCCTCCTTTCCTTCAACAATACACGTTACTAGTTCATGTGTTTGTAGATCACATTAATTTCTCTCCTTCTTTTGTTGTTGGTTAGGAAAATCTATTTTTAGGTGATCCCCTTCGCAATGCTGATAGGAAATCAACTTCTTATCCTTTTCAACCTTATGAGGCCTCTTCCTGGCCCTCTTAGCATGATTTCCCTCCTTTGAGGATAAGGATTGTTTTGCCAATTATTGCAGGCATTTTTTCAGCATTGAGTTCGACTTGGCTAGCACTTGTTACTTTCTGAAAGTTTTCTCGATTTCTACCTTACGATTCCTTTGCTCATCCTTCCAATTCTTAAAGGTCCCTGCTTTTTTAGGGGAGTTTCCCTTTTTTAGTTCATGTTGAATTCCACAAGCCGTGTCTTTCCTTTTTGCTGCCACTGAATCTTCTTATGTATTATCACACACCCACTCAGTTTTTAGTTTAAAACAAAATAACCGATTCTAGCCATTACCTTACCATGCTAGTGCCAAGCATGTGTCCTGCAACTACCCACACATCTAAATTTTCATGTCAGTCACATGTCCACAAAACCAAGAATACATATATATATATATATATATATATAATCATGTCATTACAAAATCGACACCAATCTTTTTACCAAGATAAACCTTGTTAAATAAAAATCAACCTTGTTTACCTGAGGCTAGCATTAGCAATGAAATTCAACCTCTTTATCAAGGCTAGCAATAATATTCAGAATAGGACTCTTTAACGAGACCAACACCATCAACCAATATCAACGTCATTAATTAAATATCACTTTCTTTATCAAGACTAGCATTACCAATTAGAAATATGCTTCCTTATCGATACTAGCATTACAAAATCTGCCATATTAATGTGTCAATTAAAATTAATAATCTAACACTTTAGCATTAGTCATTTTTAATTTCACAATTATAAAACCATCATGTATATGCATGCAATAAAATCTGCAATCAACACATAGCCATCAATCATAGTGCTACAACCAACACTCACTTGCAATCATTAGAAAACATGCTACTAATTTGTAATAGAGTCACATAATACTCAAACCTAAAGCTCTAACACAAAACATTTTCCCTTGAACCCTTATAGTTCAAGTGGTGAACCTAGATGTTCTAGCCTCATATTGAAATAACAACCATTATAGGATTTAACTAGCCTTTCCATATGCTACACACCATTTAATGAGAAAGGAAAGCATTAATCATTGATGACAAGCAACCATAAGAAAGGCCATGATAACTACAATCGTTACACAAGAGGTCAAACAAAAGAAGGGAACAGGATGGCGCATTGGAGATGGAGAAAACCCTAGCTATGGAAATCTTGGTTTTTTTCTCTGGTTCATCCCATGTTCTAGTTTAAGTTTACATGAATTACGCAACACCCGTCATGGAACACGACGCAATGCACATGCTCTTACCGCCATACTTATCGTTTTTTTTACATTGGTTTAAGAATACTACAGAACTCATCGCTTTACCCTATGCGGGCTTGGTGGATTTGGGTTGAACTTGGCGGTTTTGGCAGTTCTGAGGGAGAATTAACCCCGACATACGGGATATATTATTTTCCCTGTACTACTCTGGACCCTAGTGTCGTTAATGACGATTACAGTCTTCCCGTCTTGGAACGACCGCAGAACGAGGAAGGAATTGTTTCCTGGAGTTTTTCTTCATAGAACCAATTGAACTTGTGGGAAAATCCATTATGGAGGAGGAACAGTTGGATTACTCATCCGACTCTTTGGCACTTGACCAATTATGGTCAAACTACCCACCTCAGTAACCAGCTAGGGCTCATGCGAATGTTTTGTTGGAGGGTACCGAACAGCTGGAGGCCTGACATACAGACATGAAGATTGTTGCGACAGCCACAGGTTTTATGAAGTTTAGGGTTCCTAACCCAAGCTTATATGAATATTTTCTAGGACTTAGACCTAACATCTCAGCTTCTTTGGTTTTTTCTATCCCATCCCCGTCGAATTTGCACCTATGGAACCAACCGCAGGCATCTTTCAACCTGGAAAAGGGTTTAGTGCATGTGGAGTGTACTTGTGGTTTGGTAGGTGCTCACGAAGGAGCAATTGGATTCAGACACCCAGGCTTGGAGTCGGCTGATGATTTCCTTGGTTGACTGACCACTGTCATCACTTATGGTAGTTTCAAAGGTCTGCCCATACCAACCTAGTTGCCAGAAGAGAAAGCCTCTTCGGACTCGGATGATACCCTACCAGAGGAAGAAGGACCCCTTAGGGAGATTCGGTTACATGAGATTGGAAAGAAGAAGTTGTGGTGAATGAAGAGCCGCAAAAAATTTAGGGAGTTGGTATTTGGTGTGGGCATTAGCATGCAACAAGCTGAGGAAACTGAATAAACTATCTTGGTCGGCAGGGTTCGAGGGTAGAACTACACCTCTGCAAGGCTCAAACGATGGAATTTTGAAATCTAGGGAAACATCCTTGAACAACTCCCTGTTGTCCTAACCATGAACAGAGGTTGGTTTGCTTTGATTTTTCCTCATCTTGATATGGCTAGTTGGGTATTAAGGAAATATTTGCATATTGAGATGACACTAGTTCTCCTTAAACATTGGACTCCCCTTTTCGACCCTGACAAGGAGAAGATGGGTGTTGGTCCCATTTGGGTTCGGCTACTGGGTATACCTCTACAGTTTTGGATGGAAGAGGTGCTCAAATGCATAGGTGAGTATTTGGGCATCTATTTAGACCACGGCAGATCCTACATGGAAACTGGCAATATCTCAATGGCTCGGATTCTAGTGCACCTGGACACGCGAGAAGGTTTGATCAAAAGATACATCCTAAAGTACAAGAACATCTCCAGATGCCAAATTTTAGATTACGAAGGGGTCCCCTTTAGATGCGGGAGGTTCCATGACGTGGGACATTTTTATAAGGGTTTCCCTCTCATTGTGGTGGCAAATGCGACTAAGTACAGAATGCTTGTTCATGTGGGGACCCCAAACCACAAAGTGTTTCGACTTGCTCACACATCAACACAAGCAGAGTTCAGATATGCGGTAGCATCTTGACCCTCGTCAGCCTTCTCCAATGATAACACCCAAATCAGTTCTGCAAGCAGCTGTTCCAGAGTCTCCACAATAGCAAGAGGAGGATCTCGGCCCCATCACAGGTACTATGACCTATACCTCCTCACCTTTACTTTTTAATTTCCTGCATTCGTCTACTTCATCTGCTACTTCTCTAATTTCTAGTCCTCTTATTATGAATAATAAGTTGGCCCCATTATGTTGTCATGTTTGCCCTGTTGAATCTGCCCCCCCCCCCCCCCAAGACCTCCATACCTATCCCATCCATCCCCTCTGATAGCCTAGGAAATGTTGCTTGTCCCGACATCTCAGGATCCAACTCCTCTTCTTGATACAATATTTCATCCTCTTCCAAAGCCATAATATGTAATTCATATGGGTTAGGTGATGACCCCGCCCAGAAATCTCGGAAAGCCACCAGAGGAAAACCATCCTCACTTTCTAAATCCATCCAACAGGCGGGGATAGAAGTGGCATTGGTGAAACAAATATCTATCGACCCGGTTCTTAGAGAAAAGAAAACCCTGCTAAGGGTTCCCATGATTTTTCTCTCATTCAATTGTAGAGGGTTAGCCAGCGCAGATAAGAGATTGGCTTTTCATCACCTATTAGAGTTATAAAAGGTGGACATTATTATGCTACAGGAAAAATTGGGTCTGGGAGAGATAGTTCATAAGTTTCTCTCTATGATTTTTCCATCCTGAACCTTTTAGACCTTGGATGTGCGTGGATTATTTGGGGGAAGTGCCATTGGCTTTAATAACCATACCATAAAAGTTCACAATGTGTGGGGATTGGATGGGATACTTGGGGCAGACATCACTGCCACTGATTTGGGTACACTTTTAGAATTATCAATATCTATGGACCTTGCCATAATAGACCTGCTTTCTGGGACAAGTTGTTTCACTCCTCGATATTGCAGGAAGATCATATTATAATGGGAGCGACCTAAATTTCTCTTTGGGACATGCAAAATCTTGGGGAACCCGGGCCTCGTTTGATCCCATGTCATGTTACTTTGATCAATTTTTTGAAAAATCCAATTTGATTGACTTAGATATGGCAAAAAAATTTCCCACTTGGCGCAACAGAAGGATTGAGGAAGTTGCTCTAGATCGAAGGCTCGATTTATTTTTGATTTCTACAAAGTTTGTTGTCTGGATGGACAGGGCTAGGCAATGGGTGGGCTCGGGTGGTTTTTCGGATCACTCTCCCATCTACCTTGAGCTAGATGGAAAGAACAAAAAACCCCATTCCCATTTCAAGTTCAACTCCTCTTGGCTTGAAGAACTTGACTTCTGACATATTTTCATGGAGAACTGGAATCATTATCCTTAGATGCCTAATACTCCGCCTATAAAATTCATTGCCAATAACCTGTCCAACATAAAGGAGAAGACTATCAAGTGGGAAAAGGAGAAAAGGACTAGAGAAGAGGAATATTTGAGGAGGATTGAAAAGGATATTTCCCATATGCTTGATGATGATGGCATGGGACATACCTCCTTGGAGAATAAGGAACATCTCACTCTCCTAGAAACGAAAAGAATTAATCTTTTAAGACTTAAGGTGGAAGCATGGAGACTCAAGAGTAGGGCTATCTAGCTTGAGGCGGGGGATAATAAAACCGAATTATTTCAGTTTTGTGCCAAAGGAAGAAAAAGCATTAATACCATTTGGGAATTGAAATATCAGCATGGCAGGGTGGCTAAAACTCATCAACAACTTTAGGATATGGGAATTAGACACTTCTCCCACATTACAAAGATCCCCGGGTGGCCAACATTGGAGAAGTTCTCAGCATTGCAAGTCAGATTCCCACGTATGTGGAATATGATGTCACATATTACCTCAATTCCCCTGTCACCCTTGGTGAGATAGAATTTGTCCTAAAGTGGTTCAAAAAATACAAGAGTGTTGGACCGGATGGTTGACCTATTGAATTCTATCTATCCTTCTTTGAACTTATTGGTAAGGACCTTATATTGGTCATGGAGGATTGTAGAGTATCTGGAAGAATGTATGATAGCGTCAACGCCACCTTCATAGCCCTCATTCCCAAGGTGGACAACCCCCTCTCCTTCAGTGACTATCGGCCTATATCCTTGTGTAACTGTCTCTACAAAATCATTGCTAAGGTCATTGCTAATTGTATTAAGCCTATCTTATCCTGGAACATATCTAAAGAGCAATTTTCCTTCCTTCACAATAGAAAAATCCATGAGGCCATTGGCATTTCACAAGAAGCCCTTCACTCTATCAAGCTCAATATCCTTAAATGCACCATACTCAATATTGATCTAGACAAAGCCTTTGATTGCTCCTACTAGGCCTACCTCCATCTTATTCTCATGCATATTGGCTTCCCCCATCCTTTCATTCAATGGATTATGTGTTGTATTACCAATGCCTCATTTAGTATCCTCATCAATGGGGCAACTACTGTTTTTTTCGATGTGGGTCGAGGTCTTCACCAAGGATTCCCCTTATCCCCTCTTTTTTTCCTCCTGATTGTGGAGGGTCTCACAAAGATCACTGCCTCTGATAGGAATGAAGGGAGCACCTAGGAGTCAAAATTACTGATACTATTCATCTGACTCACCACCGCGGGCATGCTGAGGCAAGGTAGTAGCTAGGGCCTGGTTTGGTCAGCTCTATGCCTACAACTCCGAGATTTATGCCACCTTTTTAGCCCTAGGGCCCAAGTCACTGCCCAAAACTTCATGAAACTGTAGGTGATGATAAATAACATTAAAAAAAAGGTATAAAAGAAATCACATCATCAGGAACTCATATAGACCCCTCCTAGCCATGACAATAATTTTATCAAACAAGTCACAGACATTGCATCTACAGGTATAAAAAACATATTTAAACATGAGGGTCTCTTACTTATCTGAGAATCACTAAGAAGCATTGCTCCCCTACATCATAACCTACAATACAATCTATTTTACCATAGATACATTATGTATTCATTTATAGGTAAAAACATGGATAGATCCATACAAAATCGTTGATTGAATACATGTTTATAACCAACACAATAACAACATAGATAAATTGGATATAACAACAATAAAATCCATACATAAAATAGTAATTTTTCATATTGAATACCAGAGGAATGATCTCTTCATTACTTAATGTAAAAACCAACTGGAGATGGGACTTCCACGTTCCACCCGACCATAGATTGGCTGAGCCAAATCTCACTTCATCCAATCACCTTCGTGCCATATTCCAAGAATGAATGTGGGATCTCACCAAATCACATCAATCACAATCAATCCAAGGCTTCTAGAGGCCAAACCACCTCAACCCTCAACCAGTGATTCCACCTCACGATCGGACATCACAACCATCAAGGACTAGTCTCTATCTAAGTTGCTCGAGGGATCGAGAGTGTTTATTCAAAACAGGGCTTCCAGGACTAGTAAATAAACCCCAGCTATTTTCGGGCTCCAGAGCATTTGTCTAACCAAGGCTCCAGGACTAGTAACTCAACCCAATAGCTATCTATCGGGCTCCAAATAATTTTTCCAACCAAGGCTCCAAGAACTAATAACTCAACCCAACAGTTAAAGGAATAATGAGAACCAACTAAAAACAATCAATGAAATAAACCCAAAAATCCATCGTTATCTAGGAAATACCAAGGCTAGGAAAATCCACATGCATACACCATGCATGCTAAAACTAGTGAGGAAAACATACATGAAACTCGATACTTGCACTCAAAACATGTTGTAGATGTTCATCTCGATGTCCTTTTATGCTTTCATTCTCTTCCTTTTCCTTCTTGGTCCAAATCACCAAGTATGTCACACTCTCCAAGAGTGCTCCAAGAATACTCTAAGTATCCAAGAGTATGAGAGAGAGAGAGAGAATATAATGAGAGCCATAAATCTGAGAAAAACCCTTTCCTCCTGATCCTCAAAAGCCTTTTTATCAATGAGGCTTCTATTTTCTTCATTTTCCATTATTTTTGCTTCATTTTCCTCCTCGCATGCAAAATGTGACCTTTCACCTGCATTTTCTCCTATTTTCCATTATTTTCATAAACAAATGTGCCAAAAAATATTTTTTCCTCTTTAATGCCTTACCAATATCCTTTTCCAATGTCCTTAGCCATAATAACCGAAGTGAACACCCGCTAGGATGTTTTTCCCCAACATTCAGCTTGGAATACATGTCCCATCAACCGTGGTCTTATATATATATTTTTACATGGATTTTTACGAGGGATGTTACAAATGATAAGAATCCAGGTCACAGTTAAAGTTTATTCAAACTTCAATATGTAAGATAACAACCACATGATATGACAATGCATTTCTTAAATAATTCAAACAGACTAGAAACATCATTGTTTTCAACATGCAATCCTCAATAAAATATTGTAAGCAACACACAACTATATTCACATTTAATGACTACACTCAGAGCTTGAGTTCCACTCATCTCCAGATGTACAAGAATTGAACCTTTTGTTTTAACATCACCCTGTAGTAAACCTAAACACATGAAATTACAATGTCGGGCCCCAGACTTTATCTCCCTAGGTCCCAGTTTTGAACCTTTGCTCTAGTACCACTATGTAATAACCCCCCCCCCCCCATCCACCACATAACCCTTAGTAGGGATGGAAGGAGGTGTTACTATCATTGACCCGACCTCCATTATCCTGTCATGGAAATGGGGTCACAAAATTCCTCCTTTTTCAACAAATTTAACATGAAAACCAATACCATCATCATGTAAGGTTCATCGATACCTTTACAATTCTATAAATATTACTCCAATCTGAATTACAGATCAAAATTTATGGCCATTTTAAGTTTGGCTCATTAAACCTTGCCACTTCATCAGTGTCAGCCACGTGGGATACGCCCACACAGTCACTCCACCACTCTTGGATGAGTCCACATAGAATGATAGAATCACATGTATAATTTAGTGTAGTCAGGGTTGGTCCCCATTGCTGCAACTTGTGAACAACTTTATTGACCTAGTCGAATCTCTACTTGATTGGACTTCGACCAGATCAGACCCAAACGTTTTTGAAACGCTACCTATGGGATGACTCTCTTGACCGCTGAATTGGACGACTCTTGAATCGAGCTTGACCCTATTTTGCGAGGTTTCCTATAGATAGAATATTTTTTGTAAATCATATAGTTCATGCCCAAACTTGGGTTTTTTTCCCTAAATGCATAGGAAATTATCTTTTGTATAGAAAAACTCTCAGTGATAATCACATATGATCATATTTTGTTGACGTGTTTCGAGCTAACCAATGTGGTTCATCTTCAGGATAAATTTAATTCTTCTTAGGCTGTCTCTAACTCGCCATAGCTACAAAGGCTTCAAACAATGAGCCTTTGCCATCAAATTTTCTTGTTGAAGTGCATAGTGAGATCCTATTCCCATAACTAACTATTTTATTAATGGAATTATATATCAATGCAATTGGGCTTTAAAATACATAAATTTAATGCATGTGAGTGTAATATTTACAAAATTATAGGGAAACTCAACTAGCTCCTAATTGCAAATATACATGAAATTTCCATTCATTCATAATAGCCCACATGCATAGAGCATAGAAATATAATTTAATAGCAATGCATGCTAGAAGACCATGTTCATTAAATCCAATGGAAGAACATCACAAAATCAAGAGCATAAGTAAACCACTTATATTTAATAATGAGATGACAACTGAGGTTGGGACTCTAACTGTCCACCCAACGTTAAGATGACTGCATTGTGGCCTAAAAACTAAGCATGGGAAGACACCGTGAACTCTCTCTTACCAGGAATATGAAGGAATAGGGCCTCCACCCAAATCAAGAATCCAAAGAGCCTCTAACATTAACAAAGATCCATTTCACCCTCTTCCTTCGCTAAAAAATGAAAGTCCTCCTCCAGAAGCTTCCTAGAGAACTAGTGAAGGTTGTTGTAGCCTCATTTCCTCCACACAACTCTCATAGCTTTTCAAGCTCCTTTCTTGAGCTATCCTTCTCTCTCCATGCTCCACAACCTAATACCTTATAAATTTTTCCTTCTCCAATGTGTTTAGATGAATGGATCCCTCTATGTCCTCCCCTCTTCCCGATGAATGAATAATCACCCCCTTTTATCTTTTCTTTATAAGTATTCTTCGCAAACTTCCATTACCATTGCTGCAACCATATACCAGTTGCATAGATGTGCACCTGACAAGTGCAATCTTCATGCCAACATAACCCACCATAACTGCCTTGTCCCCTTTTACTTGTGATTTTTTTTCCAAGCAGGGTATGGCTCTCGTCATTTTTACCTCTAGCTTAATCAATGTGGAGTTAGCCCATTCCAAGCCCACTAGTTAACCCATGATTGGAATTAATGATCACATCTTGCAACTTCCCAAGCAACCTCCTCCCCAATATTTTAAATCCATGTCCTAATATCTCAGTTAATTTTAATTATAACAAAATGGGTACAATGTTTACGACAGGTGAATTTTCCAAGGCTCTCAAGGGGAATTGGGGGATGGATAGATTCCCATAAATTATCCTACCAAGCCCCTTTCAACTAGATTGAGAGTTATATCTCTAGATCTACAAGGATTTTTTGTTTTGTTTTCTAAGTTGTGTGAAAACTGAGATGACTGTATGCATAATATTTAGCTTGAAAAACCACGACCCATAGGAATCTAAGCCATAAAAATCACATGAGGATTGCACTCGACCTAAGTCATACCAACCCTTAACATGGTTGATTTTTTTCCCACAAAGTTTCAAACTGGTAACCTTCACATCATAGAGTCGTTGGAATATTGTAGGGACTGCAGCTATAATGTTATTTACCCATATTTTTTTTTTGTTTAATTATATTAACCACATGCAACACAGTTAAATGACATTTCAAGGAATACAAGACACTATATATATATATATATATATATTCTTTTAATGAAATATAGAGACATTCATAAGATATTGTATTACCAATAATTAGAAAAATTAAGAATATTCGTGGAAATTCATTTATGCATGAACAATAACTATAAGTGAATCACAAAATAAACCACAAATCAATATGCAATACACATAACACTTTAAGTTCAATTCATCCATAATTTAAGTATACAATTTAATGCAATACAATAAACATATAGTGGAAATTACTCTAACCTGAAGTACAATTCACTGAACGTATGGGGACTCAACTCAACATTTTTTTATTCTTGCACTCCCTTGTGGTTTTCCAAGTACATGTGTGAATGGTGTAGTGTCCTTGGCTGAACATCGTTGACTCATTGGTTGACCTCCCAACCTACTCCTTGGTTACTTTCTACCTGACTGACCCTCGAGATGCAATGGGGTTGTAAAATAGTGGCGAAGTGCTAGCCAGTGGAGGAGAACACTCTTTTCTCAGGAGCCCCCCTCTCAAATGAAAACCTCCACCATATCAAACTCACTATAGTCACATTCACAATCAAACTAGCATTTTCTATTTCATCCAAAAAAAAGTAAAAAATGCCCCTTCTCCCATAGCTTGCCCCTTCTTTTATAGGAGGCTTCATAGGTGACACTTAGAAATTTATGCATAATTAATTATTTTTATTAATCAAAAAGTTTGATTATTCACCCACCTATGTGTCACCCTTTCACCAAGGCTTTCCAAATTTATTTACTTAAATTTTAATTCAAAAATAAAATTTTTCCTCACCCCAACATGATTCCCTATTTCTTTTCCTATTTATCTCTCGACCCCCCTTTTCTACTCCTTAATTTGTGCTCATTACTGAAGTCAACTAAAAAGTCTGAGATTTGGTCCCCCAACTACCTCATAATTTAACTGAAATTGCCTCTTAGATGGATATTCTTTCATTGGCTCTTGCCACGTGGAGGTTCTCTAAAATTTATATAACTTAATTTAATAATATTTATTTTTATTCACTGCCTTTTTTTTCTTAATGAGGTTAAACTATTTTAGGATTATTATTTATAATTAACTCTATGTACCTCCTCCCCCTTTTTTCCTATTAAAACGCGTATGTACATTACCTACCTAAAAGCTTCCAAATGAGGGAAAGGTAGAGTTATCAAGTGGTTTATTTATTTATTTTATTTATTCCTATTCTCCCTTTACCCCAAGTTTTATTCTTGATTAGATAGTTTGGTTTTAAAATTTCATTTACCACATTATGTGAATTGGTATTATTATCATATCTTAATTATATTTTAGTAGGTTATTCATGATTCCTAGTGTGCCAAGTCAGTCGTGGCTTTCAAGAACTTCCCTTCGAGGTTCCAAGGGTGCCACACCAGTCTGTTTCTTCTTGATGCCAAGGGTGACACACCAATCACTTTCTTCTTGATTCTAAGGGTGTCACACCAATCAGTTTCTTCTTTATGTCAAGGGTGCCAAGTAAGGCATGTCCTTCAAGAACCTTCCTTGAAGTTCCAAGGGTGCAACATTGTTTTCCATTCAAGAATCTAGTGACTACGAGGGGAAATAATAGGTGCGACTATGGAGATCACTATCCTCTCCTTCATCACCCGTTATAGTGAGACTAATAGTGTTGGGGTTTAAGGAATTCACCTTGATGCATGCCCCCCAGTAAGATCCTTGTGAGCGGCCCAATCTGGGGTCCACACCCACGAAATTGTGATCTTCAATGCGAAGGTATCCCAATAACTTCCAGCCCAGGTCACAATGGGAGTGCTAGTAGATGAAATCAGGAATGTTGTCCCACCCCTACCATGAAGTTCCATCTATTTGTACAACCCCATCACCCATGTGTGAGTCATTCGGCCAAGAAACTCTTGTGCCTGCAACTACTAACATGCAATTATAATTTAAAAAAGAAGAAGCACAAACTAAACTTTAAAATTTTAGAGACAAAGTATTCATTTCCATCAAATCAAAGGTCGTTGAATCATCACACGCAAGTGTATCTAGTGGTATATTTCCATACTCGATAATTATTAGTAATAATGTTTAAAAATGTTAGTCATTGATGTAATAACATATGTTAAATCATCAACATGACATAGTCATCAACGTCGTTGTTCACGGTGAGATAGAGCTAATGTAAATATCCAACATAATGAATCCATTACATGATTAAACATACTCATAAACACATCCATCACAACTATTATCATCATAACATCAACTAGAAAACATATGCATCCATCACAACTATCATGATGAAAAAATCGACTACGAAACAATCACATCCATCACAACTGATTTTCATCATAACATCGACTAGAGAACAAACATATCCATCACAAATATTATCATCATAACATCAACTAGACTCACATACACATCCATCATATCTATTATTAGTAAGAGTCAAGTATCTGGCTCCTCAACGTGAGGTCCTCAAACAATAATATGTGAGCCTTAAGGCTATATCAATGATAATGTCATATCAGTTTCAGTCAACTAGAGCAGAGCTCTACACAAGTCTATTGGAATTTACCTGAACCTTCAGGATAATGTTTAATCGCTTCATAAATTTCTCATTTCCTGGTTTTAGCCCATTTCAATCCATTATGAACTAGTGTGTTGGAGGCAATTGTTGTTGGAGAGGACGTGAAGTGCGACTAGGGAGATGTCGAAGAGGAGGATGGGGGGATGGATCCCTTGTGGTAGTTTCCAATGCTCGAAACCCTAGATCTCTTGTGCAACAACAAACTCAATATTTACTTAAATTAATTGTTCATATTACACGAAAAGTAATAATAATTTTTCAATATACTAGAGTTATTTATTGAGCCTAAGGTTGTAGTTGTATAGATGTTTGCTTGTAAACATTTACATGTATGCTCAATTAACATAGATAAAAACAATGTAAATTGCTCATCACAACTAGAATGTAAATGAAGAAAATTTACATTACTAATATTCCATATTAATTATCAAGTTACTAACCAAATATTCTAAAACTTATTAATCATTTAAAAATAATATATCTACAATTTATAAATAAAAAAATTTGAAATGTAAAAATGTTAAATAATTCATTTTACCATATAAATTAGAATGATAATTTATATCACAATCATTTTAAAAAATTCATATTTAAATTTAATTAATAAATATATTTAATTTCAAATTTTGTAAAAATTCCCTCATCCATGTACTCCTTACAAAATTACCGTAGTAAAAAATAGAACTCACAAACCATTCCACTATTGATTAATTATAGAGTACTTTACTATTATAAAACTACTAGTTTTGAACATGTTCATTTAAATTCGGTAGTTGACAGAATTTGGATTGCTTGAATTTGTAGTGTCATTTAGAATAAGAGTTAAACTGTTGACCTATGCTTGAAGCCCCCTTAATTTTCCCAGACAAAACATCCACCTTCTCTTCATTTTTAACTGTTTTTGTGTTCATTCCATGCAAACCCTCCACCACCCATGAAAATTCAATATGTACAATAAATGTATTTTCTAAATTATCTATCTATCTATTTAAATGCCATAGATATTATATTAAAAAAATAAATTATAAAAATATGTCAAAGAAAGATATCTGTAAAACCCATCTTAGTTACCTTATTTTATTTTAATTTTTGCAAAATTACATTTGATTTTTAAGTAATAAAAGAGACCAATGAATGTGTTAAATTGGTTAATGAACATGAGTTTATGTTTCTCATGAACAAAGAATTACATTAATAATTTCTATAACTCGTTGGTAAATAATTCCAAGATCCGAGAGTAGTTGGAAGAAGCAGTTGTTGACATTTACCTTCTCCTCTGAGGATAGAAAAGAAATATCAAAGAGGAGAAGGGTTGTGTGCAAAGGGAAAAGAAGGGATAACAACAAGTAGTTTTACAAACAGAGTTGTCCATAGTTGGTTGCTAACCAGTGGAACTATGCAACCCGAATTGTAGTAAAAGGCTGGACAAGGGTATTGAGTTCTAAAATTCAAAATTCTTTTGCTAACTTCAGCTTTGGTAAGGAGCACAGGGGGAGTCAAGGACGTAATTGCCTCACTCATGGTTGGGTGGCTTAACCAGTGGAATAAAATTCTAGATAATTACGTGGATTATGTGATAAATCTGGAAAATCATGATGCTTTTAGTTATTTATTTATTCTTTGCAATAATGTGAATGTCTCATCGTTTATATTACAACAATTTAAAGCGAGATCTGTTGGCATGAATAGTACAATATTTTACATACATTTTTCTTATTTTATAGTGGAAATTTTTTGTCGATAAATTTATGGTTGGATAACCAATGACTTTCTAACCTAGGAAAAATTACAATGCATGATTAATCACAAGAAAAACCATTTTTAAACATAACATGCATCAGAGGTCCTTTACCTTTAAATATGGATTGTGCAAACAATAGGAAATACATTACCATGTCTATAGTGTACACAAAAAGAAAGGCTATGGAAAAATATTCAGCAAAAAGACAAGTTATAATAGCACCAACCTAAACGAGGCAGTCATCAACGAGGAATCAAATAGTACCTGGTATGTCTGGGAATATTAGAACTTGGTGTAGCCATAAATCCCAAAAAATAAAACCCTTGACGTAAGAGTTACATGCACAAAAAGGACCAATGCACAATGTTGATCGAATAGTAACTACAAGGAAATAAATAAGGGAAAAGAACAACATGATAATATTAACCCTAGTGGCAAACCTTACATGGTAAGGAAGAACAAGCTCTCACTACAAGGAAAAGACCCTCTAGCGGATGTTTTTGAGGAACCCCTTATAAAAATAGGCCAGATATCCATTTGTAGTGGAGGTCTCTAGAGGAGGTTGGCGGGTGGAGGTTTTTGTAGATGTTTTATTTGCTGTGTGTTTCTTATCATAAACCACAACAATGTGTTTTACTCAAAATGAACTAGTGCATACTAAAAATTGGCACACCGAGACACCGTGCTCACTGTAGAAACCCTCCCGGTGCATCTAAGTACTATAGTGCACTGGTGCTCTAGGTATAAACATGCCCACTGTGGCTTCGTAATCCAGTGCACTGTAACGACATGCGGTGCACCATCGATAATATCGCCCGGTGCGTCTCAAAAACCCGCCCACTGAAACAGGGTTAAATAAAAAAAATACCGGCCATAAAAACGTCACTTTTACTTCTTCAGTGCTCGAGACCTCTCAAGCACCGATGTGAGTTTGTCTTGTGTGAGGTGCCTTGCCATCAATGCTCCCATTGAACGCATTGGTGTCGTCCATTGCCCACCTTGTGGAGTTTGAATTTTAAAAAACAGTGGGCAAAATTGATTTCTCCAATTCCTCGGCAAATATGCCTCCTCGACAAGTAAATGTACAGGTATTCTACTTTTTTCTTAATAAATAAACATTTTGGCGGATTAGATTTTTAAAAAAACTAAAAATTGACCGTTTAAAAAAAAAGAAAAGTGTGTCATGCTCTCGAGCCATTTGGCTCGCACCATTCATGGTGTTGCCTGTAAATTTATAGGCCACACCACGAACGGTGTTTATGGAAATCGCACCGGGTTCCAGTGCGATACCGAAAAAGCGCACACCATAATTAATTTAAAAAATAACATAGCAGTGCAGTCGTTTAAACGAGAGGGTGATGCGTTGACCAAACTAACTGCCCCAGGGCGGATAGTTAGGTCAGCGCATCGCCCTCCTGACAATAATACATAGTTAATGGTGTGATCGTTTATAGGGCCGCACCGTTGACCATGCACATCTTTTGGGCAGTGCATTGACTAAACTATCCGCCATAGGGCAGATAGTTAGGTCAGCGCACTGCCAGCCCAACAACAATACACAGTGAACGATGCAGTCGTTTACAGGACCGCATCGTTGACCATGTATTATTGTTAGGTGGTGCGTTGACTAAATATCCACCCCGGGGCAGATAGTTTCGTCATCACACTAGAGAAAAATATTTCCATTTTTTGTGGTGCGCAAATATTTTCCATGCGCACTAAGAGTGGCATGCGATAAAAACATACGCACCTGTACCGGTGCGTGACTATTTTTTGGGCGCACTAACTATTTTTTTTTCAAAAAAATTATATATATATATATTAAATGCATTTCTCATTTAATGAAAAAGTTGTGTTTAATATATGAATCATTCAGTGACGTCAACAAAGAGAACAAAGGGAACAACAAGAACATATAGAGGACTAGTATAACGTGATTTAGTTGTGGGAGACACGAGAGAGGGAGAGACTTATGTACCCTCACCTATTACGACAGCCACCCAGTTGCTCCTAAGGGAGGTAGGCCTCCTCAAGTTCTATGAGGACGCTACATCCCTAAAGGGCCATAGTGGGTTATTGGGATATTTGATCTTCAGGTGGGATTCCCACCGACAGGCTTTCTGGGTCGGTCATGTCCAGTGGTTTTCACCCACTGAGGAGGACATATATTATATTACTGGCCTATCTAGGAGAGGGCAAGATTTTCCCCAGTTCCCAGATGTCCTATTCAGCTATGCAACAGGAAGTCAATTGGCGTACTCCCAGAGATACATTAGGGACGATATACTATCTGCTGCAAATTTTCATGTGTCCAGTGATCATTTGCGTATTGCTTCATTTGGTACAGAGGAGGTGAGGTGCCTCTCACTATTGTTAATGACGATTGCACACTATACTAGTGACAGGCACCGCATTAGTTGCCCACTTTTATTTTATGTCGATTCTTTATTCTAGGCACCACGACTTGTGAGATGGTCTATGATTTTTTTGTGGCAGTTTTGTATAGCATTAGATAGATGTCGTTCTCAGGCATGTAGGAGGTTGACCTTCCTTTTTTATTCAGATTTTTTTTTTTTTTTTTTTTTTTTATAGGTTTCCAGAGACGAGGCCTACTTTTTTTTGGAAGCCTCGTAGGCTGATGTTGCATGTACGGATGCAAATGTGGAGCCAGATGATGCCCAAGAGGGGCCAGTCTGACTTTCATGCCAAGATATCTCTTGATGCACTAGAGTTGCTATCCAATGTTGATGATCACTCATTCGTTCTAGTGCCATGTCCATACGCCAGTTTGGATTGGTGAGGGTGTACCAACATCCTTTTCACACAGGATGAGCCACCAGATGCGAGAGGTACGTAATATTAGTGTTTTATTTAAATTAATATAGTTTCATTTTACTGTCTTAATTAATTAGCTAGAATTATCAAATTTATTCTAACACGTACTTTAACTTTTCTTATTAAATTGTTTAATGAAAATTTCTAATTATTGTTGTGTACTATATATTTTGTAGATATTCGGACATTCGTTGGGGACATGATTCCACCCCCACCTAATGATCTAGGTGTAGATGTTGACGAGGAGATGGCAGAGGCGGAGGATCAGGGTGACAGACCTGATCTTGATCGAGTGCATATACCCGTGGGGGTGAGACATAAAATTATGTCATGATTCAATTTTATTAAAATTGTAGAATTTTAAAATTTGTAAAATTCTAAAAATGTAATTGTATTGTGAAATTGTAAAATTGTAATTGTAATTGTATGTATTCATGTCATTATTCAATTTTATTAAAATTGTAAAATTTGTAAATTTGTAAAATTTTAAAAATGTAATTGTAAGTGTATGCATCGTGATTGTAATTTTAATTGCATGTAAAATTGAAATTGTAATTGTAATTATATTGTGAAATGATTGTAATTGTAATTTTGATTGTAATTGTATGTGAAATTGTAAAATTGTAATTCTAATTGTAATTGTATGTCAAGTTTTTGTAAAATTGTAATTGTAATTGTATTGTGAAATTGTAAAATTGTAATTGTAATTGTATATATTCTCATCATTCAATTTTATTAAAATTTGTAAATTTTAAAATTGTAAAATTGTAAATTAATTGTCAATTTTGAATCATAACTACCGTAAGTAAAATGTACACTGTAAATATTGTTAAATTACCATAATTGTACAATTGTAAATTTGTAAATTTGTATGAATATAAATAATTGTAAAATAATAAATCTAGAATAATATGAATTTTTGTAAAATAATAAAGTTTACAAAATAATGCAAATAAATTCATGTTTAGAATTATCATTATTTTATTATGATCTTACATACCAAAAATAATAGTATACATTTTGAAGATATCATTCACACATTTAAAGCAATCAAGTAGTTGCATTATTTTAGGAATTGATATTATAAAAAAAAAGAACTTGATATAGTGCGTCATTGTTTTTGAGATCAACATAATTTCAAAGTATCAAGTGAAATGATTTTAACATTAACACAATGCAAACCAATTAATTTAAAATATATATTATAATGTTTCGGAAAAAAGAGTCTTAGTTATAAGGTTAAGTCTTCTTCTTTATAAAAGCCCATCTTAAAAAGTATAAATGATAAAATAACACATGTACCATACCACTCTCAGTTCTCATGCTCACCCTCATTATCTTCCAGCTCTCTTGGCATGATAACACTATTGTTCTCAAAAAAATGTTTTGATCTAGGGCCATGTCTTAATAAGAACCACCAATCCCTATCTAACACATCTGGGTAAAAAAAAACCCGTTTGCAATGTTTGGGGAAAACATAGGGCTCCTTAACTTCATCCCACATATTTCTGGAGTTGATACATATCAGCCTACTATCGCGATCTTCCTTTACATTATTCTGATCAAAGGTGTCCCACCGCTTGCACCTAAAAATAACACATTGGAAAGAAGAGAAATCCACTTCAATGATCTCTTGTATCTTTCGGACGTAACCTAACGTCCCTCGTACTAGGTTTTGATCACAGTGGCTAACTTGACTAGATTGATCGAACTCGACTTCCACTCCACATTCTTGTACCATGTGTCCATCATCAGCATTTTCTATGTGAAAATGGTGTCCATATGGCCACATAGATGGGAACAAATTTACATATAAAAAAGTTACAAAAATCATAGTTTCATGTGTCTTATAATAACGTAACTATTAAAATATGAAATATAGATGATACATTTCAAAGGTGCATTATTAAGTTTTAAATTCACACAAATAGATTATTACTGAGTGGGTGCACCCAATCCCTACGTTTAGTGCATCCTCTTCAGCACGCGAGTAATGACCGATTGCAATGTATTTCTCTCTAACTTGGTCAGCAACCCAATTATTGGGGCATATAATTGGCATATTTTCTTTTAAATGATCAAGATAAGGCACACTTCTACCATTCAACCATCTAAATTATTTCATGTCACTATCCCATTTTATCCTCTTTTGTTCATACAATACGACCCACGGTTGTGTCACTTTGGAATTGTAAAGAACGAATTTATTGATTGTTTCAATTTCTGCATTCACTGATGAAATCAAACTGACATATAGTACATATGAGATCAAAATATACATTATATTGAAGTTCAACATGAATATTTACTTTATGTAAATTTGAAAATTTATAAGTTGCTTACTCTTTATCAAGAACCTTTTTCCATTCATTTGGAGCAACTCCCATTCCCTTTTGTCGTCATCCCTTTCATCGTCCCAAATCACCGCACCTAGTCTATTGTTGATCTGCTTGATGTAATCATTGGAATAATATAAATACTCATATGAATGTACCCCTCTTCTATAGACCCCTCAGGTTTTTCCCTTTGTCAAAAAAAACCTTTCAATTTCTTCATGTAACTCTCTAAGAAGAACATCCAATGACAAGAAACCACCCCAACTAATTCAACCTCATCTACTAGGTGGATTAGAAGATGAACCTACAAGTCCATGAAACTCATCGGCAGTTCCTTCTCAAACATACAAATAATCTCAACTATCTCTTGACACCACTGTGGAATGCTAGCCACATGAATCTCCTTTGATGTGATCCAACGTACAAATGCAGATAATTTAGATATGGCACGTCCTAGGTCTTGGGGGGAGTCATGTTTCACACACCCACGCACGAACAAAGGATAATGACACTGAAAAGTTATAAACACGTGCAATTATATACAAAATTAGTTATGTTTTATGATCCCTGCATGGGATAAAATTTATTAATATAACAAATAATAAAAACATTATTTTGACATTATATGTACTCTTAGAAGATTCAAATGGTCATGCGATTTCAACCTCGACAAATGGTCATTCATGGTGAAGCAGCGCCATAGTGAAGACCCATATGAAGATGGCACTCTCACACCCATTATAACTTCCTTTTCCAGAGAAAGATCATCTTTTTTAAAATCCATAGGTCATCACCTTCTTTGAAATACTAATTACAGGGACCAGTTGCCTCTGATCATGTACTTTCTAATCGTCTTGGCCAATGTTTCTTTTTAGTTTTTGAAGTAATAATATCTTTCCTAATAGCCAATGTGTCACTTTGTTTCGATGATATGTGCATCCATAAATAATTTGAAACATTTTGAAATATATGCATGGGATCTAATCAGTTAGTAAACTTAAGATGCTCCCAATATGGGAGGTTATAAAAGATAGATTTCAGTTTCATCCCAATGGGAAATTTCTCAATATAGGTGTCGAAAAATTCTAGATCATTGAACATAGGCTCCCCATTTGAATCAAACATTTCTATGAACTCCTTCTCCTTCTCTCTCTCATATGATCTAAGCCATTCAGTTGGTGTTGTTATTGGAGGCATTTGGGTTCTCCCTCGTTTACCATTGAAAGAGGATGTTGCTCTTTTGTAAGGGTGTTCTTCTGGGAGGAATACCCTGGACTAGTCATACACTGGCTTTCGTAGGTCATTGGACCATCTAGATTTCATATAAGGTCCACAACATTTACATCCAAAATACTCTTTTGTTATAAGAACTGCAAAATTATTGTATAAAATATGCATAAAAGCACGTTAAATAATATCATGAAGATCAGAATAATTACAATGAATTAAATAATTAATATGCGAAAGAATATTGTTATGTATATAAGCAAATAAATAAACATGTAATTTACCAGAGCAAACTCATAAGCCTCGATAATCATGTGTCATGTAAGCACATATGCCATGCAACGTACAACTTCTCTCTGCTGCGATGGGTCTTGATACATCGTATACATTTATCCCATCCCATAATTCCTTCAATTCATCTACCAGTGGTTTTAAGTAGACATCCATATTCTTCACTTGTCTTCTACCAGGGACTATGAGAGCCAACATAAGATGTTCATTCTTCAGGGACAACCATGGGGGGATATTGTTATTGATCACTACTACAGGCCAAACAAAATAGTTAGTGTTCTGGAGGGAATATGGGTTGACGCCATCCATGGCTATGTTGAGTCGTAGACTTCGTACTTCATCCTTGCATTTTTCGGCCATGTATCCTTTATATCCTTCATGGCTATTGAATCCGTTGGAATTCGCATAACTCCCAACTCACTTCTATGTGAGGCATGCCATCCCTATAACATAGCTAATTCTTTGCAACGAAAGAGCCTTTGAATGCTTGGGATTATTGGCATGTGCCTCAATATCTTAAAAGGAGGACCTCGTGATTTACCCTTATTTTTTTATTTATCATACTTGTATGCCCACATTTCAGACATATCTCTTTGTCTTCATATTCTCCTTTATATAGAATACAATCATTTAGACATGCATGATATGATATGTACTCAACACCCAACATTTTCAACAATTTCTTTGCCTCTTCACAGCTACTAGGCAAGACATTATCACTCAGAAGAACCATATCTTTGAATAACTTGTAGTTGGTCATGGAAAATATTAAATGTACATTAATGTTGATAGAATTATTAACGTTCATAAAATTGACCATTTGTAATGTTCATAGTGTGATTATATTTTTCAAAATATAAGGGAGGACTTGATGGTAAATTACCTCAAAATTTACGAGAAACATGCATTTGACAAGCCAAAATTTGCTTTCAATTTGTACAGTAACATCGTTTTCCCTAACTGGGTAGACTTTGACTGACCTCCAGGTCCAAAGAGAGCGGTGGTGGAAGCAAATTTAAGGCTTTCGAAAAAGGTATCAGTGATATCAGCATCATCCCCTAGTTTATCATTGTTCTGAAATGCATCTAACAACATTGTCTCCATGGAAGTCGTATCCCTTAAATAATCATCCATACCAACCTCTATTTGATTGCCTCCATTTCCATCTTGTGAAGAAATACTATTGTTGTAGTCATTCGTAATTGGTGAATCTGGACGTAGTGGGAATTGAATAGGTAGTTGATTCAACCATTCTTGGTATCGTTCCTCTCTGATTTTTTCTCTTAATTCATCCTTCTATCGATTTGACATTGTCGTGGGGTGAAACGGAAGATGGCAGGTAGGTCTCTCATCATCACTAGAATCCCAATAATTTCAAAGAATATATTTGAACATGACTAGTACAAAATTAATGATATCAATTAGTAAGCACTTTAAAAATGCATGATTAATTAGTTTGACGTTGAAAATATAATCACATTAATATACCAAACAATTATTATTACCATCATTGTCCCAGGATTGTGGCTAGAAGATGCAATGTTACAATTGGCAGGGTGAAGCAGCTGTCCATTTTCATCTACAAAATGCGCCTTGCGGTATGCTGCTCCTGATAAGAGCTTCCGACATTTTGGAGTTGTTTGAATATTTTATGCATCTGAACTCGATTTTGAATCTGCATGATCTTGCATATTTGTATACATTAATTTTATTCAATTGATTGACATGGAAAAATAAATAAATTCAATTAGATATTGAAAATATAAATAAAATATGAAGTAAATATTACGTCTGGAGATGGATAGGGAGAACCCCTTGATGGACTTTGAGAAATAGTATAGAACGAGCTGGATTTTGAAGAATTGTCCATTTGATATAATTATGATATTTTCTCCTTGCACTTGAGCAAAATCAACAATAAATTTTGGTGTACATACCTAAAATTAATTTCGGTGCCTTAAAAATGGACTTATTGTTGTTGGTGCTAATGTACAATTAACCGCACCGGTGTGTTTTAGTTACTGCGCACAGGTGCGGTTTTATTAACTGATGCATTGGTGCAATTAGTTAACAAACACATTGAATATCCATAAATAAAGAAAGCGCAACTTTATTTTTTTTAAGTGAAAAAAAAAAACGGTAAATTGAAAAATGGGCGGCAAATTATTTTCGGAAATCTAATTTCATAAAAAAGTTCTTTAAATAGTAAAGGAGTTGTCTTTAGTGTGACTTTTTGAAGTTTCAGGTGCCAGAATCCAGTGAAAATTTTTGAGGTAAAATCTTGGTTTTTGTTATTCAAACTGGTTTTTTGACTCTATATATGGTTTCACCACCCTCAAAAACCTCTAGGGCACTTCGATTGTGCAAAGTTAGCAATCAAACTTCTCTTTTCAATAAATTCCTGCCGGAATTTAGAGAAATTACACCGTAAAAGCCTTCAAAAAGTCGCACTAAAGACTACTCGAATAGTAAAATCTATTCATTATTTCATTATTTTGCAAAAACTTCCAAGGAGGGATTTGCACGAGAGACATACCTGGAGCAAGAGAGCAGGGATTTGCACGAGAGACATACCTGAAGCAAGAGATAAGGGATTTGCATGAGAGACATACCTGGAGCAAGAGAGCACAAGAGCACTGTGAAGTAGTAAAATACTTTCGAACAACAACACTATCCAGAGAATCCGAATTTGAAACATCTGGTGATTCGCACAAAAACCCTCTAGTATAGAAAAATTGTTAATCTGACTATAATAATTGTTTTTTTATAGTTTATGTTGGATTCAATACATTCATAGTAAACATTTTAAATTTTACTGTGAATTTTCAAAAAAATAAAAATAAAATAAAATAAATAAATATAAATAAATAAAATAAAATAAAATATAAAACATAAAAATAAAAAATAAAATAAAATAAATAAAAATAAAAAAATTATTACGTTAAACCCTTTCTTCTTCTTGTTTCTGTGACTTCACAATTAGAGCTTTTCATTTTAGATTTATAGGGTTTCTATCGCTATATATATATATGTGTGTGTGTGTGTGTGTGTGTGTGTATGACATCTAACCCGCAGGACCAATTGCAGAGCCGGATCCCAATCAATGTCGGCCTTGCATGATTTTTTTAAAAATAGATTTTTTTTTAATCGGTGCGCCATGTTTAAAATAGTGCGCTATTGTAGTATAGAGCACTGGGTGCGTACTGATAAAAGCGTTGTTTGATAAAAATGTTTTTTTTATTAATTTATATTTGTGTTAATCAGTGTACCGGTTAACATATAACGCACTCTGTCTCCTTCTTGACAGAGAGCACCGTACGGTGTTTCTACTGTTTTGGCAGTGTGTTTATAAGAACCTACCGCACTGCCTTCGATGCGTAATTTTTGAAAGGCACACCGTTTTCTTATTTTTTTTACCTGAAAAGTATGTGATTTATTTATAAAATATATCAATTAATGGTATGGTACATGTTTCATATTGATAAAGAAATGGATGACAAGAGATCAAGTAACAAAAATATTGATAGCACATCGAGAAAAGCAAAAAAGGCAAATTATTTGTAAATTCTTTACAAAAATTATTATTTTTGAACTATATGTAAGTTTAACTAATATGTATTGTTTATTGTTTATCATGCAGAGCCACAAAACGATGAAGCTCGATAAGATTATTTATGATTTAAGACTAGAAGAGCGTAAAAGCTTGATGGAAAAATTGCAGAAGGATGAATCAGGTGAATGAAAAAATACTATTGATCCAATATGAGTTTCTTTTTTTAATTTTCATTAATAATATACCTAAAAATATTAGACAACATGTTTCAAACAATCTATCAATTCACATATTTTTAATGTTCTACAAGGACCAACAACGAAGAAAAGGAATGTTGTTCTAAGAAAAGAAAAAAAATAGAACATGCGAATGAAAATGAATTGCTTCTTAGCTCATCTGAGTGGTGCTAAAGGTTAACGAAAGGGGGAAAAAATTTTACAAAAAATTGAGGAATCTAGGGGAACAAATGTATAGATGTCCTTTCCACTTACAATACAAAAATCAATCCAACAATTCCAAGAACCAATTTTTATTTAAACTACAGGATGAGTTTCTAGAGAATTGGTCAATTAGACATGTTAGACTTTTAATAACAAAAACGTACAACAACAAAAAAGAAGGAATGAAAAAGTAATATTCTTTTAAATTTTTTTCTAGAATTATATGTATATATTGCTAGAAAGCAATCATTTATAAATATCACTTTTGTTATATTTAATTTTCATATATCAATATAAAAATTAAATAGTTTATTGTCATGTTATATTTTCAAGAAGATTATGAAAATCTCAAAGGATGAAAGAGCTAATATCAAAAATATGCTAGTAGGAATGTCCAAATAAGTGTGCAAGGAGATGGTCAAAGAAATGGACATAATTGCATCACATGAGCAGCCATCTCAACAACAACGTGTTTCAAATGTAATATATAATCATTGAATTTTTTGATTAGATACAATAAATAAACAATTTAGCATTATATATTAATTTTCAAGTATTTTCTTGCACAAAAGAAAATAAAATGGAACCCATTCAACACATAAAACAGGATGACAAGGAAGAAAAGAGTTGATATCTATTTTTGTGAGTAATTTTTACTTCCTTATAACAACTTAACTAGATTTCATTTTTGTATATTTTAAGTTGTTTTACAACAATCATCATTGAATGTCTTCAAACAAGTGCTAACATACAAAGAAGAACCATCAAAAAAATTGATTGACATTAAGTTAAATATGGGTTTTCAATATATGTTGGCATATCAGAAATTAATTGTGGAATTTGTAAGCATCTACCTTGTTTTACTTAGCTCCGTCTATAATTAATAGAACAATTTTTTTATATATATTAAATATATGATTTGTTATGGGGTATAAAACTTGCAGGAAACAAAGTATGGAGTTGCGCCAACAAATGAATTGTTGAAAGATGGCATGAAATTTGGTTTTGAAAGAATGTGTATAGTTCATGAGTCATTTCTTGCTATGTTACATTTCTTTTCGATTTACATTGATATATATTAATCAATATTGCAATTTTCATATTCTCACCAATGTATATACACTCATTACACTTTATTTTTATGTTTGTAGATGGAACTTGAAGAAGAATAAAACAATCAACACAGTGAACAAAACGTTCGTCAAAACAACCCAAGTCATGGAAGTAGCTCAAGCAGTGACAGCAGTTCCAGTGAAGAATGATGATCAATATGTTTGGATATCAAAGCAAGGCATTGTATTTTTTGAAATATTTGTCTGTGAAATCAAACATTTTGTTTAATGTAATGGACATAATGTCCCAATTGAAAGACGGAGAGATACCAATAACTATCCCATTTTGTATGACAAAGAGTATCTTATTAATATATATATAATAAAATACGTTTCAATTTATTCTATTACGTTCCCCATTGTCGCTGTGAAATGTTACACCAGTGATTAAATGTACATGGATGATTAAATATTATAATGAAGAGATATGAAATCTGATGATATGAAATAAAAATTTAATCCAAACATCACTTTCAAATGCACTAATAAAAATTTAATTGATATGAATATTGTTATAATATATGTGTCGACTTTTTATGAATAATGAATTTTAAAAAATCACAATAATTGCACTGTCATAGGTCGATGTTTCTAAAAAATACAAAATGAACAACAATATGTGTTAGTCACTGTGCACCGGTGGGTTTGTATGATATTGTGCACCAATGTGTTTCTATGACCTATGGTCACTACACAAATACCAATACCAATTAGAACGCTTAGAATGCTTTTTCAACGATTCCCACCCAGGCGGTTCGATAGGCGTTGCATGCACCGATGTGGTTTTCCTTTAATGCATCGATTCATTTTTATAATTTAATGGCCCGGTACATTTTTGCACCTAGACGGTGCCTTCTATTGGCCCGGTACGTGGTGCTTGGTATGTTTACAGTACCTGTGCGTTCACGGTAAAATGCATCAGTGCATTCACACCTGATTCTCGCACCAATGAGAAAAACATCCGTAACAACCTTTAGCGACCCAATTTTTTAATTTGTGTTGAATTTCCGTTAGAAGCTCCACCAAAACCTCCGTTACTAAAAACGGGTGTTGTAACAAATGTTTTTTTGACAATTTTGGCCAATTTTATAAAACTAAAAACCTCCTTTATAACCTCCGCTAGAGGGTATTTTCCTTGTAGTTTATCCATCATTAAATCCACCTGTGACAATTAGAGTGAATGAAAAATAAGTGAATATTGTGCACATTAAGTCAGTTTCTATAAATTAACAAGGGTTAGAAAATTAGGGTGATTGTGAAACCGCCTGAGATCTGAATGCGTTCAAAGTTTGTTGTGTGCAACCAAGGAGGTGAACATTGTTGAGTACGCACTGACAGGCTACGAGATCAGAGGAACAAACTACCTAGAAACCAGCAAACAATAAGGGGGTCGTGCCACCCTTGCAGTGGAGAAGTTGCAGAGCAAACCCCTGTTGAGGAAAAACATCAGATGACAAAGCACCGAAGGGATTGGGGTAGGTTTGATAACTTAACTACCTCCCAATCAACTTGGGCAGTTTGATCCAAATCCATCAACGACATACCTAAAACACAAGTGTAAAGATACCAACGTGACAGGGGTGTCCATCACTAAATCTTCCAGTACGTGAAACCTTACCCTGAAACTTAATTGCAAATCAATGGTGGCAGGACAGGTCTGGAGGATAAGCACTCCAGCTGTACAACAAGATAATAATTCAGAGCCATTTAGTTTAAGATATATATATATATATATATATATATATATATATATATATATATATATATATATATATATATATATATATATATATATATATATATATATACACACAATGATATGTTCATAAAGTTACAATGATAAGTTAATTGTCATGCAATGACAATTTGTAAATTTATGTAATGAAAATTGTAAAATAAAATATGATTTAACATTATATAATCCCAAGGTACCAAAGCAAGATTTGGTTATGGGTTAAGTCCTTTATTTTTAATTTGTAATGATGTTAGCATAAATATTCTGTGTTACGATAATTTTGTTTTGTTTTGTTTAATTACTATGAGTTTGTAGGTTGATATATGTTACGTATGGTATCGGAGCAACGTTAATACAATGGGACTCAGATGGGCCATTCAAATAAAAATGTGTGCATTGGAATTGTGCACAGTGATAGGTAGAAATAATTTGTTAACAAATCACGATGAGGAGGGGATATGGATATCAGACGCCTAGAGCTACAAGGGAAGCTCACCCCCCTAACTAACCCATAAATTAGCCCATATATGTGGTTACAGTTGAGTGTGGATCAACATCATCAAGCCAGCCGATTATTGGAAGAACTTTAACGTCAGACCAACCAAATTATTGATACGCTGCAAAAACTTCAAACAAAAATGGTTCTAGTTAGAAGTGATAACGAGGGATTAATGCGTGAACAAGAGAGAATTATAAAAAGCCTCTCAGACAGGCTGAATCATCGCACGGAGCAACCCAGTCCTTAAAGGGGCACCCGGGATGAGAGTGAGCATCAACAACAAGCCGATGATAATCCTGAAGGGAGCCACACCCAACGAAGTAACAGAAGCAGAGCTTACAATGAAGTAGAATCTAGGAATGTTTCTAATCAACAAGAAATGAAAAAGTAGAAAGTGGAACTTCAGGGATAATTTAGAAAAATTAATCCTACCATGTTCGATGGAGAGGCAGAAGAAGTGGCTAAAGCATGGGTTATTAACATGAATAAATACTTCCAAGTTTATTAATATAGTAGTAATCTTAAAGCTCGATTTGGTATCTATCATCTTCGGGAGAAGGCTACCTTATGGTGGTAGGAATTCCAAAATGTGCGTGGGATCAAGGATCAAAATATGACCTAGGATGAGTTCCAGCAATACTTTAAGGAAAAATACTTAACGGAGCGTTTTTACAATGAAAAATCTAGAGAATTTCACGACTTAAGGTTGGGACATATGACTATGGATGAGTTCATAACTAAATTTACATCCTTATTAAAGTATGTGCCATATTTGCGGGATGAGAAAGCAAAGGTACAACGATTCTTGAGTATATTACCTTCCCATATGGAGGAAAGGATTGAGTTCATCAATCCAAAAACCATGGATGAGGCAACTAGAAAAGCAAGAATGTGCTATCAGCAATCGAAAATGAAAGGAGACTCTGGTAAGATTTGGTTGCCAATGAAAGGGCAAAAGAGTACTCAAAATTTTAAAAGTAGCAGACCAGGTAACTTCAAGAATTTTGCAACGAATCCGTTAAATAGGTGATCTGGGAGGAACCAACAAAGACCCAAATGGAAGGCAAAATACAGGCCTACTGAGGCATCCAACAGACCAAACCACATTCGAACACAAAAACCCTCGTTACAGTGTTGGGGTTGTGGTGAGGTGCACTATTATAAAAATTGTCCCCACCATGGGAAAATTGAGTATATAGCTAATCTGCAAGAAGCATCCATAGTAGGAGATGTCGTAAAGAATATAACAAGGATCAATGCTGCGTTAAATATCGGAAAGCGGACTACTAGCCAACAATGATAGAACTGGAAGGTAAGTTATTTTCCCAGTTTGTATCTATTTTGGTTGATCCTAGTGCCAGTTTAAGTTAGATCAGCCCCAAAGTAGTTGAAAGATGTAATTTACAAATTCTTAAATTTAAAAGTCCCTGGTTGGTGCAACTAGCCACTGGGGAAAGTAGGAGGGTTAATGCCAAAATATAAAACTTTCCTCTAGACATATGAAATAAGCATATAAATGCAGAGTTGACTATTTTACCCCTGGGTTCCTACGAATTATTACTGGGAATGGATTGGCTAGATGGGCATTGGTCCGTGGTAGACTGCAAACAGAAAACCATCTGTTATATGGATGATGATGGTACTCGCCAGGATATTCAAGGAATCAAGAAACCTCATCAATTGTGTCCCATTACTGCATCCCAGCTGGGCAAATGAATCAGAAAAGGGTGTCGGATTTATGCTATTCAGGTGGGATTTACCAACTCTAAAGGAAAAAACCATTGTACTCTAAGACATACCAGTGATTCAAAATTTTTACCGATGTATTTCCTGAAAACATACAGGGACTACCTCCAAGACGGGATATTTATTTCACTATCGAACTAATTCCAGGGGCAACACCCGTGTCACGAGCCCCATATCGAATGAGTGTACCAGAGTTGACTGAGTTAAAAATCCAGCTGCATGAACTGTTGGAGAAGGGATACATCTATCCTAGTGTGTCCCCTTGTGGAGCACCAGTACTCTTTGTTAAAAAGAAATATGTTATGCATATGTGTATATAATACAGGCAGCTTAACAAACTAACCATTAGGAACAAGTATCAGCTACCATGGATAGACGATCTTTTCGATCAAGTAAAGGGAGAAACTATTTTCTCCAAAATAGATCTGAGATCTAGAAACCATTAGATACAGATAAAAGATGAGGATATATATATAAGACAACCTTTCGAACTCGATATGGTCATTATGAGTTCGTGGTCTTATCGTTTGGATTGACTAACGCACTAACAACTTTCATGAGTTTGATGCATGGCATCCTTCATTAATTTTTGGACAATTTTGTTTTGATTTTTATTGATGATATACTAATTTATTCTAAAACCATGGAAGAGCACAAAGAGTATTTATGCCTAGTGTTGAAAATATTGTGGGACCACCAACTTTATGCCAAATTTAGTAAGTGTGACTTCTATAAAGAGCATATCCAGTATCTAGGCCATGTAATTTCTGCTAAAAGGATATTGGTAGACCCAGAGAAAATAAAGAATATTAAGGAGTGGAGGGTACCTACGAATGTAGCAGACATACATTCCTTCATGGGTTTGGCTGGATACTATCGACATTTTCCGAAGGCTTGACTCAAATTACATTTCCTATTACTTCCTTACAATGGAAAGGACAAATTTTCAAGTGGACCAATGATTGCCAAACCAGTTTTGAACAGTTAAAGAAATTATTAACTATTGCCCCTGCATTGAAGGTAGCGTACCCAAATAAGGAATTTTAGGTCTACATTGACGCATGTCAGGAAGGGGTTGGTGCAGTGTTGACCCAAGATGGAAAAGTAATTGCATATGAGTCCAGGAAGCTGAAGGAACATGAGCAGCGATATTTTTCTTATGATTTGGAGTTGACCGTAGTAGTCCATGCACTTTAAGTATGGAAGCACTACTTATTAGGGAAAATATTTCTGTTGAAAACAGATCACAACAACCTGACTAGCTATTTTAAGCAATCTGACCTGAATGCTCGCTAGGCAAGGTGGAACACATTCCTGAGTGAATTCAAATTTGAAATTAAACATGTAAAAGGTAAAGAAAATTAGGTTGTTGATTCCTTATTAGAAAAATACATTGTATTTATAAACTCTACCTTAACTGGGTGGAATTCAAGTTTCATGAGCAAATGAAAGAGGTAATGCAAAAAGATCCAGAATACCAGTTTATGTGGCAACAAGCGCAGCAGGTGAAAAACCAAGGAAAAAATCATATTATAAGGTAAATAATGAACAAATACTGATCTTCCGAGGGAAAATATATATTCCTAATCAAATTAAGTTCAAGGAACTAATTTTGGATGAGTATCACTGAAGCTCTTATGTTGGTCACCCTGGTTACCAGAAAATTCTCACAGCAATCACAAAAGTCTACTTTTGGCCTGTGATGCATTAAAATATTGTTGAATACTTAAGTGTTTGGAATTTCAATAGGTCAAGGTGGAACATCAACACACTGCGATTTTACTGCAACCTATACATGTACCAGACTGGAAATGGAAAGTCATTTCACTCAACTTTATTACAAGCTTACCAAGGACTAAGATACATAATGACTCCATTATGGTGGTAGTGGATAGACTCAACAAGGAAGCTCACTTCATATCGGTCCAGTCTAACTATAAAATGGTACAAATCATTGATATTTTTATGACGTAAGTGTTTAGATTGCATGGTATTCCAAAAACAATTATCTCAAACCAGGATGTGCAGTTCACATCAGCTTTCTGGAAGGCATTCTTCACCGATCTGGGCACACAAATTAAGTTCAATACCACCTATCATATGCAAATAAATGGGCAGACTGAGTGGGTGAATACAATAATATAAGACATGTTACGTATGTATGTGATGCAGCATCCCACGAAGTGGGAATATTACCTACATTTAGTGGAGTTTGTTACAATAACGGGTACCAAAAGTCTTTAAAAATAAGTCCCTTTGAGGCATTATACGGAAGGAAATGTCAGACACCCATAAACTGGAGTAGCCTTAAAACTAATTTACTGCTTGGACCTGAGATGTTGGAAGAAATGGAACATGAAGTGAGGAAGATTTGAAAAAATTTAAAATCTGCCCAGGATGGGCATAAATTTTATGCAGATCAAAAAAGAACTTATCAAGAGTTCGATGTGGCAGATCACATGTATGTTAGAATTAGACCAAAGAAAATCACTCTGAATTGGACTACGTGTGCTAAAATTTCCCCCCGGTTCTATGGGCCTTTCCAAATTTTGGATAGAATACAATCGGTGGCTTATCGACTAGCTTTACCTAGTCACATACGAGTGCACACCGTGTTTCATGTACCTGTATTGAAACGATATGTGCATGATCCAAAACATATAATACATTGGAATAATGTTTAGGTAAGCTGTAATTGTTAATATGTTCTCTGAAAATGAGATGATTACTTAATTAATAATTTAAATTTCGCTGGTTCCAGGTCGAACCAGACGACGAATTCCTAGTAGAGCCTTAGTGTATTCTCGATCAAAGAGAAATAACGCTTCAGAGGCGAGCCATCTCCCAGGTTAAAGTGCAGTGGAAGCAATTTATCCCAGAAGAGTCCACTTGAGAAGATGAAGGCTTATACGAGAAGCATATCCCCAACTGTTTTCTATGTTGGATTAAAACATCAAGGACGATGTTTTCCTTGAGCGGGTGAAGATGTAACACCTAGATTAGTTACCTTGTTTTATTTTAAAATTTGCAAAATTACATTTGATTTTTAAGTAAGAAAAGAGACTAATGAATGTGTTAAACTATTTAATGAACCTGCGTTTATGTTTCTAATGAATAAAGAATTACATTCAAAACTTCTATAATTGGTTGGTAAATAATTACAAGATCCCAGATTAGTTGGAAGAAGCAATTGTTGACAGTTATCTTCTCCTCTGAGGATAAAAATGAAATATCAGAGAGGATAAGGGGTTGTGTGCAAAGGGAAAAGAAGGGTTAACAACATGTATTTGTGCAAACAAAGTTTTCTAGAGGCTGCTACTAACCATTGGAACTTTGCAACCCAAATTGGAGTAAAAGGTTGGACAAGGGTCTTAAGGTCTAAAATTCAGAAATTTTCTGGTAACTTCCGCTTTGGTGAGGAGCACGGGGGGAGTTGAGGACATAGTTTCCTCAGTCATGGTTGGGTGGCTTAACCAATGGAAAAAAATTCCAGATAAGTCTATGGATTATGTGATAAATTTGAAAATTATGATGCTTTCAGTACTTTATTTATTTTGTGCAAGAATGTGAATGTCTCATCATTTACAGTAAAAAAATTTCAAGCAAGATATGTTCATGAATAGTACAATATTTTACATACATTTCTCTTAGTTTACAGTGGAAGAGTTATGTCGATAAATATACGGTTGGATAATCAATGACTGTCTAACCTAGGAAAAATTACAGTGCATGATTAATCACAAGAAAACACTCTTTTTAAACAGAACATGTATCAGAGGTCCTTTACCTTTAAATATGGATTGTGCAAATAATAGGAAATATATTACCATGTCTATAGTGTACACAGCAAGAAAGGTTGTGGCAAAATCTTAAGCAAAAAGACAAGATATGATAGCACCAACCCAAAACAAGCAGGGCCTGTAAGAATAAATATATGTAAAAAGAATACAAATTATAGTAGCATAATACTATAGGAGAGAGAAATGCATATATGTCATGAAAAAAAACCATAGAGTAACTATGAATTAATGTGCAATTATAATTTTTACTAGCACATGCGTATGCCAAAACTAAAAGTATTTCACGCAAATCAAGGTGTAATAGGCTGAGAGGTTTAAACCCTAACCGTGGGGACAGATAGGGTTTTACGTCCTCTAGCCTCTTAACACGACAATATGAGGAAAATTGTAAGAAATGATGAATATAAATATGTAAATGTTGCAAGACTAACGCAGTAATAAATCTGACAGAACATATAATCCAAAAATGTAAGAATGAAATTCAAGCCACATAATTAACCCAATCAACAACGAATATATATATTTATATATGAAGCACATTTGGGAAAATAATTTGGAATTTTCATTTAAACTGTAGCAAAAATAAAATGAATTCAAGCCCTGCGCCATGAATTCATAGGGCCTCATTTCTTTCTAGAACACAAAATTACAAAGACAAGAGTTACATGCAGAGCCAAGATTAAATCACACAGGAGGTCTTTGTCAATGGTCTACGGAAAGGCCAGGGTTAAAGTCAGTTTGTATGAGGAATAAACCCTTTCAATTTTACTTTAATTAACAAGAGAAAATTAATGTACACTTTGAAACAATACAGTGAAACCCTGATTATAGAGTCTTGAAAACATTGGCAGGCAATATATTTGCGCCATTAGAAAGGAGAAATTTCATGCTTCATAAGAACCTCGGGGTTAATAGACATTGTTATTTCCATACATCAGAAGAGAAATCTAGTTATATAGCAAACCACGACTCAACACCTTGTGCAACCTAGCAGGAGGGTGTAGTTAACCCGAAAACCTCTTAACAACAGTCATCGACAAGGAATCAAATATTACATGGTATGGTCAGGAATTTTAGAACTTGGCGTAGCCATACAACCCAAAAAATATAACTATTGACGTAAGGGTTACCAACAAATCAAGGAGTAGTGCACAATGTTAATCAAATAGTAACTACAAGGAAAGAAATAAGGGAAAAGAACAACATGATAATATTAACCCTGGCGGAAAACCTTTCGTGTTAAGGAAGAACAAGCTCTCCATCAGTAAATCCTCTTGTGACAATCAGAGTGAGCGAAAAACAAGTGAATATTGTGCACATTAAGCCAGTTGCCGAAAATTAACAAGGGTTAGAAAACTACGGTGACTATGAAACCACCCTAGACCCGAATGCATTCATAGTTTACTATGTGCAACCAAGGAGGCAAATGTTGCTGATTACGCATTGGCGGGCTACGAGAGGGGAGGAACAAACTTCTTGGAAGCTAGCAACAACGAGGGGGCCATGCCACCTCATGATGGGGAAGTTGCAGAGAAAACCCTTGTCAAGGAAAAACACCAAATGACAAAGCACCAAAGGGATTGGGGTAGGGTTGATAACCTAAATACCTCCCAATCAACCTGGGTGGTCCGATCGAGATCCATCAATGGCGTATATAAAACACAAGTGTTAAGCTATGAACGTGACAGTGGTGTTCATCTATAAATCCGCCAGTACGTGAAACCTTACCCTGAAACTTAATTGTAAGTAAATTTATGGTATCATGACAAATATGGAGGATAAGCGCTCCAAGTGTACAACAAGATAATAATTTAGAGACAATTAATTTAAGATATATATATATATATATATATACACACACACACATACACACACAATGATATGTTCGTAAAGTTATAATGATAAGTTAATTGTTATGCAATGACAGGTTGTAAACTTATGCAATGGCAATTGTAAAATAATACTTGATTTATCATTATATAATCCCAAGAGACCAAAGCAAGATTTGTTTATGGGTTAAGTCCTTTATTTTTAATTTGTAATGATGTTAGCATAAATATTCTATGTTACCACAATTCTTTTTTTTAACTACTCTAGGTTGATAGATGTTACAATATCCCATAAATATAATATCAGAGTTTAGTAAAATTAAAAATAAGGATATTTATATATAGAAAGATATGAAATTTATGTAATATTATTAAGAAACATATCCATCTTAATTTTCGATTTATTAAACTATGAGAGAAATAAATTTATGAAGGTGCAAACGTTTACTCAAGTATACACTCAAAAAGAGGATTTCAATGTGAGAAATTTAGTCCTTGTCCACTTTTGATAAATGTAGAGTTAAAATAGATTTATGGTTATATATTTAAAATTATAAAATTAATAAAAATTTACAATTTCATAAAGTTAAAAATAAATAAATAAAATAAAATAATAAATAAATTGTTTAAATTTATTAATGAAACACGATATTTTAAATTTCTTTTTTTCAAACCAAAAAAACCGTAAATTCTATTGATTGCACGGAGACGCGCATTCTACAGCCAAGTATGACCACAATGTGTAAGTAGTATGACACCTATGTGTAAGTATGCTTGAAACCCAAAAGAACTAAAAAAAAAAAAAATAATAGCAATGACTTACATAATCATATAAATAAACAATTAAAAATTCATTAAAAAAAAATTTAAATTATGAAGAAGTTTAAGAACAATAAAAAATATATATGGTTAATAAATAAAAATATAAATGAACCAAAGGTATGGTAAATAAATAAAACCTTTTTTTATAGGTACTCAGCAAGTATGGTAAATAAATATAAATATAAATATACTAGAAGTATGGTAAATAAATAAAAACTCTTTTTATAGTTACTCAGGAAGTATGGTAAATAAATACAAATATAAATAAACTAGAGTTATGGTAAATAAATAAAACCTATTTTTATATTTACTCCATAAACCTTTTTATATTTACAAAAACTGAAGAAAGAGGTATAAAGAGGTAAGGTAAATAAATAAAAATATATCTAATAAGATTAGAAATCAACATCTAATTATATACCAATCCTATGGGCCAAATGCCATCCACCAACTTATTAGTAATACTATGCAAAAAAAACATTATTAACCCTAACATTAATATTAAAATATTATTATTATTAAATCTAATATTCATATTAATATATTATAATTTTAATATTATTAAATCTAATAACTTTGGATAAACACGATATTAATTTTGATATATATATGGGAGGTAAGAACAAAGACATATGATAGAGGTGGAGAAATAGAGGGAGTGACAAGGGAGATATGGAGATAAATTGAAGGAGAGGGGAGAGGAGAAATGAAGAGAGAGGGAGAGGGAGACGAGTGAGAGTGGTAGAGAAGGGTAAGAGAGGGAGAGGGAGACATAAATATGGAGGTGGAAGAGAGGGAGAGAGAGAGGGAGGGATAGAGATACGGAATTGGAGGTGGAGAGAGGGAGGGAAGAAGAAATACATAGAGAGAGACAATTGAAGAGATAGTGAGTGGCAAGGGAGAGATGGAGAGAGAGTGTGTATGTTTAGGGGTGAGATAAAGAGACATATAAGGAGTGATGGAGACAAGGGGGGAGAGAAGGAGAGAGAGGTAGAAAGGGAGGGATAAAGTAACATAGTTGGAGAGAGATATAGAGTGATGGGGGAAGAGAGAGGATTGGAGATCCGAGAGAGATAGAGAGAGAGAGAGAGAGGATTGAATAGAATAGAGAGAGAGGAGTAAGGGGTAGATAGAGGGAGGCAGGAGAGAAAGGGAGAGAGAGGAAGAGAGTGATGGGAGAAGAGAGCATATTGTAAGGGGGGAGAGAGAGAGAGAGAGATAGTGATGGGGGGAGAGAGAGGGAGGTAGAAGAGAAAGTGAGAGAGAGGAAGGAAAAGAGAGGGGACTTGAAAGAGATGAGGGGAGAGGGAGGGATATAGGAGGAGAGAGGGAGAATAGAGAGATGGATTTGGATGGGGAGAAAGGGAGGGATAGAGAGATGGAGCTGGATGGGGAGAGAGGGAGGGACGAATAAATACATAAAGAGTGAGTAGTGGAGAGAGAGGGGGAGTGACAAGGGAGAGATAGAGAGAGAGTGTGTATGTTTTGGGGTGAGATAAAGAGACAAACGATGAGAGAGGGAGAGAAGGGTGGAGAGAAGGAAAGAGAGAGGCATATAGTAACAAAGTTGGAAGGTGAATATATATATATATATATATATATATATATATATATAGAGAGAGAGAGAGGTAAGAATAAATACATAGAGAGTGAAAGGTGGAGAGAGAGAGAGAGGGAATGATAAGGAAGATGGAGAGAGAGGGAGAAAGGATAACAAGAGGGAAGAGAGATAGAAGCAAGGGAGATGGAGGGAAGGGGAAGAGAGAGAAGGGGGGAGAGGAGGAGGGAGTGATATATAAATAGATTGGATAAAGAGAGTGTATGTTTTGCGGTTGATATAAAGAGACAGAGGGAGACAGAGATATAGATGGAAGGAGAATAGAAAGAAGAGATATATGGATACAAGGAGGGAGGGACAAATATATTGATAGATATGGAGTGAGAGAGCGTGCGTGTTTGGTGAGGTGAGATAAAGAGGCAGAGAAGGAGAGATGGAGGGAGATATAGATATAGATGGAGGGGGGAGAGAGGGTAGAATATTTCTTGCACTAGATGCATTTATTTCAGTGTAAATGGTGAATTCTAATCCTATTTGATTGATTGCACTAGATGCATTGATTTTAGTGTAGATGTTGATTTCTAATGATATTTGATTACTTTCACTAGATGCAATTATTTCAATGTAGATGATTTCTAATCATATTTGATTGTTTGCACTAAATACATTGATTTCAGTGTAGATGGTGATTTCTAATCCTATTTGATTTCTTGCACTAGATGCATTAATTTCAATGTAGATGTTGATTTCTAATTATATTTGATTGCTTGCACTAGATGCATTGTTTTCAATGTAGATGATTTCTAATCTTATTTGATTGTTTGCACTAAATGCATTGATTTCAATGTAGATGGTGATTTCTAATTATATTTGATTGGTTGCACTAAATGGATTGATTTCAGTGTAGATGTTGGTTTCTAATCCTATTTTCTTACTTGCACTAGATGCATTGATTTGAGTGTATTTATTAATTTATAATTCTATTTGATTACTTTCATTAGGTGCATTGTTTTCAGTGTAGATGTTGTTTTCTAATCTTATTTGATTTCTTGCATTAGATGCATTGATTGCATTAGATGCATTGATTGCATTAGATGCATTGATTGCATTAGATTCATTGATTTGAGTGTATATGTTGATTTCTGATTTGATGTAATTGGATGTATGATGGTACATTAATTTTAAATCCATTGGATTAATAATGTGTATTGGTTTCACTGTAAGCAGAAAAAAATTATTGACAACGTACATTGTTTTTTGTGTTAGAGTAATTAAACCTATTAATATTGGAGAGCAAGAGAGACAAGGTATGATGTTTACTACAACAACTTGAGCTAAATATTTAAATGCTTTAAGATTCCAACTGTCTTTTTCATATAATCGATATGAAAAGACGAAAAAACTAACAAGGGTGACAATAAGAATAGAAGTAAAAAAAGTTTGAGATTGATCACAATGAAGACTATTTGTAATTGACTACATTGTTATTATTCACATTTTCTATCACTCAATATTATTATATTGTCACTTTGCATTCAAAATTTTTATTTCATCATTTTTCATCATTAAAGTTATTTTACAATATTTATCATCTCAAGAAACTGAAGTAACTAAACAAATTTAAAATTAAAATGACTCGATAAATCTCAAACATATTTAGCATATTTAAAAAGGTTATATCAATATTAGATGTATTTACATATTATTGATAAAATTAATCTTATATTTCTCATATTATCGATATATTTTCCATGGCGCACATTACTGAAACCAACCTAGATCCATCTTAACTCCGGATATATCAAGCGTCGTGAGAGATCAAATCTCTAGAAGTGCAAACCTCTTTTTTAAGTGCAAAACTTGAAGCTTGTAAATATAAAACCAATACATTATTCAATCATCATCATATTTGCATAAAATAATGCTTTATATTTCTTAACATCTCATCTTTGAAAAATTAAATTTAAAAAAAATATATACTAAAATCAACCTAACACATAAAAGTCAAAGAAATACAAATTTAATGCATGTATATTTTGCTCGATTCTTTATCAAATTCCTATGTGTAACATTAAAAATATATATGTATAACATTTTATTAGGTATTTAGTTTTTATTAAGCCTTACACAATTATTAACAAATTATTTTTCCATCAAATATTCAAACTATCATTAGTTGTATTTTTATATACCATTATTATTTTATATTATATTAAAAAATTCAATTTGCAGTGTTATAATAATTATTTTTAATATTATATTATTATTTTATATGATTTTAAAATATTTTTATTATTTTTATTATTATAATTATATGTGACATCATCGTTATAATTAGCATATTTCTAAAGTAGGCGAAGGTAACACCCAAGAGGAAAAGGTTACATTTTTATTATATGTAAATGTATTGAATACAAAATTAATAATTCGTTATAATTAGCATATTTCTAAAGCAAGGGAAGGTAACATCCAAGAGGAAGAGGTTAAATTTTGATTATATGTAAATGTATTGAATACAAAATTAACAATTCATTTCAAACAAGTGGTGCAGGGCAACGTAGTACCTCTCACTCAAGTTATAATCTATACTATATAGAAACAATTGCATATAACGTTATAACTCGCATCGGTTAATGCTAAAATAACCATGGTTAAAAATGAAATCTAATCTTATAGTTTTGCTTTGGCGGAAACTTATAAATTAAGATGCGTACATGTTTACAATTTTACTCCTACATAAGTAATGGTGGGAAGTAACTGTTGAGTCGTTGTTTTGTCCAAATTTTTACGATTTTTATAAAATAATTTTGTGCCTTGACCTAGTATTTTAATCCTTTTTATCTTATTAAGTTGATGATTAGAGGCATTTAGAATTAAATTATAAATTTTTGTTATTAATTAATTTGAAGGGTGTTTTGTGTAATAGTTTCATTAACAAATACCTTCTTGATGGCAGGTGAATAAGTCTAGTGAAAAACTTCATTTAAGTACAGATTCATGCGCGGGGCAGAAACATATTCATGTATGGATTCACCCCATGCAAGAAGCAACATCTTGGACTCTATGAAAAAGATTGAGAGCCATGTTCTGAACCATTTTCCTCGTTTCAAGATGAGATTTCTAGCATCAGCAGCACCAATAAAATATAATTAACCGGCCTTATTGAAATGCAATCGATTACCAACAACTTCAATCAGATTTCCAGGTGTATTACAACAAAGAGGTGAATACTTATTTATGCTGGAGAAATTAGTTTCCAAGTAGCTTGCTGGAAAATCTAACAATTCTACAAGATCTGCACTGGAATTTTTGGGTTGTCTGTGGGCAATAGAATTCAAGGGTGGTTCCCTTGTGGCATGTCATTTGGTTCTAAGTGCAGTGTGGTGCAGACAAATTCTCTATCCTTGGAAAAATCGGGGTTAAGCTTATATTCTTTGTCCCCTAATACACCTGCAGTCTCATTTTTTAGCATCAACATTGTCACATTCTCCAAGTTCAACATCAGTTTATTTGACAAAAATATTTCCAATCAATATTGAGAATGACAACTAGGTTGATGCTATGAAAGCTTCAGAACGTATATTGGCTAGTCGATTTAACCATGTTGAACTTGATCTGGACATGGCAGATGCAACTTATGGTTCATGGATGGTGGATCATCCTTCAGCTTTGAGAATGTTTGAGTAGATGATAGGTACAACAACAAAGAAAATGGGATAGTTATTATGATGTATAAAAGTGAAACAGACAACAGTGTCTGTGGAGGAGAGATTTGGATGCTTTGATAAAGTTCTTGAGCCGGGATGCCATTGTCTACCATGTGTTTTTAGGAGTTGAATTGGAGGTCATATTTCCTTACGAGTACAGAATTTGGATGTGCGATGTGAGTTGAAGTCAAAGGATAATGTTTTCGTGACTGTAATACCAAAGGATAATGTATTCCATTGTATTGCATCTGTGTAATACCGTGCCATTTTAAAGAAAGCAGCGGATGATTTTTATAAGCTTAGCAATACAATGGAGCAGATCGAAGCTTATGTATTTGATGTCATTTGGGCAAGCATCCCAAAGATGAACTTGGATGAAGTTTTTGAGAAAAATAATGATGTTTCTAAAGCAGTTGAAGTGGAACTTAAAAAGGTTATGTTAAACTATGGATTTCAGATAGTGAAAATTCTCATAATTGATGTAGTACCCGCTGAAATTGTGAATAAGGTAATGAATGAAATAAATGTAGCTACAAGGGGGAGGGTGGCAACACAACACAAAGCTGAGGTAGATAAAATCTTGCAAATTAAAAAAAGTAGAGGCTGGTAGCAGTAAACAAGTCGGCTCCATCGCATCTGTTCCAATGGAAATCAACCAAGGTTCTTCACATCAAATCAAACCACCTCCAACACAACCTACAAATCAATTCAGGTAATATTTATTTACAGATAATCTGCAACCAAACTCTCTTTCTTAGACACAATTTTCCTTTACTCTTGGTTTGTCTTCTCATTTGCATGGGAAAATTGATATTAGAATCACAAGTTCCACGATGTTCAACATATAGCATTGAAAGGGTCGGCACCTCATCGCTTTGTGCGTTAAGGAACCAATTCCAGTTGTGTGATGCCTCTGCCAGCAGTGTGTGAGGATCAAATTATTCCAAAAGCCGGATTGCACCAGCTCAAACTTGAATTGGAAATCAAATCTCGTTGTTTTGATTTTATTAACCAAAATCCTAAAATTATATATCCTATGACTACTATAAAGCAGAGGGTTGCGCACTAAGGAGGAATCAATAAATTTCTAAGATGTAGAACCGGCATTGAATTTGCAGGAGGAATGTAATAGAGATAGGAATTGTTGTGTGTAAAATTAGAATCTTTGTGCCTATCCGACTTGTGTAAATCGATTTCCAGATGTTGTTTTCAATATACACAATCACCTTTAAGCCGTGAGTAGAAGAATTTGTGCCATGATTCATTTTGCATTTCGTCTTTGATGTTTTAAAGCTTTCGTCCATTGCAGTAAGCCGGCTTACTCTAGGCGTGGGAGGGCCCACCACCTCTGGAGCTAAGCTTGATCAATCAACATAATATAATTATATGTGTGCATGATTTCATAGTGTAAGTTTCCTATTTTTGTGTGAATGTGTGAATTTGTGGTAGGAATGGTTCAATTTCAAGCGTTTTGTTCATCGTTGTGTTGTGCAAATTAATGGACTAAAGACTTATTGAAAACTTGGACTCATTACATAATTTGTGTTTGAGTTGTAATATAGCCTTATACTCTATTCCTCTTGTTAAAATAAAATGTAATGGGAGCATTCAAGATATAGGGACAACAATTTATGAGTTCACATGAAACGATTTCCATATGCACAGGTATATACACTGTGATGTATAGCGTGGATTTAAATATGAATCTTCTGCGTGCATTTGAGTGAATGATTTATAGTTTAATTGAAAATGAATTCATGCTTGGTAATAATAGGTGTTGTGTTCTTCATTTCAAAAGCTGATTTGTGTGATTCATTCCAAGATTTATGATTTTTTAATTTAAGCAGTATTGTTTAGTTGGGCAATATGATTTGATTCAAAGTATTACATTTGGAGTAGCAACTCGAGTTATTAAATTATCATAGGATAATTTAGATTAGATTTATTTTTGTACAATAAGTTGATTTTCATTTCCAGTATTATTGAATAAGGATTGATTTCAAGCATCATCAGTGTGATTTAATTCAAGTTGTGAGATTTAATTTAAAAAATTTGTGTGGTTTAAGTTAGTCCCAACATTCAAATTTAGTTTTGTCACTTCCAATTTGTCTTAAGCAGTGTGAGTTAATTCAAAGCATTGTCAGTGTGATTAAGATCTAGTTTCTATTTTTGAACAAATATAATAGAATAGGTCTAATTCCCATTCCAAGTATAGTAGCATAGGGAATGATTTTATAAAAATATGGTAGAGATTCCATTCACAAATGCAACATAATTTCATTTCCCTTCAAGCATCAATAGATCGATTTGCATTGTTTTCAAAACTAGTCAGGTTTAATACATTTTATTTCTAAGCAAGGATAGATCAACAAGATTGAATGAGTATGATAGTTTAAGGGTTAATTTTGATTTTCATTCCAAGATGTAGCATTACATTTTGATTTCTTAGGTATTAGGTTTTGATGATTGCTTGTCTCTGCCTTTTGAATAATTAGAGTTTGAATTTTATGTTTTGAAAATGTTTTATTTCAAGAATTGTACTTAAATTGGTTTTCATCAAGCCTTTGATTTCAGTAGGTTTTCCTTTCAATTGCAGAAATTTAGAATAATTTGTGTTGAATTAAATTGATTTCTTATGTTCTTTTATGAGAATGAGATGAGTGCTAGTATGCTTAATTAGTATTGTTTCTTTTTTTCCATCATTTTGTACTTAATGATCAAAAGGAAACTTATATACTCTGACCATTAAGCTGAGCTGAGACGCGGTACAACTCACGTTTACGACTCCCGGGTTGATAATTAATATTGAGACGTTTAATTCGACAATCAAACCACCCAACATTTTGGCTTCGTTGCCGGGGAGTTGTATTTTGGCTCAGGTAAAATTTTCTTACAGAGTTTCAAGGGTATTGCAGGACGTTAGAGGGCGAAGAATGTACAGGAAGACGTGAGTGAAGAGCCATATATCCACTTTTATGGGGTTGCTCCAAAGTCTGACCGTTGTTGCATAAATTTGAACTTTAATATTCTTATTTTCTTTATGCGTAGGAGTACAAGTAAACCTTAGAATTGTCCGAAATATTTAGTGAGACATTTAATTTCAGAATTGTTTTGCTTTCAGTAGATTAAATATTTCTTTGATTCAAAATTTTCCCCAATATGTTGTTCCCTTCATTTTATGCAATTTTTATTTTTTTTATTTTTTTTATGCAAGTGTGGTGAGATTTATTTCAGGCAATAGCTTTTAAAATTCATTTATCTTCAGAATCCAAACTTCAACATTATATCATTTTTGGGGCATTGTAATAACTCTTGTGTACTAATCCATGCGATGAAAGAATGTACTGGTTGGCTTGTTGGGAACAAGAAAATGGTATTTTGAGGAATCACTCAATGAGGAGTTTTTATGCTGCTACAGAGATAGAAAACTCATCCAATGAGAAATTAACAAAAGCAGAATTTAACACCTTGCTTGAACCTAAATTCAATATTATTAAATATTTGACTTCGAAATTGGATGATTTGCAGGAGCAAGAGAAGGATGAAGAACCACTGCTTATCCTTTGCGCCAACTGTCGAAAGAAACACTGCCTTGGAAAGTGTCCACTTAGCAGCCTGAAAGTTTGAAAAATTTGCGAGGATGGTCATGCAACCGAACATTGCCCATCACTGCCACGATTACAAAAGGTACTCAGGGAATCAAGTAAGGAATCAAATCAACTGCCAGGTATAACTCAAAACCCAACACCATTTGATACTTGGAATAATGATTATTCTCCTGACCAGGTTCCTCAGCATGTCTATAATGCTGCACTTTCATGGAAAACTTTTAATCCTCCTCCAATTAAATATCCTACTTCATGGACGCAGTGGCCCTTTCCTTGGCCCTTATCCTCGAGCCAGATATCTCCATGGCCTCAAGAATCATTTGGATCCTTCTCCCCAGTGCAATATCCCATGCAAACTCAACCATATGAGCACCAACAACAACCACAATTTCTTTCCAATGTGCCATTAAGTTATCCTCCTCCATGGTCCCATCTGCATGTGCAATGTTACCCTAACCCTAATCCATACCATAACCCTAGTTCATACCCTAGTCCATACCCTAGACCTAACCCTAATCCACACCCTAGACCTAACCCTAGTCCAAATCCTAATCCCAATCCAAATCCAAACCTTAGTCCAAGCATTAACCAAAACCTAGCCTAAACCACATCCTAAACCCTAATCTAAACCATCAGGTCACACAACAGTTTGAACCACCTATTCTTTCTGTTGATTCCCCTATTGAACAAAATGTTACACCTTCCATGTTGGAAAAGGGAATGAATCTGGAAACTTCCCCCATTACCACAGAAAATTCACCCCGGGAAGGTGTAATTCAAAGACCACCAGAGGAGCAATATTTCATTGGAACTTGTTCTAAAAATGTTGCTAAAACTCAAAACCATAGAATCTCTCTCAACTATTCTTGTCAATTTGAAAATTAAATATTTGAGCCTGAACTTGAGGGATTTATCTTTTGTCTTTCACCAGATTCTTTGTGCCTCCAGGAGAGTGACTATCAAACTATGGAAGATTTACATCAGTTGGAGAATCATAAATGTATGGATTCCATTCAATCCTGGTTTCGAGTAGTCATCAAGCCATCTTATTTCCTCAACATTCGGAAACTCTTGGTACCATATCAATTGAAGCAACTGGTTTCTCATGCTTTCGTATGTCTTGAAGTCTATTATTTAAAAATAAGTGTGAGTATAATCAACATTTTGTTACACACATGGCTTCATTGGAAGTACTCCTATACTTAAAAATGAGTCTTTCACCTCTTAGGGTAAAATAGGGTAGGAGAATAAATGAATAAAGTTGTTATAATGCTATTAGGCTTTTGAATTTTAAATCATGGTTGTTAAAACTACTTTTGATCCACATTAGTTGTTAACACACATATTTGTGACAAATATCGTTGAGTACAATTCACTCTAATACCTCATGATTTTGCAAAAGTAACCATGATTAATCACTCTAATAAATTGTCGTCTAGGATATATATTTTCAGTTTCCCTTAAAGGTACTATTCGAAAACCCCCTATGGTGGACCACTCTTGTAAAAATCATAATGAGCTATTCAGGAGAACACTAGCATTCTTAACTCAAAGAATCTTTCAGTCATTATCTGGGATATTTTTTAATAAGTCTTTAGGGTAGAGGAATTGGCTAGCAATGAGTAGTCATCAAAAACTTTTCGCGCCATCCTGTACTCTTAAGAAGTATATCTGTCTCCCCACTTATTAAGTAACCTTTAAGGTTAATCATAATCAAATATTACAAAGATTTAGGGAAATATAGGAGGTCTCGTGATGAGTCGACCTACCACGATCATGAGACCTAGTATGCATGACATTATTTCTCCTGGTCACTAAGCCAGAGTAATCGCTTTCAACCTAAAATCTGGAAGACAAGAGGTCTCATCACGAGTCGACGTGTTCATCCATGTTACTTCTTGTGAGTGGCACTGCCATCAGCTGGTTACCAAGCCAGGACAGTGGCCTTCATCGAAAGAGTTAAATAAGCTAACTTTGAATCTGTATCTAGTAACTGGGACACAGACATTTCGATGGGTCAAAAGACATCTTGTTGAGGTTATGGACACCTGTGGGAAGCAGGCCCATGTCTGTGGTATTAAAGTTAATTGCATACTATGATTTTCTTGGTTATCCTTCTCTTTCCCTAGAACTCATCCTTTTTCTTGAACAATGGTTTTAAGACGATTTGAACATGGTGCTTTGAGTTCTATCTTTCAAAAATAAAGAATGTTTGAATGATGTGGTACCCATAGTGAAGGTAATTCTTTGTACTAGATTAAGAGGAAATTCAGCTTTGAATCCGGATAAAAATAGAATTTAGAGTGTTCAAATAAAGAGGTTGTTGATTGGTATCATAACTCACTTTAATTTCTATGGTATTTGAAGTGATGAAATACTCAATGATGAATACTCACAAGGTGTTGGTTTACAACAATGCGTATTGATTGTAGTTGCATCTAAATATGTGGTGCATGACCTAGGTACGAGATTGATATAATAGGTGAAGGAACCTTGTGTTATTCTTTTTGAAACTGCACTTTTTCAACAAGATTTGATTTTTATAAGACTTTGGGCAGAAACAAAATAGGGAATCAATTGGGAACAAGGTAATAGGGATGTTCAACACTCTTTTCTCCATAATGTCTACTCGATCTTGTTTTATCATTTTACATGGTTTAGCTGGTAATGTAATAGTAATACCAATGTTGCGGGCTAATGAATGCATTACAATATCAGGCATCTTCATCCTTACTTGCTAAAATATTTGTTGACATTTTCCCTACCATATTTCATTGTATTATAGTTTTGGCTTGCACGAGGACATGCAAGAAGTTCAACGTGGGGGGATGTTGAGCTGCCATTTTCTCCAAATTTTTATGATTTTTATCAAATAATTTTGTGCTTGGACCTAGTATTTTAATCCTTTTTATCTTATTAAGTTGATGATTAGAGGCATTTAGAATTAAACTATAAATTCTTGTTATTAATTAATTTGAAGGGTGTTTTGTGTAATAGTTTCATTAAAAAATGCCTTCTTGATGGCAGGTGAATAAGTCTAGTGAAAAACTACATTTAAGTACGGATTCATGCACGGGGGCAAAAACATATTCATGTACGGATTCACCCCATGCAAGAAGCAGCATCTTGGATTCTATGAAAAATATTGAGAGCCATGCTCTAAACCCTTTTCCTCGTTTCAAAATGAGATTTCTAGCATCAGCAACACCAATAAAAGATAATTAATCAGTCTTCTTGAAATGCAATCGATTACCAAAAACTTCAATCAAATTTCCAGTTGTATTACAACAAAGAGGTGAATACTTATCTATGCTGGAGAAATTAGTTTCCAAATAGCTTGCTAGAAAATATAGCAATTCTACAAGATTTGCACTGGAAGTTTGGGTTGTCCATGGGCAATAGAACTCAAGGGTGGTTCCCTTGTGGCATGGCATTTGGATCTAAGCGCAATGTGGTGCTGACAGATTATCTACCCTTGGAAAAATCGGGGTTAAGCTTATCTTCTTTGTCCCCTGTTACACTTGCAGTCTCATTTTCAGCAATAACATTGTCACATTCTCCAAGTTCAACATTAGTTTATTTGACAAAAATCTTTCCAAACAATATTGAGAATGACAACTGGGTTGATGCTATGAAAGCTTCTGAATGTATATTGGCTAGTTGATTTAACCATGTTGAACTTGATCTGGACATGGCAAATGCAACTTATGGTTCATGGATGGTGGATCATCCTTCAGCTTTGAGAATGTTTGAGTAGATGATAGGTACATCAATAAATAAAATGGGACAATTATTATGCTGTATAAAAGTGAAACAATCAATAGTGGCTATGGAGGAGAGATTTGGACACTTTGATAAATTTCTTGAGCCAAGATGCCACTGTCTACCATGCTTTTTTGGGAGTCTAGTTGGAGTTCATCCTTCCTTACAAGTACCAAAGTTGGATATGCAATGTGAGTCGAAGTCAAAGGATAATGTATTCGTGACTGTAATTGATCTGTGCAATACCGTGCCCTTTTAGAGAAAGCAGTTGTTGCTTTTTATAAGCTTAAGAATACAATGGAGTAGATCGAAGCTTACGTCTTTGATGTCATTCAGGCAAGTGTCCTGAAGATGAACTTGGATGAAGTTTTTGAGCAAAAGAATGACGTTGCTAAAGCAGTTGAAGTGGAACTTGAAAAGGCTATGTCAAACTATGGATTTCAGATAGTGCAAATTCTCATCATTGATGTAGTACCGGTTGAAACTGTGAAGAAGGCAATGAATGAAATAAATGCAGCTGCAAGGGGGAGGGTGGCAACACAACACAAAGCTGAGGTAGAGAAAATCTTGCAAATTAAAAAAAAACAGAGGTCGGTAGTAGTAAACAAGTCGGCTCCATCGCATCTATTCCAATAGAAATCAACCAAGGTTATTCACATCAAATCAAACCACCTCCAACACAAACTGCAAATCAATTCAGGAAATATTTATTTACAGACAATCTGCAACCAAACTCACTATCTTAGACATAATCCACCTTTACTCTTGGTTTGTATTCTCGTCTGCATGGGCAGATTGATATTATAATTGCAAGCTCCACAATGTTCAATGTCTAGCATTGAAAGGGTTAGCACCTCATCGCATTGTGCATTAAGGCACCAATTCCAACTGTGCAATGCCCCAGCCATCTGTGCAATGCCTCTACCAGCAATGCGTGAGGATCAAATTATTCCAGAAGCCGGATCGCACCAGCTCAAACCTGAATTGGAAATCAAATCTCGTTGTTTTGATTTTATTAACCAGAATCCTAAATTATATATCCTATGCAATAATTGACCCACCTAATTAAGAGTCGCACCGCTGCTATAAAGCCGAGGGCTGCGCAGTTAGGAGGAATTAATAAATTTATAAGATGTAGGACCAGCATCGAATTTTTAGGAGGAATGTAATAGAGATAGGAATTGATGTGTGTAAAACTAGAATCGTTGTGCATGTCCGACTTGTGTAAAACGATTTCCAGATGTTTTTTTAAATATACACGATCGCCTTCAAGCCGTGAGAAAAAGCATTTGTGCCATGATTCATTTCGCATTTCGTCTTTGATGTTTTAAAGCTTTCCTCCATTGCAGTAATCCAACTTACTCCAGGCGTGGGAGGGCCCACCACCTCTAGAGCTAAGCTCGATCAATCAACATAAGATAATTAGAAGTGTGCGTGATTTTATAGCGTAAGTTTCTTGTTTCTGTGTGAATGTGTGAATTTGTGGTAGGAATGGTTCAATTTCAAGTGTTTTGGTCATCGTTGTGTTATGAAAATTAATGGACTAAAGACTTATTGAAAACTCAGGCTCATTACATAATCTGTGCTTGAATTGTAATATAGCCTTATACACTATTCCGCTTGTTAAAATCAAATGTGATGGGAGCATTCACGATATAGGGACATAAACAATTTCTGAGTTCACATGAAACGATTTCCATATGCACAAGTATATACACTGTGATGTATAGTGTGGATTTAAATATGGATCTTCTGCGTGCATTTGAGTGAGTTATTTATAGTTTGATTGCAAATGAATTCATGCTTGGTAATAATAGGTGTTGTGTTCTTCATTTTCGAAATTTGATTTGTGTGATTCATTCCAAGCTTTATGATTGTTTAATTTAAGCAGTATTGTTTAGTTGGGCAACATGATTTGATTCAAAGTATTACATTTGGAGTAGCGACTCGAGTCATTAAATTATCATAGGATAATTTAGATTAGATTTTTTTTTTTTTTCTCGTACAATAAGTTGATTTCCATTTCCAGTAGTATATAATAAGGATTGATTTCAAGCATCATCAGTGTGATTTAATTCAAGTTGTGAGATTTAATTTAAAACATTTGTGTGGTTTAAGTCAGTCCCACCATTCAGATTTAGTTCGGGCACTTCCATTTTGTCTTTAGCAGTGTGAGTTAAATCAAATCATTGTCACTGTGATTAAGATCTAGTTTCTATTTCTGAACAAATAGAATAGAATAGGTCTAATTCCCATTCCAAGTATAGTAGCATAGGGATTGATTTTATAACAATATGGTAGAGGTTCCATTCACAAATGCAACATAATTTCATTTCCCTTTAAGCATCAATAGATCGATTTGCATTGTTTTCAAAACTAGTGGGTTTTAATGCATTTGATTTCTCAACAAGAATAGATCAGCGAGATTGAATAAGTATGATAGTTTAAGAGTTAATTTTGGTTTTCATTCCAAGCTTCAGCATTACATTTTGATTTCTTAGATATTAGGTTTTGATGATTGCTTGTCTAATAATTAGAGTTTGAATTTGTTGTTTTGAAAATGTTTTATTTCAAGAATTGTACTTAAATTAGTTTCATCAAGCCTTTGATTTCAGTAGGTTTGTCTTTCAATTGCAGAAATTTAGAATAATTTGTGTTGAGTTAAATTGATTTCTTATGTTCTTTTATGAGAATGAGTTGAGTGCTAGTCTCCTTAATTAGTATTGTTTCTTTTTTTCCATCATTCTGTACTTAACGATCAAAAGGAAACTTATATACTATGACCATTAAGCTGAGCCAAGACGAAGTAAAACTTGCGTTTACGACTCCCCGATCGATAATTAATATTGAGAGGTTTAATCCGACAATTAAACCACCCAACAGTAACCCTATATTTATTTACATCTTATTTAGATAAAAAAAAAAAATTATGGAAAGACTTGCTTAAATTATGGTGGAAAGTAATTGATATATAGACAAGATCTATTCTCAATCCATTGATCATCTGCTGCTCCGAATTAGAAACATACATGCATTCTATCAAATTAAGAAATACACAAAATGAACAAGCAAGTGGGAAATTCTAGTTTAAAAAAAAAAAAAAAAAAATTGATATAAAAAACTTCCACCCATATCAATGGAGAGATACTATTTCAGGAGAGAAAGATAAATACCTTTGCTTTTAGTCTAAAGAAGTACATAACATTCCACAAAGAAAGTGACAAGAATAGAAAAGAAGACCATTAGAAAAGAACAATCACAAGAGCACACATACCAAGTAGTGTTTATATGATTTTTGGATCATCCTTCTAATGTAAGGAACACATCTCACATACCAAGTAGTGTTTATGGAGTTGTCTGCTTCATGGTTTCTTATAACAAGGAAAATAATTTTGGGAACTGCATTCAAAAGCACGGAAGTTCATGAAAATTTTAAAAGAAAATATGATTTTTGGATCATCTTTCTAATGTAAGGAACACATCTCAATAGTCAGTGCCTTAACAATGCACTCTTCACCATCAAACCAAAGCCTAATGAGCCATGAAAATTTCCTATTTTGAATAATGTAAATGTTAATAATTTCTTTCAATATAAATTAGTACAATTAAGTTTACATTATCATTTACTTAATGTGTAATGAGACACAAAATTTGGTTATTATTCTATGTTTTGGAGTTTTTTTGAGTATTTTTCTCAATCAAATTTATTTGAAAAATAATAGAGATTTATTAAAAATACAAGTTTCCTATATATTTTGCACAATCCAATTGTTATAGAAAATTTTCAAATTTCCAAATCCATTTATACATCAATAATACATTTTAGACAATAAAAAAATCACAATCTAACCAAATCTTCATTTAACTATGCAAAAGCCAATTACAAAAACTTCAATATGACCATTTAAATATAACCACATACTATTTTTTTTAAATTTAATCTCTTTAAACTTCATATCCTTGATCTCACAAGCTTTTACATTACACATTTTATACCTAAAAATTCAACCTGAACACAAGTTTCTCACATGTCACTACATGTTCTTTGCATTTAAAAAAAGTGTTTTCATCCAATATCCACACCTTCTGCTTGCTATTACCACATTCACTCAATTTCCCATTACTTTATGAAAACCCTCATTTAACTGAGATTGGCCATTTCAACGTTCCAAGATCCATTCTCATAAGCCTTTGCTTTACAAATGCCTAAATCTCTGCTTCAATTGGCTTTCAAAACTGACTCCACGTTCACGTAGCAAGCCAAATGTTAAAGAGTTGCTATTCATGCCATGTTAACATCGCATAACCCGTGTTAAGAATTGGTGAGAATTGAGTACATAAAGTAGTTTGACACAACATAGGTTGCCAACTCTTGTGAAAGTGTTTCCCTATGGTGTATAGAGATGTTTTTATTTTCTTTATTAAATTGTTTTATTTTTATTTACTATTATTATTATATTATGATTGTAGAAATATTTATGATTTTTTTCTATTAATTGTGAAAAATAATAATAATTAAAAATATGATATTATTGTTTGTTTTATATATTATTTTTAATTTATATTTTTTTGATTTTTTAATAATAAATATTATTAAATATCTAAATTTAAATATAATTTTAATTACATGAAATTGTTATTCTTAAAAGTGCTCTCTATTTATTATAAAAGAAACATTGTCACGTTATTTATTAGGTAAACACTTTGACTTAAAAAAAAATTACACAAAAATAAAATAAAATAATAATTATGAATTAAGACATTTTAATTATGTTAAATTACATAGAAATAAAAATACATAAAAATTTGGAAAATAAAATAAAATAAATAATTATTGTTAAATTTAAGACTTTTGTAATCCACGATGTAGATAAATGTCTTCCTATTAATCACATCATTAGGATTTGGTCTAAATCTTAATGATGTGATTAATTCGAAAGACATTTATATAAATAATTATTAGTAATAATTAAGCTAACCTAGATCTGTCTTAGTTCCCGATCTACCAAAGCCCTAGAAGGATTAAAATTCTCTAGGTGTAAACCTTTTTTAGAGTAGATTTGATCTTGAGAGCTTAGTAGAACCAAAGTAAAGATGAATCTAAGCTAGTTTTATATAATAAAAAAGTTATTATTGTGAGATGAACAAATTTTGTGTTAAATTTAAATTTCATTTTATTATTTTTGAGGAATTTTATTTGTCTTTTCATTTTGTTTTCATAGGTATGTAGTGACATGGTTGGATAATTTTTTCAATTTTAATTATGACAACTTTCTATATAAATTGATGAATATTTTTTGTTGTTGATATGTTTTTAGTACTTACACACCTAATTACCAAGTAAATTATTGTTTTTCACATTGTATAGACATGTTGAAGTCAGGGATTTTTGGAGGTATGTTAACCAATATTGTTTTTTGGGAAAAACTTTTTCACCTCTTTTCACCACTTATAAAATGATTTAATATTATTGTTTTTTTTTCAATTAAGGAAAATTAAATAACTATAAATAAAAGACTACAATGGAATATCTAAATTTCTAAAATTTTATTTATGCTTTGCATTTTGTTTGAATTTACTTTTCCATGAGAGAGTGTGTTAGTTCTATAAACAACGTAGGTAAACATAAATATATAGATAACAAGAAAGAGAAAGAAAAAGTTGTTTGTGTCTTTAAAATTGCCAAACCATAATATTTTATTTATTTTTAAATCTGATAGTAAGAATGTTTGTATCTTGTTTTTATGGTGGAAATAGATTCAACGCCATTAAAAACTTCCAAAACACCCAAAATCTTTAAAAAAAAAAAAAAAACAATTTATTAAACTAAAAAAACACTTAATTTTCAGATCTAAAAACCTGAACACTTTTAGAACACTATCTAGATAATATATATGATGACAACCTACCAAATACAGCTAACTAATGGCTAATGCTCATGCAAAACAGAAATTGACTTTGATTTGACACTAGATTGCAGGTGGAGTCAGTCATTTTCTTGAACATATATCTATGAAGCACGACAGACTAGTAAAAGCTTAATGAGCACCTGCATCAAATCTAGAGTTTGAGAGAAAATTTACAGGTTTGTCTTCCATCACTTGAAGCTTTGTGAGCTTTAAAATTCTTAATAGCACCAAGACACTAAATCAGGGAATTATGTTATCTACCCTGAGCAACCAAAACTTTTGTATACCCCAAAAACGGAAAATTAGCAAGAATACTGCAGAACCGAAATTCATATTCCAAGTCTGAAACCACGGCCGCTCACTTTGTCTTTGATATATATATATATATATATATATATTGAACTTAACTATTAATGAAGAGAAACATACCATTATTACAAAAATTGTCACACTGTAACAACATAAATATCACCGCAACTGAGGAAGAGCCAGGTAACGTAAGGGAAATTTTGTTAGACCGCTAACGCTAATGGTTCGTTGCGGTTGCCCATTGAACCGCCTGCAGTCGGTTCCCTATCTTTTTCTCCGCTACAGCAACACCAGAAGCCCCCAAACCAAGGTATCAACGGAGACCAAAGACAATATAATTAAAATATAAAAATAAGAATAAAAATCAATAAAAATAAAACCAATAGATGTTTTCTCATAATTGGATACAGAGGGATGACAAAAGGGCGAAGGGAGTCTTTCTTCTATAAAAATTAATAGAAGAAGAAGTTATTTTATTTTTTATTAAGTTAAAGATAGTTTGTTAGTTCAATTGATTGAGTCCTCGCTGTTAAGTAATTTGTTGATTAAGAGGTCATAAGATTGAATCTCTTTGACGCCCATGAAGTTAGGCTCAGCCAGATCGAAATTTTTTATAAACACATAAATTCATAAACCATAATAAAAAAAATAAAAAAAATAAAAAAATAAAAAAGTTTGTAAAACAGATTATTTTTTTATCTGTTTTTAAATTAGTGCACAATCTTTCAAATCTCTCAACTTTTAAACAAAACTTTTACTAAATAAAATAATTATATTTTTTATAATTATAATTTATAAAAAATAATAAAAATGACATCTCCGTTATAATTATTATAATTATAATTATTTCCGCTGGCGAAATATCCTTCCGCATTACAATTCCGAGTGGAAGTCGATTACCTTCGTTGTATATGTATGAATTTTGCGTTTATTTTCCCATAAATCCTATGGGGTTTTCAATAATGGAAAATCAGAGCGATATTTTCCTTTGCCATTCAAATTTTGGAGCGCCCAGTCCTTCCTTTGAATGTCGGCGAAGGAAAAAGCTGTTTGTGACCGTTTCAAAAGCGGAGGATTTATACACACATTCTCACACACCCAATAATCTGTTAGCTTCTCTCCTCTTTTTGTTCCCTACTCTGCTCTGCAATTGGCTTTGGCTTTGGCTTTGGCTTGGATTGTTTCTTTATCGATTTTTGTTTGCTTAGTTGCATGGCCATGCACTTTGTTTTTCTTTGGGTTGTTTTTGTTCTGCTTGGATGCTTTCGGTTCATTCCTTTCTTCTTTTTCTTTTTCATGTTTACCCTTTACCCTGTGCATGTTTTGGCTAGCTAATTTTATATTTGTTGCAGAACGTGGAGCACATTTTTGACCGGTGTGTTTTCATTGTTTGGCTGTCTGATTTTATTTTGGGTGCAGAACGTGGTGAAGAAGATAGATGTGATTATTTTTAGATTTCAGATTTCTAACTACTGGAGTGGACGATCAGGTATGCATACTAGCGCCTGCCGTGGAGTGGAGAATCAGGTATACATAGAGCCCCAGGAGTTGCTTCATGTTTTAATAGTTTTTATTTATTAATGATATCAGATTCATCTTGTGGAAGATTGGAAGGGTTTTAATAATTGGCATTGTAATGGATAAAATCTAGTTTGCTTCTAATTTCTATAACAGATGTAGCCTTAATTAGAAATAAACTTACATTTGCAGGTTGTTAAAAAGTGGAGGAAGGGAAGACGAGGGTTATTATGTGTTTGTTTTAACCGAAGCGCATGATGAATGGAGAGGTTTGTTTCTTCGGATTGTCTACCTTGCCTGGTTTTACTCTATTCTATTCTATTCTAGCTACATGCTGTCTAACTTATTTTTTTGATCCCTTGGAGCCAGAGGAGATGAGGTGACATGCGAGGCCCGAGAAGGAGATTAGGATGGGACCAGTCTTTGTCTTGAGTTGGCGTACTCTGCTTCCGTCTCCGTCCGCAATTAGGTCTCAGGTAACAACAAATTCTCTCGTATCTCTGTTGGTTGAAATTCAACCATGTCTGTTATATTCATTGGAAGTTCATTGTTTACGAAAAAAAGAGAGAAAATGTATACTGATCTGGAATCTTAGTTTTGCTTTTTATAGAATCCATATTATTCGTAATCATAGATTAGGTATGGAGCGGTGTAGGTTAAAGGTACAACGTTTTGGCCCTTTGCGGACGAACCCACCTCTTCCGCCGGCGACCTCTCGTCGCCGATAGGACTTCAGTCTGTCCTCGACTTGGCGACCTCTCTCCCACCAACAGCGGTCAATATCGACAACGGCAAGGCAGCATTTAATGATGTAGCGGGTAGCCTATTCTGGTTGGACGGACCCACCGAAGAATTAAATGCTGCGTAAAGAGGCTAGGTAATGCAATCATCCCCTGTCCGGCCTCTTGTCCTGAAACCGCCGCCGTTCCCATGACAGTAACCTCAATCTGCATCGATGGCTTCACTAACAAGCATCTGGACGAGCGTGGGCCAATTCAACCAGGCGCCTCTGCCCTCCATTTATTCGTCTTTATTTGACCTGAAACTTTGGCGCTTCATGTATTGAGATCCTTTCGGTGTCCATTCCTGGGGTTCTGTCTTCCATTAGAGCTTTTTTTATCCCTTTAGGGTTGTCTGCGTGTGGAAGGTGCCGTCACTACTCTCTTTTGCCTCCTTTATGTCTTGGTGTTCGAATCGATTCTGATTAGTCTAATTTGAGTCGGAAGGAGTCTTTTTGTGATCCTCCAGCGAAGTCTCTCAGCGATTAAATTTGAGTCAGAAGGAGTCTTTTTGTGATCCTTCAACGAAGGTCTCCGATTATTTATAGGTATCTTACCGTTTCAGCCGTTTCTGTCAATAATAGGAAGATTGAAAGTTGTGCCTGCAACATTTGAGTATGGAGTATGCGGTCCTTTTAAGCTTATTTTGGAGTTCTCTATATAATATGAACCCCAACGCATTTTGCTCTAAATTATTCTGGCAATTCATTTTTGGCAAAGTTGCCCAGTAATCTAAATTTGTGAGTTCTTTTTTCAGTGTTGAAAGCTTCACACGATTTTCCTGTAACAGCTTAAATATTTCGGAAAAGTTTACTACCACCTTCCTAACAACTTAAATAGAAAACCCTGTCCATCGCCATTTCATGTAAATCCCCAAAGAACACCCAGGCTAGAGACTTGTGTGAACTGAAGTGTTGCATGCCCTATATTCAGGAGCGGCACGCCATTCCAACCCCTATTAAATGCCTAAAATAATCACCCAATCGGAGAAATATTTAAATAATAATCTTAAAATTAATTTATATTAAAACTTTTGCTCTCGAAATAATCACTTAATTATATGAATATTTAAATAATATATTAAAATAAATTTATAAAGTAATAGTAAATTTAGTTCAATAACTCTATTATTTAATATATAGAAATTTAATAATTCATAAAATATGAAAATTAACCATTTATATAAAAAATTTGATTATCACAATTTAAAAATAAATAAATACTATGAAAAATTATTATTATATTTAAAAAAAATGGTTTTTAAAATATTTAAAAGAAAATTATAATGGTTTTTATTGATATTTAAATGGTTACTACTCTAATAATAATAATATATTTATTTATTTATTGAAAATAAATAATATATTTAAACTAATAAAATTAAATTTATGTTTAAAAAAATTAAATGCCATAAAAGTATAACATGTTATAATGAATGTAGATTGTGTTAGTTTTTAGCTAGAAATTATTAGAAATTCTAATTTTAAAATAAAAATTATTATGAATTTTTTAAAATAAAATAATTTAATATACATGTTTATGGAGTTTTAGATAGAGGGTGATGGGTTTTCAGTGAAAGTACTCCGTGATGTGAAGTTATTGGTTCAATTATGAGTGATATATTGGACATGTTGAAGATATAGTCTTACCAAATTTTAAAAAAAAAGATAATTTATGTTTTGCTAAAATAATTAAATAAATATGTTTTAATCTATTTATTCCACATCCGTTCTCACTCTTAGCTATGTGTCTTTTTTCTACTTAATAATTTACTCTTTATAAAATTATCTAATATACATTATGAAAATGAATTTTTTTTTAAATATTATTAATCATAATTTTTAATAATATCACATGATTTTAATTTAAATGGAATTTTTTTGGATATTATTAATCATAATTTTTAATAATATCACATGATTTTAATTTAAATGATTTGAGTAATAACTACTTTCCTCAAAATGTGAGTTTAAGTTTTTAGAAATTATACATTTTAGAAAATTTTATTTTAATTAAAAATATCAATAATATTAATAGTAACATTTACAAAATAATTATGAGTTATCAAATATATTTAAAATAAAATAATAATGTGCAAATTTAAAAAAAAATTATATAATTATGTTCACTAGCTTTGGATAGATGGTGATTTTGATGTGAAGTCACCAATTTAATTTGTCATAGTCTAAAAAATCCACAAAATAACCTAAAATTCCGGTAAGATTATGAAACATTAAGGCAAAGATTTATCATAATTTTTAAAATATTTTTTTACCAAATTCTAGCAAAAAACTACCAACCAGATTATTCTTTTACATCCATAAACAACTCCATTCAATTCTTCTCCTTAATCCAATTCCTAACCTCAATAGAGATGATATATTAAACTTAATAAAATTAATTTAAATAAAAATCAATTTAAATTTTTTAAAAGGTTATACTTAATTCGATTATTATGAACAAAATATCTTTAAGCTAATGCTATCGAAAACATATTTGGGGGACGTAATCACAAACGAGGATTCTTTAAACTATTGCTATCGAAAACATATTTGGTGATGCAATCACACACGATGACTCTTTATGAATAATTATTACCGTATAGCTAACAATGTAGGCTCTACCTTGACATGTGGTCTCGTAAGGATTCACACTCACATCAATGCGATAAATTTAAAAGCCACCTGCAAAACAGCAGTACCTTTTTATTCAAAAAGAGCTAGAGGTAGCAGAAAGGGCAGAATTCGATTTTGTTGTTTACTTAATGTATCCATCAACCATTGATTCATTTGACCAAGCGACATTCGGGGTAAGTGTATCTTTATCCTAATTTATTTTTCTGATGACAAATTTTCACAATATGAGGGAAAATTCTTAAAGCAGAAGTATCTATTATTTATTTCTGGGCGTTTTGATAGCTGAAGCAAATTGGCCAAACACAAAGTTCATTACTCAATGAGGTGAAGGGAATTTGATATCAGCAGCAATTGCCAATCTAAATCTCTGGTTCTCGTTTTAGTAATCTTAATTATTTCTAGACTTTTCGGGTTAATGTTGCTGCTTTGTTTATTTATTTACGGTTTCCAGCTTTTCTTCTATATAGTTTGCATGTCATTGAGTGCAAAGCGCGGAATAATATTCTACAAGGTGCACTGTAGCAACTTCCCAACACCACCTTGTTTGTGATCCTTTGTGGTGTTATTCTTCTATATAGTTTGCATGTCATTGAGTGCAAAGCGCGGAATAATATTCTACAAGGTGCACTGTAGCAACTTCCCAACACCTTCTTGTTTGTGATCCTTTGTGGTGTTATTATGGTTTGAATTTTTTAAAATAAAATTGCAATTTGTACGTTTTATTAATTTATTTCTAGATTTTTGTGGGCTATTAGTGCTTGTGTTGTTTATTTATTTTTGCTTCCAGCATCTCTGTAAGCCTATAGAGAGGATGAAGAACTCAGTTCAAAGGGCAGGTGGAACACTACTGCAAAGGAAGGAGTGAGCATTACTGCTATGGAGCAATTTATTTGAGGTACTTTGCAGCTGTTCCTTGATATCTTTTGGCTTCTTCTGATAGTATTTATTTTGGGTTAAAGTGCAAAAGTGAGGTACTCTGCAGCTGTTCTTTAATATCTTTTGGCTTCTTCCTGCTTGTGTTGTAGTTGATAGTATTTATTTTGGGTTAAAATGCAAAAGTGAGGTACTCTGTAGCTGTTCTTTAATATCTTTTGGCTTCTTCCTTGCTTGTGTTGTAGTTGATAGTATTTATTTTGGGTTAAAATGCAAGAACTATTCTAAAATTTATTTGCTAAGTGATTAAATAAATATTGACGGGGATTTGGTTAGCGTGTTAATGCTCTCTAAATCAATCATAATGAAACATTGCCCGAATATCATTGAATAACATTGAATAACATACACCGACATACACTGTCTGAATAACATTGCCTCAATAGAATAGTGTGATAGTGTGTATCCCATGTTCAGGTGTTTATATAATCTTAAAATTCATGGACAAAACCTAGTCTCACATTTTGCATATTTTCTATCCTCAGATAAAATATATATTCATGTAAATGTGATTATTTATGTTGGATTTTTTTGGGTAGTCCATGTCCTAGTAAGTGATCAAATCAATGAATAAATTGGAGCTTTTTTTCTTATTTTCTAGTCTGCGAATAAAGTTACAGTTTTTCCTTCATTAATATCCTTTTTTTTTCCACAGTTTCTTTTGCTAAACCTTGTCTTTGGCTTTCTAAGCCATGGCTGCACTATTATTCTCTACATATTTTTTATGTACATCTGGAACTGCATTATCATTCTCTACATATTTTTCTTTGTACATCTAGAACAATATTATTGCCTCCTTCCATTAGAGTTGTGGCAATTGGGGATTGAACTTCAAATTTGTTTTTCTCTCAAAAACCACCTTCCTCTATTCGTTAAAATCTCTCTTCTATGTTTATTCATTTTAGCTGATGTGTATAGTGGACATACATGGTATGTGGCATATTTGTTGTGGCAGGGTTATTTACTTTATTCGACGTGTATTCAGTCAACACAAAGCTGTGTGTTGGGTTATTTATTTATCTCATGTGTACATTGGGACCTAATCATGACTCATGTGTTCAATCAACTTAGAGTTTTGTGTGTTGGGATTGTACTTGGCTTGGGCCACACCAACCCCTACAATGCGTGGATTTTATTTTTTGTCTCCACTTGACTACCATGAGTTTTGAACCTTAGTTTCTTTATGGAATGAAACCCTCGAAATCCAATCATGCTAGTGGGATTTGACAATAATTAAATCTATGTTGTTTACTTAGTATTTACTCGGTTATTGAAAAAGTAATCCTAAGTTGTAATCAAGAATGATGAATTTAATTTATATTAATATATAGCATTAAATGGTATCGATGAATGGGACACATATATTAAATCTTGTTGCACATTGAGTTGGACAACATTGAGGAGCAATGGGATATGAAGACGGAATCTTACATTCAACTGTAGTTATTTATGTAAAGGGAGGAATGGGAAAGAGTAGGAGAATAGAACATCTTGTTTCTAGTAATTAGTTTCTACTTCTAGATTTGATAGACTCACTCAACATATAAAAAACACAAATTTTACATGAAAAAAAAAACAAGAATGGGTTTAGACACTACCTCTTTGGCTCTCCATTCATTCCCCCAAGCTATCACAAATGGCAACCTACAATCTCCCTTGCAAGCTCCCACAATCTTATCTTCTCAATCCTCTCAAATCATCTCCTCAAGAATCAAACCCTCTCAATCTCTCTCACAAACTCATAAAATGATGTTAAGTGGGAAGGGGGGAGGCCCTTTATTCTCCTTGCCCTCCCATTTCCCTCCAAAAACCAAAAAAAATCCCAATTTGGGCTACGCGTGGGCTAAAGAGATGGGAGTGTTTTTTATTGTTGGGGAGTTGGCTCCCGAGAGTGTTTTGGATTTGCTTCGAGAGTGTTATGGGAGAAACGCTCTTTGAGCACTCTTGGAACCTCCAGGGAGCATTTTTTAGGTTGTGGGAGCGCACTCCCGAAAAATGCTAGTGTTCGGAGGTCAGTTTGGGAGCGGGTGTGTGGGTGCTCTCTCGTAGCCCTGGTCATGTTTATGAGCGAGACAATAGTGTTCCTATCCTCCATTCTTAGGCCATTCCCGTGGTTGGATACTCCTTGGATGATCACATCCTTTTTCACAGTGCTGATAGTGAACATGGTCACTAATGCTCTTGTAGGTTGTAACACCATTCTAGAAGGATCTAGGTTGGAGATCTCGGGGTGCCTCTTGGACTATTAGCACAACTCCTTCAGAGCTACATATTTAGATCTCGGGGTAGGGGTCATTCTTTTAGTAGGAATCCCTTCACTTCTATACAACAATGATATCTTCCTCCTTTGAAATTGAGAGGTACATAGCATACCAACTCTTTTGGAAAGATTTCTATCAAGAGTTTCTTATCTTCAGCCTCATGCTAGGAAATGTTCAAGTAGAGTAGGATCTCTTCTTCTTCAGGTGATATATCAAGGGGATACCATCTTTATTACCTCCTTTTAGACATTCTCTTCTAGGGAGTCTTTTTGTTTTACTTTTAAACCCCTAGCGATTTTTGGATAAATCCATCCCTTCTAGCAACATTTATTTCCTTCCTTTAGAGAGTTTACATCTTCGATTAGATCCATATTCGGTTTTACAGGATTTTTCCTTACGCTCCATTGTACTTAGCAGTGCCATGGACCTATTTGTGGTCATTTGTTGCTCATTAATAGAATTATCTTATCTTTTGTTTCATCTTCTTCTTCACAACACCTACGTAGGCACAATCACTAGAACTATGTCTTCTCCTCTTTGATGACTCTCTCCATAAGAATTTGTTGGTGGAATTATCTTTATAGAGATTGTCTTCTCACAACTTTCCCAACAATTTCTCATCTATGTCATCGCCTTCCTCTCCTCATGTCACCTTCTTTCCTTCATTGTGAGCTACAAGATGGTCTTCTCTAGCGATAAACTGTGAGTTCAGACTCTCCACTTTTTGCCTATGTGCGTGCTTGTTCTCATTACAAGTTATACGGATGTCTTCTTTTATTCTTTTAGACACTTATATGCAATAACACAACTAAAGTTATTTTCTTTAGTTTTGTCATGTCTCTCGTCTAGATCGACACCTTCCTCTTCTCTATTTTCTCTTTGCTATGAGCTATAGGATCATTTTCTCTTTCTCTTCCTCTTATTCGATGTTTTATCGTCTCTTCTCCTCTCTATGATATAAGTTATGTTAAGAATGCCTTTTTCTCTTTTGCTTGCCTCCCTTTTTACGGATTCTTTAAATTCTCTAAGCTACCTAACCAACTGTTCTAATAGGTCATTGCAAATCTTCCAATCCAAACCCACCATGCAATGTCCTTTTAGATAGCTTCCAACCACCACCTCCTAGCCGTTATGTTTTTATTTGATAGCTTGGGAGGTACTCCAAGCCCTAGGGTTTGGGGTTTGGAGGTTGGAGCACCACAATAGGGCATTGTGGGCTTGGAACCCAAGATGTGGGCTTTGCAACTAAGCTTGTGGGTGTGAATCTGTGATGATTTTTGGACGTGTGATGGATGGATATCATAGAGGATGTTGAGAGGAATCCAACGCAATGAAAATCGTTGAATTCCGAGTTGTCTACAATGAGATATCAATTTTTGAATGTAGAGTGTGAGCTTGTAGCATGAGGCTCATGTAGGCTTGAGTTGGACATGCCACATGACAGGTTCACAACTCACTTTAGAAACATTCATTGGAGCCCTTCTATTGTGTATAAATAGAAAGTGAGTTGAGAAAATTTCATACATCCAAAAGTGCAACACATAAGCAAGCAAATGTGAGATAGGAGCTCGTAGAAGAGGGATAACATTTCTGTTTTGGCCGCAGACAAAGGATGCAAGACCAATGAAGAAGAGGGGTTGTATGGCCATTTTCATAACTGTTTGGTATCCGAGTTTGTCTTGCAGGAGGGCTGAGTGGAAAGGAAGAGACCTGGGCTGGTTTTGAGTTTATTTTATGTGGGTTATCACCTCAAAGAACATGCCACAATCAGATTACAAGCTAAAGGAGGGGGACGAGCTCTGAAATCACTTGGAACAGGGGGGCGAAAGGCCTACCAAGGGTGCAAACTAGTCCCATTTAATAACGAGGGCAACAACATTATGTTTGAGGTGGACTGAGCTGATTAAAGGTATTTGGGAGCATAAGGAGAGGGCTGACAGGTGGCTTTTGGAAGCCCTAACCAGGAAACAACACCTACAACAGTCGAATACTAGTATAGATTGTTACAAGGTATGTTTCTCCTTGATTATTGTTAGGTGTTGGGTCGATTTTTGACCAGATTGGAAGAGTTTTTGGATTGGGCACTTGGTGGTTGGTGGAGGGCAACAAGGAAGTGTCCAAAGTAGCCCTAGAACAGGTGGACAAGGACATTGACAACTGTTTGTTGGGTGAAGAGTTGACGTCCTATGTGGCACTTTGATGGAATAAAGTGACCACTAGGAAAGGAAATTTGGTGCTCAGGGATTGGCCAGCCTAGAGGAGCATATTGGATCAGCCAAAGTTCATTGTAGCAGAAGAGACTTGCAGTAGTGATAGCAGACAACCCCCTGGGGTCTCTAATGTGTCCTTCCTTGATGGAATAAGGAGCAGTTAGTGAGAATATCGGGAGTGACGTATTGACAGGACGAGATATGAGATAGAGGTTGTGATTGTGCACTATATCAACTAGATTGTCATTGTATCTTGTATCCTTGTACTTGTGGATATTTGAGGGCCATTATCCCTAGTATGGGAGCCCCAGACTATTGTATTATTCAATTCGATTAATATAACGAGGATTGGGTTGTTGTACATTTTGTGCACTAGTAGATTTACTGCTGTATATTGCTTCACTGTGCAAAGTAGCTTTGTTGTGATTCTTGGTTTGGTAGCGTTAGTGATCTAATATTCTATCCTAGACACCAAGATCGTGGAAAAACAACATGGTATAAGAGTGTGTCTGAGCTACTTTGAAGGGATAGTGAATCATAATGTGCAAAATGAAGTAAAGAGGGTGTTGGTTACATTGTAGGTGAAGGGCTCACTACAATGTCGAAGTTGCAGGTTGGTCTCCGGTACGAGGACAAGTTGGAAGGGTTGTCCAAGGAAAGAAAGGATCAAGTTGGTCTTGCAGGTCAACAAGATCTGGGGGTTCGTCGAGAATTCCATCAAGAAGCCAACTGACCTAAGGAGTTGGAAGTGTACAAATAATTGGATACGAAGGCGAGATTGATCATCCTAGATGGTGTGAAGGACTCCCTAATACCACATTTGTTTGGGAAGAACACCGCTCATGAGATGTGGAAGACTCTTCAGAATTTGTTCTAGAATAAGAATGAGAATCGAGTGCTAGTGTTGGAGGACAAGGTGAAGGTTCATGGTGAAGGAGTGACTTCGTATATGACGAGGTGGTCTCAAGTCAAAGATGAGTTCGCTGCCATCACTGTGACTATTTCAGATTCTGATATGGAGGGGATTTCTTTGAAAGGGTTCATAGAGGAATGTAAGCCCTTCATCAGGGGGATCGTTGCTAGACTGTGGGACAACTTCATTTAGGAAGAGTTGTGAGACGAGGATCTTTATATGAAGAAGAATGTTTCAAATGATGACGTGGCACTTGCAGCAAGAATGAAGGGTATGCAAAAGGACTTGAGTAAGATCAAGTGTTTCCACTGTGGCGAGATGTGTCATTTTTCGATGAGATGTACGATGAAGAAGAAGATGGGAGATGATGAGAAGAAAAAAGGGAAGCAGGTCACCAGGATCGCCACTTTTGTTGAGATAGATGCTCTCACTAGGAGATTAGAGGAGGAGGACTTTGTCTTGATCTCTCATTTCTCATAGGGTACCATTGATGAGGCTGCATGGTACGTGGATAGTGGGGCATCGAAACATATGACAGGGTCACATGAGCTATTCAAGACTCTAGCTGAGTGGGACTCGAAGTTGCACATGGTGTTGGGCGACAAGAGTTGGAAGGAGATTTGAGGATTGAGAGTTGTGTCATTCAAGATGGAGTTAGGAAAGGTGATGCGAGTCCAGGATGTACTGTTTGTACCAAGACAAAAATATAGTGTGATAATTGTCTCAAGGATCAAGCAAAAGGGTTTTGAGGTCTTGTTCCAGATTGGGAAGGCAAGACTCAAGCCCAGAGGCTTTCGCTCCGCAGGTGTGGTGATTGGAGTTAGAGTGCATGGTTTATACAGGTTGACGGGAAATCCTATGGATCATGGGAAGAAGAAGCAGGAGGACCAGGTACAGGTTCCAGAGAAGCAGGTATAGGTTCGAGAGAAGAAGGTCCAGGTTCCAAAAGCTTAGAGGGAGTCGAATTCTAGAGGGAGTTTGCAGGTTCAGAGGGACACTTTGTAGCCCAAGAAGAGCGCGTGGTCAGCAGGGAGAAAGGGTGCTCCTACAACTGCAAAGAAGGAATCATGGAGAGAGTGGAAGACATTTAAGGAGAAGAAGAAGCGTGATGCTTCTAGTGACAATGACACTTTTGAGAGAGGCGTAGTTCACACTACAGGGATTGTTGTAGTTGTGAGCACCAGGAGTAGGGCGAGTATTACGAGTAGTGATGATGATGATGGGTTACTTCCTAGTCTTGGAAGTACCTCCCTTGCTAAGAGGGAGTGTTGATTTTTGATAGCTTGGGAGGTACTCCAAGCCCTAGGATTCGGGTTTGGAGGTTGGAGCACCATAATAGGGCATTGTGGGATTGGAACCTAAGATGTGGGTTTTGCGCTCGAGCTTGTGGGTGTGAATCTGTGATGATTTTTGGACATGTGATGGATGGAGATGATAAAGGACATTGAGAGGAATCCAACACAATGAAAATCATTGAAATTCGAGTTGTCTACGATGAGATATGAATTTTTGAATGTAGAGTGTGGGCTTGTAGCATGAGGCTCATGTAGGCTTGAGTTGGGCAAGCCACATGATAGGTTGGAAACTCACTTTATATGCATTCATTGGAGCCCTTCTATTGTGTACAAATAGGTGGTGGGTTGAGATCATTTCATACATCAAAAAGTGCAACACATAAGCAAGCGAATGTGAGATAGGAGCTCGTAGAAGAGGCTGGATATTTCATTTTGGCCGCAAACAAAGGAGTTAGGACCAACGAAGAAGAAGACGGTTGGTATGGGCATTTTGATGACTATTTGGTAGCCGAGTTTGTCTTGCAAGAGGGCCAAGTGGAAAGGAAGAGACTTGGGCTGGTTTTGAGTTTATTTTGTGTGGGTTATCACCTCAAAGAACCGGCCATAGTCATATTGCAAGCTACAGGAGGGGGCTGAGGTCTGAAATCACTTGGAACAGTGGGTTGAAAGGCCTACCAAGGGTGCAGACCAGTCCTATTTGATAGCAAGGGGCAACAACATTATGTTTGAGGTGGACCGAGCTGAGTATAGGTGTTTGGGAGAATAAGGATAGGGATGACAGGTGGCTTTTGGAAGCCCTAACCAAGAAAAAAACACCTAAAGTAGTCAAATACTAGCCCGGATTGTTACAAGGTATGTTTCTCCTTGATTCTTGCTAGGTGATGGGTCGAGTTTTTGGACCAGATTGGAAGAATTGTTCGATTGGGCAGTTGGTGGTTGGTGGAGAGAAACAAGGAAGTGTCCAAAGTATCCCTAGAACAGGTGGACAATAAGGAAATTGACAACTGTGTGTTGGGTGAAGAGTTGATGGCCTAGGTGGCACTTTGATGGGCGAAAGTGACCACTAGGAAAGGTAGTTTGGTGCTCAGGGATTGGCCAACCTAGAGGAGCAAATTGGATCAACCAAAGTTCATTGTAGTAGAAGAGACTTGCAGCAATAATAGCAGGCAACCCTCCTGGAGTCTCTATCTGTTGTTCCTTGATGGGCTAAGGAGCTAGTGAGCAGATCGGGAACAACGGACCAACAAGACGAGATACGAAATAGAGGCTGTGATTGTGCACTAGATCAACGAGATTATCATTGTATCTTGTATTATTGTACTTGTGGATATTTGAGGGCCATTATCCCTAGTAACGAGAGCCCTAGACTGTTGTATTATTCAGTTGGATTAATATAACGAAGATTGGGTTGTTGTACATATTTGCAAAAAGTTGTGTATATTTTGTGCACTAGTAGATTTACCATTGTGTATTGTTCTACGGTGCAAAGTAGCTTCGTTGTGATTCTTGGTTTGGTATCATTAGTGATCTAAGATTCTATCCTAGACACCAAGATCGTGGAAAAAAAACACCTTATGGTATTCTCTTGATGTGAATTCCTTGGGTACTCTGTCATGTGTTGCCTTCTCATTGGGTAGTAAGATTTTTTATCACCCTTCCTCCATGTTCTACTCATTACCTAATGGGTCTCTCACCTTCATTGAGCTACCTTGTCATCATCTTCTATGTCTTCTCCTCTTCAATACTTTTCTTAAGAACTTCCTCTTGCTGGAGTTATCTGGTTGATATTCTCCTCTCGCATCATTCCCAATAGTTGTGCCTTGTATCACCAATTGGAATTCTCTTCCAAAATGATTCTCCCTAGTATTTTTCTCTTGTTGGAATTATCTCTCTTGTCCTTATCCCAAGGCTTTAAGACTTCTTTTCTACTTTGTGAACTATAGGATTGCCTTTCCCAACAGTGAATTGCAAGTTCATGCTATTTTCTCTTCACTACATGTTATAGGCTCACCTTATTTTCTTCTCTAAGAGAGTTCTATTGAACAACACAACTAACTATCTTCTTAGTGTTGTTTCCCTCTCTCTTCTAGGTTAGCTCTGATAATCTCTTCTCTTCTCTCTAACATGAACTATGGGGTCATTTTCTCTTCCTCTGCCCCTTGATAGACCATGGTGGATTCCCAAACTTGCTAAGGAGCCTTCGTATAACTTCCTTACAATGAAAATCCACATACCACCAATAATTTCTTCTCCTCACTTGAATTTATCATGGATCCCATCATCTATTTCCTTTCTATTGGGTGATGATATTTTTGAGTAGTTTTCTTCCAACCTTGACTCACAATATGGGGCTCTCACCGTTCTTGATCTCCCTTGGTGATTAGATAACCCGCAAGCCGTTGTAATGCTTTTTGGGCCTTTTTGTCCAAATCCTAAGTAGAGTTATAGTAGAGGGCCATGGTTGCCTTTATTGAGTGGCATCCTTCGTGTCACAAATCATTCTCACACTTCACTCTTTATTGGGTTCCATCATTTCTCAATCAATGGGGATGTTCCACGTGTGGTGTTTCAATAATAGGCAACGAGATCCTTTAGTAACCTCCTTCCAAACTAAGATTTTTTCCATAAGTCCTTTTTTCTCCACTTCCTACTTCTAACTACCAACTATAATAATGGGCCAACCTTCATGTAGTATGTTTCTATCGCTATTCACTCTCCATGTGGAATCCTCAGCTTACATCATCTTTCCTTTTAGATGAGTCCTAGGACATCCTTCTCATTTGTTCTTGTTAGTGTCTTCCTTGTGTGGCTATGGATGCTCATTCATGGGATAGGTGTAAGAACTCGTACAATGGTCCTTGCCTCAACCAACCTCTCTTGCACTCTTGGCTCTACTTTTGATGCTCATGCCACCCTTGCATGGCCTTGTCATTGCAACACTCTTCCCCTTTCTTTCTCCTTTTCCTTCAACTCCAAACCTTGAACCGTTCTTAGTTCCTCACTTCATAATGAGAAGTCTTTTGTTTTCTCATTGAGCCCCTTCTTTGCTATAATAGGTGGTTTCATGAGGTGTCACAACTCCATATCCATTTTTTTTCAATTAGATTTAAGACTCTTCCTTTCCTTCACTGTGAGATATAATCTCATATTCTCTAGCAGTGAGTTCCAAGTTAATGCCCTCTACTTTTACCTTGCATAGGCTTGTTCCCATGATGAGTTTGTTATCGCTCGTATTGATCCTAAGGCTGAAGTAGGAAATCCTGAGGTAACCTCAAACCCAACTTTGGACTCGGTATCTAGCCCTACCAAGTCAGAGAATCACAGCTTAGAGGGCTGGATTGAAAGGATTTTACGCTAGCTAAGGAAAACAAGGGGTTTTGATTTTGATTTTTGTAGAAATTTGATAACCCAACCCCGGTTTTCAGTTTCTCTTTATTTCTCCCATAAAGTTAAATGCCCATTCCCATAGCCATACATTCAACAAGCTGGAAAAATAAATATTTTCTGAAAACACTAATTCTGGAAATTTCACAATGCTGAAATGCAGAAATAAAAACTCAGAAAAATAAATTAGCCACACATAGAATTTTGACATGCTGATTTTTGGTCATTGTGACCCTGGAAAAACCCCCTACAACTCTTGGGGAAAACCAGATCGAAAGCTCCTCCTTATTTCTGATAAATGCTTTTACAGTGAGACAGAAAGTACACAGTAAAAAATTACAGCAACCTCATAAATGTACTTATCTCGAAAATCGTGCAAAAATTTGCCTCGATTTTTGTGCCAAATACAAACAGAAAATGTCAGTAGAAAGTACAGCCTTAAATGTTGTACGGACAACACCGAAAACAGTGTCGGAACAGTTGTACAGCCTCCTTCGAAATCTGTGCAAATGCTGCCCCGATTTTCGTGTTGTACGACTGCTATACAGACCTCGTTTTGCGTGCTATTTGTTGCTATACAGAATCCAGAAAAACAGATTTCTCTTTCTGCTATACAGACCTCGATTTTCGTACCTCCTTGTTGCTGTACGGACCTCGAAAAGCGTGCTGCAATAAATGTTGATTTTCTTCCCTCAAAATCCCTACCCACTTGCCTTGAACTTCGTGCTCTGTCCTTGCTATACGGATTTGCTGAATATAAGTGCTATTGCCCTCCTTCTCACTACTTAGAAATTCTTCCTTGCTTTCTCTCCTCCTCTCTCAATCTACTCATGAAAGAATGAATGACCTTTTCCCTCTTTTTCCTCCTTTAACCTAACCTTAAGTGACTTTTGGGGAATCCCTAAATCCAATGGCTGAGATAGATTTAGATCTAGGGCTGAGATTAAATGCTCATTTAAATCTCACTTTCTATTTTTTAATTCACCCCACTTTAATAAAGACCCACTTAGTCATTTATTTCCAAAGTCACTTTTCCTTTCTAATTTCACATTGACTCTATTAAAGTCACCTTAAAATTAGACTTTAGTAACTCTATCACTTAAAGTCACTTTTAAATTAGATTTGACTTTATAACTTTATAAAGTCACTTTAGGAGAAAAATTAAATTCTTTTGGGCACTTTTCCCTAGGCCAAAGATCAAAGCCTTAGGGAACCCCCTGTCCTCCAGTAACCAAATTTCAACACTCCCTCTTACCGAGGAAGGTGTTCCTCAGCACACCCATCTTGTCTCTGAAGTAGACATGCTTGCCCCGTGGTAAGGCTTTGGTAAGAATATCTGCAACCTACTCATCAGTGGGAATATACTCAAGCTTCACAACTCCCTTTTGAACATAGTCTCTGATGAAATGATATTTGATCTCGATATGCTTTGACCTGTCATGAAATACTGGATACTCCGTGAGTTTAATGCAACTCTGATTATCACAGTAAATCACTGAAGGTCTCAACGACTGACCAAATAATCCAAACAACATCTTGCGAAGCCAGATGGCCTCACAACTAGCTAGACTGGTTGCCATGTACTATGCTTCCGCTGAACTCATTGTTACTGACTGCTGCTTCCGACTGAACCATGACACCACTGTCGAACCCAACCCAAAACAACACCCTAAAGTGCTCTTCCTATCAGAAGCATAATCTGCCCAATCAGAATTAGTGTAACCTGCTAATGTCACTCCATCCCCCTGCCTATAATCTAGACCATAATCCACTGTCCCCTGCAAGTACCGCAAAATGTGTTTTGCAGCAACCCAGTGCACCCTCCTGGGCTCACACATGAACTAGCTCATCGCGTTGACTGCAAAACATATATCTGGTCTGGTGTTGACCAAATACATCAAGGAACCAATCAACTGTCTATACATTGTGGGGTCCACCAACTCGGAATCTGAAGTGTGAAACTTCTTCCAGTTGTTGATCATCGGTGTCGACATGGGTCTACAATCCTCCATCTGGAATCTGCCAAGGATGTCCACAATATACTTCCCCTACCCCAGGAAGAAATGCCCCTCCTCTTGCCACACCTTCAAACCTAAAAAGTAATGCATCAAGCCAATGTCCATCTCAAACTCCGACGCAAGATCTCTCTTGCAGTGCTCTATGAGTCTCTTTGTAGCCGTAATGACCAAGTCATCCACATACAATACCAGAATGAGAGGCTCCTCACCTATCACAATGAAGTATAGGTTCGGATCTGCATCACTCTTTGTGAAACCCATCTCTTGCAAGTATGTATCTATCCTGGAGTACCAAGCTCTGGGAGCTTGCTTCAGGCCATAAAGGGCCTTCTTCAGTCTGCACACATGGGACTCCTTCCCATGCACCTCAAAGCCCTGTGGCTACTCAATGTACACCTCCTCCTATATGAAGCCATTGAGAAATGTGGTCTTCACATCCATCTGGTGGATCTTCCAACCCATCTCTGTTGCTATCGATATAATGGAGCAGATCGAAGTATATCGAGCCACGAGAGCGAAGGTCTCCTCATAATCAACTCCCTCTACCTGGGAGAACCCTCTAGCCACAAACCTCGCTTTGAATTTCTCAATGCTGCCATCTGCAGCATGCTTTACCTTGTAAAGCCACCTGGAAGTAACCACGGATTTGCCCTCAGGCCTCGGCACCACCTCCCAAACATCATTCTTCATGATAGAAGAATACTCCTCCCGCATGGCCTCTCTCCAGACCTGCTGGCTAGCTGCCTCCTCATAGCTAGAAGGCTCAGAGTCAAGGATGCTGGTAGCCATTGCCATATAGCTACAAAACCTCTCAGGTGGTCTGCTCTCTCTGACCGGCCTCTTAGGCCCAGCAACAGATGTGGCCTTTCTCAAGGTGTCCTGAAGCCACTTGGGCTTCCTCTTCCCTGAGCATACTTCTCCCATTGGAGAATGAAACTCCTCCTCCTCATCATCATCAGGAGCCTGGACTCCGATCGACCATGGCCGGCCCTTCTCGCCCGAACCCGAACTCAGACGCTGGCACCGTGTGAACCGTCCATCGCGATTCCTAGTGAATCGTCGCGGGGATCGTTTGCATGCGCCCGAAGCACCACCCCTCTGACTCTGCGAGCCACCGCAACCGATGGCCCCGACACCGTACTGATGTACCGGGATCCTCCGATCCCCGCCCACCGGATCTCGCCACCGACCCGCCGCTTTTCCTCGAGGTTCTCGGGGTCGATCCAGATACTCTAACTCCCGTGACCTCCTTAAAGCCCTGTCCTCCTCGAACTTCACATCCCGCCCGACAACAACTCTCCTCTATGCGGGAATATAAATTCGAAAGGCCTTTGAGGTCTCACTATAGCCCACAAAGACACCTTTCCCACAAAGTGGGCTCTAGTTTGGTCCTCTTCTTCTTGGGTACGTAGGAGTATGCAATACACCCAAAGATACGAAGATGACCAATATCAGGCTTCTTCCCAGAAAAAGCCTCCTTCGGAGTCATATGCCTCAAGGCACGATGCGGACTCCTGTTCTGCAAATATACATCAGTGTTGCAGGCCTCTGCCCACAAAAACAATGGTAACCCCTGATCATGTACCATGGCTTTGGTAGCCCTCCGATGGATGTGTTCTTCCTCTCTGCAATCCGCCCCCGTTTAGGTTGTAAGGAACCGTGAACTCCTCCTAATGCTCGCTCGCACGTTGGGAACAAACTCACCAAGGGTGTACTTCCTCCATTGTCCGACCAGGGACTTGATCTTCCGACCGTTCTGGTCTCCACAAGAGCTCGAACTCGAAACCGCTCAAGACCTCTCTGGTCTTAAAGAAATAACCAGTCCTTCGAGTGATCATTAATGAACAAACATAATACTCATATCCACTCTCAGAAACATGAGACATCTGACCGCTCACATCGGAATGGATCAAATCAAGTATCCCAGTCAATCTGTTGTCACTGCTGGGAAAAGGGGATTTGGAAAACTTGCCCATCGCACATCCTCTGCATGTATCAAAGTGATTAGTACTGAAATCTGGCACACCTGTAGTGATCTCCCGCAATGTCCTCAAGGCTTCATGATACATGTGCTCCATCCTGCGATGCCAAATCTCACATAGCTCTGAACTGCTAGCTCTGTTGCTGGTACTACTACGCAATGCCAAAAGGGGTTGAAATGCAAACTTGTACACCTTTGCATGGCGTGCACCTATCACTCTAGCTGAATCAGCTGGAGCGCCCCTGGGATATATCAGCACCTGTCCTCCCTGAGCAATATCTCATATCCTCTGTCCTCCAATGCTGAGACAGTTATGAGGTTCTTCCTCATCCTTGGCACATATAGAACATCTGACACCTTCAAGGGAGGTTTGGGTTTCCTATCAAATTTCAATATCCCCACATCGACTGCTCTAACAACGTTGTCATCTCCGAGTACTACCTCTATATCAGTGCCACTCTCTGAAAGCTCTGAGAAGTACTGACGGACTCCTATCATATGACGTGAAGCCCCACTGTCAACATACCAGATACCTAAAGATGCTTCGCTAGTGGAGGGAAATGCACACTCCCTCTCAACCTTCGTGGCAGGTGATCCTGCACTAGTGGACTCACAAGCAATGAACCCAAACTCTCGGTCAAAGCTATCCGTAAAGTCCTCTATCGCTGTTGATGTTGCCATGCTCTGGTTCTTCCCCTTCTTCTCCGGACACACAACTGCATAGTGTTCCATCTTCTGACAATTCCAACACTTCACCTTGGAATAGTCTTTCTGTGTGTTCCGCTGTTTACCTTTACCTTTGCCTTTGCCCCCACTAACACCTGTGGAAGCTTGCTTCTTTCCCTTGCCTTTCTTGCCTCCTGCCAACAGTGCTGCATCCTCATCTTGCTCAACTGGTTTGGCTGCCCCAAGTTGGCTCTTTTTGATTTCTGTCTGTATGCAATCATCCCAGAACCTCTCCCAAGAGGGAAGGGTCTCACGTGCACAAACTCCATCAACAAAGTTCAACCATGAACTGGGAAGGCCATTCACTGCAATCCGCACCAACTTCGTGGGTGGAATGTCCTCTCCAACTGCTGCCAATGCATCTCTCACATTAGTAATCTTTGTGAGATATCCAGTTGCACTATCAGTCTTACCCATCTTAATGGTCTTCAGCTTCTCCCTTAGGACCATTTTCCTGTTCTCATTGGTACTCTCGTAGAGATTGGTCAATGCTATCCACATCTCATGAGCATATCTCTTTTCTCTCACATGAGGGATGCAATGGTCTTTGATTCCATTTAGAATCAGTCTCTTACCCTTGTTATTCTTTTTATTAAAGGCTGCCAACTAAACAACATCAGTAGGCACATTAACAGGGTTCTGTGCAGTATGCACCATGACATCTCAGACTTCTGCCTCCTCAAAGGTCCTCTGCATTCTCTCCTTCCATACACTGTAGTTAAGGTACTGTTTTCTGTGTGAAAAATCAATTTGCAGTGATTTTTCTTCTTGCTGTCCCAAACTGCACTTTCAGCAAAATAGCTCCGATACCATGTAGAAATTTGATAACCCAATCCTGATTTTCAGTTTCTCCTTATTTCTCCCATTAAGTTCAATGCCCATTCCCATAGCCATACATTCAACACGCTGGAAAAATAAGTATTTTCTGAAAACACTAATTCTGGAAATTTCACAATGTTGAAATGCAGAAATAAAAACTCAAAAAAATAAATCAACCACACACAGAATTTTGACACTAATTTTTGGTCAATGTGACCCTGGAAAAACTTCCTACAACTCTTGGGGAAAACCAGTTCGAAAGCTCCTTATATCTGATAAATGCTTTTACAGTGAGACAAAAATTACACAGCGAAAAATTACAACAACCTCATAAATGTACTTATCTTGAAAATCATGCAAAACTCTGCCTCGATTTTCGTGCCAAATACGAACAGAAAATATCAGAAGAAAGTACAGCCTTAAATGTTGTATGGATAGCACCGAAAACAGTGCCGGAACAGTTGTACGGCCTCCTTTGAAATCTGTGCAAATGCTGCCTCGATTTTCGTGCTGTAAGACTGTTGTATGGACCTTGTTTTGCGTGTTGTTTGCTGCTGTACGGAATCTAGAAAATCAGATTTCTCTCTTCGCTGTACGAACCTCGATTTCCGTAGCTCCTTGCTGTTGTACGACCTTGAAAAGGATGTTGCAATAAATGCTGATTTTCCTCCCTCGAAATTCCTGCCCACTTGCCTTGAACTTCGTGCTCTGTCCTTGCTATATAGATTTGCTGAATATAAGTGCTGCTGCCCTCCTTCTCACTGCTCAGAAATTCTCCCTTACTTTCTCTCCTCCTCTCTCAATTTGATCATGAAAGAATGAATGACCTTTTCCTCCTTTAACCTAACCCTAAGTGACTTTTGGGTAATCCCTAAATCCAATAGCTGAGATAGCTTTAGACCTAGCGCTGAGATTAAATGCTCATTTAAATCTCACTTTCTATTTTTTAATTCACCCCACTTTAATAAAGACCCACTTAGTCATTTATTTCCAAAGTCATTTTTCCTTTCTAATTTCACATTGACTTTATTAAAGTCACTTTAAAATTAGACTTTAGTAACTTTATCACTTAAAGTCACTTTTAAATTAGATTTGACTTCATAACTTTATAAAGTCATTTTAGGAGAAAAATTAAATTCTTTTGGACATTGTTCCCTAGGCCAAAGATCAAAGCCTTAGGGAACCACCTGTCCTTCGGTTACCAAATTTCAACAATTTTAGGGTTGGGCTCACTGAAATGGAATTAGGTCAAGGGGATCGATCAGGGCCAAAAGGATGAAATTGTAGTCTTCTTGATGGGGCAAGGTAGGTGAAAGGTTTAAAGATTCAAAGAGTATTAAATGAGATGGAAAGACTAGTGAGTAGCTAAGGAAAGCATATAAATGTATTTTCCCTAAACTGAAGAAATTGAACACATTATACATAATTTCCCAAAACAGAGCATAACTAAATATGAATTCTGTCTTTCAAACTTGAAATCAAGCATATGATAGATGTGAAATGGCTTATAAATTAACAATACATTCTAACAAATCAATCACAGAGAAGAAACAATGTTTAAAACTCGTACCACAGGGATCCCAAGAAAATAGTTGTAAATTTTCGTTAATGTCCAAGCCATAATGTTACTTGAGCAATATAATCTCTTCCACTGATGCCAACCATTACAAAGACTGAAAAAGTACAACTTAGACTCAAAACCACTTCCTCTCATCCTCAGGGGTCGAATCCATGAGGTGAGGGAGTTGTTGCACCAAAAATTGAACTGACAGCTAAAGCCTAGGATGAGGAGAGTGACTCATTCCTAACTTTTAGAACAGATACATTTGACCTCAAACTAATGATTTACCTAATGTATCTACCTTAGGTAAAAGTAAAACATGATTTTTTACATTGGTAACTTCTCATTTACCCAAGTGAAAATTACCTCAGAGGTGAAATTTCAAAATTTACTGAAACTAGTCAAACTGTGAATTTCTTGGTAAACTCGCAGCGCCAAGACAGAAAATTTGACCTGTTTTGTGGACCACTTTTGGAGGCCTTCCTCTTGTCCAAATTGAGCTCATGATAGCTCATTGGAAAACCTTTCCAGCCTACTTTCCAAATATGCTTTCACTTTTTAAAATGGTGTCCGTCTGCCCTGTCAAAATCTTGTTTTCCCAAGACTGGTAAACGCGCAGCGGCAAGGCCAAAAAGAGGGCAGAAACATGATTTTTTGATGGTTTTTGGCCTTTTTGAGGGACCAATTTTGCTCCAAATCTCCTGAAACTTTCTGAGGTTGATGTACTTGTCATTAAGAACATGAGTATGCTGAAATTTTGCCATTTGGATGGCCCAAGAAAGAGCTCAGCACGTTTAGCACAATTTCTGCATGCTAAACTGTCCCAAAAATCAAAATTTGCACCAAGTTTGCCAAAATTGGAAATTGCTTTGTTGATCAAGGGTTGGAGGCCTGAAGGGACACCTCAGCAAGAATATTTAGCTTTTCCTTCTCCTTTGACTCGGTCAAGGCCTGAATCTTTGCATGGGCACATTTGAGCTTGGCCCTTGCAATCCTGTTTCTCATGGCATAGTGCTTCGCCATCTTCCTCTGAATATCGGTGTCCTTGGCTTTCTCTAACAAGCTTTCCAAATGCAAATTGGCCCTCTCAAGCCAAGATTCTCTATCTTCGTCAATCTCTATGGCAAGCAACTCATTTGGAGTAAGTTGTTCTGCCAATTCTGCCTCTTTCTGACTTTCTCGGGCTAAGGCCCTCTTCAGTCCAATGGTCAGTCCAATGGTCTTCGGTCTCTGTCTAGGAAGCTGATCTTCCTCATCATCATTGCCATCAAAACTGCCCAAGGTCTCATCCAGCAAAGCCTTGGCCTTTCCAGCCTCTCTCTGAGCTCTAATTGCCCTGACCTCACTGATAGTCTGCTTTGTCTTTAGCTGTTGAATTTCTAACTCAAGAAAGTTAATCACATTCTTTGCTCTACCAAGATTAGCTTGAAGCTCACTAATCTTGGCATCCTTGCCTTTGATCAATGCATTTGTGATCCTAACCTCATCCTCATCATCAAGGTCAATCAATTGAAACTCCTGCTCAGTTTCATGTTTGTCCTCCTCCTCAATAGTGATAGGCTCTGTAGCCTTTTCCTTGCCCTTGTTTACCTGTTTTGCTGATGAAGAAGGCATGGCCCCTTTCACATCAAGTGAAGCAAACACATGCCTGTGGCCTCTCTGATAAGTCAAAGGAAATGGCTCAATGTCAATCATTTTAGTGCTAGCTGCCACAATGTCCCTTTCACTGCTTGATGCTCTGGTATCGTGATGTGATGGTGAAGGGTTGTGGAAAGGTGATGAGGAAGGATCAACATGAGGTGAATGGATGTGAGTGGATGGAGATGCATGAGCAGCGGGATGTGATGGAGAAGTGGATACGGGAGGATGGGATGATGAAGGAACATTCTTCTCATGATGAATAGATGCGGTAGTAAAAACCTCAATTGAAATGAATGCATCCCATGGAATGCTTTTCTGCTGAAGCTGATGCATAACCACCATCTTGATGAGTGAATGATGAAATAGGCTCTGCATTTGCTGATTATAATCTCTCTTTTGCACAATATAGGCCATCCTGTCAATGCTACGGAAAATATAATAAGGCAAATGTAGCATTTTTACTCTAGTGAAATGCATAAGAAGACGGATATGATATGAGCAGAGACGGGAAAACCTTCCCTCACAAGTGAAATACTTCATTAGTATCCTTATCATGGGCACATACCTATCAAGAAGATGAGAAAAAGGGAAAATGGACTTGTGGTCTTTATACCTAGGTTTGAGGTATGGTTCAAAATAACTCATGTCCAGGTTTTCTTGTTTAAACCACCTCTCTCCCACATTAGGTATCCCTGTAGCAGCTGCAATGGCATTGGTGGACATCTCAAAAGTAACCCCAGCAAGATTGACCTGCTTGTCATGTAGATTGATGATGAATAACCTTGTTAATTCCGGGTGATTTTGGACTTGCTGCACTGTCTCACAGGACTCAAAGCAACCCACATGTTTGAAACAAGATACGGTGAAAGGAGAGGCCATAAGTTCTCTTGTGGTGATGGGTTCAAATCTGTTTATTTTCCCTCCCTTATGTTCATTTCTCCTTAGCATTTGTGCCTCACCAGCAATGCCACTATCTTCTTCCTCTGACATCTTCAAATTCTGATTTGGAAACCCTAGGGTGCAAGTGAAATGAAATGAGGGGAAGGGGATGAGATGACTAGCTTGAAAGGTGAAGGGAATGAGTGTGAGTGAAGGGAATGAGTGAAAATGAATGTGTGAAGGAACAAACTAGATAAATGAAAACCCTAAATCAATGTAATTACCTTGTTTTTGACTGATATTCTTTATAGGAGGATGAAACAAGTGTAAATTAGTGATCACAAGCTTGTAATTAGGGTTTTCTTAGGGTTATACTTCAATTTCATTTAAGGATGACCAAATAGCTTAAAAACGAGGTAAAAATGTGTACTCTCTTCTTTGAGGGCTATTTGGAAGACTTTGGAAAAATTTGGAGAAGATTAGAACTTGTTTGGGTTCATAGATCACTCCACAACCTTCTCTGGCTAGGCGCGCAAAGATGGGCCTGGGAAGAAAGAAAAATAATCAAGCCGAGGCATATGGGTTATTCCTCAGGCTTTCTCTGGCTCAAAAAAAGGGCATCAAGGAAATACAAATTCTAGAGGACTCCATGTTGATAATATAAAACATGAGATACAACTCAGCAGCACAAAACATGATCCTAAGCCAAATTATAAAGCAATCCCAAGGATCCTAAACAAAATTATAAAGCAATCCCAAGGCATGATTCCTCTATTTGATCGAGTGACATTTTTCCACATCTTAAGAGGGAATAACCAGGAAGTGGATAGGGAAGCAAATTTGGCCTACCGAATGAATGAGGAAAGTAGTAATGTGAATGGTATAGACGAAAAGTTATACATTCCTTAATCATGGTTAAGTACTTCAAAAATAGGATTGTGAAATGCACTCCGGTAGGATCAAGAAGTTTTGTAAAAAAAGAAATTATAAATTAGTTGGGTTATCCTTTTTATACTCCCTGTTCTCGCCTCTTTCCCTTCATCAATTACGCTCACCCCCTCCCCGCCTCCTCCCCCTCACCCTTTCTCTGTGGCCTCTCCCCTTCCCTTTTCCATGTTACCCTTCTCCTCTGTCATCTTGGACGTCACCCCGCAACTTCATGCATCCCTTATTCCCTGGCCCCTCCCCCATCGATCTTAATTCATCCCGACCCTTCCTTGTGCCTTCTGGCATAGTTTGGCTTGATATGGTGTTGCAGTGTGGCTGCTTCCAGCATGCTCGTCCTACACTTGGATCTGAGAGGTCTCCCAGCCTGAGAACTCAGAGCCCTCGTCCTTGTACCAGTTGCAAGGGTCGACGTTTCAACATTGTGAAACTAGGGAGAGGAGGGTAAGCAACAATTAATTCATTTGCTCCGAATTGATCAGTGCGAGCATGAGAGGAAGGTGTGGGAAAGGAAGAAGGACACAACAAAGAGCAAAGATATTATGGTAGAGCATTGGGATCTTAGCTTCATGAGTACCCTCAATCACTCCTACCCTCAATCACTCCTGCATCAGAGTTTGGATCAACATCTCCTTTAAATTGAGTAACAGTATGATCTTCTGCTTCAGTTTTTGGTCAGTCTTTGCTTGGGTGGTCTTTGCGAAGGCCCAACGGCCGTGGTTGAGGATCCCTAGCAGACTCCATAAGGTTAATGTTAGTGTTATCGACACGAGGGAGGTTAAATGCTTTGAAGGTAGTGGGAGGAAGGTGTTGGCTGCCAGGAAGGGGTGGCATCACTATTGCTCAGCCCGTCAACAACTCAACAATTGTTTTGCCTGTCTGGAGGAAGCCTATGTGGAAGATAGTTGAGTGGGAGGTTCGTTCCACCTTGGTGGGTTGTTTCTCTTGTCGCTTCCCTGCTGCCAAAATGAGTGTGAGGAGTAATTTTGTAGAGGAGAGCTCGTTGTCGGATACTTGGGCCGCTGTCAGCCTCGGTCGGGTGGGTTGCGGGGGTGTTGGGCTCTGGAGAGAGGCAGACCCAAGCATACCTATGAAAGTTGCGTGTAGGAGCATTGGGAAATTAGGGAGGGTCTGGCAATTGTGCAGATCTGCATCCATCATCAACAGAAGGAGGCACTAGAAATGGAGGAACAACAGATCGAGAAGGAGCGCATTCGGCACTTGGAGAATGAGGTGTATGCTTTGAGATAATAAATTGAGCAATTGAAGCTCCAAAAGGTCGAGAATGGCCCGAGGACTGATGAAGAAGCCACTGGACTTGATCTCTATAGTCCAGTGCTGATGGAGGAGTAAAATGTTTTTTCTGTTTTGTTTCATGATGGTTTTTTGATGGCATACTCTACATGTAAATATTTACTTAACCAGTACTGCAGAATGTATTGCCATAGGCTGATAGCAAGGGGAAATATTTTTGGTTTTTTTGGGGAAAAACACTTTGGGAAGGGATGAAAATAATGTATTAACAGAAGCCCTTACCAGGCCCATAAATTTGATGTAAATTTCCCGGTTTTTGGACGCGTTCGGGCTCAGTTTATATATATATATATATATATACTACTCTTCTTGGTTAAAAAAATAATAATATAATTAAGGTGTTTCCCAAAGCTTTTATGGGTTTTGGAGATCTAGTGTTCCTTAGCCTCTTAGCATCATTTGATACTAGAACACATGTTTGATGCTACCATAAACGAAAAAAAATCAAGTTCCTCTTCAACCCTGGAACATATAGGACCTCCGTCACTTTCAAAGTCGACAAGGACTCCCTCTAAAAGGATACAGTCCCCACACCTACTACTCTAACCTTGAAGTCATCTCCAATCACCACCTCCAAGTCTACATCATCCTCTGTAAGATTCAGTGGGAGGTTGCACTGGACTCTCCACAAGAATTAGCATCATTCTCTCCTTCCAGGGGCCAAAATTTTCTGCCCCACTCAGCCTATCTTCCACCCTCAAACTAGTTGCCATGACCCTCACAACCAACTCAAAATATCAGATCAATTAAGACTGCAAAATCCTCCCTCTCAACCATTGTACACTGGTATATAGGCAGGTTTTTAGTTCACTGTTTACTGTCTTATAGCAGAAGGTAGCTTGCTTGTTTTTCTTATCAGCTGAAGGTATAGACTGTTGTAGGTTACCTTAGCTCTGATACCATGTAGAAAATTTTTAGGACATCTGGTAGCCCTCTCAGTTTCAAGGTATTTTGCATAAGTTTAATTCCCACAGCCCCAAACAAGTAAATTTGATATAAAACTTCTTTGCAAATTCTTTTGAAACTTTTAAGCTACCTCTACTTCATTTCTCTTTCCAGCTGATAAGAAATAATAACACAAGCACATAGATTTTGCACATTTTTTACATAGATATTTTTGGTCAAAAATGACAATGTCCCACACCTCAACTTCCTCAAGCGGTAACATCATTCAATTCCCCCAGGGGCCAAATTTTTTTGCCCCACTTAGCCTATCTTCCACCCTCAAACTAGTCACCATGACCCTCACAACCACCACAAAATCTCAGATCTCTAAAGACTGTAAACTCTTCCCTCTCAACCACTGTACACCGGTGTATATATAGGCAAGTTTTTAGTTCATTGTTTACAGGCTTATTGAGAAAGGTAGCTTGCTATTTTTTCTTATCAGTTGAAGGTATAGACTGCTGTAGGTTGCCTCAGCTCTAATACCATGGAGAAAAAATTTAGGAAATCTAGTAGCCCTCGCAGTTTCAAGGTATTTTGCATAAGTTTAATTCCCACAACCCCAAACAAGTAAATCTGATATAAAGTTGCTTCGCAAATTATTTTGAAACATTTAAGCTACCTCTACATCATTTCACTTTTTGGCTGATAAGAAATAATAACACAAAGCACAAATAGATTTTGCACACTTTTTACAGAGAGATATTTGGTCAAAAACGACCTTGTAAAAAACCCACAGCGGAGAAAATGTAATATTCCAACTAGGAAGTTAACAGTGAATATCAAAAACATGAACTAAGCTACAACAAATTAAAATCTAACCACACATGTACAATCAATACACCAAATAAATTGGGCAAGAAAACTGACCCATTTTATTAATATCAATGAAATTGAGGTACAATGAGTGATAGCAAAGGAACCTAGGCTTGCTACTGCAAGCTATGTAAAACCAGGTGAAGATATGATAACCCAAGTGCTGGAAATGACTCCCACAAAATCTGTGCACTGCTAAAAAATGTTGCCTTCTCCTCCTGGAATGGAATTGAGATTCTGCCTTCAATACTGCCTGGAAATTTTTGCAAGAATAGTTATGATTTCCTCTCTCCAAATCCACAAAAACCTAGAAAGGGTTTGGGCTGATTCCAGCTGACCCATAATCCCCCAAAATGTTCAAGTTTCCCTCTCTAGTTGGTTGTGCGCACTACAGGAAATAATTTGTTGAATTTCCACTGAAATTCCACCCAAAATTCTCTCTAGAAATTACCTTTTATCTCTTGCCCAAACTTCTCCGGAAACAAGCCTTCCTCTACTCTTGCGCAAGCTTTCTCCAGCAAGCTCTACGCACTGCCAGAAACAAGAAATTTGACCCTCAAATAATGTTAATCTCCAACCTTGCAAGATGAAGCTAAAATTCTGACCTCAAGGTGATAAATCTTCCTACAACTGCCTGAATCCTCATACCAACTCCAGTTATTGCAATTGTGCTCCACAATTTGCTTTTTGCACCCAGGAAATGCACAAAGCTGGGTAATACACCTGCAATATGCTCAAGGAAAGCCCCGAATTGGACTTCGAATTGACGTCACTAGGGAGATGTTACCCACCACTTCGTGCGTGATATCCCTAGGAGGAATTTTTTCTCCATGATGGTCCTCAACCGGCTACTAGTATCCCTAACTAGCTCATTGTGTCATTTCTCCGCCACTTGAGCCAGCCATGTGGTCCCTCACCCATCTATATTGATTGCATGTTTGAAAGTGGGCCTCCCGAACCTAAAGTTATGTCTTGCCATTTGGTAATTGAGTATTGGGTTTACTTATCATGGACACTTTTGAGCGTGGTTGAGCGTGGTTGATGGGGGGATTTGACGGAAAGAGTGGCCTTAGTTTGTGCTTTTGTCCCTTTGACCTCTTTTGGATGCTACCCTTGGACCTTAGTCCCATGAGATTTCCTTTACTAACCATGGATTTCAGGGTGGTACTACTTGGGAAACACCGATTTTGGTTGTGTGGTCCCGCTCCCTCATCCATATATAATTATAAATGATATTGAACAAAAAAAAAAAAAAGATCACTGAAAATCTCTACATTGACAACACAATTATAAATGATATTGAACAACAAATAAAAAATTTATCATGGAAAATCTCTACATTGTTATTCTTCGAAAGTACCATATTGAAGCCATTAAAACACAGTTTATTAATACCTCTTGTCACTGCGTTTATCTCAACATATCAAACTTGCTTTCAAAAAGAGGAATAGGGAAAACTCCAGAAAACTCCAGGTCTCATTTATTATGCTGCATACAAAAATTATTCCAGAATTGACACAAACAGTATTTCCATTACTCAGCACGTGAAAATCTCTACATTGTTATTCTTCAAAAGTACCATATTGAAGCCATTAAAACACAATTTATTAATACCTCTTGTCACTGCGTTTATCTCAACATATTAGACTTGCTTTCAAAAAGAGGAATAGAGAAAACTCCAGAAAACTCCAGGTCTCATTTATTATGCTGCATACAAAAATTACTCCAGAATTGACACGGACAATAGTTCCGTTACTTAGCCCGTGCTATGATCCTCCACACATCGAGTACTCAAATACTGATACATTTTAGTAGTCATTACATACTGTTTTTGAAATTGTTAGACATAAGTAAGAGCTTTTCTCAAAGTTTTTGTTAATTTTTTTAAGGATTACTATACATCTATATTTTGATATAGAATCACTAGTATGTATTTCTCTCAGAAATGTAGTACAGATCTTAATTCTGAACAGAAAAATATGTATGTAACCTTTACTCTCTTTTATGTATATAAAAGTTAAGCTTTTTTTCTCCCACAATTTACGTCATAATTGTGATATTAGATCATTTATTTGCAACCAACACAAGATAACCACTGATATTTATGTATGTCAGATCCACTGTTGTATGTCAGATCCAATCACATATCATATCACCACTCAACAACTAAAAAAAACTCTTCCTATACAAAATCGAATAACAACTCTTCCTATACAAAATCGAATAACATAAAAGGTTTATGATATTCAAAATACTAATAAATAGTTGTTACAATTATTGTAACATTTCGTTCTGAATTTCCAACCTATAATATTATTATATAATGACATAGTCTAAATGACCCAAATAATAAAAATTGGTTTTTTATTTTGAAATATCCTAATATAAACAATTATTAACATAAGTCAATCATTTTATTTTAAAGTTTTCTATGATCATAGAAATAAAAAAAAAAACCTTGCACCATGAGTTAGTCTTAATAGATGGTAATAATGTAGCATTAAGCTCGCTTGGCCCAAATAATAGATAATAGTTTCTATTAAATACATATCTTAATATATGTAATTATTCACATAAGTAATCTTTCTATTCTAAAGTTTTTCATAATCATGGAAATAAGACTAGGTTACACATTTATTTAATGTCAAAATTATACCATTTTTTACACCAGGAAAATAACCTTACACATTATGCTACATATTATATTATGCTATGCCATTGTTATTCTTCTCATAAATTGGGTTGCAATCAGTGAGGGAGTTGAGAAGTGCTATATAAAATGACTTCCTTTTTTTTACTTATCTTAGCCATCTTCTAATAGATTATGTCTTGTCTTCCTACAACTACAACTATCTTTTAATATTTTTTTGTATTGATTTACTACTTGTTTCTAGTGGTTATTATTCCCAACTCATTTGCTTGTGCTTATGTAAAGAAGTGTGTGCTTAGATGTAAAATGAAGTGTGTTCAAATGAGGTTTCACCTTCACAAATCCTTTATAGTTTTTCCTTGACTTGCTTGTGATATATCACAAGAATTTTTTTTTCAAATATTATTAGACAATCTATTTTGTTTTGTTTAAGAAAATAGCAATAGAAAGTTGTGATCTAAAGTATCTCAACTTCTTTTTAGTAGTTAGAAAATCATAAAATAAACCTCACCTATCTCTCTTTGATCCATCCATTTTCTTCTCTATTTTAGGTGAATTGTGATGAAATTTACCCAAAGTCATCAAGAAAATAAAACACAAAGGCTTATGAAAAAATTCAGACATCGTGTTCAACTAATTGTGAACCTTGTTCAATACGTTCACTAGTACATATGAATAAATTTTTGACATCATTTTGGTGACAATTCAATGAGTAAATGTCTATGTTTCAAAGAATATGATTAATAGTGTTCATCGAAAGTGTTTTGTCTCGCCACCAAATATTGTATCCCATTTTCATATGTTCAATGGACAAAATTGACACATGGTAGCTATGGAGTGATTTAATCACATTGAACTTTTGATGGGAATAGTCGTCCAACCTTTGGTGAAAACATTTAGTTTGCATGCATTTATAAAATAAAACCTACCATGCAGCATTTTAGGGTAGGCTTGTTCCACCACCTATCTGTTATCATAACAACATCTAGTGTGGCAAACACTCCAACAATCCTAGCAAAATGTCTTGTGACTAACACAAAAAATTAACTTGTCCATTGAAATGGAGATGATATGGTGCATACTTGTTATCAGAATAGAGACCAAGGAGCGAGAATTTGCAATGAAAACATGGTGGGAATTTTCCATCAAATATTCGTCGGTGACATCAGCGACATGACAATAGAAAAAACAAATCAAAAAAATTAATTTATGTTGTAAATTGTAATCAATGTTTTTGATAAATTGGACATAGGGGCCCTAACTGGTTTTTAGGATCATGCATATGTGGTAGATGTTCTATTTTATTTTATTTTAAGGGATTAATTCCACCGTTAAATATTGTCCTTCGTGGCATATGGAGCTACCCTCAGTCGAGCAATTCATTAATCTCATCCAAGATTGATAAAATTTTATATATCCAAATGCAAATGTTTGCATTGATGAAGATTCAACGTCTAAACCTTCAGCTAAAAAATTAATCAAAAAATATTTAGTAGTGCTTAAGTGGAAGTCAATGTTTTTCCTTCGATATTCATGGATTGCTCTAGAAGAGTTTGAGAAGGTTTTCAAGGTATACCCATGCCTCATAATAAGAATAAACAAGTTTCATCACCAAATGGATTCTATGAATATTTCAAAAGAGGACTAGGTTCCAATTCAATTGTAGTGGAAAACCATGGCTAGAATCTTCACTTGTAGGATGTCAACATTAAACTTATCAAAAGTTATTTTTTTGAAACATCACAGGTAGTTTGTTCATTTCCTGAGGCAATGAATATGTTTTGTAAGGTAGGGCATGCATTTATTGATCCAAAACAAACCAATAAAAGTTTTAATCATCCAGATGGAGAGGTATACTACAAGCCAAACATTTACAACAAATTTAGTGTGCATAAAAATTGGAAATCACAGAATAAGTGGTAAAAATTACTATTGGATCAATTAAGTGAAAAATGTAGCCAAAGAAAACCTTAAATCAGAGGTCACAAATACCACACATGATATTTTTCCATATGCAATGTTAGATTTGTAGGACCAAAATTTGCTTCCTCGATTTATTAATACCCACTCCGTTGAATCATGTTCAACATAATGTCATCTATTAGACATCGGTCGCATCAGACCACATAAATATCCCTCCACAACGTATTTTGGGTATTTAATATCATAAAATATTTTAACATTCATAAATCTACATGAGATGTAAAATCACAAGCAAAAACAAAACTCACAGTCTTAATGTTTCAATTAACAAGCAGGGTAAATTTTAGATTCCATGCCTAGGATAATCTACTTGAAGTTTCCATTGGGTGAGGTCATGATGGTGCTTATTATTGATAACCCCCAAACCTCCTCGTGATGGTATACTTTCTCGTCTATCAATGTACACACACTTATCTTGACATTCATCGAGCCTAAGCAGTGTAGGCCCCAGTCTTTCATGCTTTTTATGATCCCTTTTGTAATTTTGGTCCATAGAGTTTTATCAAACTTTTTTCCTCTTAATTTCTTTGTTGTCTTACTGCTTTTGAGGGTGAATTCCACATCCTTCATAGCCTAAATTATCATTCCCTCCCATGGTTGATCCACCGTGACCCTATTCTGTGGACCCCCCTACTCCCCCCAACGTTAACTCTATTGATTGCATATTAATCAATCTTTACTGCATGAGAATGTGGCATATATTTTCACCTCCATCCAATTTTGAAAACCATGTTGCGAGTACATTTCAATTAAATTTTGAATCCAATGCTTAAGTGAGGGGTTGAGTTGTTGACGTCCTTTCAATCTTTCCAAACTCAAGCTTGTGACCACCAAAAAACAATCATTTAAAATAATGTCAGCATATGAATCATAGATTTTTTTTCATTAGAAAAAGAAAACAAAAGGTTGGCTAACGAAATAGCTCAATTGATCTCTCAACCTTAATGAAGGTGTTTTCAAGGTTCTAATGTAAGGATGGAAGAGACCTACGTCAATCAAAAGCTAATGGGGCAAGTAAAAAATAAGGATACTCCATAGCAACTCACAAAGATAACCAATAGGTGAATTTAGATCTAAAATTGTAATCAATGACAATTTTTAGGTGTTTTGTAAATTAATTAAGTATCCTCAAGAATAGTTATGTTGGAATTTTGTAATGGAAAATGATTTTTAGGAACTTAAATTCCCTCAAGCTCCTCTTTTGCATACAAAGGGCTATAAAACACAAGACCAATTTTGTAATGGGAAATGATGCAACATCCCATTTCTGAGTATCTGTTTTGCATGTAGACATGCTAGCATTATGGTCGAGGGTTGGAAATATTTTGTTTGCTTGATTCAATATTATTGCATCACACTCAAGTCAAAACAACATGCATGCATGGTTGATATTGGTCATTCTAGGAATTTGAATGATCTGTAAAATGAATATCATAAAGAGGGGTGTTCATGTCCTGAAGCAGGGCATGCATTTCTTAAGATAGACCATGCATTTCCCTAAGCAAGTCATGAATTTCCTAAGGGAGGGTGTGCACTTCCTAAGCTAGAACAAATTGAAATATGGTGTGTTCAAACCACATTACATGTGTATCTTGTATACATGTAGACATGTTGATCAATTTTACTCGATTAATGCCTGAATGATTATAGTCTCTCACCTGTCCTTTTTTATTTCTTTTGGTGATCCATTCTTGAGTTATTTTTTCACAATTTTGGACTCCTTAAAACTAGCATTTACCTCCAAAGTTCACTTTTTTGAAGTTTTGTAGATCTCACTTTACTTTTGAACTCTCATAGCACTCATTTTTCACCACTTTGACACAATTATATTTCATATGTGATAAATATACCTCGGTCATGTCATCTCATAGGTCTAAAGTTTTGATGTTCAGCTGGTCCACAATACATACAAGATCAACAGAGAATTTCAACTAGCCATTTTTATGACTTATGGGAATGTGCCCTAAACATTATCACACATGTGTCATCCATGTCATTATTTATGTGTCACTCTTCTCCCATCAAAACCACCAAAAATCACCCCTTTTAAGGATCATTGAACTCTCCAATACAATCTAATCTCGCACGACAATGCCCCAATCACATATTATGGATGAAAATCTCCTTTTTCTCCTCCCTGTAAGGACAGATAATGTGATCCCTACATTAATTCAGTGATATGGAAACCTAAAGGCTTGTTAGTAGTAAGCCATGATGTTTCTTGCATTTAACTAGGTTTCATCTTGCATGTTAGTCCCTCTCTTTAAGATAAGGTCATATTCAATAATGTTCACTGAGACTGAACAAGAACATTTGGGAATGTTATTTTTTGTAGCATCGAATGTGTTCTAGCCACGATATTTGCAAGAGGGACTAGAATGCATGTATTCTCCAATACCCAGAAATCGCTTCTGGAAATTCCACTTAGAGACGACTTAATTAAATGAATTAGTCAATTTTTAATAAATTGACTATTTCCTAAGTCTAAACTTAGGAAATATGATTAATTAAAAGAAATTAATTACGTCATGGTGAGATGTTCTAGAAAAGTGCATGGATCTATTTCTAGTTAACATTAGCCATCGATTAAGTTTTGATCATGGTCATTGAAGTCTCAACGGAAGATTATAAGAAGAACTCGATGGGGCTTGTAGAATACACACCAAATCAATTGAGTATTTGATTTTCTCGGAAATCGATCTCCTGAGTAGCAGCGTCCAGTTGCTGGAGGTTATTCAGTAATTCAAAGCAGTGAGAGAGGGACAGAGATAGTGAGGTCAGAGGAAGATTTTCCAATTTCAGTGAGTACATTGCAGAGAGGTAGCACAGAGCTTTGTGAGGAGATTTTGCATTTTCTGGGGAGCAGGAGATATTATGAGCTGTAAGCTTGGAAGAGGGTCCAAAGGAAAAGAATATCGGCCTTTCATACGACAGCTACAGGGACAACAAGAGGACACACAGTTCTGAGCTTGTGGGATGCAGTACTGCATAGGTCGACGCAGTGACTGTGCAGAGGGAGCAAGGAGCAGCTCAAATCGAGCTAAGGTCAGTGTCAGATCACCTGTGGAGTGAGAAATTTTCTCACTAGTTTTATTGCCATTCATTTCTCTATTTTGGACTGCTTGATTAAGCATCCATATATTTTACTCAGATTTCACTACTGCATAATAATCAAACCCTCAGCTAGTGCACCGGTTTTCACGAGTTGGGTTTTTTCGGGGACTTAGTCCAAAAATAATGGTGTCATATTATGTGTGTGCATCTATTTTTCCAGCATATATTTTTGTTCTATGGTATTTGTTTTGTGAAAGTTTGTAGTGAATTTATTTCGATATTTTTCGTAGCACACAACAAATATTTTTTTTAATTAATTTAATAAATAGATTAAATAACATTAGTTGTTGCAATAGGATTCAGGATTCCCGAATTTTCACATGGTATTAAAGCGCATATAGGAAGTCGAAGAGATCAGTAGCAGAAAGGAAAAGGAGCTTCGTAGCGTCGTGTAAGTATTTATTAGAAACCCTAGAGGCAGAGTAGATCTGTTTGGCTGGGAGGGTCATTTTTTGAGGAAAAATAAATTTCTCTGAGAGAGCAACAGAGAAATCATTTTTTCCATATCAAAGATTACTAAGGTAGAAGGAGCAACAATATTTTTCCTTGCAGAGCAGATCTCCAGCTAGACGCAGTATTTTGCAGCAGTTGTTAATGCAAAATAACATCAGAGCCTAGCAATATTTGAGCATAAGAGAAGAGGAGGATTTTGAACTATTTTTGCTGAGATGGAATCAGTAAGGCTGAGAGATCAGGATTGGTTGGACGAACCATCCAACTATGTGATCTGGAAGGCAAGGATTTCCTGTCTTCTGAATGAGTATGATCTCAAGGCATACATCGATAATGAGGTGGTGGTCCCCACAGATCCATATTAGCTGAATGCATAAAAGAAGGAGATGGAAAAGGCAAAGAGATTGATTCTTGATGGGGTTCGAGATCATGTAGTATCACATATATTTGGCAAGGACACTACCAAGCAGATGTGGGATGCTCTCACTACACTATACCAAGGATCTTATAAGCAACAAAAGATGTATCTAGAGGATAAGATGAGATGTACTTGTATGCAGAAGGGGGAGCGCATAGACCCCTTTCTCACTAGGCTTTAGGATGTCTCAGACCAACTGTCAGCTGTAGGGTCAGCTCCCCAACCTATATAATTGGTGCGATTAGCTCTCGACAGTGTTTTCGAGTATTGGAAGGTCTTTGTCCAGAGTATCTTGGGAAGAGACACGTTTCCAAAATGAGACAAGATGTGGGTTGATTTGCAGCAAGAGGAGATGAGGAGATATTTGGTGGAGAGCAGCATCTGTGGCAGCAACAAAAACAGTGGGACAAAGCAAGTGAAGGAAGAGGATAATGTATCCCTTGCATCAAAGGGGCGAGGGGAGCAGCGTAGGAGGAAGGACCTGTCAAAGGTTAAGTGCTTCAGGGGTGGTGAGCTAGGCCACTACAACACTCAGTGTCCTCTGAAGAAGAAGAAAAAAGAGGAGAAGTGGGACCAACAGGTAGCTTCAGCAGAGATCGATAGGTTGTCCTCTAGATTAGAGGAAGATTTTTCCATGATAGCAGACATCCCTCCAAGAGTGAGGTGGGGTGACCTGGTTTTGTATACCCAGAGTGCTATAGGATGGGCAGGATTCTTGAGGAGGTCCACCTCTTGAATCAATACCTTTTTTCAAGAGCCCATAGTTAGTAGTAGCAGGATCGACTAGTGGTAGTTGGTGCAGTTAGGTGCCAAAGTGGCAGATGCAGTAGCTAGTAGCGGTCAAATGTTGAGCAACACAGTGCATAGCTGGAAACAGTGCAGAGTCAGCAACAACACAAAGGCTTCAGTGACAGCGCAAAGGCTAGTAGAAGTCAAGACTCGGGTGACGGGTGACATATGCATCAAACTGAACATAGATGGTTCAATACTTTTCATGGTTCTTAGATGCAGATGTTGGAGTTACAACAACAATAGATGAGAGGGATTTGCAGATGTTGCAGTAGTAGCAACAACAAAGTTGCAGTGTTAGCAGTAGTTCAACAGGGTCAGTAGTAGCACAGATGCAACGCATATCAGAGTTGCTCAATAGTTGGTGGGCAGTAGTGGCCAGACATCAACAACATGACAAGAGACAATGCAGACGCAGTGTATTAAAGCAACAATTGTAGTACTATAACACTTTCCTCGCTAAGAGGGAGTGTTAGTTTTTGTAACATCAGATGTGTTCTAGCCATGATATTTGGCAGAGTGACTAGAATACATGTATTCTCCAATACCCATAAATCGTTTATGGAAATTCCACCTAGAGATGACTTAATTAAATTAATTAGTCAGTTTTTAATATTTCCTAAGTCTAAACTTAAGAAATATGATTAATTAAAATAAATTAATTAATTCATGGCGAGAATGTTCAAGCAAGGTGCATGGATTGATTTCTAGTTAATCTTAGCCATTGATTAAGTTTTAATCGTGACCGTTGAAGTCTCAACGATATATTATAAGAACTCGATGGGGCTTGGAGAAGACACACCAAAACAATTGAGTATTCAATTTGCTAGGAAATCGATCTCTAGAGTGGCAGCATCCAGTTGTCGGAGTTGATTCAGTAAGTTGAAGAAGTGATAGAGGGGTAGAGATAGTGACATCAGAGGAATATTTTCTAGTTCTAGTGAGTACATTGTAGAGAGGCGATGAATTCCACAGAGGCAGCGCAGAGCTTTGTGAGGAGATTCTGTATTTGCTAGACAGCATGAGATATTCTGAGTCAAAAGCTGGGAAGAGGGTCCAGAGGCAAATAAGATTAGTCTTCCAGACAATAGCTGCAGAGACTGCAAGAGGAGATGTAGTTCCGAGCTTGTGGGACGCAGTACTGTGTAGGCTGACGTAGTGACTGCGCAAAAGGGAGCAAGGAGCAACTCAAATCGAGCTGAGGTCAGTGCCAGATCGCCTGTGGAGTGAGAAATTTTGTCACTAGTTTTGTTGCCAGTCATTTCTCTATTTTGGATTGTTATATTAAGCATCCATATATTGTACACAAATTTCACTACTACGTAATAATCAAACCCTCAACTGTTGCACAAGTCTTCCTGATTTGGGTTTTTCGGGGGACTTAGTTCAAAAATAATGGTGTCATATTGTGTGTGTGCATTTATTTTTCCAGCGTTTATTTTTCTTCCACAGTACTTGTTTTGTGAAGGTTGCAGTGAATTTATTTCGATATTTGGTGGAGCAAACAAGAAATAATTTGTTTAATTAATTTAATAAATAAAAGAAATAAACATATTTAATTCATGTGATTGCTCACTGTGAAAATTTGGACCCTGGCTACAATCGGGAAATTAACAAGTACCTAAAGGAATATATTCTCATGAATGGAGGTGCAAAGTAAGTGTCTTACTTTTTGGTTTTGTTGACTAAGGTGCGATTTACAAGAAATAGTTTCATTTTTGTTAAAAATGTTAGGTTTAGCACAATTAAGGATGACAACAATAAATTCACAAAAAAGATGGATATGAGGGCTCTGTGGAAACCCTAACCATGGTGACAGGTGAGGGTTTCATGTCTACAGGTAGCTAAAATCATGGTTCGGGTGTTGTTTTCTCCTCCTTGCAATCTTGTTTAACATATTCTTGGGTTTCAGAATCACAGGGTTGTAGTTGTCCGAGGTCCAGGGCTTTTTGTAAGTAAGTGGATATTTGAAGGTTGTGTGTTCATATTTATTCTAGGCTCAGTCGATTGATTCTTCTGTCGAATTCATTTTATGACTTCCCCAATTAATGGAATTGGAGGAACACCACAATTGATACGTCATAACATGGGTTTGGGGGTCTTCCCTAGATTTTCTTTCGAACTTTGGACAATCTCCTAGAATTTTAGTTGGAATTGGCGGTCAATGCATTTGATGTTGGATGGGGTTATTTGTGAGCTTTGACACATCTGACAATTTCCACGTAGCCAGGAATGGAAAGGGGGGATGATGAGGCAAAAAAATTTGGGGATTCCAACTTAATTGATATGGATTATCCCCCCAATAGGGTGGATTTTGTCCTCGATACATATACTGCCCCCATGGCTTGTAAAGATCTTGTTGCAGATATTGTTGGTAGGACCTTGTTGGGGTTGTTGATAAGACCCCTGTGGGTGCTGAGGTTGTGGAACTCGTTGGACATAGGATCCAGGGTAAGGTCCCTGCTGAAGAAGAGGTCCATTTTGTGGTCCCTATTGAACATAGGGTCCAGCTTGTGGTCCCTACTAAACATAGGGTCCAGCCTATGGTCCCCGCTGAACATAGGGTCTAGTCTGAGGCCATGGTTGGGCTTGTTGGTATTGAGGAATCTGCTGATATGAAGCATCAGGCTGAGGCCCAGACCAGGGTTGCTAGTACTGACCTTGAGGAAATGGCTGGTATTGAGTACTAGACTGAATGGGGTGAGGACCAGATTGACCCAGAAGGAGATTCGTACCATCTTGGTTGTAAGAACCAAACTGAGGGTTAGTCGTAACAACACTCACAGAAGGCTGGGGTTGATGGACATACTGTTGAGACACGTTCGACCGAGGAACATACTGATATTATATGTTCAATTGTTGAACATAAGGGATATTAGGTTGTTGAACATACGAATACGATACGTTCGATTGTTGAAGGGGCTGCTAAAACTAGGAATACTAAACGTGAGGCTGTCCTACCCTAGGAATGATCCATAACTTAGCTACCCCCGACCCAAAAGGGGAGGTACGTAAAGAGGGTTAGATTGCCCCCCAAGCACGGACGCAACTGTGGATTGTCCACTCAGTGGTGGAACTACAGTAATCGTAGATGGTGAGTAGGGGATAGAGGATCTGATCGAAACTGTCATTTGACCAATAGTGACCGTAGGTTGAACAACAGGTTGAGACACGACAACCACATTCAAAATGAATGAGCCAGAAGATGGAGGAATACTCGTTGACCAAATGAGATTCGGGAATAAAGGTGTACCACTGGAAGCTCTAGAAATAAGGTTTCCCAAAGAGGTATAACCATACGGGAGCATGGACGCAACCTGACTAGAAGGTATTTCGGTCCCACTGCCTGAATCGTGAGGTGTGGAATCGAACATCTCGCTTTGGGAGGGAAACACAGATGAAGTAGCTTCCGTGATATAAGTGCCAGTGGTTTCCTGAAGATCATCATCAACATTGGATGCCATTTCGTTAGGAAATAACTGACGGACAGTAGAGCGATATGCTACTATAGAAGTGCGAAAGGTGATTCTGGGTTGATCAAAAGGGCTATAAGGTTGTTGAGGTGAAACCACAATTGGATCAAAGAGCGAGTTTTGAGGAAAGGCTGAGAACTATGCAGATGGTTCGGGCCTTTCTGGCTCAGAGTCTTCCGATGTCGTCCAAGGAGAATCGTTAGGTAGTGGTCGAGATGAAATGGGTTGAACACCGATGACAATCCAGAGTTCATCACCTTGCACTTCAAGGGGCCCAACTGGAAACCGAGGGTCCTCAGGAAGAGGTTCTTGAGATCTGTTAGAGGAGGGAAGAGGAAAATTCAATGATTCATCTATGATGACCTTTCAAAGCAAGATCAAAGAGGGAAGAGGTGAAAAAATTCACAATTTACCAAGCAATAACGAGGCTGTATAATTGCACGCGTAAGATTTTTTCGTGGGAAGTTACTTTTAAAATTAACAAAAAATAAATAAAAAAGGGTGCGCTAGGCATACAAGTTTACTAAGTATCAATGAATTACAATATACACCTTGGTGATAAATGATAGAAAAACTACCAAGAAATTAATGTACGGTAGCCAATCTCCCCCAATGTTGTGTTCTGTGTATCACTTTTACAAGGTAGCCGGCTCGGTTACCTATGGTAGGTTTGCAAACTAGTGGTGACTCCCCAAATATACACGATGCTACATGGGAGCCCAATTTGTAGTAGTGTTGCCTAATGTGTAACTGTTCAATGAGAGCGCCCCAAATATACTTATCATACATCAATATACTTCCATACGTGGGACGGGATATCACCTATGGGTTGTAACACAGACCGTTAGTAACAAATCCTACGTTTTATGACGCCAGAACACGTCTCTAGCCTAGACCACTAAATATTCTCATTAGTTCCAATTTTCCTTAAGGTAAATTGAGTTTATTTTAAGTTCATCTTGATTAATGTTTCAATTTCAAGGCTCAAAACAATGTCACATGAATCCTTATAGTGCAGACTAAATGCAAAAAATAAAACTTTACATTTCGATGAAGCTTAAACTATTTAGGGAAGAGATACAAACAAATGTGCAATCAATGCAACAACAATAATGCCCCCAAAACAAGCTCAAAGCTACGAAATTAAATTCTTTTCAATCGAATTCACTTTTCCCAAATAAATGCAACTTATTGAAAAACGAAAATACTTCTCTTTTCACTAAGATGCACAATTTTTTTTTGTTTTTCACTTTGAAATGCAGTCAAAAGCAAAACAAATGAATGAATGAAGAAATGCAAATCCTTTCACTTTTCTGTCAATCGAACAAAACAAAAATCTCTTTAAAGAATGCACGAACTAAATGCTTTTCACTCTTCTCAAAATGATAAAGATAATCTAAATCAAAACTAAAATGAAAATCACTTTCAATTTCTTTTGAATTTAGACAAAAGACACACTCTTTAGACTTGTGGATCAAACAATTTGTGATTCTATGTTTGACACTAAACTGAAGGTAAGATTAGAGATGCAGTGATGACCAGTGCATACAACAAATCACTCTGAATCAAGTCAAGAACAATGCGACAAAAGGGTGTTTAAAATGGTGAAAATTTTCCAAAATTACAAACAAATCAAAGAGATGAAAAGACTCATTTAGAGAAAACAAGCAATTCAAACACATAGCAATGACGTCACTGAGATCCTACAAAATTCCTTGAGGGGCCAAGACACACTGGAAAATCAAAGGGAAAAGTCTAATTTTTCCTAGTTCTGAGATCAACGCTTATGTGATAGGCAAAAGAGTGCTGAAATGGAAATCAACGCGGTTGTACTATATAGAACAGCACTGTCAGCACTACTGTGCAAACAAAAAGTGCATTGGTCGCTAAAAACAAAGAAAAATAAAAAAGAGTCTCACACAAACACCAGTCCTAACATAGTGAAGTGATCATCAATCTTTACACAAGCTAACAGAGGCCTAAGCAGGTTTAGATTTCAGAAATCGGTGAAACTGGTTCTTGATCCAAGATTAGTTCGAGGAAGGAAGAATGAGAGGCTAAGCTCCCCAGTGGAGTCGCCAGTTCTGTTTTCAAGATAAATCTGCTCTGCGGTCAAAGGCGATCTTTGTAGCCCTCGATTGGGTCTAGCAACATGAGATTATTTCTAATGCAAAGCTCTCTTAACTAACATTTACAATGCGACAAGAAAAGAGACAGAAGGTCCCTTTTCCCAATGCTACGCTTCAATCCATTGATGATTACCTTGATCCCCGATCCTTTTAGGCCCACTCCCTGCTACTAATGGCACGCGAATACCTGAATATGATCAAGAGACAACAACAAACATAATACAATACATAATAATCATAAACATTAGATATCTAGCAGATCAAGGAGTACCAAAATATTTGCATAAAAAATTTAGAGAAATATAGAAAGAAAAAATCAGATGTTATTATCAATAAAAATGAAAGGATAACTTACAACCTAGGCCTTGATGTTGGAGGTGTCCTTTGGGGAAAATCTGAGTCCTTCACTGAAGCTCTAAATCATTCCTTCTCCCAAACACTTAGGCATTATCACAATGCTAGGATGTGAGGGAACGAGAGTTCACATGAGTTTAACAATGACCAACCAAGCTCTAAATTTGTGGGAATGAGGGATGTGAATTTATAGGAAGGGAGAAGAGGTTGGGAGCCCATGAAAGGAGGAGGAAGGCCCACTTTCTAAGGGATGAACCTCCATGGATGATATCAGAACTCTAAAATCGGAGAGCTCAACCTTATCACCATCGTTTAACAACCAACTCGTCGCCCTTGAGCTTCTAGAGGGCGAAGATTCTCCTCCATTTGAGAAAACACTGGAAAAAAGGGATCAACACGGTTTTCCAAGAAAAAATAGCGCTAACAGGGCTAAACCAGAACTGTGAATATGACATCAGTGTGAGCATGGCACCAGGAAAAGTGTCGACCTTGGAAACTAGGATTTGACCAAGTTTCTTCAGTAATACTCCAAGGAAGTTTTCTTTGGATCTTCAGGGGATATTTAACATATTTCTTGATGGTGGAAACATTGCACATGATCTATCATGGGGAATTTCAGGATCAAGGACGGAAAAATGAGCATGGTGAGAATTACTGTGTAACAGATGCCCCCTAAAGAATGAAGGCATAAGAAGGAGTGATGGTTGAAATGCTTTATGAACACCACCACTGGAAAACTTGCCAAATCAAACATTTTACAATATATGACATCTCTGCTATGAATATTCCTAACCACATAACTTTGCACTAGGCATCAAATAACACATGAACGCACGGCATGGTCATAGCCATCCGTCTAAAGAGATCATAGAAATGGATCTGTGGTATGGACGCAACTATCTGTATAGATAGGATCATGTATACAATCATGAATACTCAATAACTCTATGACGCTTGGATCAAAATAAAATGTGACCCAAGGTCTTCACCACGATTTCAATCAACCTAATGTACGATTCTAGCCATGTGAATAAATGTATTGGTGTCGAACATGGTAGAAACCACCTGATTACTAGTCAATGATGAGAATTGTTAATAGGCACGAGAGAGACCACCAATAATGACGATGGACCTCAAGGTACAACTACACATTCTACAAGTGTGAATGAATATGTTGAAGTTGAACACTTGCAGAATAATTTGATCAAAGGCCAATGATGTGAACCTATCATCGAACACAAAGAACTTGACATTGAGGCATGCAAGCTCCAAGGTACTGAGACAAGTTTCTAAATCGCCTTTCTAGATACTGCGTTGAAGTCGACAAGAAGTGACTCGTCGAAGAGGGGCCATGATGATTCCCGCATCATCGACACGAATAAACAGATACCTTAAGATGATAGGAGTAATTCGGGATTGTAACAGAGGATGTCAGGTAACTAAAGGATGTTTGACAAAAAGGACTTATCTTGAACATATTGGTGACATGACTCCGGATTGTGGTAGCATTTGACTCAAATAGGAATAGAGGTCATGTTGAAAAAATTGGTAATCAAATGAGAGGCAAACGGATTTCCCAAACCCATGGAGGAAAAGTGACAAATGTAGGATGTCCCCAACCCGACACAAACTGCAGATGAGTGTCATGTTCAAGAGTGACAAGATGCCCAAAATACACATAAGATGTTCACTTTCAATTTTCCCCCGTTATTGCTAACGAGTACCTCTTTATTTTTTGTAGCCAGCATGAAGTGTATAGCATATGCTGAGTGTGTAAGTTCATTCTTCGAAGGAATCCATCCTAGTAAGTTTACTGAGCCCTAGGAAGGAGGAACTCGATCTTGTCATGGTGACGAGTCTTTCGTCGTTTAATCTTTAACAAGTCCAACGAAAGGGTAACTTGGTAACTTTTCATGTTTAAGGAGTTTGAAAAGAAAAAAAAAGGAAACTCTATCATGTCCCTTTTCGTAAATCGTCTCTCGAATCCGAAAAGGTAGAAAACAATATCATAGAGAACCTCTAAACCATGTTCGATCAAGGTATTCCTTTTTGGTAAATAGTAAATCTCAGCCCGAAAAAGGGGTAAACGTATACTAAGATCACGTCATTTCATTCACTTTAAGAAGTTTGAAATGACAAGTACTCGAAAATCTTTTCATTTTTCGAGAGTCAGAAAAGCGCTGAAAGTTGACTCTAGGGGGGTTCCTTTTTCATAAACATTTAACGAGCCCGAAAAATAGATAAAATACAACTTGTTTGCATCGTAAATAATCATCAACAATGTGGAAGTCTTGTACTGCACAAAAACAACAAACATCACGGATATCAAGGAAAAATAATAAAATATTGGTGAAAATTTTTCAAAAATCTATAAATAGACCCAAAAAATAAATCATTTTCACCTTTGTATTTTGAGAAGAGAATTTTTTCCATTTTCCCTCTGAATTTCAAATCAGTGGTGCAACCGATCTAGGACACAATTCATCTATTCGTCAGTGTTAGGTAAGAACTCTAAGCTTCCTTTTCATTTTGATTCCATTCATTTATTATTTTGTTTAAGAAATAGGGAGATTGGGTGGAGGATTTCAAGTTTTAAAATTGCATGCAACCAGCGTGATTTTGAGCTATCGAGGTTGCACCGGTCGCGTTTAGCCTATTATGGTAGCGCACCACCATCGCTGAATTAATTCAGACAGTCGCGCTGGCCGCGGGAAGGATTTTTAAGTAAGAAATCCACCCGTATCTATGGTTAATTTCGAAAATTACTCTGGTGAAAGCTCCTAAAATTCCATTTAAACATGTTTTGCAGGTGATTTCCTCATAAATACCAATCAAATGGAAAGAACGAGGCCATGAGGTGGAAGACCACCAATCATTGCAGAATCAAAATTGCGCAATTGCAGTTTGTTGAAATTCTTTCAAACATCCGGGTTGAGAGCTCAGCTGGAGCTCCTCCAATACTTGATTAGCATATGGGATGTGGATCTACAGTTATTTGTCATTGGGGACCTAGAGTTCGAACTAGATGTGATGGACATCTATTTCATCATTGTATTATCCAGGAGAGGGGAGAGAATCCAACTCTCCAAAGCTCACGCAGGGGGTGTGTTAATTTTGGGAAAGTAGGTCCAAAATCCATGTTGTACTGCTGAAATGATGATGCCAATTTTTTTATTGGATTCCTCTTTCAGAGATGTGCAAGATTGATTTAAAGATCATCTTGATCGGATGAGCAGAACATGTATTTTGAATTTTTTCCACATGTGCAAGGTCAGCCAGATTTATCCCACATGCCTAAGAGACGCATCACACACCCCCACAGATGGATATATATTGGAGAGACGTGGAGGTCATTTGACACACTTTATTTTGGAGGCATTCTCTTCTCTCACAGATGGAGCGTCGTTCTTGGTGCAGTGTTAGGGCTTCTTGATGCAGCGTTATGTTTTCTTGGTGCAGCGATTTGATGGAGCATGGTACGAAGTTTTGATGCAACATTTTGGTGGAGTTGTCTTGGGGTTGTGTGACACATTTGGTTGGCTGGCCTAATGGAGACTTTGCTGGTTGAAGCATCCTGCTAATTGTCGTAATGCCACCATTCTTCATCTCTGTTTGTCAAATCAATTAGTACATTATTGACTTGTCTTCCATTGATCTATTGTTATGTTCTATCAAGATTTTACTTACATGTGATTGCTATTTGGGCCCTAGATGTTTAAAGTAAATTTGCATCTAGCATAGAAAATCTTTAGAAGTTAACAGGGTGAGAGTACCAGCATGCTCATCCAGAGATACTCTCCTGGGGCTCGAAAAACAGAGAGCAGGAAGGTAGATATTTCTTCCATCAGAGTGATTTCCTTGTGCATGATTCTACATTGCATTACTAGAGTGGCAGGACCCCAGGGTTTGAATGAGGCAAAGGAATCTTAGTTCCAATACGCAGTGGACTGCTTGGCCCCAACAATGTTCAACTAGTGAAAGGGGTTACTAACCAATATAAAGAGCCAGTTAACCAAGTGCAAGAAAGGGCGACTGAAACAATTCGGGGATGGGTCCATTCTGGTGACCTTATTTTTAGAGAGAGTACCATTGTTCCAGTACCAGTGGCTAGAGATCCATGATCCAGCCCCAAGGGACTCGAGGCTGATTAGATGGTGTGACTTTATGCCCTGACAGGGTGGGGGCCAACAAATGCATTTCCCCACAGCCTTTTTCCACTAGATGTGGTGTCAACTTATCGTAGTTGAGGACTACGCATATGCCGGCATCGAATTTAGAGGAGATCTTGATCTTCCTATTCCACCAGACACAAGTGAAGAAAAGAATAGCTTAGAAGCAAAGCTGCAGAGGGAGCTTGAAGAGCTGTGTAGCCATTAGATCGAATCCCTAGAAGGCTTGCGCAGTCCAGTGCCAGGGGGGAAATATTTTCAAGGAAAAATATCTCTCTGAGTGAGCCGACAGAGAGGAATATTTTCCGGATCGAGATATATCAGCGACAGAGGGATCAGTGCAGAACGTATCTTCAGTTGGATGCATATTTTTTGCAACAGTTGCTAGTGCAAAAAAGTGTCAAATGGGAAGAAGATCACATTGAGAGAATTATGACCCCCAAGAATTTCTTGCCCATAAATTATAATTTCCCACACAGAAGCAACAATAGCTGAGAGAAGTTTTGCTCACTCGTGTAGAGATTGCGTAGAGGTAGTCAACAGTTACACATAGGGTTAGAGGCAGGCTTCGACATTCTTTTTGGGTGAGAAGGAAGCAACCGAGCTGAGAGATCAAGATCGATTAGAGGGTGCCTCCAACTATGTGATATGGAAGGCAAGGTTCTCCTTCCTTTCGAATGAGCATGATCTCAAGGCCTTTATCGATACTGTGGTAGTTTTCCCTGCAAATACAGACCCGTTGAAAGCCTACAAGAAGGATATGGAAAAATCCAAAAGGTTGATCCTTGACAAAGTGTGGGTTCACATTGTTTCACACATATCTGGCAATGGGACCGCTAAAGAGATATGGGATGCTTTGGCTACATTGTATGAGGGATCTTCCGAGCAACAGAAGATGTTCTTATAGGAGAAGATGAGATCCACAAGGATGCAGAAGGGGGAGCACATTGATCTGTTCCTTTCAAAGCTTCAGGAAGTCTGGGATCAACTGGGAGATGTAGAGTCAACGCCTCAGGCTACCGAGATGCTAATATTGGCCTTGAATTCCATCTCAAAATAATGGCAAGTCTTCATCCAAAATATCCTGGGCACACAAATATTTTCATATTGGGAGGGAATGTGGGATGCTCTTCAAAAAGAAGAGATGAGGCGTGATTTGGTAAAGTGCAAACTGGATGGCAGGATCAACAGTTGGACGAAGCCCAAGGAAGAAGAGGAAAATGCAGCCCTTGCATCAAAGGGGCAGTAGGAGAAGCAGAGGCGGAAGAAGGACATCTCGAAGATCAAATATTTCAGGTGTGGTGAGCTTGGTCACTACGTTACGAAATTTCCTCTCAAAAAGAAGAAGGAAGAGAAACAAGATCAGTAGATTGCACTTGCAGAGATCAAGGAGGAGGATTTTTCCATGATTAACCACATACCTCCAGGGGAGAGGTGGGGTGATATAGTATTTTAGTTCCAGAGAGCTGCAGATGGGTAGGATCCTTGAGGAGTCCGCCTCTTAGATCAATACCTTGATACGGGAATCCATATCAAAAGTAGCAGGATGGACTAGTGTTAGTTGATGTAGAGGAGTGTCGAAGTGACACTTGCAATGGCTAGGAGTGCTAGAGACTGAGCAATGCAAAGCAGAGTTGGTAGTAGTGCAGTAGGCACAGTGTAGAGTTAGCAGCAGCGCAAAGGCTTTAGAGGGTCAGCGCAGTGACTAGCTGTAGTCAGAACTCCAATGACAAATGAATCATACTGAACACAATTGGTTTAGTATTTGGATGTTTTTCTGTTTCAACGTCAACAGAGTTGCAGTGTAGATGCAATTGGCAGCAACAACATTGGCGTAGTAGTTGGTGGGCAGTGATGTCAGACATTAGCGGCGTAGAGGGAGATGATACAGAGTTAGGGTGATGCTTCAACAGGTTGCATTACTATATCACATTCCTCGCTAAGAGGGAGTGTTGATTTTTTGTAGCATCGGATGTGCTCTAGCCTTGATAATTTTCAGGGAGGCTAGGACACATGCATTCCAAAATACCCAGAAATATTTTTGGGAAATTCCACATGGAGATAGTTTAATTAAAATAATTAATTATTTTTAATGGATTCCCAAGTCTAAACTTAGGGAATTAAAATAATTAAAGGGCATTAATTAAATTGGGTGCAAATCTTCTAGAAAAAGACAGAGATCGAGTCAATATGAACTGAGCCATTGGTTAAGATCTAATCTCGGTCGTTGATTGTTCAACGAGAATATTATAGGAAGGATCACAATGGGAATTTGGAATACACGTTGAATTATAGAACTAGCGATCTATTTCTGAAGACAGTAGCGCAGTAGTTGTCGGAGGAAGGTCTAGGAGATTTCTTGCAGTGAGGGGCAAGTATAGTGACCGGTGTAAGTTTTCCTGATCCGGTGAATATAACGCAAAGTAGGCAGAGAGATATCCAGAGAGGCAGTGCAGAGCCATGCTGGGCAGAGCATAGCCACGCTGGGCAGAGCATAGCCATGTTGAGGCAGCGTAGAGCCTAAGAGGAGATCCACAGTTATGTTATGGAGCAGTCCATATCTAGTGCCCAGTGTCGGGTTGTGAGGCCAGAGGGTCAATTATCAGAGCATCCAGCCATTAGATCGATCATCCAAGGGAATGATGCGGTCCCTACGAGTTGTGACGCAGAGGAAGTGTAGTGATTGTGCAAAGGCAGCTTGGGGATAGTCATTCAGAGGTTGGATCAGTGTCGGATCACCAGTGATAGAGTGAGGTTATTTCTCACTAAATTTATGCCAATTATATTCTTTGTATCAGATAGCTAGTAAGGCATTCAAGGTTATATTCAGAAACTACTACATAATAATACAAACCCTCAGTTTTTGCACCGGTTTTCTCGCATTTGGTTTTTTCGGGGACATTTTTCCAAAAATAATGGTGTCGATTGTGTGTTTATTTCTTTCTTGCACTGTATTTTGTTTCTGCATCATTTTGTATTTTTGTAGGTTGCAGTGTGATGTATTCAATGTTTGTCGTAGAAAACTGTAAATAAATTGTTAAGTTAAAATTAACAATTAAGTGAATATTTTCCAGTTGCTGCAATAGGATTCCAGTTTTAGGAATTTTCACACCTTTTAGCATGTGCAAGGAAAGCAGTAGGTTCATTTACATTGAAGGACTCATCTCTCTCCATCATTCTTATTTCCTCTTGAGTGCATCTACCCAATAACTCATCAAATCCAGGTATCATGTCATTATTGAGAATGGTGGTGAAAAATGTTTCCCATGGTCTTGAAAAACCTCCAAGAGTAATGAGGGTGAGTTCCCTGTTAGTAATAACTTCTCCAATAGATAGAAAATCATTCTCCACTTGAGTTATTCTCATGAAATAGGCTTGTATAGATTCCCATTTTTCCATCTTGATATCCATTAACTTGTTCTTGAGAAAGAGAATTTGATTTTCATCATTGACTTTGAACATCCCAATCAACTTATCATACATTTCCTTATAAGTTCCCAAATCATAAATATAGGCAACTAAATGATTTTGAATGGAGTCAATTAAGATTTTCATAGCTTTGGCCTCACCTTTTCTATAGCTTTGGCCTCACTAAATTTATGCCAATTATATTCTTTGTAATTTCTCACTAAATTTATGCCAATTAAGATTTGTAATTTGATGAAATTATTATGCAGACTGGATCATCTAGATGTCATAGTTCTTGATATTGAAATTTGTGATCACATTGTGCCCCTTGAATTTATGGTGGCAATATCATAAACCCTGGGAACTTCTTCTTTTCTATATGTCAAAACCAATATACAAAGCTACTAGATATTATGGTATTGCCACTATAAAATACAAGGTGCACAATGGAGTGACAAATTTCGACATCAAGAACTATGACATCCAAATGAACATGTCTATAGAATCATGTCATCAAACTAAAAATCAACCAAAGTGTATCAAACAAACAAAGAATTCTACTACTTGTATGCCCAATAGTTGGCCGGATAAAAGCAACAATACTAACTTGTAAATGAATGCAATCAGTTGCAATCATGTCCAAGCCAACAAAACACTCAATTTTTTTATCTTAGTTACTAGTGAATCACTATGGTATTTCTCTTCTACTAAATCAGGCAATGCCCTCGAGCATAGCTAGTGATGTCAAAGAAAATAGACTTCCTCTCCCGAATTATGTAGTAGAATTATTTGTTTGTTTGATATGTTTTGTTTGATTTCCATTTTGCTGACATGATTATGCAAACTGGATCATCTAGATGTCATAGTTCTTGATATTGAAATTTGTGATCGCATTTTGCCCGTTGAATTTATGGTAGAAATATCGTAATTCCTGGAAGCTTCTTTTGTATATGTCAAAACCAATATACAAAGATACTAGGTCTTATGATATAATCCATAAAATACAAGGGGCACAACGCAGTGAAAAATTTTGATATCAAGAACTATGGCATCCAAATGAACTCGTCTATAGAATCATGTCATCAAACTAAAAATCAATCAAAGTGTATCAAACAAACAAACAATTCTTCTATATGTCTGCTAAATAGTTTGTCAAATAAAAGAAATGATACTAACATGTAAATGAGTGCAATCAGTTCCAAAAATACCCTCTCTTTTGTGGTCGATCAAAATCGAACTCAAGGTCCAAGCCAACAAAAAACTCAATTTTTATCTTAGCTACCGGTGAATCACCATGGCATTTCTCTTCTACTAAATCAGGTAATGCCCTCGAGTGTAGCTATTGATCTCATAGAAAACAGATTTGCTCTTCCGAATTATGGTGTAGTATAAGTATTTGTTTGTTTGATACATTTTGTTTTATTTCCATTTTTATGACATGATTATGTAGACTGGATCATCTAGATGTCATAGTTCTTAATATTAAAATTTGTGATCAGTTTGTGCTGGTAGAAATATCGTAAACCCCGGAAGCTTCTTCTTTTGTATATTTCAAAACTAATATACAAAGTTGCTAAGTCTTATGATATTTCTACCATAAAATACAAGGGGCGCAATGCAGTGACAAATTTCGACATCAAGAACTATGACATCCAAATGAACTCGTCTATAAAATCATGTCATAAAACTAAAAATCAACCAAAAGTGTATCAAACAAACAAATAATTCTACATCATGTATGCCCAATATTTTTCTGAATAAAAGCAACGATACTAAGCTGTAAATGAATGCAATCAGTTCCAACAATACCATTTCTATTGTGGTCGATCAAAATCCAACTGAAGGTCCAAGCCAACAAAACACTCAATTTTTATCTTCTTAGCTACCAGTGAATCGTTATGGTATTTCTCTTCTTCTAAATCAAACAATGCCTTCAGGCGTAGCTAGTGAATTTTGAGAAAACAAACTTCCTCTCCCAAAATATGTAGTAGAATTATTTGTTTGTTTGTTTTCCATTTTGATGACATGATTTTACAGACTGGATCATCTAGATGTCATAGCTCTTGATATTGAAATTTGTGATCGTGTTGTGTCCCTTGAATTTATGGTAGCAATATTGTAAACCTTGGAAGCTTCTTCTTTTGTATATGTCAAAACCAATATACAAAGCTATTAGGTCTTATGATATTGCTACCATAAAATACAAGGGGCGCAATGCAGTGAAAAATTTCGACATCAAGAACTATGACATCCAAATGAACTCGTCTATAGAATCATGTCATCAAACTAAAAATCAACAAAAGTGTGTCAAAAAAACAAATAATTCTACTACATGTCTACCCAATAGTTGGCCGGATAAAAGAAACGATACTAACCTGTAAATGAATGCAATCAGTTCCAACCATACCATCTCTATTTTGGTCAGTCAGAATTGAACTGAAGTTCCAAGCCAAAAAAACACTCAATTTTTATCTTAACTACTAGTGAATCACTATCGTATTTCTCTTCTACTAAATCAGACAATGCCCTCGAGCATAGCTAGTGAAGTCAGAGAGAACATACTTCTTCTCCCGAAATATGTAGTAGAATTATTTGTTTGTTGATACTTTTTGTTTGATTTCAATTTTGATGACATGATTATGCAGGCTACATCATCTAGATGTCATAGTTCTTGATATTGAAATGTGTGATCACATTGCACCCCTTGAATTTATGGTAGCAATATCGTAAACACTAGAAGCTTCTTCTTTTGTATATGTCAAAACCAATATACAAAGCTACTAGGGGTTATGATATTGCTACCATAAAATAGAAGGGGCGCAATGCAGTGACAAATTTCGACATCAAGAACTATGACATCCAAATGAACTCGTCTATAGAATCATATCATCAAGCTAAAAATCAACCAAAGTGTATCAAGAAAACAAAGAATTCCACTACATGTCTGCCTAATAGTTCGTTGGATAAAATAAACGATACTAAGCTGTTAATGAATGCAATCAGTTCCAAGACAACAAAACACTCAATTTTTATCTTAGCTACCAGTGAATCACTATGTTATTTCTCTTCTACTAAATCAGGCAATGCCCTTTGGTGTAGCTAGTGAAGTCAAAGAAAATAGACTTTCTATCCCGAATGATGGCACCTTATACTTGATAGACCCCTTCACATGCATGACATATTGCATGCCCTTGTTGGTGGCATTCCATTTTTGTGATTACCAATATTGAAATGTGCCTTCAATATTCCCCATGACAGTACCAAATCCATATTTGTCTCTTTTTCATTCTCTTGTTTCATAGATCAAAAATGTTCCCAATATATTTGAGAGCACAAATAAATTTAAAAAATAACGAAAAATTTACAATAACTTCCCAAATACATATCTTTGTTGCCAAATTTATATATGCCTATTTTTCATTCTCCCATTTCATAGATCGAAAATGTTTCCAATATATTTGAGAGCACAAATAGATTTAAAAAATAATAAAATATTTGCAATAACTTCCCAAATACATATCTTTGTTGTCAACGGCTCTTCCTATATACTCTTGTCATTTCCCTTTAAGTATTTGCAAGCGAAGAACCAAACTCAAGATTAATATAAAATAACATGGGAATCAAGCATGAGCACAAGTATAATACATTACATTCAATACAAAATAGATTGCAACAACTATGATTATAGCTTTTCATGGTTTTCACATCAACCTTGTAACTCCACATTATTGGACACGCCTCTAAAGGGAATGAAAAAGGATTTTGAACACATATGTACCTCAAAATTATCCAATGTGAACTTTAAAAGATGAATTGTAATAAATATATGACTACCCTCCTTAGCATTCCCTACAATTTCGTCTCTAATTTTGTCTTCTATCTCTCTAATCTCATTTTCGTAATTGATAGGGAAATAGTTCTTATTCCATCTTATTCTTCAAAATAAATATTTTATTCAAACTTAGTGAGAGGATGATATATTATAATAAAAAAATTGAAGAAATTTGACCATAATGAAATGCAAGAATTTGCAAATGAAAATTTGTTTTAACAAATGCATCCCAAAACTTATGCACTATAATAACATAAAATTTAGTTGTTTAGCAACGTCCTGGTGCGTGTCAGCCAGATAGTTGCACCGGGGCAGTCAAATGTGCATACATCGGGCCGTTAAGGTGTAAAACCGAATTGGGCACACTGTAGGTGATACAACGTACTGGGCTGTTCTAATTGGTATTGGTATTTGTGCGGTGCCCATAGGTCGTATAGACGCACCAGTGTGTAGTATTATACAAACACACCATGCAGTATCACACAAACGCACCAAGTGTTCTAATTCGTATTGGTATTTGTGTGGTGCCCATATGTCGTAGAAACACATCGGTGCACAGTATTATACAATGCACTGGTGCGCAATATCACACAAACGCACCGAGTGTTCTAATTGGTATTGGAATTTGTGCGGTGCCCATAGGTCATAGAAATGTGCTGGTGCACATTAGCATACAAACGAATTGGTGCACTGTAGCTAACATGCACCGGTGTTCATTTTGTATTTTTTAGAAACATCGACCTGTGACAGTGCAATTATTGTGATTTTTTAAAATTCATTATTCATCAAAAGTTGACACATATCTTATAACAACATTCATATCAATTAAATTTTTATAAGTGCATTTGAATGTGATGTTTGGATTAATTTGTTATATCATATCATTAGATTTTGCATCTCTTCATTATAATATTTAGTCATCCATATATTTAATTAGTGGTGTAACATTTCACAGTGACAATGGAGAATGCAATAGAATAAATTAAAATGTATTTTATTATATATATATGAATAAGACACTTTGTGTCATATAAAATGGGATAGTTATTGGTATCACTCTGTATTTCAATTGGGACACTATGTGCATTACATTAAACAAAATGTCTGATTTCACAGACAAATATTTCAAAAAATACGCCGCCTCATTTTAATATCCAAACATATTGATCATCATTCTTCGATTGAACTAATGTCATTGCTCGAGCTACTTCTATGACTTGGGTTATTTTGAGGAATGTTTTGTTCACGATGTTGATTTTTTTCTTCTTCTTCAACTTCCATCTACAAACATAAAAACATTTTGTAATGAGTATATATACATTAGTAAGAATAATGAAAACTGCAATATTGAATAATATACATCAATGTAAATAAAAAAGAAATGACGTACCATAGTAAGAATTGACTCATGAACTATACATATTCTTTCAAAACCAAATTTCATGCCATATTTCAAGATTTCATTTGTTGGCACAGTTCCATACTTTGTTTCTTGCAAGTTTTATACCCCATAAAAAATCATATATTTAATATAAAAAAAAAATTTTGTTCTATTAATTATAGACGGAGCTAAGTAAAACAAGATCGATAGATGCTTAAAGTTCCACAATTAATTTATGATATGCCAACATATATTAACAACCCATATTTAATCCAATGTCAATAAATTCGTCTGATGGTTCTTCTTTGTATGTTAGCATCTATTTGAAGACATTCAATGATGATTGTTGTAAAACAACTTAAAATATACAAAAATGAAATCTAGTTAAGTTGTTATAAGGAAGTAACAATTACTCACAAACTTAGATATCAACCTTTTTCTTCCTTGTCGTCCTGTTTTATGTGTTGAATGAGTTTCATTTTCTTTTCTTTTCTGTAAGAAAATACTTGAAAATTAATATTTAATACTAAATTGTTTATTTATTGTACCTAATCAAAAAATTCAATGATTACATATTACATTTTAAGCCTGTTGTTTTTGAGATGGCTCCTCATGCAATGCAATTATGTCTATTTCTTTGACCATATCCTTGTACACCTTTTTGGACATTCCTACTAGCATATTTCTAATATTAACTTGTTTATTCTTTGAGATTTTCACAATCTTCCTGAAAATGTAACATGACATTAAACTACTTAATTTTTATATTGATATGTGAACATTAAATATTACAAAAGTGATATTTATAAATGATTTCTTTCTAGTAATATATACATATAATTCTAAAAAAAGATTTAAAAGAATATTACTTTTTCATTCATTCATTTTTTTTTGTACGTTTTCGCTATTAGAAGTCTGACATGTCTCATCGATTAATTTTCTGGAAACTCATCCTGTAGTTTAGATAAAATTTGGTTCTTGGAATCATTGGATTGATTTTTGTATTGTAAGTGGAAATAAAATCTATACATTTGTTCCACTAGATCCCTCAAATTTTTGTAACAGTTTTTCCCCTTTTCGTTAACCTCTAGCACCACTCCAAATGAGCTAAGGAGCAATTCATTTTCATCATTTGCATATTCTATTTTTTTTTCTTTTCTTAGAACAATGCCCATTTTATCAATTGCTGGTCCCTGTAGAACATTAAATATATGTGAATTACTAGATTGTTTGAAACATGTTATCTAATATTTTTAATTATATTATTAATGAAAATTAAAAAAAAAAAACTCATATTAGATCAATAGTATTTTTTCATTTACCTAATTCATCCTTCTGCAGTTTTTCCATCAAGCTTTTACGCTCTTATGGTCTTAGATCAAAATAATCTTATCGAGCATCATCATTTTTTGACTCTACATGATACACAGTAAATAATACATATTAGTTAAACTTACATATAGTTCAAAAATAATAATTTTTGTAAAGAATTTACAAAGAACTTTTCATTTTTGCTTTTCTCAATGTGCTATCAGTATTTTTGTTACTTGATCTCGTCATCCATTTCTTTATCAATATCAAACCTGTATCATACCATTCATTAATATATTTTAAAAAATAAATCACAAACTTTTTAGGTAAAAAAAAAAAAATCAAGAAAACGATGCGTCATTCAATAAGTACGCACCGACGTCGGTGCGACGTGTTCTTATAAACACACCGTTAAAACAATAGAAACATTGTACGGTGCTCTCTATCAATAAGGAGACCCAATGCATTATATGTTAACCATTGCACCGATTAACACAAAAAAATTGATAAAAAACCTCTAGTGTTAGTTTTTGTAGCATAAGATATTGTGGAGGGGGCAGTATGGCATGTTCTTATAAACGCATTGAGAAAACAAGGGACCGTCGTACGATGCTCTCTGTCAACAAGGAGACCTGGTGCATTATATGTTAACCGGTGCACCGATTAACACAGATATAAAATAAATAAATAAAATTATGAAACAGTACGTGTGTGGTGTGCTATAATGAAATAGCGCACCTGTGCACTAATTTACACAAAACACACAGATTAAAAAATATATATATTTTTTTAAATTGTTTTTATCTAACAGTACGTGCGTGGTGCACTATAATAAAATAGCGCACCTGTGCGCTAAAATAAAATAGCGCACTGATGCTCTATTTTACACATGGCGCACGGATTAAAAAAAATTGTTTTTATCAAATAATACGTGTGCAGTGTGCTATAATAAAATAGCGCAACAGTGCACTATTTTACACAGGGCGCACTGATTAATTTTTTTTTTTTAAATTCACGCAACAGCCAACATGGATTGGGATACGACTTTGCAAGTCGTCTTGCAAGTTAGATGTCATGACCTATATATCTATAGCAATACAAAATCTATAATTCTAAAATGAAAAGCCCTAATTTTAAAATCACAGAAACAGGAAGAAGCAAGGGCAGAAACAAAAAGAATCAAGGGTTTAGCATGTGAATGGATTTTTTTTTTATTTTTTTGGAAAATGAACAATAAAATTTAAATTTTTTACTTACCATGTATTGAATCAAACAGAAACTGTAAAAAAAACAATTATTACAGTAAAATTTAATCACGAGATGGTTTGAAATTCTATACTACAGGGATTGAATCACGAGATGTTTGAAATTATGATTCTCTAAATAGTTATGTTCGAAAGTATTTCGTTGCTCCACAGTGCTCTCGTGCTCTCTTGCTCCAAATATGTCTCTCATGAAAATCTCTCCTTGAAATTTTTTGCAAAAATAATGAAATAATGAAATTTTTTTACTATTTAAAGAACTTTTTATGAAATTAGATTTTCGAAGATAATTTGCTGCTCATTTTTCAATTTACCATTTTTTTTCACTTAAAAAAAATAAAGTCGTGCTTTTTCTATTTGTGTCTACTCGGTGCATTTGTTATCTAACCGCACCAGTGCGTCAGTTAATAACATAGCAACTAAAACGAACTGATGCAGTTAACTCTACATTAGCACTAATAATAATAAGTCCATTTTTAAGGCACCAAAATTACTTTTAGGTATGTACACCAAAATTTATTATTTATTTTGCTCAAATGCAAGGAGACAATATCATAATTATATCGAATGGACAATTCTTCAAAATCCAGCTCGTTCCATAATATTTCTCAAAGTCCATCGCAAAATTCTCCCTATCCATCTCGAGACGTAATATTTACTTCAGATTTTATTTATCTTTTCATTATCTAATTGAATTTATTTTTTTTATCCATGTCAATCAGCGGAATAAAATTAATGTATACAAATTTGGAGGTTCATGTAGATTCATAATCGAGTTCAGATGCACAAAATATTCAAATAGCTCCAAAAGGTTAGAAGCTTTTATCAAGAGAAACATACCGCAAGGTGCATTTGGTAGATGAAAATGCATAGCCGCTTCACCTGGTAATTGTAACATTGCATCTTCTAGCCATAATCCTGGGACAATGGAGGTAATAATAATTGTTTGGTATATTAATTTAATTATTTCAACGTCAAACCAATTAATTATGCATTGTCGATGTGCTTACTAATTTGTATCATATATTTTATACTAATCATGTTCAAATATATTTTTTGAAATTATTAGGATTCTAGTGATGATGAGCGACCTACCTACTATCTTCTGTTTCACCCCACGACAATGTCAAATTGAGATAATGTTGAATTAAGAGAAAAAATCGGAGAGGAACGATACCAAGAGTGGTTGAATCAAAAACCTATTCAATTTCCACTACGTCCATATTTACCAATTAGGAATGGCTACAACAGTAGTATATCTTCACAAGCTCGCAATGGAGGAAATTAAATAGAGGTTCGTATGGATGATTACTTAAGGGATACAACTGCCATGGAGACAATGTTGTTAGATGCATTCCAGAATGATGATCAACTAGGGGATGATGCTCATATCGCTGATACCTTTTTCGAAAGGCTTAAATTTTTTTCCACCACCCCTCTTTTTGTACCTAGCAGTCAGTAAAACTCTACCCAGTTGAGGACAATGATGTTATTGTACAATTTGAAAGCAAATTTTGGCTTGTCGAATGCATGTTTCTCAAAATTTTTGAGGTAATTTACCATCAATTCATCTCTTATATTTTAAGAAATATAATCACACAATGAAAATTACAAATGGTCAATTTTATGAACATTAATAATTATATCGGCATTAATGTACATTTAATATTGTACATGATCACCAACTATAGGTTATTCAAAGATAAGGTTCTTCTAAGCGATAATGTCTTGCCCGGTAGCTGCGAAGATGCAACGAAATTGTTGAAAATGTTGGGTGTTGAGTACATATCATATCATGCATGTCCAAATGGTTGTATTCTATATAGAGGAGAATATGCAAGCAAAGAGATATTTCTGAAATGTGGGCATGACAGGTATGATAAATAAAATAATAAGGGTAACACGTGGTCCTTCTTTTAAGATATTGAGGCACATGCCTATAATCCCAAGAATTCAAAGGCTCTTTCGTTGCAAAGAATTAGCTATGTTAAAGGGATGGCATGCCTCACACAGAAGTGAGTTAGGAGTTATATGAATCCCAACACATTCAATAGCCATGAAGCATATAGAGGATACATGGCTCGAAAAATTCAAGGATGAAGTAGGAAGTCTACGACTCAGCATAGCCATTTATGGCGTCAACCCATATTCCCTCCAGAACACCAACTATAATGTTTGGCTTGTAGTAGTTATCAATAACAATATCCCCCCATGGTTGTTCGTAAAGAATAAACATCTTATGCTGGCTATCATAGTCCCTGGTTGAAGACAAGTGAAGAATATGGATGTATACTTACAACCACTAGTAGATGAATTGAAGGAATTATGGGATGGGATAAATGTATACGATGTATCAAGACCCATCGCAACAGAGAGGAGTTTTACGTTGTATGGCATATGTGCTTACACGACACATGATTATCCAAGCTTAAGAGTTTTCTCTGGTAAATTACATGTTTATTGATTTCTTTATATACATAACAATATTCTTTTGCATAGTAGTTATTTAATTCGTTGTAATTGTTCTGATTTTCATGATATTATTTAACGTGCCATGCACATATATTATATACAATAATTTTGCAGGTCTCGTAACAAAATGGTATTTTGGATGTAAATGTTGTGGACCTTATCTTAAAGTTAGATGGTCCAACGACCTACGAAAGCCAATGTATGACTGCTCCAGGGTAATCCTCCCAGAAGAACACCCTTACAAAAGGGCAACATCCACTTTCAATGGTAAACGAGAGATAACCCAAAGGCCTCCAATAACGACACTCGTTGAATGGATTAGAGTATATGAGAGAGAGAAGGAGAAGGATCTCACAGAAATGTTCGATTCAAATGGGGAGCATATGTTCTATGATCCAGAATTCTTCGACACCTATGTTGATAAATTTCCCATTGGGATGAAAAAGAAATCGATCTTTTATAACCTCCCATATTGGGAGCATCTTAAGATTACCCAGTTAGTAGATCCTGTGCATATATTTAAAAATATTTCATCTTCTTTATGGAGGCACATATCATCGAAACAAAGTGACACATTGGTTGTTAGGAAATATCTTATTACTTCAAAAACTAAAAAGAAACATTGGCCAAGACGATGAGAAAGTACAGGATTAGAGGCAGGCGTTGGTCTCTCTAATTCATGGTATTTCAAAGAAAGTGATATACCATGGATTTTAAAAAAATATGATCTTTCTTTCGTAAAGGAATTTATAATGGGTGTGAGGGTGTCATCTTCAATATGGGTCTTCACTACGGATTTTCTTCACTGTGGAAGACCATTTGTCAGGGTTGAAATCACATGACCATTTGAATATTCTAAGAGTACGTATAATGTCAAAAGCATGATTTTATTATTTTTTTTATTAATAAATTTTATCCCATGCAGGGATCATAAAACATAAGTAATTTTGTACATTATTGCATGTGTTTATAACTTTACAGTGTCATTATCCTTTGTTCGTGTGTGGGTGTTTGAAACATGAATTCCCCCAAAACCTAGGATGTGACATATCTAAATTCTCTGCATTTGTACGTTGGATCACGTCATAGGAGATTCACGTGGCTAGCATTCCACGGTGGCGTGAAGAGATAGTTGAGATTGTTTGTATGTTTGAGAAGAAACTGCCGAAGAGTTTCATGGACTTGCAGGTTCATCTTCTAATCCACCTAGTAGATGAGGTTGAATTAGTTGGGGTGGTTTCTTGTCGTTGGATGTTCTTAGAGAGGTACATGAAGAAATTGAAAGGTTTTTTAGACAAAGGGAAAAACTCGAGGGGTCTATTGCAGAGGGGTACATATCATATGAGTATTTCGATTATTCCAGTGAGTACATCAAACATATCGACAACATACCAGGTGCGGTGATTTGGGACGATGAAAGGGATGAAGACAAAAGAGAAGGGGATTTGCTCCAAACGAATGGAAAAAGTTGCTTGAAGTGTAAGCGACTTATAATTTTTCAAATTTACACAAAGTAAATATTCATGTTGAACTTCAATATAATGTATATTTTGGTCTCATATGTACTATATGTAGGTTTTATTTCATCAATGAAAGCAGAAATTGAAGCAATCAATAAATTTGTTCTTTACAATTTCGAAGCGACACAACAGTGGGTCGCATTGTACGAACAAAAGAGGATGAAATGGGATAGTGACGGGAAATAATTCAGATGGTTGAATGGTAGAAGTGTGCCTTATCTCGATCATTTAAAAGAAAATATGCCAAAAATATGCCCCAACAGTTGGGTTTCTGACCAACTCAGAGAGAAATACGATGCAACTGTTCGTTACCCATGAGTTGAAGAGGATGCATTAAACGTAGGGATTGGGTGCACCCACTTGGCAGTAATCTATTTATGTACATTTTAAACTTAATAATGCACCTTTGAAAAGTAATTACATCTATATTTCATATTTCAACTGTTGGGTTATTATAAGACACGCAACACTATGATTTTTTAACTTTTTATAGGTGCATTTATTACCATCTATGTGGGCATATGGACACCATTTTCTCACAAAAAATGTCGATGATGGACACATGACACAACACTGTGGAGTGGAAGTCGAGTTCGATCAATCTAGTTGATCTAGCCACCTTGCTCAAAACCTAGTACGAGGGACGTTAGGTTACATCAGAAAGATACAAGAAAACATTGAAGTGGATTTCTCTTCTTTCCAATGTGTTATTTTTAGGTGCAAGTAGTGGGACACCTTTGATCAGAATAATGTAAAAGAAGATCGTGATAGTAGGCTAATATGTATCAACTCTAGAAAGATGTGGGATGAAGCTAAGGAGCTCTATGTTTTCCCCGAACACTGAAACCGAATGTTTTTTTACCCAGATGTGTTGGATAGGGATTGGTGGTTCATATTGAGACATGACCCTAGATCAAAACATATTTTTTAGAACAATAGTGTTATCACGCCAAGCGCGCTCGAAGAGAATGAGAGTGATCATGAGAATTGAGAGTGATATGGTACATGTGTTATTTCATTATTTATACTTTTTAAGATGGATATTTATAAAGAAGAGGACTTAATTACCTTATAACTAAGACTTTTTTTTCGAAACATTATAATCTGTATTTTGAATTAATTGGTAATTTGCATTGTGTTAATGTTAAAATCATTTCACTTGAAAATTTTCAATTATGTTGATCTCGAAAACAATGACGTACTCTATAAAGTTCCTTTTTATTATAATGTCAATTCCTAAAATAATACAACTACTCGATTGCTTTAAATGTGTGTGAATGATATCTTCAAAATGTATACTATTATTTTTGGTATGTAAAATCATAATAAAATAATGATAATTCTAAATTACATGAATTAATTTGCATTATTTTCTGAACTTTATTATGTTACAAAAATTCATATTATTCTAGATTTATTATTTTACAAATATTTATATTCATAAAAATTTAAAATTTTACAATTTTATACTTATGGTAATTCAACAATATTTATGTTATACATTTTACTTACAGCAGTTATGGTTCAAAATTGACAATTAATTTATAGTTTTACAAATTTACAAATTTAAAATTTTTAATGAAATTGAATGATGACAATACATACAATTACAATTACAATTTTACAATTTCACAATACAATTACAATTACAATTACAATTTTAGAAATATTTTACGTCATACAATTAAAATTAAAATTACAATTACAATTACAATTTTAAAATTTTACATACAATCAAAATTACAATTACAATTTTAAAATTTTACATACAATTACAATTACAATTACAATTTTAGAATTTTACATACAATTACAATTACAATCATTTCACACTAATACAATTAAAATTTCACAAATATTTTACATACAATTACAATTACAATTACAGTTTTACAATTTCACATACAATTACAATTACAATTTTACATATATACAATTACAATCATTTGACGATAAATTAAATATTACAATTACAATTAAAATTTTACAAATATTTCACATACAATTACAATTTTACACACAATTAAAATAAAAATTTCAATTACAATCACGACATAATATTTAATAAATATCATGATAACCATCGTAGAAACATCATATTCGACTAAAAAACACATTCAAAATCGCTAACATCATCTAATCATCGTGATCATGATCATCTCACAAAACACAAGCATTGTATAACATCATCAAAACACAAACATCAAATATACATCACATGTCAAATAACTGCTATCACATACACATCTATCTGTAAGTTGGACATTAAACGAACATATCTAACATGACCTAACAATATACACATCATGATGAACACCAACATGTAAATTAAGTACATCTGCAACATGAACATAATATATATGTATACATATAATGTCAAAAATATACAACTATAATATAACTGCATGTAAATGTCAAATATCAGCTGGTGGTACATCAATAGTAGTTCTAGTTGAGGCCTGCTCAGTCGATGGTGCAACCTTGACATGCTCATATAGATGATGATCACGTGCCTGTTGATGTGGAGGTGCCTCATGTTGATCAGGAACGGCCTACTCATGATGACTCGTGGATGGTCCATCCTGCTTAGTGGATGGTGCAACGTGCCTGCTTAGTCGATGGACCTGCCTCCTCAGATGGACCTACACTCTCCTTTGGATCAGATGCCTGCTCAGGACTAGGACATGTCTGCTTAGATGGTGAAGACTGCTCAGACGATGCCTGCTCATGATCATGACTGGATCCTGCAGGCTAATCATCATGATCATCTCCGGCGCGTGGTGGAAGAGGAGGTGGAGTACTAGAATGATGGTCACTCCCCTCATGATCACGATCATCAGATGATGCACTGCTCGACCTTCGTACTACATATACACCATGCCTACCAACCCTCCTCGCCTGTGTCATTACTCTAGTAGCTCCAACGATATGCCACATGAGGGTCAACATATCACAGGGCTTGACTCTCCATATCCGTATCAGCCTATCATAAGCACGTATCTCTCTGATAGTAACTGGCCTGACTCCCTCCTCAACTAGGAGTCGACAGAGTTGGTCGCCCAACTCCATCCTGAATCAGGTGTCAGGCCTACGGCTCACACCCGTCGGTATCTGCGCCTGATCAGGACCAAGTCTATCACTGGCCTGATCCTCCGCCTCTGATATCTCCTTGTCATCGTGATCTACACCTGGATCATTCGGTGGTGGTGGAATCTCATTTCCAATGAATGACCCAATATTTACAAAATATATATAAGTACACAACAATAATTAGACAATTTCATTAAACAATTTAATAAAACAAGTTAAAGAACGTGTTAGAATAAATTTAAAGAAAACACTAATATTACCTCTCTCATCCGTGGATCATCCTGTGTGAAGAGGATTTTGGCACACCCTCGCCAATCCAATCTAGCATACGGAGATGGCACCAGATTGGAGGCATGATCCTTAACATTGGATAACAACTCCAATGCATCATGCGATATCCTGGTGGAAAAGTCAGACTCGCCCCTCTTGGGCATCATTTGGCCCCAAATCTCCATCTGTACGTGCAACATCGACATACGAGGCTACCGAAAAAAAGAGGCCTCGTCTCTGGAAACTTTTCAAAAAATAAACAGAATAAATTTGAAGCAAAAGGGAAGGTCAACCTCCCAGGTGCATGAGAACGACCTCTATCTAATGTTGTACAAAACTACCGAAAAAAAATTCGCAAACCACCTCACAAGTCGTGGCGCCTATAATAAATATTCAACATAAAATAAAAGTGGGCAACTAATGTGTTTCCAATCACTAGTATGGTGTGTAATGGTTGTTAGCAGTAATGAGAGGCACCTCACCTCCTCTACACCAAATGAAGAAATACGTAACTGACCACTGGAAACCTCAAAAATCTGCAAGAGAAAGTATATCATCGCTAATGTATCTCTGGGAGTACACCAACTGAATCCCTGCTGCATAGTCGACAGGAACCTCTGGGAACTGGGGCAAATCCTGCCCTCTCCTAGATAGGCCAGTAATAAAATATATTTCCTCCTCAATGCGCGTGTGCACTGGTTAGGACCGATCCGAAAAGCCTGTCGGTGGGCATCCCACTTGAAGATGAGTTGTCTCAATTGCCCATTATGGCCCTTCAGGGATGTAGCCTCCTCATAGAACTTGAGGAGGCCTACCTCCATTGGGAGAAACTAGGTGGCTGCAATAATAGGGCGAGGGTACATAAGTCTCTCCCTCTCTCATGTCTCCTACAAGCGAACCACGTTATACTAGTCCTCCATATGTTCTTGTTGTTCCCTTTGTTCTCTCCTTTGACGTCGTTGAATGTTTCACATATTAAATATTTTTTTTATTAAATGAGACATGTATTTACAAATATATATATATATATATATACACAAAAAAAATCAGTCTGTGCACCCAAAAAAACAGTCATGCACTGGTACCGGTGCGTACGTTTTTATTGCGCACCATCCTCGGTGTGCATGGAAATTTTTAGCGCACCACAAAACATGAAATGTATTTTCTTTTGTGGTGCGTTGAGGAAAAATATCCACCCCAGGGCAGATACTTAGGTCAACGCACCCCCCAACAATAATTCATGGTCAATGGTGCGGTCTTTTAAACGACTGCACTGTTGACTATGTACCAATGTCGGGAGGGTAGTGCGCTGACCAAACTATGTGCCCCAGGGCATATAGTTTATTCAATGCAACGCCCTCCTGACATCAGTACATGGTCAACGGTGCAGTCCTATAAACAACTGCATCATTGACTATGTACTGATGTCAGGAGGGCAGTGCGTTGACCGAAATCTCTACCCCGGGGCACATAGTTTGGTAAGCGCGCTGCTCTTCCGGTGACTGGGACATAGTCAATGATGCGGTCATTTAAATGATCGCACCGTTGACTATGAACTGATGTCAGGAGGGTGGTGCGCTGACCGAACTCTTCGCCTTGGGGTACATAGTTTGGTAAGTGCACTGCCCTCCCGACACTGGTACATAGTCAACGGTGTTGTCATTTAAACGACCACACTGCCATATCAGATTTTAAAAAAACATGGTGCACGTTTTTGGTACCGCACCAAAACCCGGTGCGATTTCTATTAGCACTGTTCGCGGTGCAGCCTATAAATTTATAGATAGCACCATGAACGGTGCGAGCCGAATGGCTGGAGCGCATCGCGGAGGAATTTTTATTTTTTAAATGGTAAAATTTAAACTTTTGAAAAATATAATCCGCTAAAGCATTTAATTATTGAGAAACAAGTAAAATACCTGTACATTTGGACACTGAGGAGGCGTATTTGTTGAATAATTTGAAAAACCAAATTTGCCCACCATTTTCCAAAATTCAAACTCCATAAGGTGGGCAATGAACGATAGAAGTGTGTGCAATGGGAGCACCAATGACAGGGTGTCTCACACAAGGGAAATTCACACCCGTGCTTGAGAGCTCTGGAGCACTGAAGAAGTGAAAATACAGATTTTTCGGTCAATAATTTTTTTTTATTTAACCTTGTTTCGGTGCTCGGGTTTTTGAGGCACACCAGGCGGTTTCTGCCTAGCATTCCAGGCCCATTTCTATTTGAGCACGGGTTTTGAGGCACACTGGTACTATTTCTGAGTAGTACACTGGTGCGCTATAGTAATGAGATGCACCGAGTGGGTTTGTACGAAGAGAACGATGTCTCGATGTGCCAATTTTTAGTACACATCGATGCTTTGTGAGTTAAACGCACCGGTGTGGTTTTAATGAGAAACACATCGGACAAAAAACATCTGCAAAAACCTCCACCCACCAACCTCCTCTAGAGACCTCTGCTAAAAATGGATATCTGGGCTATTTTTATAAGGGGTTCCTCAAAAACATCCGATAGAGGGTATTTTCCTTGTAGTGTTATGTCCAAAATTTCCCAAAACATTCGCTGGGCCCACAACTGTCAATAAATAGTTTGTTAAGTATTAAGAGTAAAAATCATATTGTCTCAACAAGAAAAATCATAAAACCATTAATCCTTCCAAAATGGTCTATTCCAGAAGTACAAAGTAGCAGTCACTTCAACCCCACTTATCAGAACTAATGTATCCCAACTGCATATCCATACCTGCACATAATAAAAGTTAATGTATGTCAGCCATAATTGTTGTGTTATTCAACATTTAAACCCATTGTGTTCAATAAATAACACCCACCCAATAACAACATTTAAACCCACTGTGTACAATAAATGACACCCACCCAATAATTTCAAAAAATGACATTCAACCGACTCTATTTCCCATTAAAACATATCAAAGCACATGGATCAACAAAAAAAAATTCCCAACTATTAGATCACATTAAATTCAATCCTAATCACACATGCAAAATGAAGCCATTGCAATCCATGCCCATCATTGCTAGAAATCAAATTCAACTGCAAAAAGCTATAAAAGAATTTAAACCACTATTGAAGTTGCATGTTTCACATTCAAACCATTCACCATCCCTGGAGACAAACCAACACAAAACACACCCCAAAACATTTCACAGTATATTCATGTTAGCTTTTTCAATTACAACACAATTTTCTTACAGTTTTATTTTAATTTCTGAGTCTTTATTTAAGTTTTCTTACACTTTTATTTTCATTTATGAGTCTTTATTTTAGTTTTCTTATAGTTTTATTTTCACGAATATATATATATATATATATATATATATATATATCATTTTCAAGTTGACTAGAAAATACGACACAACCATAATGCAGAGTATTGGCTAGCTACAAATGAAAAAGAATAGAACTCATTTATAGTTTAACACCAATTCATCTCAAGTTCTAGACATTCATCCCAAGTTCCAGAGATTCATCCCAAAGCCAAAACATTGTTATAAAAACTAGTTCCTCTCATTCAGAATTAATTGAAAAATGAACTAGCTCCCAACTACAATTTAAGAAAAACTAGATGACCAAATAAATTAACGAGACTCCACAAAATTATTTGAAAAGGTTGTCTAGGCTTTATAGCATAAATTGATGACAAACTTGGAATGGGAATGGAAAAAATAGACGTGCACAATTTTGGTGGGTACACAGTTCAGAAAGTAAATTGATGTGAAATTTTCTTCTGCCTAATATGACCAATCCAAGTTTGATTCCTCGATCATGTTGTGCACCATTTCCATAATGATATACTTCTACCTCTCAACAACATCATTTTGTTGTGATGTATATGCAACATTCAGATAATATTTAGGTGTTGCTAAATGCCATGCACTTTCAGAATATTAGATCTACATTAGTGGGTCCATGGTTGCACCATTCCCTCTCTTTCTCTTCCTCCATTTTCTTAGATAGTTTCATTACACTAGGCGATATTCCATGAAATATGATGATAGATGATGCTATGCATTAACATTATCTTCTCATGACCAATAATCCTGTAATTTTATGCGTGTAAAACCTGAGTGATGAAGAATCCAGATAGAAACTTATGTAATATAGCCAAGGAAAGGTTAATGCTTATGATGCATGTCAATGTATGATTCTTCAAATTTTGTGTGCCAGAGTCCTTATCATGAGATCCCAATTATCCATACAAAGCATAACACCAATGTAAATCACTGAAAATATTTCATCAGTCTATTCTCTCCTTTTATTTGAGTTGAGGAGATGAATGTGGAAACCAGATTGTCACTCCACATGGGCTTTGAATTCTTTGAAGATTTGAAAGGATTGATCTTTTGTCTTCAAGTTGTATACCCACATTTTTTGCGAGTGATCATTTACAAAAATATGAAAATATTGGACTGCACTAACACTAGGTTTCATGGGTCCACAGAAATCAATGTGCACCACGTCCAATGGAGCAATTTCCCAATTTGTACTTATGGGATTTGTGTTCTTTTCTCTGTCTAAACAACTAGAGAACAAATCATGTATTTTTGAATGAGGGAAGGCCTCTCACCATATTAGTCCTACTAAGTGCAAGCAAGTATCCAATAGGTTTGTAAAGTCTTTATTTTTGACAATGAGAGCTTGATTATTGTTGTAAATAACAACTTGTCAATACCATTTAAAACAACAGAGTAAACATATCGCAGAAAAAAATATTCACCAAATTCTGACCAAAACAGTTATCTTTGTCATTTCTTGTTGAAATTTGCAACAAGAAACAATGAAATTGGAATCCAGAAACAACATGACAACACACACACTAGTGTGAGACCACAGGTCATGTAGTGATGGGTCCTAGCGATACATCATATTGCAAGACAATTTATTTAATAAATTGGAAATGTGTCTAATTTATTTTTCCCTTAATTAAATTGGACAATAAAATGTAATCTTATCTCAAAATCACTTGTAATAGTTAACTAAGTGTGATAAACTTAGTTAGCTCATGAGTTTCGAGTTGAAGGTAGTTGGTGAGACATGCATAGTAATTCTAGTTGTAACAGAGTTCGAAGTGCAATGGTGCATTAGTTTAATGCATGTTGGAATCAGTTAACTCAAATATGCGAGTTAAAGTCAGTTGTGCTAGTTGTGACTGGTTGTTGCACTAGTGAGAGATCAAGTGAATTAAATATTATTTAATTCCCAAACAATGATCTCACATGCAACTGATGATTTACTATTATTAGCTGCATGCATGTCAGTTCCAGTGGAGACCCAGTTGAGATCTAGGTGAAAGGCATGTTAACTATCAGTTGTAGGATGATTGGGTTGCACCCATGCAACCAAACACCCATTGTATTGGCCATGATCCTTGCGCAGTCAAGGAAGGGAAAAATTCTTAAATAATAGGGATTAAATTCCGCATGAATTTCACAAGCAAGGCAGGTTGTTTATAGGTTGAGAATTGGCTAAGTATTGGTCAGTTTTGTCCAGGACAATGTGAGACAATTAGCTAAGTACATGAGGCTCTTGTGAGAAGAGTTGTATTGTAATTGTTTCATGTATCCATGATGAATATACAATAGAATATAGTGGGGTTTTGAGCAGCAAGCTTTCCCCGGGAAAATATATGTGTTGTGGTTTGATTTGCTTCTTTCTTTACTTATTGTCATTGGTGATCGTGTTATTTTCCGCAATTGATTTGTAGAAGGATTCAATATCTTGCTTTAGTATATCGCATGATCGGATCGAATCCATTGGAATACATATTTTTTGTATAATTTCTACGTTGTATCAGAGCATAGGAAATCACAATAGTGGAGGTGGAGTTGAGTTTGTGACTGAATAGAATTCGAATTTGCAAAAGACTTTCTTGGTGCTACAGGTGATTCAGGATCGAAATGGATTTCAATGGCTTGAGATTGGAGTATGCACTCGAGGGCAGCTCTAACTATATTTCTTGGAAAGACAGGATGGACAGAGTACTTGAAGACAATGGCTTGAAGGAATTCATTGACAACGATGTTCCAAAACCCGTTGTGACATATGCTGCAAATATTGATGCATGGAAAAATAAAGTGGCAAAGGCGAGGGGGATCTTATTAGATGGAGTTAGAGATACACATTGTCTCGAGTCTCCATGGCAAGGCGACTCCATATGCAATATGGAAGGCCTTGAAAGATCTGTTTCAAAACAACATTGACCAAAGGAAGTTGGTGTTGGAGGAAAAGCTCAGGAAAATCAAAAAGGAGAAAGCCATGTGATTGTCCCTTCAGAGGGAGCTTGATTTGCATGCAGATGAGGAACTCTTGGTTCCAAAGGATGAACATCAAGATGTGGAGCAGCCACATGAGGAGGATCATGGAGTGGTAGAAACCAATCATGTAGAGCCATCCACTAGACATGGTAGGAGGTACACAACACAGACCTCCAGGAGGGGGAAATTTCGAGCCAAATGGGCAGAGGGAGTACATGAAGCAATACCTCTAGGTGTGAGGTGGGGCGATGTGCAGAATTAATCCCAAGAAGAAATTTGGGTAGGATTCAATGATATGGTGTGTCTCATGGATCAACCCTAGATACAAGGAGCCCACAATAAAACAATAGCAGGAAGGATCGATTAGATTGATGCAGTCAGTTGTCAGGAAGATAAAAATAAGAGTGAAAAGTGTTGGATATTGGAGTGCAGATCAGATTTGGCAGCAGTGCAGAGTGCATGGATGCAGATGTCAACAGTGCAGAGAGTCCAGTAGACATGTGCAGTAGCTAGCAGTAGTCAGAGGACTCTGATGACATATGCATTATATTGATTCAGTTGTTTGGAGGCTATTTAGTTTCATAAGTGTTGCATGCAAGACTTGCATGTGCGAACAACACTAGAGAAGTGTTGCATGCAAGAGTTGCATGTGCGAAAAACACTAGAGAAGTGTTGCATGCAAGAGTTTCATGTTGCATGTGCACATGCAAGAACATTCAAAAGGTACCTGATCAGGACATATCGATTCCTTTCTTGTTGAGAGGGAGTGTTGAAATTTGCAACAAGAAACAGTGAAATTGGCATCCAAAAACAACATGACAACACACACACTAGTGTGAGACCACAGGTCATGTAGTGATGGGTCCTAGCAATACATTACTGTGAAAGCCAATTTATTTAATAAATTGGAAATGTGTCTAATTTAATTTTCCCTTAATTAAATTGAACAATAATATGTAATATTATCTCAAAATCACTTATAACAGTTCACTAAGTGTGATAAACTCAGTTATCTCATGAATTTCGAGTTGAGGGAAGTTGGTGAAGCATGCAGAGTAATTCTAGTTATAATAGAGTTCGAAGTGCAGTGGTGCATTAGTTTAATGCATGTTGTAATCAGTTAACTCAGTTAAGTGAGATAAAGTCAGTTGTGCTAGTTGTAACTGGTTGTTGCACTAGTGAGAAATCAAGTGAATTAAATATTATTTAATTCACAGTCAGTGATCTCACATGAAACTGATGATTTACTATTATTAGCTGCATGCATGTCAGTTATAGTGGAGACCCAGTTGAGATCTAGGTGAAAGGGATGTTAACTATCAGTTGTAGGATTATTGGATTGCACCCATGCAACCAAACACCATTGGATTGGCCATGATCCTTACGCATTCAAGGAAGGAAAAAATTACTAAAGAATAGGGATTGCATTCCACATGAATTGTGCAAGCAAGGCATGTTGTTTAGAGGCTAAAAATTGGCTAAGTATTGGTCAGTTTTTTCTAGGACAGTGTGAGACAAATCGCTGAGTACAAGAGGCTCTTGTGAGAAGAGTTTTATTGTAATTGTTTCATGTATCCATGCTGAATATACAATAGAATATAATGAGGTTTTGAGTAGCAAGCTTTCCCCAGAAAAATATCTGTGTTGTGGTTTGATTTGATTCTTTCTTTACTTATTGTGATTGGCGATCGTGTTTATTTTCTACAATTGATTTGCAGAAGGATTCAGTATCCTTCTTTAGTATATCACATGATCGGATTGAATCCATTGGAATACATATTGTTTTTATAATTTCTACATCTCTCTCAGTTGCATTTGTTATCAATGTTATCAATAGTTCTAGGATGTGCACTTTATAACTAGGTCCGAGAAGTAGGTTTGAGAATAGAGCTAAGGCTACCCTTAGCAACCAAACAACTTGTAAAATCACCGTGTCTTCCCAAATCCAAACCTAGGATGTATGTTAGTGTCTCCAACCTTGTTGGACTTTAAATGGAGACTTTACAATTTTCAAGAGTTAAGGATTTAATTTAATTCAAACAAAAGTAACTAGAGCATAACAACATCAAAATATTGAGCTGGCCATTATGTCTTTTTTTACAACTCAATGGTGAGAGATCAAGTCTGATGGGAGTGAAAAATCGTTGGAAAATTATCACTATTAAATATTTTTGGCTACCATTTTTTCATAGAGCATGTATAATTTATTGTACAATAATTTTTTCACTGTGATGCTATTAAAAAACATCAGCAACTCAATTGTATGTAAGTTTGAACATATACAGCAACACAATTAACAAAATGTATAACAAAATTAATTAGATTACAACAATTTTTTTTTTTTTGTCTAGGCAGTGCACTTTATAACTAGGTCTGAGAACAGAGCTAGGGCTACCCTCAACAACCAAATAACTTGAAAAATTACCATGTCTTCCCAATCCAAACTTAGGATGTTTGTGAGTGTCTCCAAAATTGTTAGACTTTACAATCATTGTATCTTAAGTGTAAAAACAAGTTATCAAAACAGTCATTGTATTTTAAGTGTAAAAACAGGTTATCAAAACAATCATTGTAAATTTAAGTGTTAAAACAAGTTATCAAAATAATAATCACTGATATATTTGAAGACATACAACTAATTCCTTCAGTAGATTTGTTTTTTTAAGGATACTCTCAAAAAGGAATATGTGTGAAAATATCTTGATCTGCTACTAACATACATGTGGATCATTCCTGTAATAAAGAAGAGATATGTTTTGATTGTATGAAAGCATACTTTTCAATTATTATTAACTAAATGCATGCAATAATTCTGCAAGTAGTTGCATCTATGGCAAGAGTTATTTATGTATCTCGTACTAGGAGAAGTGGCAAGAGAGTGACAGGGGGTGGCCAGCTGCGATGCACTTCATCAGATGATGAAAGGACAGGTGATGTGAATGTCAACAATGCTCCAAGGAATGTTTTTGAGGATGATCATGTGGTTGAAGCTGATGTTTTCACACCATCACTCACAGAGCCACCGTCAACCATAGTCTAAGGGGCAAGTTCAACTAAAAATATCAGCACTATAGGAGGTTGGAAAAAATAAGAAATGTTAGTTGCAATTGATGAGATAGAGTTTAATGGATATTCAGTTTGGGCATTTGCAAAGAAACATGGTATTCCTCCCTCATCAATACATTATTAGATAAATGGGCTCAATCATACTAAACATGGAGGGCCTCTTACAGTTATGACTGAAGAGGAGGAGGTCAAGGTGGTTGAGTGGTGTAAATAAATGGCCCAATTGGGACATGGGCTAGAGTTGATACAACTCAAATCCACAGTTGCTCAAATATGTCAAGGGATGCCAAACCCATTCAAAGATGGGTTTCCTGGTAAATCATGGTGGTTTGGGTTTAAAAAAAGGCATCCAGACCTTCTATTGTGTACAATTGAGGGCCTTGACAAAGACAGAGCATTAAATTTTCACCCTGCAGTTGTATGTCAGTTATATGGCACTCTTTCTAATGCATATGATAAACATTCTTATGGTGCAGACCATATATGGAACTATTATGAAACAGGTTTACAAGCGGGAAGGAATTGTTGCATGTGGGTAATTTCCAAGAGAGGGAGCCAAAATGTGCGAAATATTTTGCCTAAGAATAGGGAGTTGATAAAAATTTTATGTTGTGTCAATGCAATTGGTGCTTCAATCCCATGATTTTATCTATTCAAAGGTAAGAATCAACTGAAAAACTATATATAAAATTGTGAACCAGGTGCATGCATGGCTACATATCCCCATACATGGATGATTAAAAAAAAATTTTTAAATTGGATTTTCCACTTTGCTGCATCTTGCCAGGTGGTGTCTCACCCTATAACAAACACCTATTAATATTAGATGGCCATGGAAGCTACATGGATGTACAAACAATTGAGGAAGAAAACAATTTGGGAATTGACCTTTTAGCATTGCCCGCATATACTAACATATTTCAACCCCTTGATGTTAGTGTGTTTGGCCCTTTCAAGAACTATTCCAGGTCAAAGCATGTTGCATGGATGGAAACGAATCCAAGGGTTGAGGTGAAAAGGTTTGAGCTAGCAGAGCTTGCAAGTAAATCTTTTAAAAGGGCTCTGACACTATCAAATATCAAGGTTGGCTTTAGGAGGATAGGAATTTGGCCATTGAATTATGATGCTCTTATGCATGGTACAGGTTGTATCCAATTGTTTCATGTGGATGGTCAGGAAGAAGGGCATGTCCAAACCGATGTTGAAGTGCAAGAAGAAGTAGATGAACAAGATAATGTGGTTGCAGTTGGTAATATAATTTTTCTCTCTCAACGAAAGTTATATGCTGATGATGATGAGCATGTATGTGGAACATAGTATATTCATGAACAAATTGATAGCAACATGGAGGTTGTTCTACCAACTAAATCACATGAACTTTTGTTGTTGATATTGTTAATGACATTGTTGAACATGCAGTTGACAATGCAGATGTAGTTGAAAATGAAATTGTTGATATTTTTAATGACATTGAAAATGACCAATTGACATTTCCAATCCAAGTAAACCCACCATCATGGCTGGCAGAAGACATGCTTAATTTGAACGAACACAGTGTCTCAAGAACCAATGAACAAAGCATGAACATGCATTCACAACCAGCTGAATTGAACAGTGAAATTGTTCATTTTTTTGTGGACAATAGATTAATGGAAGAAGATGAAGCACATAATGAGGCATCAGATAAAGATAACAATATAGTTCAATCAATTGTCACGGATACTGAAATGCAAGTGCCAAGAAATGACATGCAGGTTGGGGGTGGAGAAGTTACTTGGGCGGTTCCTAAAGCTACCAATAGAAAGAGTAGCAATGAAAAATAAGCAAGGAACACCTGGTAGTCTTCATTTGGGCCGAAGTTCACAATTACTCACCTCAGAGTACTATATAAAACTCTTAGTTGAGTCTAAAAAAAATGTTGAAATTCAGGAATTAAAACAGAAAAAAAAAAGGATCTAGCCAAGGAGAAGAAGGCAGCAAGGGTTGTTGCAACACAACATTGAGCAGATGAAAGGCTTGAAAGAGAGAGAGCAAGGCAAGAGAAGGCACAAAAAAACAAATGGAAAGATAAGAAAATGAAGAAAGAAAGGCTAAACAAATGCTTGAAAAGGAACAAAGGATGACTGATATTGTTGACATAAATGCAATCACAGTTGATGAAACCAGGGAAATGTCCAACACATTGGACAATATTGCAAATAATACACCATTATTCCAAGACCTCATAAACATTCAAGTGCCTCACTATCAAAATGGGTGTTTACCCACTTGCCTTATTCTTACCAAGGGAGGTGTGAATTCAATGTAGGCTCATCACACACCTCCACTTAGCGCAAGTGTGAGGTATGGGTACTCAATTCCTCCATGGTTGGAAGGGATAAATTGGTGTCAATTATACGGAAGCAATCAACCATGTCTTAATAAACCCTTCTTAGGAAGGCCAACCTACTTGGCTCAATCAGGCAACTCAGGGTTTGGCACTGAAGATTCTCAAGACCATAAAGAATAGGGGTGTTATATTTTTTTGGTTGTAACCACATTATGATATGGATTTTGGATGGACTATCTATTTTTCTTGTCACATGAAAGGTTGATTTATTCCATACTGTATGCAACATTGTAACCAAATCGATCTTAGAAGGAACATCTCTAGTCTATTATAATGGAACATTCTGATAGAATGACATGAGAATGTTGTTAGTTATGTTAGTTTTTTGATACTGTATATGGTTAGTTCTATTAGTTTATGAAGATTTTCTAAATTTCTATATGTTTGGACTTTTTTTAATCTTAATAGATCCAAGATTTCTTGTCTACTACACTAAGTATAATTCAAACGTTTTCATCATACTTCACAAACCATATCTCACATATCTATCCACACATAACATGCAACAAAGCGTATGTCTTTATACAAAATTCATTCATATGAATATTAACATCTATCATAGAAGGAACATGTATAGTCTATTATAATGTTGTTATTATTGTTAGTTATTTAAGGTTTAGGGTTTAGTTGTTAGTACAATATCATCATCTCTACAACACAACTCTCAAAATCAATCATCCCTCTCGAGTCTCAATACAACAGCCAACAACCAAGACAACACTCACTCACACATACAACAAATATGCTCACAACAACTCTCTCACTCAGTCATATGCAACATGAAAACAATGATCTATGCACAAAACTCACTCAAAATTACAAATCTTCAATATAAAATGCAAAGTATGTATATAACTCTCTGCTACATGTGACACTTTGCCATAACTTCTTTGCAAAAAAAAAAAATTTCAGCATACAAAATGCCAATACATAACCTTAAAATAAACTCAGTTAATGCAAATCACAACATCATCATCTCTACAACACAACTCCCAGAATCAATCATCCCTCTCGAACCTCTATACAACAGCCAATAGTCAAGACAACACTCACTCACAGATACAACAAATATGCTCACAACAACTCTCTCACTTAGCCATATGCAACATGACAACAATGATCTCTGCACAAAACTCACTCAAAATTACAGATCTTAAATATAAAATGAAGAGTATGTATATAGCTCTTTGCTACATGTGACACTTTTCCATAAATTCATTGCAAAAAAAAAATGCCAGCATACAAAATGCAAATACATTACCCTACAATAAACTTAGTTTATACAAATCACAATATCAACATCTCTACAACACAACCCTCAGAAGCAATCATCTCTCTCGAGTCTCAATACAACAACCAACAATCAATACAACAACCAACAGTCAAGACAACATTCACTCACACAAAAAACAAATATGCTCCCAACAACTCTCTCGCTCAGCCATATGCAACATGAAAACAATGATCTCTGCACAAAACTCACTCACAATTACAAAGCTTCAATATAAAACACAGAGTATGTATATAGTTCTCTACTACATGTGATACTTTTCCATAACTTATTTGCAAAAACAATAGTGTCAACATACAAAATACCAACACATAACCCTAAAATAAACTCAGTTAATACAAATCAATATATCATCATCTCTAGAACATAACTCTCAGAATCAATCATCTCTATTGAGTCTCAATACAACAGCCAACAGACAATACAAAAACCAAGAGTCAAGACAACATTCACTCACACAAAAAAAATATATTCTGACAACAACTCTCTCACTCAACCATATGCAACATGACGACAATGATCTCTGCACAAAACTCACACACAATTACAAAGCTTCAATATAAAATGTAGAGTATGTATATAGCTCTCTGCTACATGTGACACTTTGCCATAACTTCTTTGCAAAAATAATAATGTAAACATAAAAAATGCCAATACATAACCCTACAATAAACTCGTTTAATACAAATCAAAATATCATCACCTCTACAACACAGCTCTCAAAATCAACCATCCCTCTCAAGTCTAAACACAAAAGCCAACAATCAAGAAAACACTCACTCACACATACAACAAATATTCTCACGGAAAATCTCATGCTCAGCCATATGTAACATGACAACAATGATATCTGCACATCACTACACCCCTTCGTAAAATATACCCTCACCATACAATTCATAATATCATCATCTCTACAACACAACTCTTAGAATCTACAACTCTTAGAATATGTTTAAAGAGGAGCGAAAAAAATAATTACATTCAAACCCTTAGAAAAACAGTTGTTCAAGGAGGAACAAAAAAATGAAAGACAAATTATAGTGATTCCAACCATGGAGATGAATCTACAACTCTTAATATCTATTGAAAGAGGAGCAAAAAAACTAATTACATTCAAACCCTTAGAACAATAGTTGTTGAAAAAGGAACGATAAAACTGAAAGACAGAAAACAATGATTCCAATAATTACATTCTCACCATGGAGAGGAGGGAAACACAATGTATCAACTATTCAAACCCTTTACCACAACAAGAGCTAACCAAAGCTAAATATTTGCCCCCAATTTCAAAGTCGAGCCCCTACCAAGATAATTGAAATATGAAATGAATAACAACCACTATACTCGCAATAAAAACAAACCATATAATGTAGCATAACATATTACATTATCAGTCTTCCAGAACAACAATATCAACAACAGTATCAGTCTTCCAAGCAGCATATTTCATATTACATTATGCAACATAGCAGAACAACAATATTAGTCTTCCAAACCAATAAAACAACATTATCACTTTCAAACCCATAAAAAAACATTGTTGGCCTTTCAAACTGCAACCAAAGCTAAATATCCCCAACAAGAAATTACAATGTTGTAAAACATAATCGCAACCAGAGAGCCAAATATTTCAACAACTTTAAGTGTTTAAAAACACAGAAGGTGGCTGGTAGGAATAGAATTCCTACTGGGAAGGGCAGAAGCCAGCTGGAGAGCCGCAATATCTAGTCACCCTAAACCTCGCCAAACCTCGCCATTACCTACAACAAACACATAAATTAGCAAAAACCCGCCACAAAAATACAACAAAAATGAAAAAAAACACAAAGCAGTTGAAAATTTACCTGAATGGACCTCGAAACCTCCATGTCGACCACCGAACTAGCTCGAAACTCCCACTGGCTCTTTCAAAAAAAACATTCAAGCCGCTTGTTTAAGAACTCATACAACCAATAACTATTTAAGAACTCCTGCAAACGAAAACACCCGACGAATATCCTCACAATGCCGATGAACAGTCTCACAATGCCACGCAGCCAGGAACCGTTGAAGAACGCAAGAAAACTGCATAACCAAACGAACAGGTTCACAATGGTGAACTAGGTGAACAAGCATTGGCGCCTCACATACCAGCTATCGATGGAGCTCACTAACCACACACTAATCTCGGACAAGAATGCACAGGGAACAATAGTCATGGTGCTAAACACATTGGAATAAACCCTTAAGAGGACTTTAACGTTGCAATTTAATAATCCCACCAACCATGACAGGTGGCTTAATCCAGTCAAAATGTGTCGTACACTCTTCATGGTAAAGTCCACGTGGTTTTGTTGCGTGGAATGGAGGGTGCAAAAATAATGGCGTCCCTCCCCTAGTTGACAAATTCTCCCTCTTGCCATTGAGGTGCTTAATTTTCATATATTTTAATTAATTTTTCCTAAAAATGGCACCTAATTCAATGAAAAAAAAACAATTGAGCATACGGTTATGAATCCCAACTTATGACTTAAATTGGCACCTAATACATGGGGAAAATTTTAATGAGAATTTTTTTAATACAATGAGAAATTCTAAGATCTAACAATGGAAAACTCTTATATTTACTCATGTATAATATTTTCTTATATTTAATTTATCGTTATATGTAATATCTCTGGCATATTTCATGTTTCAACAATGCATTATAATCTATGGTGTATACTGACATGCTCAAGTAAACATTCACTTAAATTTTGGAAACCTTTTCCCCCAAAAATTACACAAGCTGGATATTTTATGGGAAAAATCCAATCCAAAAAATGTTTTTTAAATGAAATTCAATCCATTTGATTTAAAATGTAATGACCTTGTAAAGAAATTCAATTTGTTTGATTAAAACAACATACGATAATAACATGTAATGTATTTTCCACATGTAATTTTTTTTTTAATGAAATTCAATCCATTTGGTTCACATGTAATGTGTTTTTAAGAAAATTCAATTTGTTCAATTAAAAAAAATATGTTAATAATAATTTATTATCTTTAAGAATTTTTTTTGTAAATTCATAAGGCCGAGGTAGCAATGCCATGATCTTTTGATACAGGGCAGTCAGCTGTGAAATTGTTCTATAGCTAAAAGTTTAGGAAACCTAGCTTCGCATCGGCATGGCGGCCGACAGTCATGAACCTACTTTCGGGCAATGTGCACAAAGCCAAGAATATGGGTTGTGTAAGGAAATATTAGAAGGCAGAGAGTGGATGACTTTTATCTGGAAATTCCAAGAGTTTAATGACAGAGTTGCATTAGTTTTTGTGCAGAGCTTTGATGGGTAAAATGTGAAGGTCGGAAATTTTAAATTTAAGAACACCTGGGAGTCTATTAGTAGGGCTACAGGGTTGCCTTCCATGGGTGAGCCATTCTTCAAAGGTGGGAAAATGAATGTATCATATTGCGCAAATTTTCTTAAACCGCCATACGATAAGCTTAGTTGGTCTAAGGGGGTATTGCACAGTTTTTTAGAGGAAAAATGGTACCCGCTAGTCACCATTCTCCAAAGGTTCATAACATGTGAAGGAAGGTACGCGGTCGTTCTTCTTTATCATATCCGGTTCTTATTGCATTTCTCTAGGGACTGTAGAATTAATACTCCTCATTTCTTATGGTTGAGTCTACATAATATGGATCGAGGTGTCCAATCTGAGAGTAAGAACCCTGAAACTGCCATATATCACCATAGTTTAATCAATATTATCATAGTGATCGAATTGAGTAAAAGGCGGAGGACTTGGGAGGACTTTTTCATTGAGAAAGTTTCATGGGGAAGGGATGTAATTTAAAGGTCAACAGAGGCTTATCATTTCAACATCATGATATATGTAGGAAGAGACTCCTCAGAGCTCCAAGCCTAAGCCTAGCCCTACACCTGAACCTACTCCTCCTACAAAAGCAACTCCCACAGAAAACCCTCATGAATCAACACCCAAATTTGGTGCCCCCGAGGAAGAACTAGTCTTGAAATCGAAAGGAGAAAAGAAACAAAAGAAGAGTGTACAGAAGATAAACAAAGGGAAGATGGGGAAGAAACACAAAGAAAAGAGGGGCCACAAGTACCAACCTAAGCACACCGAAGCACTTGAGAAAATCGATGTTGTGGAAGGGTCTCTTCCCAAAATGGAAGAGATGACCCCCAAATCCCCTAAACGGTATGCACATGGCTGATACCACCCTCAAGTGGAAACAAAAACTTTTTCCGACTGATTTGAAGTCAGTTCCCACTGCAGAACGCTTATCTCAAGGTCAATGATGAACCATAAGTATGAGTAAGGTCGAATGCCTTGTAACAGAGACCCTAAATTTGGAGCCCGTCGATGTCCTTTCCTCCCCTAACCCAGATACTAGAAGACATAATCCAAGAAGTGAAGAAATGAACACCCCTTTTTTGAAGAAAAAATTCCCTAGGATATTGCTAAAGATTTAGAAGACATGTCTCCACCCCGGCCAATGATCACTAAGAATACTAGCAAAACGAAACAGTGCACTAACACTGATAACAATACCACTAGCCGAGTTCAAGGAGGAAATACTTCCTAGTAGTCTGCAACACCATCCAAACCCTCTCCTATTGCTGAGGAAGAAGACATGTAGCTCCTTATGAGTAAGTTGCAGAGGAAGAATACAAAGTTGTGAGAACGCACACTTAAGTATAATTTTTTATGCTGCTATGTTCGTGGGGATAACAAACAGTATAAAGACACCAATATTTCTCTCACATCTTAGAATGAGGCACTGAAGGAAAAGAAAAAGCAGCTACTTCGTTGGAAGTTGGTCCGACTCAAACCTTCTTGGAAATTGGATGCTCAGAAATTGGCCTTATGTTTTCAGAAGTCTTCAATTCTAGCTCATGGTTTTGAAGTTTTAATTAAAACAATAGGGATTTGAGTACTAGTCTCTCCAATTTTTTATTTTTGTTGAAAAACAATAGATGCACGAGGGCATGCATTCGTACAAGCATGGGGGGGTGTTGGAGCCCTTTTTTGTAACCATATTTACCCATGTCTTCAATCTTTTCACCTACGCTTTCACTCATTTTACCTATCTTGTACTTCTTTTACCTCTATACTATACCATTTACTGCCAAAACCCTATCATCATATGACTAGAGCTAAAAGCATTCTACTTAGCATTATTTCGATGCTTTGGTTAATTTTGCATAGATTATAGGATCATACTTATTAGGCCATCTCTAACTATCTATTTTATTGGACTCACGGATATGGAGACTATTGGCAGGTGATAGGAAAGCTGAACATCTGGTCAAAGCATGAGGAGGTGGACACTTCATCGTTTGAGTGTTACTGTCATTCTGTACTTAAAACTTCATTTACAATTATGTACTTAAGCTGGAATTCAATGATCGACAACTTCTTTTTGTGGGATAGTAAGCAGTTTATGGGATCTTCTGGCATATCATACACTGATATCCCTATGGCCTAGGATAGAAAGTGTTTTTGCAAGTTAAACTCAACCATCCGAAGTCTAATTGAGTCATGCATAGCTAATTCAGGATTGACATTATGAGATATTATACAGCCCATGATATTCATCGAGCAACAATTTGCTATATTAAGAGATATTTAGTTAAGCCTAGTATCCATCAGATGTCACTCTTCAAGGCCCGATGAGTTTGAATTTACGGGATTTCGAAGTAATGATGATGATGTAATGTTCTAAACTTATTGATTTTGAAAACTTATGTTATTTTTGTGACTCCAGGCTATGTATGTCAACGTTTAAGCTTTGGTCTAATTCAGTTCCAACATTTTTCTACTATAAGTAATTATGGTTGTGTTTTGAATTTAGTTTTACTGAGTTAATTCCACTTGCTCCAGGCGTGGCAAGGGCCCACCACCTCTGGAACTAAGCTTATCGTTAGTCTAGATCAAGGATTAGTTTATTGTGTTAATTTTTCATAGCATATCGTGTGATTGTTTAGTTTTTGAATGGTTCAATTGATTTTGTACCTCAATTTTTATTTTGATCCTGTAGACTAATTTGACAAAGTGAACTTTCTTGATTAATCCATAGACACTGAGCAACGATTTAAACTGTTAACTGCCTCTTCTAAAGAGCCTCATCATACAAATTCATTGTGAATCGTTCTGATTCAAATTATCAATAGAATTTTGGAATAGTATTATGAACCTTATACTTTAGCACTATGATTATCAATCGATTGTGTTCTATAATGAATACAATATTGTTTACATTGAAATTTTGTGAAGATTTTTTCTTTTGAGTTTTGTGAGAAGAATGGTTTGGCTTCTAGAGCTCTATTCAGTGGATTTAGATATATAAGATTTGTGTGGATGATAATTTAGTTTCTTGAATTTTTCCAGCAATCTCAGAGTTACGAATTCTATGTGATCTTGTAGAATATTTACTGCGATTTAAGCCTTCGACTTTGGTGTGTATGCAATCGTTTGAATTTGTTTCATTCAGAAACAATAGTTAGGTTTTCTCAAAACTGTTATCATAGATAGTATTCGGATTTCCCCTTTGAACAATATTTAAGGTTTCTTTCGATTTCGATTGTGAATAAGCAATTAAACTGTAGTTTCAATTAGGAACAGATGTTCTAATTTGTTTAAATTGTCACTTAGATTTCCTTCAAGTTGGAATAGGGTGATCAATTTGATAAATCTCTCAATAGTAGGGTTCAGTTTCCTTAAATGTCATTTGTTTAGATTGCTTTGAGTATCATTTTAGTTGCTTTGAGATAGGTAGTATTTTTGTTTGAATATTATATGCCTCTCTTTGATTGAGTTAAATTAGAGAACTTCAGAGCTTAATTTCAATTTCGCATTCACTAGCTTAATTTAGATTTCGAATTCATTAGCTTAGTTTAGATTCATGTTTTGTTGTGATCAGCATTAGAATAGTTGAATGAGTGTTTTCAATTAAATGTAATTTGATTTCTGTAATTAGCATTTCATAAGTAATAGTGATTTTGTTGTTAAGAGAAATAGTGTTTGAAAATATTTGTTTGAGTTTTGCAGCAAGCTTGTCTTAGTTGTAATATTCATGTTTAAACGAGTGACTGAATAGAGTTAAAATAGGAATGGATTCTATAGGATTTAATGAACGATTTCTTCAATATTTAGTGAATGAGTTTGTTGAGTATTGATTCTTTTAAAATAAGTATGATTTCTTTGAAGAAGTACGCTTGATTCATTGTTGAATGCTTTAAGTAGATAGAGGAGTTTGAGTAAATAGGTTTCTGTACTTAAAAATTGATTATAAAATGAAATCACCTACTCTGTAATTATAACTTGAATATGAACTAGTATGCAGTGTAACTAATATATTATGATTCCTTGGTCGATAATTTAATATTAAGTGGTTTTAAAGGCGATTAAAAGACTCAACAATTCCCATGTATCATTCTTTTCTATTTGATTAATTTCTTCTTCCATGGCCTTAATCCAATGTTCATCATGTCTAGCTTGCTCAAAACTTCTTGGTTCAATTGTAGAGAGTAGAAAAATATACCCTTGTTCTCGAGACTTAACATGCTTTCTTCTTCTTGATTCTACACGTGAAATTTCGAAACTGAAATGAAAAAATGAATAGTGTTTAAAGAAATTCACAAATAACACAACCATGAGCCAACATAAAAATATAACCAAAAATAACTAAATCCATCAAGTCCCGGACCAAACCATCCAGCTAAGAAAGTGTGCCATATCATAGTGTCTAAAAAATAAATTAAACAGGCATGTTCCAAGTCCTCTATAGGCGCCCATTTTTGTCTCTATTTTCTTACCTTTTTACTCCCATTTTTTTTCCCTTTTACCTCTCAACATACCTCTTTTCACCTACTATGCCACTTCATTTACTGCCTAAACCTCCCATCACATAAATAGAGGTAAAACACATTTACTTGACATTATTTCAGTGTTTTTGGTTGGATTTAGGTAGATTGTAGAGTCATATTATTAAAACATTCCTAACTATCTATTTTTGGGCTCCTAGCTATACAGGTTATTGACAGGGAATGAAAGATTAAGTACTTGGATGGAGGATGAGGTGGTGGATGCCTTGTCATCAAATCACTACTACTATTATGTACTCAAAACCTTGTTGCCAAACCTACACTCAAGGTGGAAGTCGACGAGTGTCAATTCGTTTTTTGAGATGTAAACAGTTCGTGAAGATATTTTGATAACTCATGCCTGATATCTTCATGGCCTGAGATGGAAGCGGTTTGTCTAGAGATAGGAGTTTTTTATTGAGAGGTAGAAGTGGTTTTCCAAAGCCTCATACAACTTATTCAAAGATATCATATAGTATCAGATTATTTATCAGATAAAAAGTTTCCATAGTTAGAAATATGTCAATTAAATATGCATTTGATAGTTTCCTTTAAGAGGATGATGTAATTGAACTCAGTTGTTGTTGTTACTTTTGGCGAGATACAACAATTGATGTAATAAGTTGATATTTAAATATTTTTTGATAATTTCGATTATATATGATCATCTTTAAGTTTTGAACAAAATTGGTTTTCAACGTAGTTTTCTGTGAGTTATGGTTTTCATGCTTTAATTTCCATTTTGTTGCAGTAAAATAACTTTCTACAGGTGTGGGAAAGCCCACCACTTCTGGAAGTAAGCTCGATTTTTAGTATATATTAGGTAGTTGTGTGATTTTACCGAGTGAGTCTTCATTGATTCAAGCTTGTAGAATGTTTGAATGGTGTTGCGTGATCCTGTAGTTATGTTTTGGTTTGATTTATAAACATTTAGCAATAATTTACACTGAATAATTGATCGATTAAAAGAATATTTTTCTAAGATTGTGGAGTTACAATTCATTGTCATATAAGGTTTGTGTTTACATATCTATCTCAGAGTCATACTCTACATATTTTTAAACAAGTGAGAAAGAATACATTAAGAGCTGCAGTTGAAGTATTAGTGATATGGAATGAACATGGAGTTAAACGATTTTTGAATGCATATATAAATATTTTGTCCTGTAGCTTAGATTTTAATAAGGAGCTTTCTCATTTACGCTTGAATGAATTGTTTTATTATTATGTTGTGTAATGACTGTAAGCTAGAATGAATTCATTTTTTGACAATGATAGCATTTCGAGTAAGAATAGTTAGTGTAGGTTTTGTGCTTTGATTTCGTTCTTGCAATTCAAAATCGATCAAGTAACTTTATTATTTGTAGTTTGATTCGATTTGAATAACTTTGAGGGTTATTGCAATAACAAAAAGTAACTTGGTCTTCAAAAGGATTAAGTACAGTAGTATAGCATACTTAGCTTGGTTTTCATTTCAACATAGCAGTATATAATAAGCTTTATTTTGTTCTAGAATGGTCATGACAGTAATGTAAAGTGTAGAAACTTGATTTCATTTGCAGTTACATGGGGACTTGATTAAATAACCTTATTATTTACATAGTCATTGTAGCAATTTTCAATAAGGTAATTTGATTTGATTGTGATTTTTTCACCACTGTAGATTAGGATAGGAGTGACTTAGATATATATTCCATTTTTGAATCAAAGTGGTTTGACAGTCCAGTGATTGGCCTTGCTCTTATTATTCCAAGTTATGATTTTACATTAACATAGAATTTCTATATTTAGGTGATCTGATCTCGTTAAAAGGAAAATAGTTTCATTCGAATTAAAAATTGCATGCGAAGTGATTATGCCTTCAGATAGATAGAGTTTGAATTTCGTAGTTAAGTGTGATAGGTATTTGAAGATTTTTCAATGAGTGCATGGATTGAATTTCTTTAAGTTTTTTTCTTCTATCATAACAAGTTTGCATTTTAGTGTCAGTTTATTTGTAAAAGTGGAAGGATATTTTAGATTATTTTTCACTTATAAATCATTATTAAGGGAATATTATACTTTGAATTTAATCTTGAACCAAGACATAGTGCAAATCATGTTTACGATTCTTGGTCGATAATTAAATATTGAGTGGTTTTTAGGAAATTAAAAACATTCAACATTTTTGGCGCCATTGTTGAAAATGCAACAAGATGATGGAGCTTAGTGAAAAGAAGTCACCTTCACTAAGTGGGCCCGCAGGCTATTTTTGGCGCAAAGTCTATTTTTAGACATATGGATCATGCTCTATGAGTTGCAGGATGCTATTTATGGATGATTGGTCAAGTTGGTAAAAATAGATGGACCTCTATTTTTAGACATTGGGCGAAGTCTATTTTTAGACTGCCAGTCTAAAAATAGAGCAGTCAGTATTAACCCTTAATAATAATATTTAGACTATAAACATTATCTTATCCTCTTGGAGCACTTCGGTTTGATGCTTGGATGTGGCACATGCGGTGACAAAGAAATCCTTTTCCTATGGGTTAGTTGAGCTATTGCATGGTTGACTTTAGTTAGAACTCATGTGGTAGAGTTTGAGTAGGAGTTGATGGGACAAGAGGGTAGATTTGTGTTCGGTTTAACTTAGTTGAACTAGGTATGGGCCGGTCGGTGGAGACCGGTGTTAGGGTGGATGAAAGGGTGAGTCTGCTATCAGTTGTGACTATAGTTGTGCATGGGATTTGCACACACATTGATTGAGATTGCCAATGAGAATTGCACAGTTAAAGACAAGGAGATTCGAACTTGGATCTCTTCATTACTCATCTTGGATTGTGCAGTAGAGGCAGGCAGAATTGTGGAGGAGATTTGAACTTGTGACTTGTTCATCTCAGAGCTACTTTGTGTGTAGCATGTGAGATAGTGCTGAGAGCTGTGAGAGCTTTGTGCTATGTATTGTTACATGTTATCTATCATTATAATATACATATAGCTGGGGGTTTTCAGTTGTATGCTTTCCCCATTACATACTGTGTTATATGTGTGCTTGATTATGTTTTAATGCGCATGCGACTGCTTCTGTTTCCACAAATTGATGATCAATTGTAGAAGAGGTTATGTATTATGCATGAAGCTTAAATAGTGTGTAATCAGGATAATCTCGGTGAATAATTCAGCTATTACTCAAATTTCTACATGGTATCAGAGCGAAATTTATCATCGGATCTATTATAGTGATTACAATTTATTTCGGTAGAAAGAGTCTGTAAGTGGGCCAGGTAGCCTCTGGATCCATCCTTTCTTTGAAAGGTGATATATCCAGTAAATGCCCCTACAGTCGATCTCTGTGCTAGAAATAATTTGTTCTCACAGATCAGAAGCGGTTGAGTTTTGAGCTGGTGGAATTCGAATTTGCAGCATTGTTTTCTTAGTGTCGAAGTCAAAATGTCTTATCAAGGATTGCGATTGGAGTATGCTCTTGAAGGCAGCTCGAATTATATTGCATGGAGAGATAGGATGGAGGTGGTGTTAGATGACAATGGGCTGAAGGAGTTCATAGATGCTAAAGTCCCAAAGCCTACTAATGTTGCTCAAGTTGAGGCTTGGCAAAAGAAGACAGCGAAGTGTCGAAGGATTCTGTTGGAGGGCGTGAAGGATCACATTGTATCCAGCCTGCATGGTAAGGCTTCTCCATTTTTGATGTGGAAAGCCTTGACAGATTTATTCCAAAGCAAGAGCGACCAGAGGAAGTTGGCGCTCAAGGATAAACTCAGAAATATAAAGATGGAGAAAGGCGACAGTATACCCAAGTACCTCACGAAGTTCACCCAATGCAGGGATGAACTAGGAAGTGTGGGGGTGACTGTAGATGAAGAGGACTTGGTGGACTTGGCTCTCCTTGGTCTTCCGAAGAGTTGGCATTGCTATCAGGACTCTGTCAATGGTCGGGAGAAATTTCCAGGATGGGAGCGACTTAGGTCGGATCTTGTGCAAGAGGAGATAAGGCGGAGTACCAAGGACGGATCTTCATCAAAGGCATCTGATGAAGAAAATTGCGCTTTGGCTACCAAAGAAAAGAAGGGGAAGAGAAAGAAATCTTCTCATTCCGGTGCGAAAGGCAAGAAGCAGGACATGTCCAAGGTGAAGTGCTTTCACTGTCACCAGCACGGACATTATGCCACAAATTGTTCGCAGAAGAAGAAAAATAAGCATCTTTCTTGGATCTGTGACGGAAGACTATAGCCTCATGAGTTTGACCAGATTTTCAGCATTCGTGTGTGGTCTCAAGTGTGATGGGATCAGTATGGTTCTTTGACAGTGGTGCGTCTTTTCACATGACTGGAGATCAAGATCTGTTTTCAGATCTGGATGAGAAAGATCTTTGAGTGCACATCGAGATGGGCGATGATGGTAGATATAGTGCGACCGGTATCGGTACCATTTCCTTTGAGAGGGAGTCTGGTAAACCCTTCGTATTGAAGGAAGTGATGCATGTTACAGGATTAAAGAAGAATCGGATCTCTGTGGCGATGTTAGAAGACAAGGGGTATGATGTTGTCTTCAGCGAGGGAAAGGCTTTCCTGCGCAGTAAGACAACTGGAGAAACCCAAAAGATAGGGGTTCGAATCAAGAACCTTTATCAATTGCAAGTAGATGGCTGCGCGGCTATGGCAAGCAAGGCGAGAAAGGCAGAACGAGTGGTGGCCGGGATGATGGCGAGGCCCCAGCCACTTGCGGAGATTGGGCCACCTTCACCATGGAGCTTTGAAGATACTGCAACAGATTTCTACTAGGCTTCCTAAAGGTCCTCTTGCGCAGTCAGATCAGTACAAGGGATGTACCTTGGGAAAATTTGTGAAATCCACCTTTCATGAGAGCGATAGTCGCGCCACGACGATCCTTGAGAGAATTCACACAGACGTCTGTGGACCTTTCTCAGTAGCTTCGACAGCAAAGCACAGGTATTATGTGATTTTTGTTGATGATTTTTCTCGTAAGTGTTGGATCTTCTTCATGCAGAAGAAGAGAGAGACATACTCAAATTTCTGTGAGTTCAAGGCAATGGTTGAGAAAGAATCAGGGAAGTAGGTGAAGGCTCTTAGGAGCGACAATGGTGGTGAATTCATCTCTTGCGAATTCAAGGAATTTTGTAGCACAAAAGGAATTCGAAGAGAGCTCATAGCACCTCATAACCCACAGCAGAATGGGGTTGCTGAGCGGAAGAATAGAACGATCGTGGGTGCTGCATGGGCGATGTTGCATGATCAAGGCCTACCCATTCACTTGTGGGCGGAGGCATGCAATACTGCAGTATATGTGTAGAACCGTTGTCCTCACAAGATACTTGGCATGAGTACACCTGAGGAGGCGTTTTCTAGTAAGAGGCCTGATATTTCCCATTTGAGGATTTTTGGTTCACCTGTCTACATGCATGTTACGAAGGATGCCAGGAAGAAGCTGGAGCCGACCGCATAGGTTGGGATATTTGTGGGGTACACTGATACGCCCCACAACTATCGTGTGTATTTTCCAGACAATCGCAAGACTGTTGTGCGACGGGATATCAAATTTCAGGAGGAGAAAGCCATGAAGTGTTCGCTTTAGAGGGAGCCACAATTGCATGCAGATGAGGAGCTATTAGTTCCTAAGGATGAGCTTTAGGATGAGGATCAGCCATAAGAGGAAGTTCATGGAGTGGAAGAGACCACTCATGCAGCGCCAACCATCAGAGGGCGGAAGCGCACTACAGAAGCTGAGTGACTGGCTCAAGATGCAAAGAAGGTTGTAGGACCACCTATAGCCCAGCGCAGACAGAGACAGTCACCAGACCGGTACACTAGATACATGGCTCTTGTGAGAAAATGTGTCGTGACAGAGCCATCCTCTTTCGAGGAAGCTGTGGAGGACCCCGTATGGGTAGATGCCATGGTAGAAGAGTATGATTCGATTGTCAGAAACAATGCATGGGAGATTGTCCCAAGGCCGGAGGGGAAATCAGTGGTGGGTTTGTTACACAGTAATTTGTCACCGTCCCTACCATTCTCCGTCCCGCACATTGGAGGGCCCATTTTGTGACCTGTGAACAATGTCATGCCTTGAAACTATTATCATTGCATTCCTCTAAACATGAGCTTCAATTGCCCTGAAGACATCTCCTTGCAGAAAACCATAAAAACATCCCTTTTTGCATTGGCGCGAGTAGACAGTTCATCACTCGCGCCAATGAGGAAAATCCTACAAATAGGTCGTGCCAATTGGCGCTCTGTCCCAGAGTCGCAGTCGTGCTAGCCAATTTAAGGAGTGTTTTTTAAATAAGAATGGCGGAAGTTTCGTTTCAATAGACTCAGAAACTGTTGCCTATCTTGAGTTGGGAGGTTTGGCTCTGGGAGTTCCATGAAAGGGAAGTGGTTTGCCACCTCTCATGGAAGCTTCCTTGATGATAGGGCCAATCCCACAATTATAGGGATCCCAACTCCTCTTTCTCCATCTATAAAAGCTTGCTCATTGCCATTGCAAGCTAGTCTTGAAGTGCCTAAGCCTTGAATCTCCAAGTTCTCAAATTTCCAAGAGCCTTCATGCTGCAAGAGCCCTCATTCTTCCCTTAAGGCCGACTCAAGCAAGGAGACTATCGTCGAGAGACTCTAAGAGAGGCTTGTCCCATCCTTGGCAGGCTTTGTGAGACGTGTACGACTGGAGACCCCTCCGAAGGAGACCTCAGCGTCAGAACATTGGTTGTACTCTCTTTCGATTGCTTATTAATGAATGACTACTGGTTATGGTTCCACTTTGTTTTTCACTTATGATAATGATGAGTTATATCCTTTCTGACTGATATATAGTTGCGTATTCTGGATTTTATGCTTGTATCCATGTTGTTTCTTGCATGTGCAGGTATCCATTCACGGAGATCGTGGGGATCGTGATCTGCCGAGGCTGAGGAACGGGAACGCTGTCTCTTCTACGGATCATAGCATTAGACTCCAGGTAGGCCTCCATCGTTGGTCTGTTTATTCGCAATTAGGAACTTGTGTTGTAGCATTTGATGATTATTGTTAGACCCGTGCTGGGCTAGTAGGGACCGCCTCTGTTCGCAGAGGGGATTTACCTCTTCAACAATTTGGCGACTCCACTGGGGAACGTCTCGTTTTGATTGTTTCGTGGTTTTCCTTGCTTGGTTAGCCTTCTGGGCTGGGTTCTTTTGCTATTTTTGCTTCTTGGTTTGCTTGGTTATCATTGATCTGCTTTTGGAGTAGTTCTTTTTTATTTTTGGCTGAGGAACTCGGCTGGCACGCTTTTTAGCTCGACAGTCGTGCCAATTGGCGCATGTTTCTTTTGTATTGCCTGCGCCAATTGCTTTCTGGCGCCAGTTACAATCTCATAGTCGCGCCACTCCTGTGAGGCATTAGGGTTCACTCAGTTTTGAGCTCTCTGGGTCTGGTCAGTGTTTTTCTTTTGGGTTTTTCGGCTACCTGAGTATGTTGGAGTCCTCTTTAACTGGGAGTTTTCCTTCGTCCTTTGGTTGTTTGCTTTTCTCCATCGATTTCATGTTTTAAGCCCTAGGACATCTAGTGGCTTTGTGTATCGAGCCCTCCTTAGGAGTTTTGGTGTTTTGTTAGTCCAGTCAATTCTCTGATTGCTCCTCCGCATTCTCTTAGTAGTTGTTCACCGTTTCGTTGCGATTTTTAGGTGATTGCTCTTTTCTTCATTCAAATTTCGTTTGGTCTTGCTTTGGGCCTAGATCACCCGGTCCATTGGAGCCTTTGAGACTTTTTCTTGGTTTTGAGAGACTTTGGTCGATTTGAGATCTGATTGTTTGTGCCATTGAGTGAAATTTGTTTGTTTTGCTCTCTCAATATCGTTTCTCAAATTGCTTCTCTTTTGTTTTCAGTTTGTTTAGTGCATCTAGCTATCAAACATTGGAAATACAAAAAATCTCTTTTGCTTTTGGTTGATTAGTGCAAATTGAAATCTTTTCGATTTTACTAGTAATTAGTGATTTGAATGAAATTTTTTTTATTTCATTAGTTGCATTAGAGACATCATTGATTGTCTTCCGATCATTTTGTTTGTGTAAAAACTCTCAACTCTTCTGTAGCTAGTTTTCATCGAACGAAATGATGTACTGTGGCATGTAACTTTGCATTTAGGAGTTTTTGAGATAGCACATTCGTTAGGGCCTGAAAACTGAAACGTAATTGAAGATCAACTTTAAAATCTACTCAATTTACATTAAGGCAACATTGAAATCTAACGAAACACATTTAGAGGTCTAGGCTAGAGACGTGTTCCGGCGTCTTTAAACCTAGTAGCTCTCGTTCGCCTTTTGGCTTTAGATAGTGTTAGTACGGACTTGTGCTCCTCGTACCATCGCGTATATAAAGGGAGACCTCTCTAGGTTTCAATCCTTTATCCATAGGAAGCCAAGTCTGCCGCCCTATACCCGTGATACACCGAACACAGTATTCGGGGAGATTTCCTGCACGTACGGAAAGTCCTTGGTTGATTTCTTTTTCATTATTGAAACCAAGGTGTATATTGCAGTTCACGGTTATTCGGTACACCCTTCTTGCCTAGTATTCCCGAGTAGTCATTTGATCTTTTCTGACTCCCTAAATTTGAAAGGATCACCAAGCGCTTGTCCTTTCACGCTTGTGTCAAATCTGCAAGAGATAGAGTCACCTTTTTTATCATTTCTCGACTCTTAAAACATGAAACGGTGAAGTTTCTTATTTTTCAATGTGGTAAAAAATTAATCACCCATGATTACACGCCCTGTTAGATTTTGCTTGTTGACCGTTTGATCGTGTGTCTTGACTCTTTTTCAGCCCGTTTGTGGTCTTGAGTTTTGATGGCAACTTTTTCAGAGTTTACCAACCAAGGAATCCCCTCAGAAGGGAATCCTGGTCATTTTCCTCCTTTTGGGAATGTTGGTGCTCCTTACATGGCGACGTTGTCCCTTCCTGGGTTAACTGTTGGGTTGCCTGTTTGGTTGTTCTCAACCTCTGTAGTCCCAAATGTCTCCACTACTGTCCAATCAGTTCCTCCGCCGGAACAACATCATGTTGATTCCAAGGCAAACCTCTCCCCTTCTTCGCCTGTTTCTACGTCCTCATCTTCTACTTCGCCTGGTGAAAGTTTGTATTCGAGTAACCAGGTGGCTAAGAAGAAGAAGAAGAAGACAAAGAAGAAGAAGTCCGATAAGCGAGAGGCTAAAAGTGCAGCTACTGCTTCTGGAAAATCTCCTCTTGATATACCTTCCAACCCTCCACGGAAAGTCAAATTCCCTTGCATGTTGTGCATGGGAGACCATCTTCTTTGAGAATGCCCTGGCATTCCCAAAGTTCTCGAAGTATGGTCCAACGGTCGTCCACCATTGCCTTTGACTTCCGGGAGCAAGGTTGGGGGAACATCTTCAACTGCGACTGATAAGACTCCTAAGAAACAGGGTAAGACCACCAATCCCTGTAAGTTGTGTGAAGAACACCATGCCATTCACCTTTGTCCTTATATGGATGAAGCCAAGCGAGTCTTGGACAACCCGACTGTTTCTACACCATGCCTCCTGGCTAGTTATAAACAGCTTTCTTTGAGTCTTCCACCTACTGATGCCATGATTAGCCAAGAGTCATCCTTGGTTAATCCCACTCCCCCGGAAATTCAAATTAAGGAATCCATTCCCGACCAAATATTGGTCGTGGGATCGATTGAGATGGCCCCGTCTACGGTGCACCAGGTCTTTTCCGTGGAGAGTGGATCTCGTAACCCTCATGTGCTTCTGGTTTCTTCAAATTCTTCGGACTTGGAGAAAGATTCTCCTGTTTCTTCACCTTCAGAAGTTGCTCCTCCGCCTCCCGTGGTGGAGGTCCCAGAGGATATCCCTTCCACCTTCGAGATGGAGGTCACGGAGGGTGCTTCTTCTTCCGTAACATTAGGGGAAGACCTTCGCATTTCGATGGTAGCCCCTCCGAGTAGTTTGGTCACTTCCTTTGATTGGAGTCGATTTGCAGGATTTCGCCTTCCGTCTTATGCGCCTTTCGAGATCACAGTACAGGCTCTAGGTCTGGTTGTACCCAGCACCATTATAGATGAAGGTGCCTCTGTTAGTATTCTGTCCTCAACTACCTGGCAAATTTTCGGTTCACCGCCGCTTGCGCCCGTTACGCAAAATCTGTTGACTTTTAACAGAAGGACGAGTCAACCATTGGGGATCCTTCCAAGGTTACCTATTACTTTGGGAGGTAAAACTGTCCATATGGACGTGATGGTCGTTCCAGGCCCCTTGGATTTTAATCTGCTCCTGGGGCGTGATTACACCTATGCCATGGGAGCGCTCGTCTCCTCCCTTTTTCGTGTGGCCTGTTTTCCGCATGAAAGGCGGATCATGACCATTGATCAGCTTTCGTTCTTTGGTCCTAATGTGGCATTTGGCCCGCCATCACCCCCTCCTGGTTTTTATACACCCGTTGTATCTGCCCCACCGCAGGTCAACTATGTGGCTACCTACCCCGTGCCTGTACTCAGTGAAGATGTTGTCGTGCATAGTGTGCTGGGGGCATTGGGTCCTGATTTCCAAGATGTTGTTCTCCCATTTGGTGCAGAACTCTTGGAAGCCATGACTTCCTGTTCATCGTGACAAGTAGTTTCTTGGAGCATGGTTCCTCCACTTGTGACAAGCTCCTAAAACAATGAAACAAGCTGTATGAGGATAGTTCTTTTAGTGTGTCAACCTCGTTAAAATAATGAAACACATGCCTGTTCAATTCGATTTTTGTTTTGAACCTTCACTCCATTTTTCAATGGACTGAAGCTTTGGGGGCATGTACCTCGAATTGAGACACCATGCTGGGGGGCATGCCCGTTTTCCCTGTTTCCAAGCATAGTTTGCATATCTATTGACATGTGTGCTTTTAAGCTTGTTTAAAAATAAAATTCAATTAGCATAGTTTGCATGTGTGTGCTTTTAGGCTTGCGTAAAAATAAAATGTGATACATTGTGTGAACTTTTTCATTGGGTCGTTTGTTATGCAACTAATACATTAGATTACAATTGTATCGGACATTTGCATGGCATATAAAAAACATCATCACATATAAAAGATCCATCTAGAAATAGCCATATGTATATATATATGTGTGTGTCGAAATGTTTGCACAATGTGCATCAGTAGATCAAAAAATATACATGTTCGTCTTATTACATCCGGAGACGACACGTCTCTCAAAAATATGCATGAAATAAAACCCTAAGAGTCTAATCCGCATGGTGCTCATGATAACATGTAACTGTACGCACTAAGTGTCTCAGAAGTCGGTGGATTCGACTAGGCACTCCCACCATATGTCGCTGGTACGCCATCGGTACATCCGCCAGCCGGGCATAGTCTGGGATCCCTCGGGCAATACCCTCGAGATTCTGGATCAACTCCTCCCCTCCTATACCCTCTGCCTGAGGATCGGGTGCGAGAAGAGTCCTCTGCGCGATTGGAGACATACCGGCTGGTCTCTCAGGGCCCACATCTGCATACATATAAAATGTGTTAGGACCAACGTGTATTAACAAAAAAAATCATAAAACATAAAAATCAAAAGAGATGAGGTCATACCCAACTCCTCGTCCCAGTCATCTCCTTCTAGCAGTGGGAGATCTGGGTCTCCAGTGAAATCAGTTCCTGCATATGGCCAGTCCTCCACTACGATCAACTGGCGTCGTAACCACCCAAAAAACTCTGGCCTCCAGGACATCTGTTGGCCGCCTCCAGCTCTGGGCATTAGTGCTGCCCAGCGAGCCATTCTTGGCTCTCGTGGAATCGGCTCAGCTACTATGGCCCCTTGGCCCTGGAAGATTGGTAATCGTTCCAGAATGAACGATACCAGGATGGAACCGTAGCCAAACTGTTTTAGTTTGGCTTGCTTGCACTTCGTGAGCTGTCTCTTCATGTTTATTGTTACTGCTGTAGCCCAGTCAAACAATAGGGGACTCATGCACTCTGAGGCCAGCAGGAGTTGGGCCTTTGTGGCCTCGTGCGATGCCTGCGACCCTGCAGCCCGCGTGATGGTATGTAAGACTACCCTTAGTGCCAGATCGGGGATGGTGTGAATATCCACCTTTTTACTCCCTGATCCCATTTGTGCCCTTGAGCACATTCGTGCCATCACTTCCTCCATCTTCTCACCGGATGGTCTACTCCCAGTCAAGATGGGCACTGGACCTCTACGAGACAGTCTGGTTATAAAGTACACATCAGAAACCTCCAGTTCCAACACCTGGTCTCGTAACTTGAACACTTGTTCCTGTTCATCCCAAATATTGATCAGATACTGGAGGAGCTCAGGCTGAGCTCGTAAACAGGGTATTAGGAAGAACTTCTTTAGCCCACATTTTCTGAGGGCATTCATGCAAGCCTCATTTTCTATGGCCTGTTCATCCTCTTCTCCATGCTCTCTTTCTTTCCACTCAATCACCATTTTGTTTGATTTCCTGCATCCACATGGTCACAAACCCTTAATTAGATCTTTGTTGGGCTTCGAAATTCATTCAAATTGGTTAAAATCTCGAATTTTTAGGCGGAAATTTGGGTTCGGTTGCTGGCACGGCTGTTTTTTGAACAGTCGAACCAAGTGGCGCGAGGCCTTTACATATAAAAGCCCATTGGCGCGGATCCATGCCCGATACCTGCGCCAATGAGCGCAGCCCTAAAAATTTAAAAAGTTGCCACAGAAGTCTGATGCATGAGGGAAAACTATTAAAAAGCGGATTGAAATGAAGTGCAGGGAAGCGCCTCTTACCTGTAACAGACGAGAATCTGAATGGTAAACCGGATCTGTCACAATCACCGTCAGAAGTTTGCACACCAAATGGACCACTGCTGCTTTTCACCAAGGTAAATAGTAAAAAGTAATTCTATTTTTACCATTTGACATATTTATAACTTTTTGAACTTAAAATAGGTTTTGAAAGTTGTTTGTCCGAATATTTTAATATATTTGTGTCGAAAATGGGTTTTACACTTGCCTTTTTGTGCAGCAACAAGTCTTTTACGCAACTAAAACGGTGAAAACGAGTTGTATTTTACACTTTTTCGGACTCGGTAAATACACGAAAAAGTCACTTTGGAGTCATCTTTCAGCTCTTTTCTGACTCTCTAAACATGAAAAGATTGCCGAGGCCCTTGTCGTTTCGATCTCGTTAAAATGGACACGAATCGACATCTACTCAGTATACGTTTACCCCTTTTTCGGGCTAGGACAGATTATTTACGAAAAAGGAATACCCTAGCCTATCGTGACTAGGAGGTTTTCTCAGATATTGTTTTCTACCTTTTCGGATCTGAGGAACTACTTACGAAAAGGGACCGTTGGAGTTTACTTTTCAGCTATTTTTTCAAACTCTCTAAACATGAAAAGACGCCGAGTTCTTCCTTTGTCAGACTCATTAAACCCTGATGACATTGGATTCAGTCGCAATGACGTTCTCCGAGTTCCTCCTTCCTAGGGCTCGTTAAATGTACTAGGATGGATTCGCCCGAAGGGCGGACTTATATTACAAGCATATGCTATACCCTTCAAGCTTGTTATCAAAAATAATTGGGGTACTCGCCAGAAATGGTGGGGGAAAAATGGAACCATCATCATTGTCGCGTCGGCAGTATGTCGCTCTTAAACATGGCACTTGTCTGCATTCGTGTCGGGTTGGGGACATCTCATCTTGTTTTTTCACTTTCCTTCGTGGGTTTGGGTAATCCTTTTTGACCTCTCCTCTGCTCATTGCCTCGTCACCATGACCTCTGATCCGTTGATGTCAAATACTGCCAAAACCACTATTTGTGCCATTATATGTTCAAGAGAATTTGACCTCTGCAAATATCAACTTTCCTCTGATTCTCATATGATCCTGATTCACAACAAAAAAACATCATGTTCCTCTGTCTCGTGTCGATGATGTGGGAAACATTATGGCCCACCTTCAATCAAGGTCACTTCCTGTTGACTTCAGCTCATTATCCAGGAAGCTGATCTAGAGACTCCCTTATGGTACCTTGCAGCCTGCATGCCTCAATGGCAGGTTCGTCGCATTCGATGAGAGGTTCTCATAATTGGCCTCCGATCGAGTGATTCTACGGGTGTTCGACGCCAGCTCATTGATTCACATGTTGTAGATTGTACCTGTAGTACCTTGAGGGCCATCGTCATTATTGGTGGTTCCTCTCGTGTCTGTTAACAGCTTTCATCATTGGTTGGTAATCAGACGATGTTCTTGCATGTTCGACGTCAACTCACATACTCGCATGCTTGAAATTGTATTTTGTTTGGGTCGAGATGGAGCGCAAGACCCTGGATTGTGTCTGTTGTAATCCAGGCTGCGATATTGTGGATTATTATGATTATTTACATGAATTATTCACTGGATGGATGCGACCATACCTGAGTCTATTTATTGATCCTCACTGGATGGCTGCATCCATACCCTGGATCTAGATTATAGTATACTCTGTTTCGGATGGTTGCGCCCATACCGCATATACATCATGTACTTGAGATATTAGTTGTATTTCTCTACGCAGGTTTTCCGACGGAGGAGGTTCAGTTGGACACGTTCTCGTAAAGCATTTCACCCCTCTCTCTCTCGAGCCTCATGCTTTAGGGGGCATCTGTTACACAGTAATTTGTCACCATCCCTACCATTCCCCGTCCCGCACATTGGAGGGCCCATTTTGTGACCTGTGAACAATGTCATGCCTTGAAACCATTATCATTGCATTCCTCTAAACATGAGCTTTAATTTCCCTGAAGACATCTCCTTGCAGAAAACCATAAAAACATCCCTTTTTGCAATGGCGCGGGTAGACAGTTCATCACTCGTGCCAATGAGGAAAATCCTACAAATAGGCCGCACCAATTGGCGCTCTGTCCCAGAGTCGCAGTCGCGCCAGCCAATTTAAGGAGTGTTTTTTAAATAAGAATGGCGGAAGTTTCATTTCAATATACTCAGAAACTGTTACCTATCTTGAGTTGGGAGGTTTGGCTCCGGGAGTTCCATGAAAGGGAAGTGGTTTGCCACCTCTCATGGAAGCTTCCTTGATGATAGGGCCAATCCCACAATTATAGGGATCCCAACTCCTCTTCCTCCATCTATAAAAGCTTGCTCATTGCCATTGCAAGCTAGTCTTGAAGTGCCTAAGCCTTGAATCTCCAAGTTCTCAAATTCCCAAGAGCCTTCATGCTGCAAGAGCCCTCATTCTTCCCTTAAGGCCGACTCAAGCAAGGAGACTATCATTGAGAGACTCTAAGAGAGGCTTTTCCCATCCTTGGCAGGCTTTGCGAGACATGTACGACTGGAGATCCCTCCGAAGGAGACCTCAGCGTCAGAACATTGGTTGTACTCTCTTTCGATTGCTTATTAATGAATGACTACTGGTTATGGTTCCACTTTGTTTTTCACTTATGATAATGATGAGTTCTATCCTTTCTAACTCATATATAGTTGCGTATTATGGATTTTATGCTTGTATCCGTGTTTTTTCTTGCATGTGCAGGTATCCATTCACGGATATCGTGGGGATCGTGATCTGCCGAGGCTGAGGAACGGGAGCGCTGTCTCTTCTACGGATCATAGCATTGGACTCCAGGTAGGCCTCCATCGTTGGTCTGTTTATTCGCAATTAGGAACTTGCGCTGTAGCATTTGATGATTGTTTCTAGACCCGTGCTGGGCTAGTAGGGATCGCCTCTGTCCGCAGAGGGGATTTACCTCCTCAACAGGGTTCGAGATGGATCTACAAACTGAAGCAGACGGCTGACGGGAGTGTGGAGAAGTACAAGGCAAGATTTGTTGCCCGAGGCTTCTCACAGATAGAGGGGATCGATTATGAGGAGACCTTTGCACCTGTCGCAAGGTATTCTTCCATACAGACGATTCTTGCTCTCTTAGCGCAGATGGGGTGGCACATTCATCAGATGGATGTGAAGACTGCGTTCCTCAACGAAGTCATTGAGGAGGAGGTGTACATAGAGCAACCCGAAGGTTTCGAGATTTTCAGCAGCGAGTCGCATGTGTGCAGGCTCAAGAGAGCGCTGTATGGGTTGAAACAAGCACCTCGTGCTTGGTACACTCAGATAGACAGTTATTTCACCGGACTTGGATTCTCCAAGAGTGAGGCGGATCCTAACCTGTACCAGATTGTGGTGGAGGGTAATTTACTGATCATTGTACTTTATGTAGATGATTTGATTTTGACGGGTGATGAGCTGTTGATACTTTCATGTAAGGAGGATCTTGCTAGAGAGTTTGAGATGAAGGACTTGGGCCTCCTTCATTATTTCCTGGGATTGGAAATTTGGCAGCGCAGTGATGGACTGTTTGTTTCTCAAGGTCAGTATGTGTTGGTACTATTTTATTGCTACCCTTTTCTATTAAACAGTATGCTCGGGAGATATTGGAGAAGTTCAACATGCATGGTTGCAATCCTGTTGATACTCCTCTTCTTGGAGGTTGGAGGAAGGAGGATGCTACTTCGGCGGAGGTAGTGGATGCCACTGTTTATCGACAGTTGGCGGGGTCGCTTATGTATCTGGTCAATACACGACCCGATATATGCTATGCTGTTAACCAGCTCTCACAAGCTATGGTTAAGCCAACCAAGCTCTTCTAGAAGGCAGGCAAGCATGCATTGCGTTATCTTAGAGGCACATCGGGATATGGATTGTGGTACAGACAGGAGGATGAAGTGAAGCTGTGTGGCTTCACGGATGCAGATTGGGCAGGGAGCCAAACGGACAGAAAGAGCACATCTGGAGGGATCTTCAGTATCGGGTCGACAGCAGTTTATTGGTACAGCAGGAAGCAGAGATTCGTGGCACTCAATTCAGTAGAGGCGGCGAGTATGTTGCGACGACAAGCTTGGGCGCATGTGAGGCCATATGGATGGGGAAGATCCTGGTCGGGTTGTTCGGGTCACACTTGGAGCCCTCTGTGATTTATTGTGATAACAGAGTTGTATCAAACTCGGCTAATTCGATATTTCTTGATAGATCCAAACACATCGACATCGAATTTACCATCATATCGAGGGTGTGGTACGCGGAGAATCATGTTACTTTCATACATTCCCACGGAGGATCGAGGATGTTGATATCTTGACGAAGGCGCTCACCAGGAGCAAATTCGAATACCACAGAGGCAGGATAGGGGTTGCAGATAATCCATATCTTGTTGAGAGGGAGTGTTGAAAATGCAACAAGATGATGGAGCTTAGTGAAAAGAAGTCGCATTCACTAAGTGGGCTCGCAGGCTATTTTTGGCGCAAAGTCTATTTTTAGACATATGGATCATGTTCTATGAGTTGCAGGATGTTATTTATGGATGATTGGTCAAGTTGATAAAAATAGATGGACCTCTATTTTTAGACATTGGGCGGAATCTATTTTTAGACTGCCAGGCTAAAAATAGAACAGTCAAATATTATTAACCCTTAATAATATTTAGACTATAAACATTATCTTATCCTCTTGGAGCACTTCATTTTGATGCTTGGATGTGGCACATGCAGCTGACAGAAGGAATTACGCTATTCCTAGGGGTTAGTTGAGCTATTGCATGGTTGACTTCAGTTAGAACTCATGTGGCAGAGTTTGGTGGAGTTGATGAGACGGTTGGTGGAGTTGTGTTCGGTTTAACTTAGTTGAACTAGTTGTATTTAGTCTAACTGAAAAATACACTAGTGATGAGTGGTGTGAATTAATTATTAATTAATTCACTAATTATTAACTCATAAATCAGCTAAATAACACATCAGTTAACTGCAATGCATGGACAGTTCAGTGGAGACCAGTGTTAGAGGTGGGTGAAAGGGTGAGTCTACTATCAGTTGTGACTATAGCTGTGCATGGGATTTGCACACACATTGATTGAGATTTCCAATGAGGATTGCACAGTACAAGCCAGTGGGATTCAAACTTGGATCTCATCATTATTCATCTTGGATTGCGCAGTAGAGGCAGGCAGACTTGTGGAGGAGATTTGAACCTGTGACTTGTTCATCTCAAAGCTAGTTTGTGTGTAACTATTGGAGATAGTACTGAGTACTTGTGAGGAGTATTGTAATATGATTGTTACATGTTCTCTATCATTATAATATACAGATAGTTGGGGGTTTTCAGCTATTAGCTTTCCCCATTACATACTGTGTTATATGTGTGCTTGATTATGTTTTAATGTGCGCATGCGACTGCTTCTATTTCCACAGATTGATGATCAATTGTAGAAGAGGTTATGTATTATGCATGAAGCTTAAATAGTGTGTAATCAGGATAATCTCGGTGAATAATTTAGCAGTTATTCAAATTTCTACAGCCATTTCCGGGGAGTTGCAATTGGTTTTGGTAAGATTTTTTTTCCAAAGTTACAAAGTTATTAGCAGGATAGTTAGAGGGTGGGGATTGTACGGTAAGACGTGAGTGAAGAGCCACACATCCACTTTAGTGGTGTTGATCCAAAGTCTGGTTGTCTCTGTAGCTCTTTGTACTATTTTTTTCTTATGCGTAGGAGTAAAAGTAGACCTAGATATTGCAAAGGTAGTTATATTTCAAAATCATTTCATGAGATATTTGGTCCCACCAAAACACCAACCACTAATACAAATAATCATTACGCAGGTATCAGAAGCAAAGGGGAAAGAAATAGTAGTAATGTGGCATTGATAGAAGAAATCCCACTCCAAGAAACAATCAAACAAAAACAAATTGTACCTAAGCAAGAACACATTGTTTTTGGGACTACATCAGAGACAACACTGGTGTTAGTTCCACAATTGGAGTCAGCATCAGAATAGTCTCACAAAGACTTAGGTCTAGCAACAAAAATATCAATCCAATTGAATCTTCTTCCAGCTGTGTTATCACCAAATTCCCACCAGAACCTGTAGTGAACATGGCTAATAGAGGAGCTGAGAACATAAATCATGAGAAAGGCCATGCAAAAAATTATGCAAGAAACACCATATTTGGAGGAGGAAACAATGAGGGACCAAGAGGATGTCAGAGGAAGATACAGAAACAAATTTTGGATTCCTTATCATGGTGTGACCAGAAATGTTACCATGAAGAACATACCAATGACATCTCTTCCACTCTTTCGAGGTATGTATTTCGAAGACCTAGATGAATTTTTATTTTTATTTGATATTTTATGTAGAATTTATAACTATTATGACGATGCACAAAAAATCAAATTATTTCCTGCCACCTTAAAAGACATAACCCTCAAATGGTTTATGAGCCCAGGAGAATACACTATTTAGTCATGGGATGATATGAAATATGTCTTCCTTAAAAAGTATCAAGACTACTGTAAAAGTAGGGATGTTAATGAAATTTTTAGGATGCAACATACGGAGGAGGAAAGTCTAGAAGAGTATCTTTAGAGGTTCCTCTATAATTACCATAAATCATGAGGGGGGAACCTAGATGAAAGGACCATTAAGACTATCTTTTTGAAAGGGTTGAGGGAAGAATTTATTGACAAACTTAATATCCTAAGTGGTGGTGACCTTTAAAAGAAACCTTTTGCCGAGATAGCTGAATTATGTCGAACATATTCTAGAAGTCAGGCCAAAGTATTAAAAAGGATCTGAGAAAACTCATGAGATTATGTGTCAAAAAATACAAAATATGCTTCAAATGTTGTCACAAGAGTCAAACTGGGAAACCTTTTAGAAAATTTTCAAACAGACATTTTAAACACTATTAGCGACCAGTCAGACACCTTGAAAATAAAAAATAAGCAAGAGGAGGAGAAAGCTACTATGGAAATTTTCTGTTTGAAATGTAGGCGCAAAAACATGGAAAGGGAATGCCCCATCGACATGGTTGAAGTATGCAAGATCTGTGCATTAGGACATGCTATTGAAAAATGCCCAGCTCTTCCTGGTTTTCAATCCATTTACAAAAATAGTATGGAGGATAATGACCCATCTCAAGCAAATAAAAAGTCTTCATGGAGAGGGCCAAACCAAAGCACATATCAAGATCCTAACTCGCAAAGTGTTATGCAAAATCAACCATGGAAATTTCAGCCATCTTATCCTCCCTAGGGTAGTCAACAACTTCAAAACTCACCATGGAATCAAGTATGGAGGGGAAACTTCTATGGAAACACATTTCAATCTCAAAATCAGTCATATCCTCAATACCATGGCATGTATAACATGCCTTATATGCAAAATGTTTCTCAATTTTAACAAGGGTACAACCCAACCTACTATCAATAACCTTTATTGCCTCCACCTCCACTGCAACAACTTTTCTATCAATCTCTAACTCACCACCTTAGCAGGCAGCACAATCATTTAATCCACTTTGTCCTACTTTTTTGCCTGCACAACCCATCGCTAACCCCAATAATAGACCTCCTCAACCCGTTCAAAACATAGAAGTACAAGCATTTGCAACTTATGTTATTATTGTTGTCCCTATAAATGAAATTCAATTAAGGCCAAGGAAAACAATCAATAAGGGAAAATCATTTGTAATAATTCAAGAGGAGGACCCTCAATAGAAATATTAAAACAAATTCACCCACAAATAGAAAATAACAAAAATGAAAAATGTGAAGAACAATCAAAAGAACCTCCTTACCCAAAAAGGTTGCTTGTTAAGAAAACTGAGACTCCTACATAATATGATTTGGAAATAGAACTTAGGAATGTTTGCATAAAGATATATTTGTTACAATATATTAGGGGCATTCCCATTTATACCAAAATCATTAAGGGCCTCTGTATCAAGAAGCTAGGATGAAAAAAAGAATAAAAATCAGAACATTAAGGTAGTAAGTCAAATAACATAAATGATATCTGATTTACTACAAAAATACAATATCTTGTGGTAACAATAGAAATTAATGGCACACTCTTACCAAACAGCCTCGTATAATTAGGGGCAGATATCAATTCCATAACAATAGACACTATGACATCTCTACAATTACAGGGAATTAGTCCTACGTCTATAATGTTGGAAATGGTCGACAAGACTGTTATCAAGCCTGTGGGAATTTTAGAGGACATAGTAGTGACCCTAACTTCGTGGCAATATCCTATTGATTTCATTGTAATTCTCCAAAAAACTAAAGATTGAGACATCCAGTTGTCTTGGGACGACCATGGTTGGCCACTACTGATGGGGTCATTACGTGTAGGAACGAAGAAATGATGATTTCTAATGGATCACATAATCAAACTATGATTATTTTTCTACCTTCCCAAATGACTGCTGAAGTACCTCTCTGGCTGGAAATTCCTTATGGTGATGAGGATTGTATGTTTCCTCTATTAATTATGGAACAATCACAAGGATTACAGGAACAATTAGAAGATCATGTGTTGCAAAATTTTTTGTCTGTCATTACTTGCATCAATTATCCTATTTCATTTAATGGTTATCGACATGGTTTTAGCAATGAATTTCAGGAAACTTGTCACCAGTTGTATTTGCGACATTCATTGTGGCAGCACTGGAAGGTAGCAATGAATAAAACATTAAGCCTATCGAAATTGACGACGATAAAAATTTGTACATTGGAAATGATTTAAGTGCAGAACATAAACACGAAGTGCTGAACACGGTTCAAAAGAAGTTGAAATCATTCGCTTGGGATTACTTGGACATGAAATGTATTCATCCAAACACATGTATACACATATCTATACAAATGATGAAATTAGACCTGTTAGGTAGCCTCAAAGGCATATAAACCCAGCTTTGAAAGATATGGTGAAAGATGAAGTGCATATTTCAAATATCATATTTCTGACATTAAATGGGTATCACCATTGGTGGTAGTTCCAAATAAAAATGGGAAAAGGTGAATTTTCATAGACTATAGGGAGTTGAACAAGGCCACCTTATGAGACTATTTTCCATTACCATTTATTGATTAGGTATTTAATGCATTGTCTGGGAAAAAGTATTTTTCTTTTCTGAATGGGTATAGTGGCTATAACCAAATTCAAATAGCCTCGGAGGATCAAGACAAGACCACCTTTACCTACCCATGGGGTACTTATGCCTATCATGCTATTCCTTTTGGGTTATGTAATGCCCCAACCACATTTCAGTGAGTCATCTTGGCTATCTTCTCCAATTTGATCTATGACTGTGTAGAATTCTATATAGACGACTTCATAGTATATTGGGATGACTTTGATCAAGCTTTTGAAAATTTGGAAAAACTATGGATCCGTTGTCAAGAAGCTCAACTGGATCTTAGTAGTGCTAAATGCAAGATGATGCAAACTAAAGGAATTGGCTTGGAACATCATGTATTGGCAAAAGGAATAAAAGTGGATCCAATGAAAATAGAGGTAATATTTCATATCCAAATTCCCGCCACATAGAAAGAGGTAGGAAGTTTATTGGGACATGCCAGATACTATAGGCGGTTCATTGACAACTTTACTAAAATTGCAGCACCAATGTTTAAATTTCTTTCTAAGGATGTTGAATTATTATGGGACACTAACTGTCAGAATTCTTTTCAGGAACTTAACGCTAAGCTAACAATTGCTTCGGTATTGAGAGGGCCTAATTGGTATCTCCCATTTCACATTTGCAAAGGTGCATCAGACACTGCCCTTGGAGCTGTGTTGGTTCAAAGGGAACATCGGTCTCCTTACGATATATATTTTGATAGCAAGAAACTCTCACCCGCTGAATTAAACTATAGAGTTACTGAAAAGGAATTGTAAGCAGTTGTTCATGCTATTAGTAATTTTATACATTACATTACCGATTATGAGACTTTTGTCCATATGGATCATTCTTCCATTAGATTTTTAATGAATAAACCTATTAATAATTGAATACTTACAAGATGGTTTCTTTTGATGCAAGAATTTAATATCATTGTGATTGACAAGCCTAGGAAAGACAACTTGGCTGTTGATTTCTTATCCTGAATGAATATCGCTCAAGAAACAATTTCGGCATCAATTCTGAATAACTTTCTAGATGAGAACTTGTTTTCAATATCAACTCTTACCCCCTGGTTTTCTGATATGGAGAATTACCTAGTAACAGGTAAGTTGCCATAAAATATTTCTACCAGAGCTTGAGATTTAATATTGTTCCGCGAAGTGCAAATTATTCCTAGATAGATGGGGACCTATTCTGCACAGGACCTAACTTGATCATGAGAAGATGTGTGCAAGAAGATGAGATGTTTGATGTACTAAAGGCTTGCTAGAACGAGCCTTGCAGAGGAAATTTCACAGATAAAAGAACTACCTACAAATTCCTACATGCCTATTGGCCCACACTTTTCAAATATTCCAAAAAGTTTGTCTCAAGTTGTGATGCCTACCAGTGGACGGGGAAACCAGTTCCAGTAGATGATATGTCGCTCCAAACACAAATATCAATAGAACCATTCGAAAAATGGGAATTAGATTTTTTGGGTCCCATTTCTCCTATGTCCAAGAAGAAGAGATATATTTTGGTCTGCACGAATTATGTGACAAAGTGGGTGCAGGCCAAAGCTTTGTATTCCACCTCCGAGAAAGCAGTGGTGGACTTCCTTTTTGAGGACATATTTACCTGTTTTTGGGTGCCTCAAGATTGTTACTCACCAAGGCACACAATTCACATCCAAATTGTAAAGGCCATCAAGGAACGATATCAAATTAAGCATCTAAAATCTACTCCATACCACCCACACGCAAATGGGCAGGTAGAATCCACAAACAAAGTCTTGGAATCCATCCTCATCAAAACCATTCAACTACACCATGGTGATTGGGCTGACAAGTTACTTGAGGCATTGTGGGCCTATCGTATCACTTGGAGGAATGTAATAGGGCACGCACCTTATGAATTAGAATATGGAAAATAAGTATTTCCTCCAATTGAATTTATAGTAAAGACATTCTAAATATTTGTTCAATTGGGAATGAACTTGAATGACGCCCAAGAAAAAATATTGATGCAATTAAATGAGCTTGATGAGATCAGGTAGGATGCATTTCACATAACCATGTTAGTACCTGATCAACGAGCTCGATGGCACAATAAATTTATCAAGAAGAAGGTTTTTCACCTAGGGATTGGGCCCTAGTCTATGACAGTAAGTTCAAAAACTTCAAAAGTAAGTTCTCAACCAGATGGTTGTTGAGATTGCAACAAGATGATGAGCTTAGTGGAAAGAAGTCACCTTCACTAAGTGGGCTCGCAGGCTATTTTTGGCGCAAAGTCTATTTTTAGACATATGGATCATGTTCTATGAGTTGCAAGTTTCTATTTGTGGATGGTTGGTCAAGTCAGAAAAAATATATGGACTTCTATTTTTAGACATATTGGGTGGAATCTATTTTTAGATTGCCAGTCTAAAAATAGATATGTCGAATATTATTAGCTCTTAATAATATTTGGACTATAAACATTATCTTATTCTCTTGGAGCACTTCAGTTAAGTGCACAGATGTGGCACAGGAGCTGACAAAAGGAATTATGCTATTCCTGAGGGTTATGTGGAGCTATTGCATGGATACTTCAGTTAGAACTCATGTGACAGAGTTTGGTGGAGTTGATTGAGGAAGTTAATGGAGTTGTGTTCAGTTTAACTAATCTAAACATGGTTGAGCTATTTGTATCTAGTTTAACACATTGATACAATTAGTGAGAGTGGTGTGAATTAATTATTAATTAATTCACTAATTATAAACTCATTAATCAACTAAATAATACATCAGTTAACTTCAGTGCATGGACAGTTTCAGTGGAGACCAGTGCAGAGATAGCTGAAAGAGCAGGTTAACTATCCGTTGTGACTATACTGTTGCATATTTTCTACAACCAGTGATTGGAGAAGCCCATGAGGATTGCGCAGTACAAGCCAGGTGGTTCAAGTTATTTAATGAGCAATCCTACATCATTGATTACGCAATAGAGGCTGGCTATCAGGTGGCAGATATTGGAGCATGTGTTTTGCTAGATCTAGCTTGATTAGTGTGTAGCAATTGGAGGTTGTGCTGAGAGCTTGTGAGTAGCTTTGTACAATGATTGTTACATGATCTCTATGACATATAATATATAGATAGTTGGGGGTTTTCAACTTTAAGCTTTCTCATGAAATACTGTGTTCATATGTGTGATTGTTTATGGTTTTAATGTGTGCATGCAATTGATTTTATTTCCGCATGTAATGATCAATGGTAGAAGAGATTCTATATTGTGCATGAAGTTAAAATAGTGTGTGATCAGGAGAATCTCGGTGAATAATATCACGTTATTAAAATTTCTACATGGTATCAGAGCTATATTGATCATTGGAGCAATTGCAGAACATTGAAGCGGTTGAGTTTTGAGCTGGTGGAATTCGAATTTGCAGCAGTGTTTTCTTGGTGTCAAAGTTGAGATGTCTTTCAATGGATTGCGATTGGAGTATGCCCTTGAGGGCAGCTCGATTTATATTGCATGGAAGGACAAGATGGAGGCGGTGCTGGATGACAATGGGTTGAAGGAGTTCATAGATGCGGAAGTTCCAAAACCTACTTCTAGTGATGCTGCCGTACTTGACGAATGCAAAAAGAAGATAGCAAAGTGTCGAAGGATTCTGTTGGAAGGTGTAAAGGATCACATAGTGTCCAACCTTCATGGTAAGGATTCTCCATTATTTATGTGGAAAGCTTTGACAGATTTATTTCAAAGCAAGAGCGACCAAAGGAAGTTGGCGCTCAAGGATAAACTCAAGAACAAAAAAATGGAGAAAGGCGACAGTATGCCCAAGTACCTCACGAAGTTCATCCAATGCAGGGATGAGATGGGAAGTGTGGGGGTGACTGTTGATGATGAGGACTTGGTGAGCTTGGCTCTCCTTGGGCTTCTGAAGAGTTGGCATTCCTATCAGGACTCTGTCAATGGTCAGGAGAAATTGCCAGGATGGGAGCGACTTTGGTCAAATCTTGTGCAAGAGGAGATAAGGCGAAGTACCAGGGACGGGTCTTCATCAAAGAACTTAGATGAAGAAAATTGCGCTTTGGCTGCCAAAGCAAAGAAGGGGAAGAGCAAGAAAGCTTCTCAATCCAGTGCGAAAGGCAAGAAGTAGGACATGTCCAAGGTGAAGTGCTTTCACTGTCACCAACACGGACATTACGCCACTAATTGTCCACAGAAGAAGAAAAATAAGCAGGCTGCTAGATCTGCAGCTGGAGAGGCCTTAGCCTCGCAGTTTGAGCTGGATTTTTTGTTGATCACATGATTGGTCTCAAGTGTGATGGGTTCAGTGTGGTTTCTTGACAGTAGTGCATCTTTTCACATGACAGGAGATCGAGATTTGTTTAATGATCTGGATGAGAAAGATCTTGGAGTGCACATCGAGATGGGCGATGATGGTAGATACAGTGCGACCGGTATAGGTACCATTTCCTTTGAGAGGGATTCTGGTAAACCCTTCGTATTGAAGGAAGTGATGCATGTTCCAGGATTGAAGAAGAATCTTATCTCTGTGGCGATGTTAGAAGACAAGGGATATGATGTTGTCTTTAGTGAGGGAAAGGATTTCCTGCGCAATAAGGAAACTGGTGAGACCCAGAGGATAGGGGTTCGAGTTAAGAACCTTTATCAATTGCAAGTAGATGGCTGCGCAGAAATGGAAGGCAAGGCAGAAGGAGTGGTGAGCCAGGATGATGGCAAGTTGTGGCACCAGAGATTGGGCCACCTTCACCATGGAGCTTTGAAGATACTGTAGCAGATTTCTATTGGGCTTCCTAAGGGTACTCTTGCGCAGTCAGATCAGTGCAAGGGATGTACCTTGGGAAATTTGTGAAAGCCACCTTTCACAAGAAGGATAGTCACACCACAAAGATCCTTGAGAGAATTCACACAGACGTGTGTGGACCTTTCTCAGTAGCTTCGACAGCAAAGCACATGTAATATGTGATATTTGTTGATGATTTTTCTTGTAAGTGTTGGATATTCTTCATGCAGAAGAAGAGCGAGACATACTCAAAGTTCTGTGAGTTCAAGGCACTGGTTGAGAAAGAATCGGGGAAGCAGGTGAAGGCTCTTAGGAGCGATAATAGTGGTGAATTCATCTCGTGAATTCAAGGACTTTTGCAGCCGTAGAAGGAATTCGAAGAGAGCTTCATAAAGACTCACAACCCACAAGAATGGGGTCAAAGCGGGGAAAGGTAAGAACAGAACGATCGGTGGCCGCACGGCGATGTTGCATGACTGTGGCCTTTCCATACACTTCTGTGGGGTCGAGGCATGGCCATCGTTAAGATATGGCATAACCGTTGATCCTTTCGCTGTGATACTTGGCATGAGTACACCTGAGGAGGCGTTTTTTGGTAAGAAGCCTGATATTTCCCATTTGAGGATTTTTGGTTCACCTGTTTACATTCATGTGACGAAGGATGCCAGGAAGAAGCTGGAGCCGACCGCAGAGGTTGGGATATTTATGGGGTACACTGATACGCCCCACAACTATCGTGTGTATTTTCCAGACAGTCGCAAGACTGTTGTGCGACGGGATATCAAATTTCAGGAGGAGAAAGCCATGCAGTGTTCGCTTGAGAGGGAGCCACACTTGCATGTAGATGAGGAGCTATTAGTTCCTAAGGATGAGTCTCAGGATGTGGACCAGCCACAAGATGAGGTTCATGGAGTGGAAGAGACCGACCGCGCCGCCAACCATCGAGGAGGAAGAGCTCAGCGAAGCTAGCGACCGGCTCAAGATGTGCAAGAGAAGGTTGTAGGAGCACCTACATCACAGTCACAGCATGGAGACGTGACCGGATCGATATACTGGATACATGGCTCTTATGAGCAAGTGTATCGTGATGGAGACATCCTCTTTCGAGGAAGCTGTGGAGGATCCCGCATGGGTAGATGCCATGGTGGAAGAGTATGATTGGATTGTCAGAAACAGTGCATGGGAGATTGTCCCAAGGCCGGAAGGGAAATCAGTGGTGGGTTCAAGATGGATCTACAAAGTGAAGCAAGCAGCTGACGGGAGTGTGGAGAAGTAAAAGGCAAGATTTGTTGCTCGAGGCTTCTCACAGATTGAGGGGATTGATTATGAAGAGACCTTTGCACCTGTCGCAAGGTATTCCTCCATACGGATGATTCTTGCTCTCTCAGCGCAGATGGGGTGGCACATTCATCAGATGGATGTGAAGACTGCATTCCTCAATGGGGTGATTGAGGAGGAGGTGTACATAGAGCAGCCCGAAGGTTTTGAGATCTTCAGCAGCAAGTCGCATGTGTGCAGGCTCAAGAGAGCGTTGTATGGGTTGAAACAAGCACCTCGTGCTTGGTACACATGGATAGACAGTTATTTCACCGGACTTGGAATCTCCAAGAGTGAGGTGGATTCTAACCTATACCAGATTGTGGTGGAGGGTAAGTTGCTGATCATTGTACTTTATGTAGATGATTTGATTTTGACAAGTGATGAACTGTTGATACACTCATGCAAGGCTGATCTTGCAAAGGAGTTTGAGATGAAGGACTTGGGCCTCCTTCATTATTTCCCGGGATTGGAAATTTGGCAGTGCAGTGATGGACTGTTTGTTTCTCAAGGAAAGTATGCCCGAGAGATACTAGAGAAGTTCAACATGCATGGCTGCAAGCCTGTTGATACTCCTCTTCCTGGTGGATGGAGGAAGGAGGATGCTACTTCGGCGGAGGTAGTGGATGCCACTGTTTATTGACAGTTGGTGGGGTCACTCATGTATCTGGTCAATGCACGACCCGACATATGCTATGCTGTTAACCAGCTTTCACAAGCTATGGTTAAACCTACCAAGCTCTATTGGAAGGAAAGCAAGCATGTATTGAGATATCTCAGAGGCACATCGGGATATGCATTATGGTACAGACAGTCGGATGAGGTGAAGCTATGTGGCTTCACGGATGCAGATTGGGCAGGGAGCCCAACGGATAGAAAGAGTACATCTGGAGGGATTTTCAGTATCGGGTCGACAACAGTTTCTTGGTACAGCAGGAAGAAGAGATCCGTGGCACTCAGTTCAGCAGAGTCCGAGTATATGGCAGCGATTTTGGCTGCATGCGAGGCTATATGGATGAGGAAGATCCTGGTCGGGTTGTTCGGTTCACACTTAGATCCTACTGTGATTTATTGTGATAATCATAGTTGCATTAAACTCTCCCTAAATCCAGTATTTCATGATAGATCTAAACACATTGACATCCAGTATCATCATATCAGAGATTGTGTGCAGCGGAAGATCATGTTACTTTCATACATTCCCATGAAGGATCAGGATGCTGATATCTTGACGAAGGTGCTCACCAGGAGCAAATTCAAATACCACAGAGGCAGGATAGGGGTGGTAGATAATCCTTATCTTGTTGAGAGTGAGTGTTGAGATTGCAACAAGATGATGAGCTTAGTGGAAAGAAGTTGCCTTCACTAAGTGGGCCCGCAGGCTATTTTTGGTGCAAAGTCTATTTTTAGACTGTCTATTTTTAGACATATGGATCATGTTCTATGAGTTGCAGGTTTCTATTTGTGGATGGTTGGTCTAGTCGGAAAAAATAGATGGACTTCTATTTTTAGAAATATTGGGCGGAATCTATTTTTAGATTGCCAGTCTAAAAATAGATATGCCGAATATTATTAGCTCTTAATAATATTTGGACTATAAACATTATCTTATTCTCTTGGAGCACTTCAGTTAAGTGCACAGATGTGGCATAGGAGCTGACAGAAGGAATTACGCTATTCCCGAGGGTTATGTGGAGCTATTGCATGGATACTTCAGTTAGAACTCATGTGACAGAGTTTGGTGGAGTTGATTGAGGAAGTTAGTGGAGTTGTATTCAGTTTAACTAATCTAAACATAGTTGAGCTATTTGTATCTAGTTTAACTGATTGATACAATTAGTGAGAGTGGTGTGAATTAATTATTAATTAATTCACTAATTATAAACTCATTAATCAACTAAAGAATACATTAGTTAACTTCAGTGCATGGACAGTTTCATTGGATACCAGTGCAGAGATAGGTGAAAGAGTAGGTTAACTATCAGTTGTGACTATATTGTTGCATATTTGCAACAACCAGTGATTGGAGAAGCCCATGAGGATTGCGCAGTATAAGCCAGCTGGTTCAAGTTATTTAATGAACCATCCTACAACATTGATTACGCAATAGAGGCTGGATATCAGGTGGCAGAGATTGGAGCATGTGTTTTGCTAGATCTAGCTTGATTAGTGTGTAGAAATTGGATGTTGTGATGAGAGCTTGTGAGGAGCTTTGTACAATGATTGTTACATGATATCTATGACATATAATATACAGATAGTTGGGGGTTTTTAGCTTTAATATTTCCCATGAAATACTGTGTTTATATGTGTGAATGTTTATGGTTTTAATGTGTGCATGCAATTGATTTTATTTCCGCATGTAATGATCAATGGTAGAAGAGATTCTGTATTGTGCATGAAGTTAAAATAGTGTGTGATCAGGAGAATCTCGGTGAATAATGTATCAGTTATTCTATTTTCTACAATGGTTAGGGCCTTATGAAGTAGAGGAAGTCTTCGATAATGGCTATGCGTGCATTAAAATTATTGATGATGAGCAAACCCCATTTGTATTAAATGGCCATTGGATAAAATTGTACCACCGACCCCTCTCTCGTCAGGGATTTTCACAGCAAGTAATGCAAGATCCAAAGATGGAATTAGTTCAAAAGGAGGATCCGGCTTCTACAGGTCCTTCAAATTGATTTTATTATATATATATATATATATACACACATTGAGTTGAAATATTTTCCACATTTTTAGGTGTTCTTCTCACAGCTCATGTAAAATAAAGGTGAAATATGTCTTGGGTAAGTTTATTCCTTTAACTAGACTTGACAGATTAATTATGGAAAATGAAATTTTGGAGTCTTCTTTGGATATTTTAGACTCTCTAAAACTGAAAATCTCGAGAAGTGACTGATCCAGGCTCGTACAATTCAATGTAACAATGGTAGTTTATGGATTTTATGAGTACAAAATTATTCATTTATGGGCTCAAGGAAATATTTACGGAAAATAAAAACCCTGGAGTCTCCTTTGGGTTATTCATACTCCCTAAACATGAATGCCTCGAGCAGTGACTACTTTAGGCTCGTTAAAACTATGAAGTGGTATTAGCTAGGGATCTTTTGAGCATAGACTTATTATTTTCCGGGCTCAGAAGAATATCTAGGGAAAAGAAGCCCCCCTAGAGCTTCCTTCCAGGATGTTTCAAACTCTCGAAATAAGAAAGGCCTCAGGCAGTTATCATTCCTGGCCTGGTTAAAATCGATGAGATGGTGTACATATTATTTGTGGTTTGAAGGAAACTTTAAACAAGTTGTATGATATCGTTGCAGAGAGAAAAATTTCCAAATTATGTACTCAATTTTTTTTTGTACCTAAGCTTTATGTACTTCACTGTATGCATATAATTGGCTTTTTTCATTAAATATAAAAAATTCTGAGGAATAACCTGTATTGGAGCAAAGATGTGTATGCATGTCATTTTTTTTTACATACATTTCATATACGTCCTTGTTATGACTGTCATTTTTCCACTATCTCAAATTTGAACTAGCATGATCTTCAGGTTTCGAGCTACAAATCATTATAAGTTAGAGCTAAGGTACGTGCCTATATTTTATCTAAATTTAATTATGAGCATTTGAATGTATGTCATGTGAATATGCACCTCTATCATCGACTATTATGTTTTACCTAACACCCCTCCTTCCCATGATTATTAATATGTTCTTGCCATTATTCCCTTCCTAATCCTATTCATGCATGCCGCCACCCTCCTTAGTCTTTCATGATTACTATACAGTCAATTCGAATGATGCCTCAAGAAGCAGCCATCCTCACACCTCATGTTCAGTGCTCCACCATCGTTCCGTCAGCCACTCCCACAGAGGTATGATGCATGCCATCTAATTAAATGATGTGGCTAAGTTTTTTTCAAGGCTGAAGATGGCACCATGGTGATTCTTAATAATACGGAACCAACACTGTGATTTTATTTTATGCAAGACAGTGAATTGCGAATTACCTCTAAATTCAAAATTTGGGAACCTTGGTTTTGAATAGGCATGGGGAAAGAGAGGAACGAGCCCAAGTTTTCTCAATTCTCATAAATCCCTGAGTATTAGCATTGCAAAGAAATACTGGCAGAGTGAGGATGGATGTCATTTATGCATAAGTTTCAAGGATTCAATGATAAGTTTGCCATTGCATTTGCACAAAATTTTGATTGGGAAAATGTCAAAGTGGGTAATTTGAGTTTCAAGGTTCCATAAGAGTCGATCAGTCGAGCCATAGGGTTACCCTCCTTGGGTAAACCATTCTTCAAAGGAGGGCAGTTGAACATTCCTAGTTGAACCAAAATTCTCAAGCCTACCTATCAGACAATTAGTTGGTCAAAGGGTGTGTTACGGGGTTGCGTGGAGGAGAAGTGACATTCCTTAATCACCATGTTGCAGTGATTTTTCACCTATGAAGGAAGGTATTCCATGGTGTTTTTATATCATATTCTCTTATTGTCATATTTCACTAAGGACAGTAGGGTTAATATGCCACATTTTCTAAGGTTAAGTTTGCACAAGATGGCTCAGGGAGTTCAGTTAGAAGGTAAGATCCTAGAGATAGCTATTTAGCATCACAACCTTATTAAAATAATCATTGTAGTTGAGCTAAGAAAGAGACAGAAGTCTTAGGAAGACTTCCCGGTCGAAAATTTCTCTATGAGGGAACCCAGTTTAAAGGTCGTCAACAACTTTTCAGGACATCGTTGAAACATAAGAAGGATGACATTTCTCAATACTCTCAGCCTATAATTGAACTTGCCTTTCCTCCCACTAACTCTCCTCGAGAATCAGTGCCTCACTCCAAAGTCGTGGGAGGAGAAACAAAGTTTAGAAATAGGGAAAGTAAAGAAGCAAAGGAAAAGTGCAGGGGAGAAATGTCAAAGGAAGTAGCAGAGCGAGGATAGTGAGTACCAACATGAGCCAGTTAATATTGTGGAGGAATCTCTTCTAGAAGAGGGAGAACCAACATCCAATATCCCTAAGACTCATGCTGGGGCTAAGTCAAAGCTTAAACGAAATAAATCCCTCTTTCCAACTTGGGTACCATCAGCTCCTATGGAGGATACTTCGGCACAGGGTCGTCGAAGGACTAGGAGTATGATCAAAGTTAAACACCATGCAACTAAGGTTTTGAGTTCAGAACATATTGATGTCCTCTCTTCCCCCGATTCATATATAAAAAAGCCGAATCCGCACTCGGAAGAAATGAATGACCCAACATCATAAGACAATGTTCTTTTTCATATTGCCCAGGATTTAGAAACATTTTCATCTATGCAGTCCTTGCCTAGTAAGGATCCCAATAAGGATTGCGACAAAGAGGTGCAACAGACTAATTCAGGAAGAAGGTAACGGTAGAGCACAAGGAGGTAGTGTCTCTCAGTAGTCTATTGCACCAGTGAAGACCCTTGTTACTGCCAAAGAGGAAAATTTTAAAATCTTCTTGGTTAAGTTGCAAAAGAGGATTAAAAAGTTACGAGAGCAGGAAAACAATTACAAGGTCCTATTCAACTATGTCAGCAAGGTAAACAACCAAATCCAAGACACTAATCTAGGATTTTTCTCTTAGAACATTGAGTTAAATTGGAAGAACAAAGAACAAGCGGTTGTTACAATGGAAAGCCTCCAACTTAAGCCTACCAGGAAACTAAGTGCTTAGGAATTAGCTCTCCATTTTAAGAAGTGTTCTATTTTGGTTAAGCATGGGTTAGAGAACCTGGTCAGGGCCAAATCTTTAACCAGGGGTCTCTCTCACAACTATCCTTTTTGGCGAAGCATAGCTGATGCATGAGGACATGCATTCGTACAGGCATGGGGGGATGTTGGCACCCATTTTTGTCTCTATTTTCTTACCTTTTTACTCCCATTTTTTTTCCTTTTACCTCTCAACGTACCTCTTTTCCCCTACTATGCCACTTCATTTACTGCCTAAACCTGCCATGACATAACTAGAGGTAAAACACATTTACTTGACATTATTTCAGTGTTTGTGGTTGAATTTAGGTAGATTGTAGAGTGATGTTATTAAATCATTCCTAATCTAATTTTGGGCTCTTAGCTATGAAGTTTATTTACAGGGAATGACAGATTAAGTACCTGGATGGAGGATGAGGTGGTGGATGCCTCGTCATCAAAGAACTACTACTATTATGTACTGAAAACCTTGTTTCCAAACCTGTACTCAAGGTGGTAGTCGACGAGTGGAAATTCTTTTTTTGAGATGTAAACAGTTCATGAAGATCTTCTGATATCTCATGCTTGATATCTTCATGGCCCAATATGGAAGCAGTTTGTCCAGAGATAGGAGTTTTTTATTCAGAGGTAGAAGTGGTTTGTCGAAGCCTCATAAAACTTATTCGAAGATATCATATAGTATCCTATTAGTTATCAGATAACAAGTTGTCATAGTTAGAAATATGTCGATTAAATCTGCATTTGATAGTTTCCTTTAAGAAGATGATGTAATTGAACTCAGTTTTTGTTGTTACTATTGGCGAGATACAATGATTTATGTAATAAGTTGATATTTAACTCTTTTTTGAGAATTTCGATTATATATGATCATCTTTGAGTTTTGAACCAAATTGGTTTTTGGCGTAGTTTCCTCTGAGTTATGATTTTCATGCTTTAATTTTCATTTTGTTGTAGTAAACTAGCTTGTTATAGGTGTGGGAGGGCCCACCAATTCTGGAAGTAAGCTCGATTTTTAGTATAGATTATATAGTTGTGTGATTTTACCAATTGAGTCTTCATTGATTCAATCTTGTAGAATGTTTGAATGGTGTTGTGTAATCTTGTAATTATGTTTTGGTTTGATTTATAAACGTTTAGCAATCATTTACATTGAATAATTGATTGATTAAAAGACTATTTTTCTGAGACTATGGAGTTACAATTCATTGTCATATAAGGTCCGTGTTTACATATCTATCTTAGAGTCATACTCTGCATCTTTTTAAACAAGTGAGTAAGAATACATTAAGAGCTGCAGTTGAAGTATGAGTGATATGGAATGAATATGGAGTTACATGATTTATGAATGCATAGATAAATATTTTGTCTTGTAGCTTAGATTTGTATAAGGAGCTTTCTCATTTATGTTTGAATGAATTGTTTTATTATTATGTTGTGTAGTGACTGTAAGCTAGAATGAATTCATTTTTTGACAATGATAGCAATTCGAGTAAGAATAGTTAGCATAGGTGTTGTGCTTTGATTTCGTTCTTGCAATTCGAAATTGATCAAGTAACTTTGTTATTTGAAGTTGATTCGATATGGGTAACTTTGAGGATTATTGAGATAACACAAAGAAATTTGGTCTTAAGAAGGGTTAAGTACAGTAGTATAGCATAAGCTTGGTTTTCATTTCAACATAGTAGTATAGAATAAGCTTGATTTCGTTCCAAAATGGTCATGACAGTAATGTAAAGCATAGCAACTTGTTTTCATTTGCAGTTACAGGGGGACTTGATTAAATAACCTTATTATTTACATGGAAAATTTTAGGGTCTAATATTCGCATTTGGGCTAATTTTCCATGGTTTTTCCAAAAAAAACATTTGTCATTATCCATTTTTTTTTAAAATGACTCGCCCAAATTTCACAATATAAAATTATTTAACCTTAAAAATCGCCAACATATATAGATACTATATATAAAATCATTATACATTTAAATAATTTTACAAATATATCAATAAATATTTTATAATTTGCATATTAGGGACTAGTGAGATTCACCAATGTTTTAAACTTCAAGATATGTTTCCATCCTTAAAATTTTCCCTGATTATTTACATAGTCATTGTAGCAATTTTCAAAAAGGTAATTTGATTTGATTGCGAATTTCTCACCATAGTAGATTGGGATAACAGTGACTTAGATATATATTCCATTTTTGAATCAGAATGGTTTGATAGTCTAGTGATTGGCCTTGTTCTTATTATTCCAATTTATGATTTTACATGAACAGAGAATTTATTTTTTTAGGTGATCGGATCTCATTAAAAGGTAAATAGTTTCATTCCAATTAAAAATTGCATGTGTAGTGATTCTTCCTTCAGATAGATAGAGTTTGAATTTTGTAGTTAAGTGTGATAGGTATTCGAAGATTTTTAGTGAGTGCATGGATTGAATTTCTTTAATTTTTTTTCTTCTATCATAGCAAACTTGCATTTTACTATCAGCTTATTTGTAAAAGTGGAAGGAGCTTTTAGATTATTTTTCACTTATAAATCATTATTAAGTGAATCTTATAATTTGAATTTAATTTTGAACCAAGACGTAGTGCAACTCGTGTTTATGATTCCTAGTCTATAATTAAATATTGAGTGGGTTTTAAGAAATTAAAAACGTTCAACATCCTCAAAACTTCCTTTCTTCCAAATGAGAAGGGCTTCATTGAAGCCGTCAAAGTGGTTTTTTGCCTCAATAATCAAATCTCTAATAAATATATCCTTTGCCCATTCATCCAGCCAGTTACTATCCCAACCAGCCATACAAAGCAATCCAACAGACAAAGAAAGCTTCAAAATCCCTCTATTCAGGGGTAGGACTTTTCATTCCCAATACAATAAGAAGGTGTTTGGGAAGGAAAAGAAAGAAGAGAATAAAGAAGGGAACGGAAGGAAGGGAAGGGATGATACAATAAGAAGCGCAAGTCCTATTCTATTAGCACAGGGTTGAATTAAGAAGGTGATAATTAGAAGGATTGAATTGGAAGAAGAAGGTTTGAATAGGAAGGTCATTAATTGGGAAGTAGGGGAACCAATACTATTCCCATTTGGACCAGGACAATCTTATTAGTGCTAGGAAGGGACCCGCCCAACCAAGATGAGTGCCCAGAATGGAAGAATGCTAGGTTACACTAGCCATAGACAAGTGTCCGGAAAGAAGCGCTAGGCTAGTAAAGACAAGCACATAGAAAGATAATGATTTTGGACATATAGAGTATAGAGTTGCTAGAATTGATCTCAACAACATTTTATTTGTAAAGGGTAGAAGGAAAAGAGGATTTAAAGAACATTTATTGGAATAATGAATTTCCCAAATAGTTTATGGTCTCATGTCAGTCAATGATATTCAAAGTATCTTCTCTATCCATTTTGATTAGAGAGGAGCATATTTTAGCAACCCTTTGTTTTTTAAAGCATTAAGGACTATAGGTTAATTAACAATGCCCATAGAAGGAAACATATTAATATAGGTGTTGGCCATAGATCGTGGGTTATAATGCATACTACCATCCTCCTTAGATATGTAACAATATAAATATTTTCAAGGATATTTCCTTTGATATTATTGTCTGAGAGATCAAGATCTAAAATAAATCTACAATTAGTGATCTCTCAAATCCAATTTATGAGGATGCTTATGTAAACGATAAGTATGTCCAAGTGATTTTGTGGTATATGAGGAATATGACCCATGCCATGCTCTAGCAACCAATTTAAGGAGTACCATGAATACATCACATTGGAAAGTGAAAATTAAACAAACCTAGTAATTGAAAGCTTGGCATATTTGTTTATAAAAACCCTGTGCTATCACAACCACACACATGATCATGTGTTGGTGGACTAAATTTTGACCAAAAATGATTATAATGGAGAAATAACACAAACAACCTTGGAAAGGACCTTCCATGCCCAACACCAAGTTGACATGGAAATTCCACATGGGTACTAGTGTCTTCACACACCAACCTTTCTTCTCTTAATTAATGATCAAATGTTGCAGCTCGAAAAGCATCCAGGTGGCATGACATGGACCTCGCTCTAGTGTGGAACCCTACTATTGCTTGCCTCCTATTTCCCAACCTTGAAAATTACTTATAAGGGAATGAAAAAGGAGTTGATGGAGGTTTAAGCTAGTTTGACATTGCATGGGCCTATGGATCCCATCAAGATCCAACTTCAAACAAAAATGCATATAATGATAAATCCACGCAAAACACCAAAGGGTATAGCTTGGTGGGGCCTTCACAAAGTCGACATGAAAGTGGCCACATGGAACCTTAACACTGCTCACTGTTGGGGAATTTAGCACTAGATACTCTTGTGAAGGTGGGTGGCCAATAAAGAGTGGGCTCACTCAACTATGGCTCCAAGATGGAACCCTGTTGTGAGGTCATTTCCAACCACCACGATCATTGTGTTGTTACAGAGTAAAACGGGAAGTTGATGAGGTAATAACCAATCTAATGTGATGAAACCTATGGAACCCACCCAGATCGAGAATTGATCTAAAAGTGTGTATAACGGGAAAACCGTTCAAATGCATACCCACGGGCCCTATGCATGAGATGACATTGCATCACCCACATGGAGACCATGTAGGTATCTGCCAAGAATGTAATCATTTTGGTTAATGTGATTGTGTCATGCAAGCCACATAACCTCGAATAACCTCGAATAACCTCTAGTCTCCAACAATTACCCTCTAGTGTCATAGAAAATCCCCCCAATATTAATTTTACTGGAAAAACTCATCTCAATGTCAATGCCTTTGCTTATATCTCTAACCTCTACCAAAGTTACCATGGATTCTCTTGAATTTGAAGAATTATTGAACTTTACTCTTTTGTTATATGCTTTGAAACTAAATTTGTCAGATCTAATTTTGTTTTTAATGAGGAGAAAACAAACAAGCCCTTTCTATAATATGCTATGTTTAAAATTCACATAAATAAATAAAAATATTAACCTGTCAATTCAAAAGGCCAACATAAGTCCATTAATAAAGAATTATAACATCTCCAATATACCAAAAAAAAATTTAATTAAATTCCCTTAACACAAAATGTAGAAATTTTGAAAAACAAAAATCAAATCTTAAAAAAAAACTCAAACTAAATCATAGAAAACAAAACCATATCTCAATCAGTAGAAACACGCGGTTAAAAAACAAAACCATATTTCAATCAGTGTAAAGACGCAATTAAAAAGATGTGAGCCGACTTCATGTGGTGCCCTTCTCAAGAGAGCCGGCCAACCTTAATGGATACTTGAAATAAATATCATAAACCAGTATAAAGTGAAGGTCATATTTCATTGATATATTTCGTAGTACTCGCTCGGCAATTTTCTTGGAGATTCTTTCTGCAACAAAATTGTGAAGTCATATTTCATTGATATATTTCGTACTACCCGCTCGGCAATCATTTTGGAGATTCTTTGTGCAACAAAATTTTGAAGGAAAAGCGTACATGGAACGTCCTTTTCCCCAATGTAAAAGATGATGAGCACACGTCACGTCAGAGGAGATTCTTGATTTGCTGCCTCCGAGAATTAGAGAAATTAGAGGCAGTTCAACAGCGATGGAAAGTTTCAATTGGATGAACGACGATCTTATAAGACTTCGACATTTGGTTGACGCAGCGCCGCCCTCACCACCACGATGCAATCTTTTGTTTCGCGTGATCCCACATGTTCGGTTGCGAGACACCCTCATGATTGCAATGAATTTTATGGAGTGTGCCATCAGTGGGTTCACGGCTTTGACTATTCCACATCAGTGGGCACCAGAAGAATTCCCTGATGGACGCCCCCGTGGTGAATCTTTTGTGGAAGCGATAGGAAATAAAATTATTTTCTGGAATAGCATTCATTGGGATGGTAACTTCTGTTACATACTGAATTTAGGGCAGAACTCCCGTAGGTTTTTCCGGGCCTTGGATACTTCCACAATAGCTGGACAACTCCACAACGAGTTTTCTAATCGGATTAGGAAAGTAACAGTTGGAGATCTGTTGATAGTGTTGTTGGGTACCCGTAGAGGTGGTGCAACAATGTTTTCCTTAGAGGCAAACTCTGAAAAGTGGTCAGTTCTTCCAGAGTGTCCAGGGATGTTCAACATATATCTTACACCCATCCCGTGGAAAGGAAAACTGTATTTAGTAGATATTGATAGCTGGGTATATACAGGTGCCAATGAGACCACCACACTCGTTCCACTGCACTTCGACTTTCAGAGAAACGCGTGGGTAGTGGGAGGGGAAGAGAATACAACGTTTGCTCGGCTTTTAACGAAATTTCCTAGATATGCTCTGCTTTCCTCCCATAAATTCCCTAAATTCTTGGTCACTAACGATATAGGGAGATGTATGATATCCTCCAAATCCGGAACACTTTATGCCATATTTCAGAGGTCAGATACAACAGATGTCAATGCCGATTTTGGCGAGTACCCCATCGGGGATATTTACGCTATGGATGACTTAGCAACTGGATGGAGGCAAATTCAGACCCGGAAGAGTGAGCATACTCAACGAGTTGATCCCTTCAAACTCCCTAAGCTTCCTAAAGGTGAATCTGTGCGTACTAGAACTAACTGTTGGGAAATAAATGAGCACGATATACTCCTAGTTGTTCTACATTCTGTGTCTATGGGAAACGGTCTTTGGGCAAGGTATTCGTGGTGGACATTTAACAAGGATGACGGTGTTAAAAATTATGGTTACGAGGTGTTAAATGGGTCCGCTTTAAAAAATGATTCCGATATTTCACTTTTAAAAATTGAAATGTGAAAATTTTGATGCTTCATTTTAAGCATCACTTTGATGAGACTTTTCCATGTCAAACGGTCAAAGGTCAAGTATTAAGTTGTCAAAGTTGTTTCTTAATTTCATTTTTTAATTACATATTTACAATTTGATTTAGTAGTTTATTTTTCAAAAATATTTTTCAGATTTATATTTAAAAAAAATTATGGATAGTTTAAATTTCTTTGATGGTGAGATCATTTTTTATACAATGGAGATTCCCTCTAGCTTACATTATCATGAATCTCATTTCTTTATTGGTTTTTCAATATCAAAATCAAGCATGAAGACACCATGAAAAAAAACTTAGTCTTTTCAAATATTTTTCTATTATGATTCTTTTAGGTCTTCAATAGTTGTTATTTTACCAAGATTTGATATTATGTTAAATACTTCTATAATAATGCAGAGTAAAAACTGATATTTTGATGTGATAATTACTTTCTAGTGAATTCCAATCAAATTATATTATGTCACATATATCATTGAGTAATTTACACAAAATATTAATAATAATTCAATGAAAAATACAAGGATCATAAAGAGAAATTGTTCTTCAACAATATTTAATGATTATTCGAGTGTATACACAAGTCAAATTTTAATGATTATTTCTAGATTTAACCATTTAACTATTTATTACACATAAAGTAAGAAGAAATATTAATCAACACATGAATCACATAGTAGCACTGTAAACATCATACACATATACGACACATGGAGACACTAGATATACGTGGAAACCCATAAAAGGATAATTGTTTTGATGTGAATCTAAAAATACTACTTAGATTACATTGGGATTCGTTACCACCTACACATAGGAAGCACTGACTCCTTTAATGCTTTTTCTAGCAATTATCAACAGAAGACACTAATTCCCTTGATTATTTTGTTAGCACCCACTAGTAAGAAGCACCAACTCCCTCATTGCAGACTTTTGGTTAGCTTACAAAAAACACCAACACCTAATTGATTTTGGTTCCATAGGTGCTTTTCTAATGTATGTTGTTCTCATCTATAGCTTTGACTTGGCCTGATGAAAATCCTCAATTAACTCTTTGCCCACTCTTCTCTTCAGATGCATACAACAAGCTTGTTCAACTTTCAAGCTTTTCAACAACATCATACTTATGCACTCATCTTGCTCATAAAACCTACTTTACAACAACTCTCAACCTTCTTTTCTCCATAGGCACTCTCACTCACATATTGCTACATTCCCTCATTGTCTCTCTCTGCATGTCAATGTTTTGTTCACCCCTATCACACATGGCTCAATGTAGAGTATTTAGTACATCACACATGGGACAAATGTGACTTTCATTTACTCCTATATGGAATGACAATTCACTTCAGTATGACTTACCCTACTTAGAACAAAATTTAATTTATAGCATGCACAACTCGAGGAGCACTTTCATTAGTTCCTCCATGGATTTAGGTGTACTTTATTCACCATTGCAATCAAATACAAGATTATATTTGATACATTAAGGATCATTTTGGTGCTTTTCCATTTTTTCACATCTTCAATAGGATTTCCCATGTCGTTACTATAAATCATGTTACAATTTTTGTAGACTATGCAAAAGGTACCATAACCATATTTGTGCTTTCACCATTGGTCTCAATAATCCAATAAGATATACTTATTATTACAATCAGCCTATAACATTTTGTTTAAAACATGATCTATGGATCAAGGTTGGAGTTAAATACCAAATAACTATCTTAAAGTACCCACTTTCTATTAAGAATACGTTTATCGATGAGGAGGACTCATAACTAAATCTATTTTCTCCAAAAACTCCATTAAAATCATGTATTGGTCAACTCAACCATCTCCCTCTAAGTTTTCTATATTCTATGGAGGGTTGACATTTGGATACACCTTCACCAAACTACATTGTGCCTCGGACTATGACACCTTCCGCCAAATGTTACTTATCCATTTTCTTGGCCCAAAACCACTATAATATTTCCTTTTGTCCCAAAGGAATTTACATAGAAAAAATCCTCCAAACTCTTGCCTAGGATATCCCTCTTCCTTAGGATTTGGCTCCTTAGTTGTATATGATCTCGAGGCTAAGACCATAACATCTCACTGAACATGCCTACCTTCTTCAATTTCTTCAATCTCAATATGGCATACTGTGAAGTCTGTCAAGTGACATTGACTTCTTCATTTACTACAATCCATCTCTCAGCTTCCATTAGACATGGCCCACTTCATAAACACTTCAACATGAACATTGGTGTGGCACGATGACATGTCTTCCAATTGTCATCACATGTCATTACTCTGTCACATTTTACTTGATGACTGATGCCACATGTCACCTATATTTGGTCCATTTGGGCACTTGAAAATGTTGAACTGCATGCCACATGTCACCTTCCATGCCATCCCATGTGTCATTTTAATAACGTCACTACCACCTGTGTGTAAACTTATATGTTGTCTCATCACTATCATCCAATCACATGATGCCATGTGTATTTTTTTCCAAATCATTAGGTATGGAGAAGGGCCTTGATTCCTAGTGTATGACAACAATTTCCTTCGTTAGTTATTTTTTGACTAGAGCAAATATTTTAACAACACTTTGCAACAAACTTGAATTTCTTCATCTAGCAGAGTCTATCAAATAACACCACCACACCCAAAACTTAACAAGACCTTAGACTTGGCACGATAGTATATGAAATTTACTATCATTTTACAAGTATTTATTAATCTCACAACTCTTATCAATCATATCACGCTCCAGTTATAACACCTTTGTGATTTTTAAGTTATCTACAGTGGGCGTAAAACTTTCCATCTAAACACAAATATATCTTTGTCTCTGAGAGTTATTTTATTTTATGACCACCTATACTTTTGTTCAGATCTTTACGATGCACCATATCCCGTTAGGAAGGTCTCTTTGAGGACTATACATCTATATACTTTGCAGGAGCACTTTATCTGATCTCCTCAAGTATAAATTCCGTTAAATATATATCCTCTAGTTGAGTAGGCTACAAGTAAGTGAAGCTACCAATCAATGACAATACTAACAATAAACTTATTCTATCATATGTTTGGTCGTGTGCTCACCAAATACATGAGTGAACCCACAAGCTGCTTCTAAACAGTTGCATCCGAGCGGATATGTGAAGATGGGTTACACTTTTGTGAGAATCGGGGGCGGAAAACTTTTTTCGGAAATAGTTCAGCCGAACCTTTTATAAAGTTCGGCCGAACTATTTATCGGCCAAACTCGTGATTCCGTTTAGATTGACAGCACACTGACGGCGTGGGAAAACAGAATTTTTGCCATAGATGGGAAAACCGGCAACAAAAGTTCGGCTGAAATTTGAGTTCGGCCGAAATTTTACTTTTAAAATAGTTCGGCCGAACTAGTTTCTATAAATAAATCACCCGCGAAGTTGATTTGTTTACCGGTCTATTTGTTCGCGCGTTTTTTGGTCTGTGTTGTTGCTTCTCTGTCTGTTCGCGCGTTTTCGTCTGTGTTGCTCCTCCCATCTGCGCTGTTGGTCTACTATAATACCAGGTATGGGAAATATAAATGGTGTATGTCGTTGCAATTTTTAACATTCAATATGCCTTCATATTTATATGACATAGTTATGTATGTCATATTGTTTTAAATGGTTGCTTTTCTGGTTATAGTCGAAAAATATGTCGATTCTTTGCTTTTCTGGTTTTAAGCGTCTTCAATCGTTCATGCAAGCTACAATATTAAATCCCATTGATTTATGTATGTTTTGATCATATAAGTGGTTTTTTTAGTTCGTATTTCTTCATTTTTTGGAGTTGAAAGGATATTGAAGTAATTTACCTGCTCTTGCCAACTTGTAAAAATTGTTATTATAGACAATAAAATTGTTTATGCAAATATCCCACAAATAGCTCCTTCCCAAATTCCCTGAAATATCCAACAAAATCAGGAATTAGATATAACACACACACAGAAACGAAAAAAATTATTCTATTTATAGATCAACGTTATAGATTTCATCCTATTGAGATACAAGTGTTTTTGCTACAGTCACAGGTAAGCCCTGAAATTCTTAAACCATCCATTCATTTTCAGAGGCCATTACTTAGTTGTATGTATATCAAGTTTAAAAATTCCACATAAGGAAATTCAACACTGTTTTGAATTTGATATTTTGAAATTCAAAAACCTCAAATATGGGTTAGATAAGAGTGTCCTTCTTTGTCGCAATAATGCCAAATGATGAGGAGTAATTTGAGGTTAGAGAATGGCTCACAAATATGTAGTATTCAAAAATGGGTAGTGACAAACAATGTGATGTTGCAATTGTTTGCATCTGTGTAGTAATTATCCTCAAATATTGGAAAAAAATGTGCAGTTTATGCTTACTGTTAGTAGCTTGCTAGAAAAGTTCTATTCACAGTTTTCAATTTTTTATATCATATTTCAAACGAACATTCAAATAACATTATCATAATTATGTATGATTGATTCAAGGCAACCCTCATAACATGAGAAAGGTTCTAAGTCTGTAAGGTCTAAAGTTAGAAAGGCCTAGCTAGGTGAAGTAGAGAATGATTTGCACATACTGGAAAATGAAATGCAGTCAGGGTTTTCTCATGAAGGTGTGAGATAACTCATAATCACTTCGTAGGAAACTTTGTTTTTTCAATTCAAATAATTCCAAAGTCGTTTAAAGGAATCATTGATTACCTCGTAACATTCGTAAAGCCACAGGTGCAGTAGTAAGCTAACATAAACAAATTTTTGGATTCCATGTGTTAAGATAATGAAAAAATTAAAAGAAAATGTAACAATCGAATTTGCACAAGTAAATTTGGTTATGGTTACTCCCTTTATTTTGGTGTTGGTTTACGAAACCAAAAGATGGTTATTATAATAATAATAAATAATAATATAATTTATGTTCAACAAGTTTTCTATAAATTCTATTGTTATCTCAAACACCTCACCCATTAAAGACTTTCCATCTCCAAAATCATTAGAATTATTTTTAAAAATATATAAATATTTTATATTATTAGTATTTTTTGAAAAATATTAATGTATTTTTTAATATTTATAAATGTTTATGAAAATCATATCAACACATTGTTCACTTTAATAAATTTAAATATATAATGGTTCTTTTCATATTAATATATGTCTAAATGTATCTAAAAGTTATATGTATTTTTTTTAGGTTGGAGAAGTGTAGATGTTTATCAACACAAAATTTTGTTATTTAATAGTCAAGTTTTATAGTTATTATAATGAAATAGTTTCTCAGAACAAATTTGATAAAATAAGTGAAATCTATATAATGAAGATTAATTTGTATTTAAGTTTTAGATCTTTTAATAACTAAATTTCTATTTAAATGAATAAATCAATCAAATGTAAGAAATAGAAAACATAATGAAACACAATGTAAGAAATAGAGAACATAATGAAACACACACATACATATCTACAATCAACACAATTATTTTCCTAGGAAATCCTTATGGGAGACAAGCAACCCTAAAAAGTAATGATGCTCTACTCCTTTTTCCCTAGGAAATCCGTATGGGAGAAAAACGACACTAAAATGTAAACATGCTCTACTCTCTCTTTTCTGGTATGGAAAATATGTAAGTACAAAGAAAGAGGTAATCTCTCTAGAGTTAGCTAAGACTTTTGGCGTGTAAGGTTGCTATACAAACTTAACTTCATACATTTTTCTCTCTAACTTCACACTCCTAGTTGTATTTTCAACTATGGAACAAAATACAATAACACAAAATGGAACTCTTATTCCTCCTATTGGCCAAGTATTTAACATAGCATGATAGCCAACTAGGTGTAAGATTTGACTCTGTCAACCATTAACGAGGTTTGTGATTTTAGACCTTTTAGAGTCTTGTTAAAATTCCACATGTAGCTAGCTTGCTATGCATGAGTGATGGGGCTAAAATGACATTCTCTCGTACCATGGTGGTCAACATGATAGGTCAACTTACTAAAGGCATAAATTTTAAATGAACTTCATTTGATGTTTTTCTTGCACCATTGGATATGTCTTTAAGTGTAGAACAATGGTCAAGGTTTCGGCACAAGGGATAATCGTTTGACCCCAAGAAATGTCATTTAATACCTCAAAATGACTCCAAAAGGTTTTAGACCCCAATTCTCCACCCACCATTAAAATGACCCTACAAGTTTATTCTTTCAGTTTTTTCACTCTATAAGCATCAAAATATATGACAAATAATATAATTATCCAATCTAGATCATTATTTAATAATTTGTTAAAATTATGAGTAAGAAATATACATCATGGAATTTAAATAGTGTTAATTCATTGAACACCCTTGTACATTCCTTGTTGATACTTTGAAAGTAATACGTTTTGAAAAATAATTTGTTTATGGATTCTATTTTCCACATTCTCTCAACCATATCAAAAACCTTCTTATAATATTTGAAACCATCTATAAAACTTTTCATTTGTTTCAATAGGAATTAACATATTGAAATATTAATTGTATTTATGTCTTGTGTGCTAAGGAAGGGAGGTCGTGAACCTTATGGGAAGAGATCGTATTTGTTAAGTTAGGAGGGATACTTTTTATGAGATAGAATTAATTTAAAATGCTTCTTAAGATTATGTAACTTTCGAACCATAATTACAAATTTATTTATTTTTTTACTTATCATTTAGTTGCTAAAAGTTGAAGAATTTATGTTGGTAAATAATTAATTAGGTCTATTTAAATCATTTACCACTTATGTTCGTTTTCGTGGTTTCATTCATAATTTCACTTTTTTGCACTATCAATTTCAATTTTTCACACCACATGTGCACAGTCAAAGGACCTAAGGTCTTTCCCATACCAAAGTATGTTCTTAAACATGTTTTCTTGGTGATATGGGTGATTTAGAAATGATTTGCAGAGGGAAATTCCTCATTTAATACACAATATATTCGGTTCATGCCACTAAGCCAGGAATTTTAAATTCAACTGACTTTTAATTTAACCAACTAAATCCTGCAAAAAAAGAATAAAACAATTTATGTTAGGGTTGTGGATTTAGGCATTGAAACAACACACCATGATATTTCAAATTTAAAAATAATGGTTTGAGTCCTAGGTAGCTTAGAATCCTATCTAGAGGTTTGTTTTCAAAATAAGGATGCACTCCCATTTGATTCTCATGATTAGGTTGTAATCATGAGGCTCTCGCTCAAGAGTGGACCTTCCCAAAATCTTGTGACGTCTTGTCACAAACAAAACCATCAAACTAAAAAACACATCATGCAAGAAACATAGCTCGCTGACATATCATTTTTCTCCTTCAAAGAAAAAAATTTCACATCATGTGAATATCTCCATGTACTCATCATTTGTAGAAGTGATGAGAAAGAGAAAGGAAACAGTAATGGGTCCAGATAAATGGGAGGATGTAAAAAAAAAAGTTACAAAAGATGTGGCCAAGTCAATGTTTAATTTCAAGGAAGGGCCAAAAAGAAAAATGTTGAAGGTGCAATATTTCAAGCACCCAAACATAGCTCGCTATTTGTATGATAGGCACCTTGCGGCCTATGGAAGGATCCCATGGAACGACAAGGTTCCTGTTTATTTTGCACAAATGTTTTACACAAAAAAAATTTTGGGTACGAAACCCAACTACAATGACCTTCCGTCAGAATTTTTTGGCTCGGGGAAAGGTTGATTATATGACCGTAAGGGTGCTAAGCGAGATGTGGAGTTTCCTCGCCCTGAGCCGCCATTGGTGAGTCGACCTTTTCGGGTCGAAACTCTGCGGTCAAAGATGGATGCGACTTCTCAAATAATTCGAGAAGCAAGGGATGTTATGATCGACAATGTTTACAGCGGATTGGGTGGAGTCGATGTTTGTTTAAATCGACAAAGATCACGTGAAAATGCACGTGCCAATTTTGTGTCTTGTACAGATAAAGAGATTGACAACATGAATGTTAAAGATCTCCGAATATATGCAAAAAATTGTCACAATGGTTTGCAAGACCTAATTCTTCATGAGGAAGAGGGCAGCGGAACGGTATGTGTTAATGACCTTAGGGTTTGAAATTATTTTAACATACATATACATGTGTACAATTTGTAATAAATACATGTGTATGTACATGTATACATTTATTTGTATGTACATTAATCTAACAAAAATGTATGATTATATGTTAAAAAACCATTTGCAGTTCTCACACATGATGCATGACGAAAATGTTAATATCACGTTCGGGACCTCTGGTTCAAACAATGCAGATGGGTCTAACCATCAAGATATGTTGGCAAATGTTAGTGTTTTTTAAGTGATTTTAAAATAAATAATTGTGCACACGTGTACATGTATGTATATATAATTTGATAAAATGTTTTAACAGATACCGATTATGTCCGATGTTTTTGGGATGGTGGTACCTTCTTCTTCCTTGGGAGATGTACCTTCTACTTCCTTGGGAGATGAGCCACAAGTATGGACAATTTTTCACAAGTTTAAAATTTATGTTTAAAAGTTATATATATATATATATATTCTACCTCAAAAATTTCCATTAAAAATTGAGATATATATATATATATATAGATCTATATTTTGAGTTATTTAAAATTTTTTGAATTTAGGTTCCTATAGAAGATTTCTTTAATCCGCGGACTCTAGCGACGGAGATAGGAACATCCACAACATTTGAACAAGTTGTCTTTAGTTCCTTTTTTTAATATTATTGAAAATAAGTTTATATATGTACACGTTCATTTTCATTTGAAAGTTTTTAATATATATATATATATATATATATATATATATTTAACTGTACATGTATATTGTACATTTTACTGCTGCAAATGTTCCTATGGGGGTAGAACTTGTTCATCAAATGGAGAGGGAACCTCATGAGGTATTGCATGATTTTTTTGTTATATTTTGTTTTTTACATGAAGTTCTAGATATATATATTCTCACTCATTTTTAAAACATCAAATTTTAATGTTCAAGTACATGTGCATTGTGTATGTAGGTTTCCCATGATGCTTCACATGATAGGGCACGGATTGAGACCCTGATAGGAAAGACGCTAGATCCGTCTCTATTTGACATTGATCACTTGACATATTTTAATGTGACTAGATTACTTAACTCCCTATGAAAGATAATTGTACCTCCACCTGTAGCGCTATACCTCCCGCCATCTCCCATCTCGATGTGCATCTAGAGATCCTTCTCCTCCAAGCTACTGAATAATTCTTTGTTGTCAGTCATATGGAATGAAGCTCCACTATCTAGGTACTACACAAAAACCATCACCGATGACACCATGCATGCGATGAGAGTGAAATCCAACTCAAACTATGAAACAAATTCTTCACCTGCTCCTCCTCCTAAGGCCTTCTTGTTGGTATTATTTTGCAGACAATTTGTAGCATAGTGTCCAAGCTCATGACAGTGAAAACATTTTACCTTTGACAAGTCTCGCTTCTTGCCTGCCTTGTTGGACTCTGATTTGGAATGGGGCACCTTATCTTTCCATTTATTCGCCTTTACAGCCAAGGCACAACTCTCCTCATCATCAGTATTTGATGAGGATCCATCTCTGGTGCTCCACCGGATCTCTTCTTGTACCAAGTTGAACCACAATCACTCCCACTATGGTAGCTTCTCCCTACCATTCATAGATTCCTAGTGGCTATGCCAACTCTTAGGAAGGCCTAGAAGTGCTAGGCTCACCAAATATTCCTAAGCAACGGTTACCTCAACACTTCCAAACTCATCTTGACATTGAGTGAACTTCTTCAAGTATTTTTGGATTGTGTCACCCTTCTCCATCTTGATCTTTCTGAGCTTGTATTTCAGCGCCAACTTCTTGTGGTCATTGCTATTCTGAAATAGATCTGTGAAGGAATTCAACATAGCATATGTAGTTTCCTTTCCATGGAGCTTTGAGACAATATGACCTCGAACTCCCTCTAAAACGATCCTTCTCGCATTTTCTACATTATTCTTCCATGCACTAAGAAGTTGAGCATCTATTGCTGTAGGCTGGGGAATATCATTCTTTATGTATTCCTTCAGTATGTTGTCCTCCAACACTGCCTCCATCCTATCCTTACATGCTATGTAATTTGAATTTCCCTCAAGGGCATATTTGAGTCTCAAGCCATTGAAAGACATCTTGATTTGTTGTTGGTCCTAAAGAATAAATCTGCAAATTCGATGTACCTGTTCAAAACAAACTCTGGTTCTTCTCTTCTATTGTGATTCCTGATCCAATACCATGTATTTATTATCCAAAGGGATTCAATCTTATCTTGTAATGTTCTAAAAAAAATATTGAATCTATGTACAAATTGCGGAAACCAATTACGATCGCACAATCATATAACAAGTAAGAGAAATAAATTATCAATCGCACAACAAAAGATGTATTTGGGGAAAAAAACTACACAAAACCCCACTATATATATATACATATTGCATAAATTCAAGACCATGAAACAATACAATGTTATTTCCCCCATTGAGAAACCTCTGCACTCTGCTGACTATCTCACTCTGATCTAGGAAAAATCAATAAAATACTTAACCAATTCTCAACCTCTGTCTGACCAGCCTTGCTTATGCATCCTTGGAGGAATTGTGTCCCTATTAATAAGGAAATTCCCAAGAATTTATTGTGCAATTCCTTCAAGGCATCTTGATGACCTCATGCATAACCTGTACAGTTTTCTAATTATACAACTGATATTTATCTTCCCTTTAACCTCAATCTCAACTAGGCCTTCCTTAGAATTGACATGCAACAACTATTTATAGTGAATTTGAATTATCATTTAACTGATTGATCACTACTTTTGAATTAAATTAAATTTAGTTCACTAGCTCATCTCTCAGTTAGAATTAGTTAAACTGATTGTAACTCAATTAATTGGGTTAACTAATTACAACTCACAAATAACTATAACTAGCCCCCTAAAATCTAGGAAGAACTCTACATGCCTCGAACTCAAATTATCTTCAAGCTAACTAAGTCTTCCTGAATAAGTTAGCACTTACAAGCTACTATGAGATGAAATTACAATTTCTCTTTCCAATTTAATTAAGGGAAAATTAAATCAGAAGCCCCCTTAGGGTACCATTTCAACACCTTTCTTTTTTTATCATAGAAATAAAATATTGAAGAATCTCAATTAATCTCTTACTTTCTTAAGTGTAATATCCCGAAGGGGAAATAGATAGTAATATAAAGCATACAACAAGATATATAGTGCTAGAAACAAACCATGACGTAGATACACAAGAAATAGAGAAAATGTTGAGCCATTATATTATACTGAGAAATAGAAATAAGTACAAGAGGTGATCAGAATGATGGCACCTCAACTTGCACCAAGCAAGTGTAGGAATACTCTCAGAATATCAATGGAAATGGCTGCTCTCTACTCTAACTCCAAGCTGCTGAAATATTGTCGTGCTACTGCTACTGCTGGAACAAAATGAGTCTTTGGGGCTGCTCCCCTACTCGGAAAATTCTGATACTCTGGAATCGACCTCTACTCACAATACCCAGAAAATCCCAGAGAGTGTTTCTGAAATGATCGACCCCCGAAAATGCCTCCCTTGAGGATCTACGCTATCCTCCCAAGGGCCACGCTGGTGCTGAATACTACCCTCCAAAGTATGGTCTCCCTCTCTATCAAATGTCTCCAATAGGCAAGGGCTGGCCCCTTGATCAATCCTCCGGCCTGAATCCTCCAAAATAGCTCCAATCTGGAGCTCTCCTAAGATGAACTATGTTCCCCTCTCTCAAGACTGCGTAGTCCCTCTAAGCTATGCTCCTCCACGAATGCAACCCCCAATCCTCCTGCAAAAATGCTGATAGAATACCTTCACCTGAGCAAGCACTCGAAGTCTCCCAGGGCTAAGGGTGGGATCTCCGCAAGGAGACACCTGGTGTACTAAACGGTACTGCAGACAAGCTAAACAGCCAGCGTACTCCAAGTTGAAATGACAAGCTCAATATGCATAAACATGAATGATTAGATGAAGAGGCTCTCCTCTCTTTTATCATGATGGGCCTCTCTCAACCCTAGGCCCCACCATCTCCTACGTGCCCCTTGGCCCACGCTGCCCCTCTCAACTACGTGAGGTAGGCCCCACGCTGCCCACGTGGTCTACGTCCTCCTCTCCCTGCGCTGTCCACTTGGCCACTAGGCCCCACTTCCTCAAATACGATGTGGACTTTAGGGAAATACTTTATCCTAGGTGAGTTATTTAATATTTCACCCACTTTATTCATGCTCCGACTATAATAAGGAAAAATTGGTCAAAATTAATATTTCCAATTAGCTATCGCTAATTGGGATTATTACAGTCTCCCCCGGAAAAAAGTTGCTTGACCCCAAGCAACTGTAGTGATGGATGCTGCTATATCTTCTCACTCTCCCAAGTGGCATCCTCATGCGGAAAATTCTTCCACCTCACTAAGAATTCTCGGACTGTCCTGCTCCGCAACTATCTCTCCCTGGTATCAATAATGGCCTTCGGCTGTAGCACCAAGTGTCCCTCATCATCTGTAGGTGGGAGCTCCCCTGTCACTATCACTTGTTGTCCCAGTGCCTTCTTCAGGCACGATACGTGAAAGATGTTATGAATCTTGCTACCCTGGGGTAGCTCCAACTCATAAGCAACCTGCCCAACTCTGTGTATCACCTTGTAAGGCCCATAAAAACGGGGCTTGAGCTTCTCAGCTCCCTTCTGCTTCAGAGTAGACTGTCGGTATGGCTGCAAACATAGGTAGACCAAGTCCCCTACCTCAAAATGTCTCTCCACCCGACCCCTATCGGCATACAGCTTCTGCTGGTTCTATGTTGTAGCCATGTTATCCTTGAGAGCTCGGAGGATGTCCTGACTCTCTTGGATCCAATCCTTGGCTCTCGGAGCCTTGCTGGCACAAAACATCACATCAACAAAATATAAGGCATGATAACCATATAATGCGTAAAACGGAGACATGCTGATGGACATGTGATGTGTGTTGTTGTAGCAGTACTCTCCTAGGTGCAACCACTTCAGCCATGCTCTCTGCTGCCCACTGACATAGTTACGCAAGTAGCCCTCCAACCACTTGTTAACTATCTCTATCTGCCCATCTGTCTGTGGGTGGTAACTAGTGCTCGGTGTCAACTCTGTCCCCACCAACCGAAAAAGCTCCTGCCAAAACCCGCCCATGAAGCAGCTGTCCCTGTCATTGACAATGGTCTTGGGAAGACCATGTAACCTGAAGATGTCCCTGAAGAATAGCGCCGCCACTTGTGCTGCTGTATAATGTGCGGATATGGCGAAAAAATGCGCATATTTCATTAGTCGATCAACGATGACGAATATACAGTCCTTGCCCTGCACCATGGGCAACCCTGTGATGAAATCCATCGAGATACTCTCCCATTTCCCCTCTGGAATGGGAAGAGGCTACAACAAACCTGTTGGATGGTTCATCTCCCCCTTGTTGCGATGACAAACCTCACACTCCCTGACATACTGGAGTACGTCCTCCTTGAGGCCCTTCCATGAGAACCTCTCCCTGATGGCCCTGTAGGTTTTGGTAAACCCCTAATGACCAGACAATGGTGAATCGTGAGAAGCCTGCAATATCTTCTTCTTGAGCTGAAAGTCCTCAGTCAAGAAGATCCTGTCCCTCTAGTAGATGATCTCATCCATCACCCTATATCTGTCATCGGTCACCTATCCATCCAAAACCTCGCAAGAAAACCTATCCTTGGAGTACTCCACCAATAGTCGAGCCCTCCAATCTGCATCCAAACTCATCAGAGACAACGTGGTTGGTCTGCATGAAAGTGCATCAGCCACCACGTTGTTCTTCCCTTTGACATACTCGATGTCAAAGTCATAGGCTTGGATCTTGTTGACCCACTTCTGCTGCCTCTCCTGTAGCTGTTTCTGCTCTAAGAAAAATCTGAGGCTGTTGTGGTCAGTTCTCACCCTAAACCTGTTACCTTCCAGGTACTGCCGGAATTTGGCCAATGCATGCATGATGGCCAACATCTCCTTGTCATATATGGCATACAACCGCTCATGTGGTAGGAGCTTCCAGCTCTCAAAAGCTATAGGGTGGCCTCCCTGCATCAACACTGCGCCTATCCCCTCTCCTGATGTATCACACTCTAGAACAAATGGCTGCATGAAGTCTGGTAATGCTAGCACTAGACAGCTGCTCATCACCTCTTTGAGCCTGTCAAAGGCTCGCTGCGCTGTGTCTATCCAACTGAATTCCCCCTTCTTCGTCAGATCTGTAAGGGGTGCAACAAGCTGAGAGAAACTCTTGACGAACTTCCTGTAGTAGGTGTAGATACCCACAAAGCCCCGAAGTTTCGTCACGTTTCTCGGTTCTGGCCAATCCCTAATGGCCCTGATCTTCTCCTTGTGGACCCTCACTCCGTCCACCCCTATGATGTGTCCCAAGTATAACATCTCCGTCAACCCAAACTTGCACTTAGAGAGCTTAGCATAAAACTGTTGCTCCTCCAAAATACGCAGCACTGCCTCTATGTGCTGGAGATGCTCCTCCCATGTCCTGCTATATATCAATATGTCATCAAAGAAGACCAACACACACTTCCTCAGGTGGCTGCAGAAAATGTGGTTCATACATGACTGGAAGGTGGCCGGTGCATTGGTTAGCCTGAAGGGCATCACCAAGAACTAAAAATGGCCATAGTGGCACCTGAAAGCGGTCTTGGGAATGTCCTGTTCCCTCACGCGAATCTAATGGTACCCGGATCTCAAATCAATCTTTGAGAAGAACCGTGCCCCTCTCAACTCATCCATCAACTCGTTGATCCATGGAATAGGGTACCTGTTCTTCATGGTCTTTTTGTTCAAGGCCTTGTAATCAATGCACATCCTCAATGTGTTGTCCTTCTTCTTCACTAACACTACCAAAGAAGCGAAAGGATTGGTGCTAGGTCAAATATGTCCAAGAGCTAACAGCTTGTGGATAGCCCGCTCGATCTCGTTCCGATAGGCCTTGGGGTGCCTATAGGGTGTGGTAATGATGAAGTGTATGCCATGCTCTAGCTCAATTGTATGCTCAAATCCCCAATTCGGTGGTTGTCCTGGTGGTATGTCCCCAAACACCGCGGCATACCTATCAAGGATGGTCTGTACATCTGGATGAACTGTCTGCCTGGTAGCCTCTACCTTTGATGCACACAGCTCTACTGCCCACTCTATGTCTCCCTTCCAGAAGTCTACCTCCATCCAGTGAGCTGAAACAGTCTGAGGTGGGTAAGTGTGCATGCCCCGTATCTTCTCGTGCTTCCCGGTCTTCTTGTCATCCCACTCCATCTCCAAGGCTTCCCAAACTATGGTGACCTTCCCTAGAGTGATCAGCCACTATACTCCTAATACCACATTGGTATCTCGTATGTTAACCACGAAAAAGTGGTCAGTCATTGTGTAGGTGCCCATCGTCACTGCCAGCGCTGGGACATATCTGGCACACTGCATAGTCTGATCTCCTGGGACCAACACTGAAAACCCATCGAAGCTCTCTGTTTGTATTCCTCTCCGCTCTACCATTTGTGCATCGATGAAGTTGTGGGTTGCCCCACTGTCCACCAGTATTGATACTCGCTGCCCCCGTACTGTACCTCAGACGCGCAGCGTCAGATACTTGCGAACTCCTCGCAATGCTGCAAGGGTCCCTCCGGTAGGTGCAAAGGCTGCACCTCCTGCTCCTGGTGGTGGAGGTGGAAAATGATCCTGCGCTGCATGGCTGCCTCCTGCCCCCACGTCATCATACTCATCTTCTTCCCCACTGCTCTCGGAGAAGACCTTGATATAATGTGCTTTTCCAGCAGCACATCTGTGTCCTGGTGCCCACGGCTCTTGACAGGTGAAACACAATCTCTTCTTCTTCAACTCCCTCCTGGCATCATCATCCAATGTCCTCTACCTTGATTCCCCCTTGGAGGCGGAATCCTCACATCCTTCCCCTTAGGCTGGAAGGCCTGTCTCTAGGGGTAAGGCGTCCTGGTCCTGGGTAAGGCATCTTGCAAGTCCCGTGTCTTACCAACTGCGTCATGGAGTGTGGTCAGTCTAGTGGATCTGACCAATCCCCAAAGCGGCTCTGTTAGCCCATCAATGAACATGTAGATCATCCGTGCCATGGATAGATCTGGTACCATCACCGAGAGTCTCAGGAAATCTGAGATGTATGTATCCGAGCTCCCAGTCTGCTTGAGCCTCGTCAGCTCAACAAAGTGCTCCTCCGAATCCCTCCGATCAAATCTCTCTATCAACCTCCAGGTGAACTCGGCATAAGTTGTCACGGTCGAGTGCCCAAGTGTAACCGTCCCGTGGAACCACCAATCTTGGGCCTCGCCATCCAGATGCAGCGCTGCCACCTTGATGGCCTCCGTCTCCACCATCTAGTTGAGCTGGAAGTATATGTCTAGCTTCTCCACCCAAGCCTTTATCGAAATGTTCGATGAACCATCAAACATAGGCAAATGGAACCTGCTCATCGTACGCTGAGGGTCTCTGTCGTGATAATGCTGGTGTCCCCTATGATGGTCACGGGGTCTGCTGTCCCGCTAAAGCTGGACAAAATCATGAAATGAAAGGGAATCCCTAAACTCTTGCCCGTATGCCTGGTGCTCAGCAAAGTAATCACCCATGTGGCCAGGTTCCTGCTCCTGCCCCTGTGTCTGCAGCCAGAAAAGTGGGCATAGTGGAACGTGTGGGTGCATGAGATGCCATGTGCTGAGTGGCATCATGCTCCAGCAAATGGTGGGATGTGCCTGATCCCTCACCAATCTGGAAACCCCTTGGGGTTTCACGCTGCCTAGCCTCTACAGCAGTGAATCTTTGTCCCATCACCTCAATTTGCCTTGACAAATCCTGTACTGACTTGAGGAGCATTTCCCCAAACTTCTTCACGTCACTATCATCTGCCATCGGTTCCTCTTGCTCTGCGTCGACTACTAGAACACAGTCACCCTCTCCGTAGGTGATTTGCAACCTACGCTCTGGGTCACGGTACTTCCTACCTCTGTAGAAAATATACGGCTTCTCTTCCAGTGTCATAGACAACTCGCTCCACAGGCTGAGCCAAGTCTATGAGCTCTGATACCACTATAATATCCCGAAGGGGAAATAGACAGTAATACAAAGCATACAACAAGATATATAGTGCTAGAAACATACCATGAAGCAGATACACAAGAAATAGAGAAAATGCTGAGCCATTCTATTATACTGAGAAATAGAAATAAGTACAAGAGGTGATCAGAATGATGGCACCTCAACTTGCACCAGGCAAGTGTAGGAATACTCTCAGAATATCAATGGAAATGGTTGCTCTCTACTCTAACTCCAAGCTGCTGAAATACTGTCGTGTTGCTGCTACTGCTAGAACAAAATGAGTCTTTGGGGCTGCTCCCCTACTTGGAAAATTTTGATACTCTGGTATCGGCCTCTACTCACAATACCCAGAAAAGCCCAGAGAGTGTTTCTGAAATGATCGACCCCCGAAAATGCCTCCCTTGAGGATCTACGCTATCCTCCTAAGGGCCACGCTGGTGCTGAATACTACCCTCCAAAGTATGGTCTCCCTCTCTGTCAAATGTCTCCAATAGGCAAGGGCTGGCCCCTTGATCGATCCTCTGGCCTGAATCCTCCAAAATAGCTCCAATCCGGAGCTCTCCCAAGATGAACTGCGTTCCCCTCTCTCAAGACTGCGCAGTCCCTCTAAGCTCTGCTCCTCCACGAATGCAACCCCCAATCCTCCTGCAAAAATGTTGATAGAATACCTCACCCGAGCAAGCACTCGAAGTCTCTCGGGGATGAGGGTGGGATCTCCGCACGGAGACACCCGGTGTACTAAACAGTACTGCAGACAAGCTAAACAACCAGTGTGCTCCAAGTCGAAATGACAAGCTTAATATGCATAAACATGAATGATAAAATGAAGAGGCTCTCCTCCCTTTTATCACGATGGGCCTCTCTCAACCCTAGGCCCCACCATCTCCTACGTATCCCTTGGCCCACGCTGCCCCTCTCAACTGCGTGAGGTAGGCCTCACGCTGCCCACGTGGTCTACGTCCTCCTCTCCCTGCACTATCCACTTGGCCACTAGGCCCCACTTCCTCAAATACGATGTGGACTTTAGGGAAATACTTTATCCTAAGTGAGTTATTTAATATTTCACCCACTTTATTCATGCTTCGACTATAATAAGGCAAAATTGGTCAAAATTAATATTTCCAATTAGCTATTGCTAATTGGGAATATTACATTAAGATCCAATAAACCATATTGACCTTAGTAGACATCATCATCATTTTTTAATATTATTAAAATATTTTTCAAACATATAATTAGACCATAATTAAAAAGTTTTATTATAGACTTTGCACAATATAAAACTTACTTACCATACCTCTAACATAATAATAATAATAAAATCAACTTACAAATTCTAGCTTAACTTAAGTCATTTAATGTGGAAATGACTCATCGAAAACATCTTATTCTCTAAATTTAACTTAGAGAAATGCTAAATCTCCTTCAATGTCGACACATGTTTATTTGGTGGCCTCACCAAGATGAACGAGATCATGGAGTTGAATGAGATCATGAATGCCATATCACATTCAATGTTGCCACATAACCAATGTAGGTTGTTATTAGGTGATTGGCATTATCTAGGTGTGGGGGCATGTGTTGAAAGTTATTTTTGGAATTTTTTTAATTTTACTTTGTTTTTCTAGTGAATGGTTTTTTAAGTGTGTTTAATTATATGTTTGTAAAGAGTGTATTTTTTTTTTTAAATAGTGGGAAAACTTATTATGATTTAGTTGTCAAATCAATAATAAGACAACTATTACTGGTTGCTATCCTAGAATGCAGGTTGATTCATCACCATGTCACCTGAAATCATTGTGGTTCTTAAAGGAGTAGGCTTTCACTCCCGAGAGATGTCCCTGGGTCTTGGGCCTATTTCTTGATGTACTTAGCTAAGGAAAACAATTTTAAGACATACTTCCGCCCATACAATATATATATATATATATATATATATATATATATATATATATATATATATATATATTCAAAAATAATATTATGTTATCAAATTCAATTCACATAAATGTATATTTCTAAAATTATTTATATAAACAAAAATATATACACATATTTTTATTATAACAAAATATAATTCTTTCATTTATTCATTAATCCGTGTTAAAGTAAATATTATAACAATAAATTTTTCATTTGTTAATTATTAATTTAACAATAACCAATACAAATTAAATAAATCCATGTTAAAGTAATATTGCAACAATATTTTTTTTCATTTATTCATTATTAATTTAACTTTAACTAATACAAATTATTATAATATTTAATATTTTTTTTTTTTAATTTGTATTTTCATTATAAAGAAATATTTAAAAATTTTATTTTAGTGTAATATTTTATAATACCTTTATATGTAATATAGAAACGTTTAAGTAAAAAACATTTAAATAATTTAACATGTAAATTTTTTCAGTAAAGATTTGGCTAATGAATGAATGAATGATATTTTAACGTTCACAAGACTAAAAATAGTTTATGGACCTCAACTTCCCCTTTTTTTTTGCCTTCTGTAATTCAACCATTTTCTTACTTAAATTGATGATGAGCTGACCCAACTTTGTAACAGTTCCCTCACTGAAAAGGCAATGCCATGGAATTGATGCTAACATGTTGCCGTAACTGTCCCTGACATCTCTGAAAGTGTCACATTCCAAAATGAAATGTTTTTCTGATTCCACTGCCCCAAAAGTGCAAAAAGTACATACTCTTTCTTCCCAAACTTCTTTAGGTCTCTTCCACCATCGTCTTTCACACCAAAGTTGATGTGAGTTAGCTAATGTAATTCTATCACGAAGAAACATTTAAGGTTTGTTTACAAAGAAACATTTAATATGTAAACTTTTCAGTAAGGACTAGGGTGCACAGAGTAGTTTATCAAACTAATCACAAAGGTGTTTATTATAGTTAAAATGGAAGGCCAAAGAAGGGTGGTTAGGAAACACTCAAGTATGTGTAGTAATTATCATGAATTAAAAAGTCTATAAAACCCTATGTGGCTTTGAAGTGCATAAGCACACACCATTATATTAAATTATGAATTATACATTCTATAAAAGTCTATGTAGTTTTGAAGTGCATGAATTACACAACATTATTTTTTTTTTGTTGTCCATCTTTTTTAATTAGTTTAAGTTTCACAAATGTATTTTGGGCGAAGGAGTTAGGGAGAAAGAAAAAGTATTACATTGAAGAGTTTAATCCCTCTTATAAACATCAACAAAAAAGTTACATAGGGACCAATATTTCTTGGAGAGCCAAAAATTTTATGGCTCAATTAAGGACTAATTTGCATCAACTTTGTTGTGAGGCCTTCAAAGACATTTTAGAATGTGAGGCCTTCAAAGACAACATGGAAAGTTATATAGATATTTTGACAACTAGCTCTTGGTATATTCTATTCAACAAGGGCTTTGTCTAGAAGCTGGGAAAGTTTATTGTGAAACTTCATAGGAAAATGGTGGAATACAAGAGCCAGATAGACAAGCAATTTGTCCCATAGACTATCTTTAGCCTAGTGAACATTAAAATAACTTCTTCTTCTTCAGTGAGTCTTACTCTCCTCTAACTTTGTCAATGGTTACAAAGATTTAACTAAATTGTAGCTAAAAAAATAATTTATTATTATAATTATGTGTTATATTTTTACTTAATAATTATGTGTGATATTATTATTATTTTAATTTTACTATTTACATTTCAAAAAATACATCTAAAAACTTTATAAAATGATTTTTTTTTAATTATTATTAATTATTTAAATAATACAAATGGACTCCTTCGTTTCTATTTGGCCCTCCGGAGTCCGAACATCAGAATTTAAAAAACTATTGTTTCATAAAAATAATAATAATAGAAGTGAAATTGTCAACTGGAAGACAATAGCGCATCAAACATTTATTGAGATTAAATGAGGTACCCAAATTCTCTGTAGTTCTGTTTCCTTCACCGAATATAATCATTAAAATTTAGAAATATGGAAGTCGATGAAATGGCTTCTTCCACCGCCGAAATGTTTACTAATAAACACAACGACCTAGTCATTTTTACATTTCTTCCGCCGAAGTGTTCCCTAATCACGACGACCTAGTCATTTTTACATTTCTTTTTCGTAAAAGTTCTACAAGGTTTTTAATAATTGAAAAATGAGATAAAAGCTGAGGGACGCGGAGGAAAAAAACACTTTGGTTTGGTGATGCAAGTTCTAAAATCCTTTTTTATGTTGCTCAGGGTGTAAGCGTATCACGTTCACATTTCAAGTGTAATTTTCTCAGAATTTAATTTCAGGGGCAATTTACCCAAAACCTGTCCACAAATAAATAAGGGTATGGCTGTAAATCATAAAGATTACAAATTACTTACTAGTACTGAAGATTTGTCCAAACTACTGCATGAGGGGCTATCCGAGTGCCAATTGTCCTATGCTGGATCAGACTGGAGCTCTATCTCGATTTAAAAAAAAATGAAGTGGCCAGAATGGTTGACCTTGCCCAGAAAGTAAGCAAACCAAGTTTTTTTTAATCCTATCAATTGGTTGTTCAAATCACCTAACAATCTCAAATTGACTGTACAAAATGTTAAGATGACAGTTTTGGATTATTTTTTTTTCAAGGAAGAAAAAACGCTATTGTATTGGAACAGTTCATATAACATAATTACATAATACATCTTGGCACATTCGTAGAAGAATAGTTAAGATCAAAGGATAGTTTATTTCCAACGAAGTCAGAAAACAAAACTATCAATAGATCATTGACAAAAAAGATAGATATGGTTCAAATACATATCCAATGAAGATCATGATAGCATCAGCAATATAATATAGTCCTCCATCCACCAAAGAAGAGAGTAAAGTCGATAACAAAATGGATCAGTCCATATTTAAGACCATACATAGTTTGTTGAGGGCAGAAGACATCAAACAAAAAGAAATAAACTTGTCCGCCAATGTAAACAGATTAGCGTCCGCCAATGTAAACAGATTAGCCACTTCCTATGAAAAAAGTATAAAAACAGAGAAAACACAAAATAATGATCCAAAGATGTATGGAAAATAATCCTTCACAGATTGTACATTATTGGATCCATATGCTAGATTAGTGAAATCAAGCTCGCTTGATTAAGTCATAGGGTAAACTGGCTCGCTTGAAAATTGTCCCCAGGCTCGCTTGCAGTGACAAGAAGTTATGGTAGCGGATAAGAAAAAGAGGCCACTTGTTTAGAGTCTTTGAAGTGAAGAACTGTGACGGACCCAAATGGAACTTTCAGTCCAGTCTTGGATAAACTATAGGCTCGCATATCATGCTCCCTATAAATATGGTTCATCTAAAAATCCTGAAATTTGGATAGGATATATAGAGTACAATCAATTCATCCATTTAAGTGTTGTCCCTGTAGCTTACACTTGCCAGAAATCCCATTGATAATGAGCTTGGAATCACCATATACATGAATACAAGGTAGTTCAAGATGGTATGCCACTATGATTCCGCTCCATAATGCCATGAGCTCAGCCTTATTGTTTGTCCCATGTCCACTGTTCCAGAAATATGATACCAATCCATAGCAGATAGTTTAATCCATGTCCCACACCCACATATACTTCCTTTCTGAACTCCATCAAAATATATTGTAGGAAAAACGATTTTGTGTGACTGCCCCCGAACAAAGAGGTCAGCAAAATCAGATATCGACATAGTGATATCCCCCATCCAACGCAAAATGTTCAAGTGAATCCTTGTGATATCAAAAGAAACATCTTGAAAGATCATCAGATTCCGAGCTCCCCATAATTCCCAAACAACATAGAATAGCAAAGATTTGAACGAGCCTTTTGTGGCCGCCCAGTTCTGAAAAGTCTGCTCACAGTCGATTGGTCTCCAATCTGGTACATCCATAAGTGGAGTAAATAGCCTCCATACCTTTTGTGACATATCGCATTCGATAAAAAGGTGACTAACAGTTTCATTATTTTTATGGCAGAATGAGCATCTACCGGGTCCCGCATTTAGTGAGAACCTCCCATGTGAGGATTTTCCCTACAGCTTTGGATTAATCAAATAGCTTACCCTGCGTACTGGTCAATTTTTTTTAGAAATGGTTCTTTTCTGGGCATTATGTGTGGTTTTTAACTCTAACTTAATTTTTTTTAAGAGTTCCAGTGTTTTAAGGTTTTTTGAGATAGGGAATCTTTTTATATTCTCACATTCCAGTTAAAAAGTAAACAGTTTTGAATTAATTAAACATCATAATCTAACTAATAAACACAAAATGACATTTTTCTGCGCCTTTTTGCCTTTAATTTTACTCCAACTCCTGTAGATTTTTTTAACAATCAAATTAAAGTGGTTTAATCTAAAAAAATCTTAAATATTTTTCAAAACTTAAAATTCATTTATACATTCACAAACAAACTTTAAATAAAAAATAATCACAACTTCCAGAATTGTATTGCCCAATTCCAAAATTAATTAAACTTAATCAAACACTTAAAGAGTACAGTCTGGGTGAAATTCATGTCAAGCAAGATGTTGAAAACGAGAAACATTTAGCGCACTGTTATATCCAATTCCAAAGCTATCATCTTTAATCCGAATCTACTAAAGGAGCAGTCTTACCACTGAGGTGTCTTTTTCTTGGATCGTTAGTTGCAGTTATATGTATTGAATATAATTTAAAAACTTTTCAATTTCACCTGCACTGGAAATATATACAGATATATGCTTTCACTGCAGTGGTGGTACCAACATTAGCAACATTAACTGCCATTTCTCCTTTTATTTTATTTATTTATTTTTTAAATGAGTGAGCATTTATGGTTGGAGTATGTCCAATTCATTCAAGTCTGTTGCAGCTTTTTGGAGGTGATGTTTTCCAGTTATGAAACCACAAGATGGTGTACAAACTGGAACCTTAAGAAGTGAAAAGGGCATAGGGCATGTAACTACTGTATTGAATATTGAAAATTTGATAGTAGCTTAAGTAAAAGGGCAAAAGAAGCATATGACAAATTGAAATTTTTCTATGATAGCAAAGATGATCTTTTAATTTATCAAGTAAAAATGCTAGCAAAGAGCATGTAGATAGATGTCAACACGATAACGGATGTTATTGAGCCATTGGTAGATGCTAGGTCCAAATATGAGAAGGAATTTAAAATTATAATTTTCTCAAATAGTCCAAAATATACAAAGAGAAAGAATGGATATCAAATGCACAATATTAATGAATTGAGAATTTTGCAAGTATTGAAAGATCAGGTCAGCTGGTATCTAAGTTATGTAAGAGATTTGATATTCTTGAGATCAAGCCAAATGTCATCCGTTCTAAGAACAAAACAGAAGAACACCTGGCATTTTTGGAGCAGAATAGAGAAATGCATATAAATTTTTGGATATTCTTCCAAATCAAATCAAATGGTCAATGTAACACTCCTCTTCTATTCCTTTTCCATGGTCAATGTAACACTCCTCTTCTATTCCTTTTCCCTGAAAACTAAGTATGCATTCAGGAAGAAGTTACTAATATTGTGAGCGATTCTAATATAAGTTTGCTAGAAAAGAGAGGGCTTGCCAACAAAGACAAAAACATGAATGTAACCGTTACTAATATTGTGAGAGATTCTAATATAAGTCTGCTAGAAAAGAGAGGGCTTGCCAACAAAGACAAAAACATGAATGTAACCGTACACAATGTCATTTTGGCCATCGGTTACCAAAAATCAGAGGGAAAGAGATTAATATTCACAAGTGCTGGTGAAATTGAAAAGCTTTTAAAGAAGGTACGAAATCCGTTAACCTACAAAACCTATATAGGTAGAAATCTGTATCTAATTCTCAGGATTAACTTATTTATGACTAAAATTGTCATGCAATATCTTCAAAGAATCAAAGGCATCTCTTGTTCAATGAAATTGACGATATGAATATCCTTATATGTGAAAAAAAAATAGACTTTATGAGTGATTCATTGAGAATTCTTGCACTACAAGTATAAAAGTTAAAGCGTTACGAAAGCGAAAATGAAGCATGCATTTAGAGGTGAAGAATTTATAGAAGAAAAGCTTCCTCAGCCGAGGGAACTTTAAAATCGAGGGGCTAAAGGAAGCATTACTGCCACGGATGGGATTATTGGAAACTCAGGTAATTTGAACAACCAAATGATAGGATTAAAGAATTTTTGGTTTGGTTTGCCTGCTTTTTGGTGAAGGTCAACCATTCTGGCCAGTTCATTTTTTTGTAATCGAGATAAAGCTCCAGTCTGATCCTGCATAGGACAATTGGCACTCGGATCACCCCTCATACAGTAGTTTGGACAAATCTGATTTGAATCCAACTAAATCTAAATATAATTGGAATTTGCAATTTGAATTTTAGTGTTTGTAAATTGCAATCAATTTTTTTACAGAGAGGCCAATACTTTTAATTATTATATATTTTTCATGATTTAAAATAAAATCGTCTAGTAAAAATGGAAATCTTCTTCGCTATGATTTACAGCCATACCCTTATTAATTTAATTTGTTGAGATTTTCAGTTTTATTAAAATAGTCAAAAATCTCAGTAGGTGACAAAAATTAGGAATTTGTTGCTAGATTAACTCCAGTTTGTTGGTAGGGAGTTAATGCATCCTAAATTTGAGTTGAGAGGATTTATGAGGCTGTTAGATTCTCCTTGCTATAAAACAGGTATCCATACGTTTGTTTTGGAGGGGTGTGTGAGAGTTTGTAATCTCCTGTTTGATTAATAAAATTGCCTATGCCTATGTTGTGTGGACGTAGCCCAGAATGGTTGGGTGAACCACGTAAAAACACTGTGTCATGTGTATGATTTTATTTGCTGAGTATTTGTTTTGTTAATTGTTGTGCATCTGATCTCCAACAATTGGTATCAGAGCGTGTTGGAGGAGTGCGCAGTGGCAGAGCTGCGTATTGCTGCGTGGAGGTCATTGTTTCCAGAACTGTGTGGGACAGACACCTGCGCGCTGAATGAACATCAGAGTTGCGCAGCGAAGGGAAGTGCTGGTGCGTGGCGTGTTGGACTGCTGTCCAACTAGCGTAGAGGTATGTCGAGATGCTATGTGGAGATGCGTTCATAACACTGGAGCGTAGACCTGCGTGTGTTTGATTGGAGGTTAAACAGTGCTGGATCAATTTTCTCGAGACTCGGCCTGACGTGATCAAAGCTCCCAACAATAAATCACTGGATTCTAACTGTTATCCCAACTGTAAGTCTGCATGCTTGAGAAAATTAATATTGTGCGTTGGTCATTCCTGGTGGTTCGTGTACGTTTGAGCAGTGGTATCCATGCGTTGAAGGTTGAAATTCCGCCTTGAATACTATGCTAACTCTTGTGCATTAGTGACAAATATTTTTTGATGGTCGTGGGTGGTACTTAAAAGGGAACGGCGCTGCTGCTTGGTAATCTGACAGTCGTATCAGTCGTATGCCATTTTTGAACTGTGTGCGTTGAAATTTTTTGAACAGCGTTGCATTTTAAGTCGATATATAACGCTGGTGGGCACTAATGGTGAATCGGCATTGAGCATTCTTTCTGAATTGCAGCGAGAAAAGGAAGTAGTCAGAGGTATGGCCCACGTTTTTTGGAGTCCACTAAATTGTGTAGTACGCTGATGGTTTGACAGCGCAGTGCAGGCCAATTAAATCTTGTATCGTTTTGGAGTTTTGTTAAAAGGTGACACATATAAATCGATTTATTAATATGCCATTGTTTTGAAGTTTTTTAAAATCGATTTGTAATTTTTTTTTTTTAAATACCATTTGCATATGGTATGAAAGCAAAGGGAAGATATTTGCTTGTTTTTTTTAAAGGCAAAGGCATTAACTTCATTGATTTAAAGTTGGATTTGGAGATTGTTTGTTTTAAACAAGATGGCGAAAACTCAAAATGCCCGGTTTGAAATTGAGAAGTTCAACGGCAAAAACAACTTCGAGATCTGGAAGCTAAAGATGCACGATCTGCTGATTCAACAAGACGTGGCGAAAGCACTGTTGGGGAAAAGCAAAAGGCCTTCTTCCATGACGGAGGATGAATGGGATGAGTTGGATGACAGAGCTCTGAGCGCCATTCGGTTATGTCTGGCGGATGACGTTCTATTCAACATTGTGTCAGAGAAGACCACTGCAGGCTTGTGGATCAAGCTTGAAAAGCTCTACATGACGAAATCTTTGACAAATCGGATTCTCCTGAAGCGACAGCTTTATGGTTTGCGGATGAAGGAAGGTACCTCGATTACTAACCATCTGAATGTTTTCAATACTCTAGTGGTACAATTACAAAGTCTAGATGTAAAATTTGATTCAGAGGATAAGGCAATAACTCTATTGTGTTCATTGCCCGAATCATGGGATCACTTTGTTACTTCCATAAGCTTTAGTACTGCAGCCGTCCTTGAGTTTGATGATGTGGTTGGAGCCTTGTTGTCTGAGGAGATGAGGAAGAAGTCGAATGCAGACACCTCTACATCAGAGGCAATGATGGCCAGAGGTCGCTCAAGAGAGAGACACTCCGGGGGTAAGCATAGCAACTCTCGTTCAAAGTCTAAAGGGAAGAAGAGCAAAGTAAAGTGCTGGTTTTGTGGCAAATCGGGGCACTTGAAGAAGGACTGCTGGAAGCGACAACATCAAACTTCAAAAGCAGATTCTTCGATAGAGAAGAAGGAGGCAAATGCGACAGATACAGGTTCGGCATCTGGTTCAGGTATGAGCGACGAAGTGTTGTCTGTTAATATGTCAAATCATGATCAACATTGGTTGTTAGATTCTGGTGCATCAAACCACATGTGTATTCATAGAGAATGGTTTAAGACATATCGATCAGTTAATGATGGAGTCATGTACATGGGTAATGATGTCACATCTAATATTGTTGGGATAGGAAGTATACAACTGCAAATGTTTGATGTCACAACTAAATTGTTAACAGATGTGAGACATGTTCCAGATTTAAGGAAAAATCTAATTTCACTGGGAGCACTTGATACAAATGGATATAAAACTGTAATTCAAGGTGGAGTTATGAAAATCTATAAAGGTATTTTACTAGTAATGAAAGCTAAGAAAGTAGGAAATCTATTTCAGTTAGAAGGAAGAACATGGTCAGATCATGTGTCTACGGTGTCTGAACATGACAGTAGTTCCATTCGCCTATGGCATCAAAGGTTGGGCCATATGAGCGAAAGAGGGTTAAAGATTTTGGCTGATCGCAAATTACTTCCTAATCTAAAGTCTGGAAAGTTAGATTTCTGTAAACATTGTCTGTTTGACAAACAAAGTAAACAAAAATTTAAAACAGGCAAACATACTAGTAAAGGCATACTTGATTATATCCATTCAGATGTTTGGGGACCAGCCCCTACAACGTCATATGGTGGCTCGTCATATTTTGTGTCGTTCATTGATGATTTTTTTAGGAAGGTGTGGGTCTACATGTTGAAAAGGAAGTCTGATGTTTTTTCAGTTTTCAAGCAGTTTAGAGCATTGGTAGAAAACAGCACTGGTAGAACAATAAAATGTTTAAGAACTGACAATGGTGGTGAGTTTACTTCCAAGAAGTTTGACAGCTATTGCAAGGATGCAGGGATCGAGAGACATAAGACCACGGTTTATACTCCTCAGCAAAATGGAGTTGCTGAACGCATGAACATGACTCTTCTAGAGAGAGCAAGGAGTATGTTGAGTAACGCCGGGTTGCAAAAGGAGTTGTGGACAGAAGCGGTGTCTACAGCTTGTTATGTGATAAACCGATCTCCATCGACGGCAATAGACTGCAAGATTCTGCAAGAGGTATGGAAAGGACATCCTTGTGACTATTCTAAACTCAGAGTGTTTGGTTGTGATGCATATGCTCTAGTGCCTAAACATCAGCGAACTAAATTAGATCCAAAGTCTAAAAGGTATATCTTTGCTGGGTATGGTGTTGGAACAAAGGGATATAGATTGTGGGATCCTACTACCCGCAAAATCATCATCAACAGAGATGTAAAGTTTAATGAATCCTCTCTTGTACAGCTAGATGTAGATAGTAAATTGAAACAGGATGATGTATTTGATTTTCAGCACATTCAGTTTGACAGCACTTCTAATGATAGTCATGATGACCATAGTTCAGATACTAGTCATGAACAGGTTTCAGAATCAGAACATGAACAGGGTTCAGGTTTAGATCATGAATAGGTCTCAGATACTGATCGGCAAGAAGTTCCTACAGATGGTAGTTAGCCAATTGCGGAAGCACCAGAAACATCCTTAAGGAGGTCGACAAGAATAAAACGTGCTCCTAGAAGGTATGATGATTATGTTACTTCAGTTGCATTTACTGCTAATGACGATGAACCTCTGTGCTATCAGGAAGCAATAGAAGGTTCGAAAAGTGACAAGTGGAAAGCAGCCATGAAGGAAGAAATGATGGCCTTAGGTAAGAATGGCACATGGGATCTGGTTGAGCTTCCGAAAGACAGGAAAACTGTGGGGTGTAAATGGGTTTACAAGCTGAAACGGGGTGTGAATGATACGGAGGACAGGTAAAAAGCGCGACTGGTTGCAAAAGGGTTTTCTCAGAAAGCCGGTATTGACTTTCATGAGATTTTTTCACCAGTGGTTAAAATTGTTTCAATTAGAATTGTGTTAGCACTAGTGGCTTTGCTTGATTTAGAGTTGCAACAATTAGATGTTAAGACTGCATTTCTACATGGAGACTTAGATGAGGAAATTTATATGGAACAACCGGAAGGGTTTGTTCAACATCGCAATAAGAAATTTGTCTGCAGGCTCAAGAAGTCATTGTATGGTCTGAAGCAGTCGCCTCGACAGTGGTACAAGAAATTTGATTCTTTCATGTTGAGTCAAAAATATATAAGAAGTGAATATGATCATTATGTTTACTTTAAGCAGTTAAGTAATGGCATGTTCATTATCTTAGTGTTGTATGTTGACGATATGCTTTTAGCAAGCAAAAGCATTGATGAAATCAACAGGTTGAAGACTCAGATGGCAAGGACATTCGATATGAAAGATCTAGGAGCAGCAAGACAGATCTTGGGCATGGAGATTTTCAGAGACAGGAGCAATGGTAAGCTGTGGCTATCACAACAGAAGTATGTTGAGAAGATACTTTTGAGATTTGGTATGAATAATGTGAAGCCTGTGTCAGTCCCTTTCGCTTCCCATTTTAGCTTTCTTGATTACCATCCTAATACAGATAGAAGAAAAGGATTATCTCTCTGGATTATATGCAATATAGTAGGATGTGGCTGATGCATACGATGGTTGTACTATTAGATATTCCACATAGGTTGGGGTTATGGGCGGTACATAAATCAGGTAAAAAGTGGCAGTCGGTGAAATGAGGTAGCAAGTATTTGAAGGCACAAGTGATTATTGTAGCACTTATAACAGAAGCAGTGAATATGTTTGTGGATATGTTGATTCTGATTTTGCAGGAGATTTGGATAAGAGAAGGTCAACTTCAGGGTATGTCTTTACTCTTGCAGGTGGAGCTATTAGCTGGATGTCAAAGCTACAAAACATTGTTGCTTTATCCACTACTGAAGCAAAATACATTGCTGCTTCACATGCTTGCAAAGAGGCGGTTTGGTTGAAAGGTTTGCTTGATGAATTTGGTAGGTTGCAGGACAACATCAAGTTATTTTGTGACAGTCAAAGTGCAATACATTTGGCTAAGAATCCCGCCTATCATAGTAAATCAAAGCATATTCCAATTAAGTACCATTTTGTAAGACAGGTTATTATTAGTTGCTACTCATGAAAAGAGTGCCTTCAAAGGAAAACTGTGCGGTGTATTCCACTGACAGTTTTTTATTTAGAGAAGCTACGAGGCGAGGTGTTTGGCTTCTCTTGGCTTGAAAAAATAAAATAACATGTAAACAAATAGACATCGACTAAGTTATTTATTAGGTGGAGGTGTTGATTTTCAGTTTTATTAAAATAGTCAAAAATCTCAGTGTGTGACAACAAAACAAAGATTTGAAATGGAATTAATAAGTTCGTGGGGAGCTTCTGGTGGACTTAGTTTGAGTTGGGGAGGTTACCAGAGGCTGTTGATTCTATCCACTATAAACAATTATCCTTGTGACATTTCATTTGGAGGGTGTAGCTGAGTTTGTAATCTCCTGTTTGATTAATAAAGTTTGCTGATGCCTATGTTGTGTGGACGTAGCCCAGAATGGTTGGGTGAACCATTAAAAACAACATGTCATGTGTATGAATTTTATTTCTTTGATGTTGTTTTGATTACTTTTGTGCATGGAGTCTCCCTTTGTAGACAAGTTTTGGGTAAATTTCCCTTGAAATTAAATTCTGGGTAAATTACACTGGAAAGGTGAATGTGATAAGGTTACAACCCGAGCAACATAAGAAAGGATTTTAGGACTTGCATCACTGAACCACCAGAAGATGATCGTCACCAAATCACGTAAATAATCATTTTTAAGCAAATTAAACTTATAATTGCACTATCCGCATACCGTTGAAGTTGCTGAATCTATGAAAGATAAAAGAAAAAGGTAAATAAAAATAGTTATAAATTTGAACAAAAATTTAATAAAATTAGCTTAAAATGACTTGATCGTTTATGGTGTTGTTTAATTATCAGAGTTTTTTGAGTTTTTTATCATAAAACTACACAAATCTTTGACTACATATATAAATTCGGCCTAACAAACTATTTAACACTCCAATGGCAGAGAATTCATAAATCAAAATTGTGATTTCAGAACCTCACAGAGAATTCATAAATCTAAATTGTGATTTCAGAACCTGATTCTGGGCAATATTTCATTTTATTGAAATATTCAATGGATATTGGTGAATGTCGCTCAGCCACTCCCGTGGTTTTCAGTAAAATCTGGATGACTCACCTCTTGCGCTTTCATGGCAGCTGGGGGCCTTGATAGCTCGATTACACCTACCTTATTTATCCGCTAGATTGTTGGTCCCCAATTCCAATTGTGAAGGCCACGCTTCTGCAAGTAATTGACAAGATGAACCCATAAAACAGAGCTTGCTCTCCCAGCAACAGCGATGAGTAAGGTTGAAGTCTGCAAGCCCAACAGGTATAGGATTTTCCTAATTACCAAATTAATTACAATAGAAGAACGGAAGAACAGGGATGAATATTTTAAACCAATTTAAATTTTGAAAGACCACACCGGGCTGGCAGAGCGAAGGGGAGCTCGGCGGGGGAGGCAGCCGGCGGAGGGGAGCGGGGCTCACCAGCCGAGACAGAACCCCGATGCCGGCGGGAGGCGGGGCATTGGCCGGAAAGGTCCCATCATCATCGGAGGGAGTTGCCAGAATAGTAGCCTCCTCCAAAATTAATTCCATTATTGTAATATATACAAATTCAACATTGTTCGGGGTCTTCAATTATCTGGAAGGCCATTGCAAAGTCTACTCATCAGATTCAACAAGGTTTGATTTGGCACATCGGATCGAGATCTAAGGTTCGATTGGGTACAGATTCTTGGTCGGGCAGTGGGCAGAATTTCAAACTGCCACAAAACATCATCCAACATCTGGCCCAAGCCAGATATCTTTATCTATCACAGGTTTCTGACCCCTATCGGACTACTTGGGCTGGTCAAACCTGGCTATCGGCACAGGATCTTCATATGCCCATTGATGGCCATCCTATCTGGAATCCGTTCATCAGAGCCTTACAGGCCTCACACATTCGGTTCACTGAACAGGATGACGACCTATTGTGGGCTCTCTCACCCAGTGGTAAATGTTCCCCAAAAGCATGTCCAACATCTCTTCCTCGAATGACCTATCATGAAAGGTTTATGACGCACGGCTACACAGGCACTGGGCTGCTCTCTTACCTGGCACGACACATCTATATTAGCGGCTTGGACTGCGTGGTGGCATGCTGCTACTTGTGCCAAATTTCGGAACTTACCCTTGTTAATTGCCTAGGGGATCTGGACCAGTCGGAATCGTTTCACCTTCGATGGGGTGCCTGGCCTAGGACCACATTTGTTCTACCATCATTTCTACTTATCGACTCATACCTGATGCTGATCACCCCACCCTCCGAAGGGAAATCATCCTGAAGTTATTGATCACTCTTACCCATAGGCATATTTTGATGGAGCATCAAACAATCATGGGTGTGGGGTGGGGTTGAGGTATTTCATTTATCTGCCACTCATTTCTTTCATCTTAAGATGGGTTTGGGACCGAGACTAATAATTTCGCTGAACTCCTCAGCCTTCGGCTACTTCTACTATTTGCCAGTGAACAAGGATGCAACAGATTATAGATATTTGGGGACTCACAAATTGTCATTAATTGGTTCAATTCACAATCACAGTGCCATTCACACACACTTGTTACATTATTGAGGGAGGTGCATCTACTGAAATCATGTTTTGACATTATCTTTGTCAATCACATTTACAGGCAGAGGAACCAAGTGGCAGACAAACTTTCCAAAGAAGCATCAAAGTTAGATTGGGGCAGATGGCTTATTATGGAGCATGATGGGCGCAGGTGTTCCAATTTTATCATCAACCTTTCATAGATGACATACAAGATATGGGAGCAGTCACTCCATGACTGCAATTTTGTTTCATTATCATTTTTGGAGATCTATATTTTGTCACGCTGAGAGTACACTATCTCTCAGCATTATTTATATCGGCTGCTACCATGTATTTCTGTACATATATGTGATTAGATTTAGTTTTTCTCTCACATTAGCTAAATATCTCACTACTATTTGCCTCTTCGGAGATGATATAGAACCATGGACATTACTGGTTTTTATCTGTAAAATGTAACATGTAATTTTTTTTACATATTAATGAAAAATTGGGACTCTTTTCCTCGGAAAAAAAAAATATATATACAAATACAAATTAATAATTCATATAAAAATATGATAATTAATAATTTATATAAAAAATTGATAATCACAAATTCAAAAAAATATGAAAAAATATTATGAATTCTTAAAAAATAAATAATATGCTTTTATATATATATATATATATATATATATATATATATATATATATATATATATTGAAAATAATTATATATTTAAAATAATAAAATTAAATTTATCTTAAAAATAGAAAATGTCATACAAGTGTCATATCCTTAATAAGTTAGGATGGGAGATTCTGGGACATTATTAGAAATTCCAATTTTAAATTTTAAAGTCGGGATTATTACTAATTTTTTTTAATAAGATACATTAATATATAGAAAATTTAATATTTAAATTTATGTTTTGTCAAATTAATTAAACAAATATGTTTTATTCTATTTATTTCATATCAATTCTCATTTCTACCTATGTTTTTATGTTTATTAAATTTTTTTATATATAATTATTTAATTACATATCATTTTTGAGATTTATTCATCTATGACCATTTCCATGAAAGGTAGTAGTAAGTGGGATTGAAACTAGTGAAACGAATCACATAGCGTCAATCATCACTTTCCGGGGCTTGCACCGGTAACCTAGACTTCCCAGGAGGTCACCCATCCCAGAACTCTTAACTGTGGAGTTTTTCCCCACAATCAAGCCCACTTAGCTTGCTACCCCATTTGGAAAACCTTAGCAAGCATTGTGCCTCATGAACCATTCAAGTAGAACTCCCCAGTATTTTAAGTATGAGGGGTTTCTCCAGTGCATTGTATTAGATATCATTTTTGGATTCCACTGCCTTAAGTAAGTCATTCATATATAAAATTAACATAGATTTATTTTATTTAGTATAATAATGATACTTGATTTTCCGAAATTTTAGATTTTTTTTAAAATTCTAATTTCAATTAAAAAAAATCAAAATCATCAATAATAACATTTACAAGATAATTATGAATAATAAAATTTACAAAATATATTTAAAATAATTTAATTAAACTCTTTTATATAATTATAATTTAAACAAAATAATAATATTAAAAATTATATATTAAATAGTGTTGAAATAATTATAATAAAATTAATTTAAAAAATTTTAAATGATAAAACTTAACTCCATCCTATAATGTATAAAAAAACTCTGATTATGAATATAATAGCTTTAAACTAATGCTATCGAGGAGATATATGGCCAAGGCAAGCACAAGGATTCTTTAAAAATAATTATTAACCAGCCATATTTTGATATGTGATTCAGACTCACAATGATCAATGCAATTTTACCAAAGTATAAGCAATATTACCTTTTTATTCATAACTCCAGCACAAATATTCGATGTGGTTTAAATATCAGTGGTTTAGGCAGCAGGGGAAACAATAAAAGAGATAGAGGTGGCAGCAGGGGGAGAAATCGTTGGAGTTGAATTTTTTGTTTACTTAATGTCCATGAGTCATTGATTCATTTGACCAAGTGGCATTCAAGGGTAAGTATCTATTTCTATCATAATTTTTTTCCCTAATTTTTTTCTCATAGGTTAATTCAATAAATTTTCATAATATTGTTTTAGCTTGTAGGAGGCAAAGAGAGAAAGCAATGATAGAGAGGAAGTTCCTGAACAATAGCACATGGGAAATTCATAGAGCAAGGGTATTTATTTTGTCGGATAGTTGAAGCAAATTGGCTAACACGATACCCATTCCTTTATTAGGCGAAGGCAATTTGATATCAGCAGCTATTGCCGTATCTATCTAATTCTCTCGTTTTCGTTTTTGTAATTCTCTACATATTTTTCTATGTAAATCTAGAATAGTATTATGGTCTCCTTCTATTTGAGTTGTGGCAACTGGTGATTGAACTTGAAATCTATTTCTCTCTAAAAAACCATCCTCCTTTATTCATTAAATTTTTTATTTTTTATTTTTTATTTATTTATTTTTTTAATTTTTTCTTTGTGTTATTCATTTTAGTTGACGTGTATAGTGCACATACATGGTATGTGGCATATATGGTGTGTCTGGTTTATTTATTTTATTTGATGTGTATGATAGGACCTAGTCATGACCCATGTGTTCAATCAGTGAAAAGGTTGGTGTGTTAGGTTATTTATTTTATCTCAAATGTACATTGGGACCTAGTCATGACCATGTGTTCAATCAACTTAGAGTTTAGTGTGTTGGGATAGTACTTTTCCTAGGTGACACCAACCCTTAACATGGGTGGATTTTATTTTTGGTGTCCCCACTCAAATATCGCGAGTATTGAACCTTAGTTGCTTTACAAATGAACACTATAAGCAATCATGCTAGTGGGATTTGAAAATAATTAATTCTATGTTGTTTGCATAGTATTTACCTGGTTATTGAAAAATTAATCCTCACTTGTAATCAATAATGATGGTTTTAATTTATATTAATATATAGCATTAGATGGTCTCGATGAATGGGATGCATACATTAAATCTTGTTGCACATTGAGTTGGACAATGTTGAGGAGCAATGGGATATGAAGATGGAATATTACACTCAACTAGAGTTATTTATGTAAAGATCAAGAAAAAATGAGTAATATATATCAATGAATTTTTACTTTGAGCGTGTGAACTTTGAATTACAAAATATATTTGATATTGAGTGTTACTGTAATCGATTGAATTTTTATGTTTCTTCCTATCTCTGTAAATAATGGGCTAGAAAGATATAAGGTCCTAATGTGGGTTGGATTTGGGAACTTGTAAGTGGGTGCATGTGCATAAAACAACGTTGACAATGCCCATCTCGTGGTGTCTTAGAATAGCTTCCATGACTATAAAAACTCCTCTTCTCTAATGCAAAGGGCAACATATATCTATTTTTTACAATTTGTCCAAGATATAACAATATGAATAAGGAAAGTGAAGTGTTCTTTCACTTCGAGCTCTATCTTACATAACTAACATATCCCCATAAATAATATACTCACAAGGTATGTGATCACTAGTTTTCCCTCTTTGGCATGAACAAAGCTTGAATTCTTCAGTTGAACCTAAGATAAGTTAGAGCAATGATAAAATAATTCTCTATCCGAAGGTAAGTGAAATAATAATAATAATAATAAATTTATAGGAGAAAACAAACTCTTATGGAGAAATCTAAGTATATGATGGATATGTTGTATGGACCTATTCCATAATTACAAACGAAAAAAGAGAGACATTAAATGGTCAAAAATTGTAAATATTAAAATAAGTTTTAATATTTGCAAATTTCTAGTGAAAATAGATGTGTAATTGTTCAAACCTTGGGCTGAAACATATGTAAATCTGAAAATTTATAGTTTTTATCAAATCTAAAAATTACATCAACAAGACAACCATGCAAGATGATCAAATTATCCTAATTAAATGATTTTGGGACAAGATAGATTTCCACAAAATATAATTTCCAACTCAAAATAAAGGGAATCTACCAAGTGACCAAATGCAAATACCACATAGGTGTCATGTGGCATGCTAATGTTGACGTGGCCAACATTAATAGGACAAGTTTTCTTTTGGAGCATAAATTTTGATTCATGTTTTGCATCGAAAAACAAAATGTATCGTTGGAAAGATCTCATCGAGCTAGGTGTGATAGCGACATCAATATATGATTCCACGAGTTTTTAGAAAAAGACTTTTTTTAACGACTCCATCTACTTGATAAACATCAAGATTTGGATTAATGTTTCAGTAACACCTTATGCAACTTCATTAGTACAAGGGGGTGGTAAGGAATGTCGTAGAGTGGTATTAAAGCTAGGGTTCAACACTTGCACTGAATGGGGTTTGAAAAGGAAATTTAGAGCTCTCATATATATATATATATATATATCAAAGTCAAGGTCTAGTGATAGACCTAAAGACATTAACGGAAAGGATTAAAATAATGTATGGGAAATTTCATTTCTATAATTAATATGAATGAATACACTTGCTAGCATGTTGACATGTTCTATAAAATTCCGGTTAACCTGAAATCTAAAAGGCTTTAACATTTGGTTGATGAATTGACATACTTATTTCATATTTAACTTATGTGTGTAACATCATTAACAAAAACATACATCGCAACAAAAAAATAAAGGATGAGAAATTGGATGGTGCAATATAGTACAAATATGGCTCAATAATATTAATAGGAAGAATCTGCTGGGAAGAGGGTGGAGGAGAATTACCTTGACTAGATGGAAATCCTAAAAAATTTGAAGGTTGTTAAGAATTTCAAAGAAGATAACGAAAGCCTTTTCAGGGCACATGAGAAACAAGAAGAAGTTAATATGATGATATCGCAAATTTGATCATACTTACAAAGTCAAAAACAATACTAGCTTATTGCTAACTATTTAGACAAACACAAATCTTGGAAAATCCAAACTGAGATAGAGAGGCATGGATTTGAAGCTCATATAGTAGAAGGTAGTAAATCAAGAAAAATACAAAGGCATGCTAGCGAAGATATTTTAAGAGGAGAAACTCCACTAAAAATTCATGAGAGAGGGGTATACAACCTTGTTTAATCGTCAAGGATTGCAGCTAAAAGACAATATCAACAAGGAAGGAGTCAGAAAGGCAAAATACCGGATGAGCTTAAGAAAGAAAAACCCCCCACCTTTGTCTAAGAAAATAAGAAATTTGGAGAGGTGGAGTCTGGTTGTTGGGAATGAAGAAATACTTCAGAGTGCATGGCTACTCTGAAAACATGGAAGCCAGTGTAGAAATTTTCAACTTAAAGGGTGAGTCTAATATATGGTGGGAGGACTAAAGTAATTTTAAATATGTTAGAGAAAAGATGCTATTGTGGAATGAATTTGAAAAGTACTTCCGATAAAGTACATGTCAGAAAGGTATTATGATGACAATATCAAGGAATTTCATGAATTCAATGTGGGGTAGCTTACTACTAATGAGTACACAAATACATATTTAGAACTACCAAGTCATGTACCTTACATTGAGGAAGAAAAAGGAAAGATTAAAGGTACCTTAGAGGGTTAGCTCAAGCATTCGAAGACAAGACCAAGTTTGATGAGCCTAAAACATTAGAAATATTATTCGGAACACTAGTTACTATTATGAGTAATCCAAATATAAGACTAAGAATTAGATTGATTGAAATAAGAAGGATTGTAAAATTTTAAAAGGAAAGGATTAAAACCATTCATGCATAAGAATACGGGGAAAGGAGGAAAATTCACCACTCCTTCTGATCCAAAATCTTTAGCTTTGAGATGGATTAAAGAGTTACATGTAAAATTGCATCTTAACCATGAAACTTAAAAGGCATGAACATAAGAAGAGAGAAGCACATAAAATCATGCAAAGAAGACAAAAACTTGATAACGGAGTTCGTCCAGGAGGGACTACGTCTCTGGGCCCTGCTCAATCAATGGGGAGGCCCTCTTTCATTATGTGGAAAATACAATGAAAGTAAAAGCATCAATGCAAAATTACACCCTTATACCTCCATAGCTAAAATTGCCTGAAAATTGGAGACCTGTGATGAAGAAAAGAATAATATCGTTGAACTCGTGTCACCGAGAGGTGCAGAATCCATATAAAATTTTCCTAATTCTGACGTCGGAAAAATCTAAGCCCTCTGGAAATGAGCTTAGTTCATGGTTCCACCCCCCTCCTACAAGGCGCTCAGAGTTCCACTCTGCCTTGGTAAACGTGTCGCTCCAGGTCTGCCTAGGCGCACTTCTAAATTGCAGGTTTATATAACATAAGGTGGGCATACTCCCCAAGGAAATCCTCTTAGCGTGGTGGTTGAGATAGTCAAACCCCGCCCCTCTCCATAAATGGTGACATATAGTTTTATAACCCCGCACATATCTTTTTAAATAGTCGTCATTGATTATTGTTGGGGGGTCGGACCTGCGTCGTGCGGCTCACCCGTATGATAGCCTGCCATGTGGTGTGGTATGGGGGGGCGGTGGGGTTGACAGCCCACGCCCCACCCACATTTCTTGTGTTTAATATATGTATATGGTGGGCGGCGAGGTCATGGCCGTTGGCCCACCCATTTTTTTAATAATATTTTGTTGGTCCGTTGGGGTAGGGCAAGGGTCTTGGCTTGCCCTACCATATATATATTATTTTATAAACCAACAAGCCATTTTTAAAACCTTTGGAATTTGGCCTAAGGAGTACTTTTATCTATCCCACAATTTCGCCGGGAATCTGGCCGGAATCTGGTGGCTGAATATCTGCAAATTTTTCGCCTCCTTAAGCTACCACATCACCAAGTCAACCCATAAAATTTGACTGCTTCTAACTCCTCCATACGAACTCAGAATTGAGTGTCGTTTGCGGCGTTGGAATAAAAAAGACGAGATATTCAACTTGACCTTGAGTTTGCCACATTTCAGACACTTTGATTTTTGAGCCTTTGTACTTAAGCCACTTGTACTTGGACCTCTACGATCCTCCTGGATCACCTTGTCACGAACCTGAAACTGGTGGTTGACTCGGTGGTTATCATGTCGGGCCTTATATCGAGCCCGACTCTTTTCCAATTGCTCCTGCACTGCTTGGTGAATGATCTTTATCCTTTGGATGAACCGTTGTACTTTGTCCCTATCATCACATCCACGGGCATCTTCATCCCTTCCATAGATCATGTCAAAAGGGTCCTTTGGTAGGTAACCAAAACATGTCTCAAATGGTGAACACTGCATAGAAGAATGCACTGCTCAGTTGTAAGCATGTTGCACATATGGAAGATGCTCATCCCACAACTTGGGATGTTTTTTGCAATAGCCTCGCAACAAGTGTACCACGGTATGGTTGACGACCCTATCTGTCTGTCGGTTTATGGAAAGAATGTCGTACTTCTCTTCAACTTGGTGTCCATCATTCACCACAAGTTGGTCCAAAACTCTCCAAGGAAGCGAGAGTCTCAACCGGACACAATCGATGTGGGAAACCCAAAGTGGACCCAAAAAAACTGAAAGAAAAGATAAGCAGTTTTCTCAACAGTGACTTGCTTTTTACAAGGCATTAATATGAAAATTTTGCTAAAACAATCTATGACAACATACAAATAGTCGTGACCCTTTCTAGACATAGGAAAACCTCCTAGAAATTCCATCGACACACTTTCCCACGAAGGACCCGGAATAGGGAGCGGTGTGTAGAGCCCGAATTTTCTATTAGAGGGCTTTGATACAGAACACATCACACATCCCTTTACAAATCGGGTTACAATGTTTTTCATATGAGGCCAAAAGCAAAACCTTTGTAAATGACATAAGGCTTTTTCGGCTCCAAAGTGACCTGACACAAGAGAGGTGTGCGCCTCTCGAATTACATGTACCGTTTCTGTTGTGTGTATGCAAAATTTTCTAAGGTGATACAACAACTTCCCCTGCAAATGATAGTTTTCCACCTGTGATCCATGAGTTAGTTTTTCATATATTGCTTTAAAGTCATCATCGTTAGCATATTGTTCAACATAACTTTCAAAATACAACGAAGCATTATGCAAAATAAAAGAAGCAACAATAGGAGGGCAAGAGAGCATATCTGCTACTTTGTTGCTAGTGCCCTTTTGATACTTTATTACCAGATGAAACTATTGTAGAAAACCCATCCACCTGAAATGACGAGCCTGTTGTAGCTTGGTCTGTGACTGAAGGTATTGCAAGGGCTGGTGATCCGTATGGATAATGGTTTCCTTGCCAATCAGGTAGTGTTTCCACTTTTTCACACTTTGGACCAAGACATACAGTTCCTTGTCGTAAGTGGGATAATTGATGACAGCCTAAGAGAACTTCTCTGAATGGTAACATATCAGCTTCTTTTGCTGCAGCAGTATAGCCCCCATGGCGTACCCACTTGCATTGATTTCAAACTCAAAAGGATGTTGGAGATCGGGTAAAGCCAAGACTGGTGCGGTGCTAATTTTCTCTTTCAATTCTTCAAAGGACTTCTCTTGCTTTCCTCCCCATTGAAAGGTTTGTTTTACACTTGTTAGTGCGTGTAAGGGTGATGGAATAACAATGAATTTGGCAATGAATCTCCTCCAGTACTGTACTGCACCTAGAAAACTACAGACCTCTGTTACATTGGTAGGCTTAAGCCATTTTACAATCACCTCGACTTTGGAGGGGTCTATTTTTAATTGACCATTACCGACAATATGACCTAGGTAAACCAAAGAGGTTTTCCCGAACTCACACTTTGACAATTTTACATACAGTTATTCCCTTTTTAATACATCAAGCACTTTATTTACATGGCATACATGTTCATCCCAAGTTCTACTAAAGACAATAATATCATCTAAATATTCAAGGACAAATTTATCAATGAAAGGCCTAAAAAGATCATTGATGACCCTCATGAATGTGGCTGGAGTGTTTCACATTCCAAATGGAATCACCATCCATTCGAACAACCCCTGTTTGGTCTTGAAGGCGGTTTTCTATATATCCTGCTCTCCAATTCTGACTTGGTGATAACCACTACACAAATCCAATTTGGTGAAATAGATAGCATTCTTTAATTTATCTAACAAATCATCAATGCGAGGGAGAGGGTATCGGTTCTTCTATATTGTTTAGTGCCAGATAATCCATGCACATCCTCCATGTACCATATTTCTTAGGCACTAAAACAATCAGTGAGCTACGTGGAGAAGTACTTGATCGGATGACTCCTTGGTTCAATAATTCTTGTACCTGCTTTTTGATCTCCTCCATCTCGATAGATGACATCCTGTACATACCAATGTTTGGAAATGGAGCATCATGTTGCAAATGGATCTCATGTTGGATTTCTCATTTTGGAGGCAATCCTTTGGGTTCCTAAAAAAACTCATCATAGTTAGAAATAAATTCACATAATTCCTTTTTATGAGCCGGATCACATCCTCAGAAAGCGTCAGATGTTTCTACATCTTTTGCTCTCACAACCATGAGAAAACACCCCTTGCTGGAATTCACCAATCTCTTCATTTGTCCTGCACTTACAATACTTGCATTGACCTTGGTTTGATGAGCTCTTACAATATATTCTACCCCATATTTTGGGATTTGGTTTTTATTTTAATGTTAAAAAAAAAACTACTTTCGTGTCGTAAATATAGGGACTCCTTAACACAATACCACAAATATCTAATGGTATGAAATCCAACTCTACTTCCTCCACTAGTTTAGAAGCATTTACAAATTTAACCTTACATTGCTTAGTTACATTTAATTTTACTTTTTCATGTATCCATCCAAGCGGATAAGGTTTCAAATGAGGCTTAACTTCTAAGCCTAAATTTTTAACCAAGGATTCTGAGATTAAATTTGCTTGAGATCCTGAATCAAATAGAGTTTCTACTTTTGTATGATTTATGAAAACTCTAATATGAAACAACTCAATTCTCTTTCATTCATTAGGAAGAGGCTCATATGTTGAACTAGTGCTTCCATGCGATTCAGAATTAACATGAAGAGAAAGACTACCTTTTGTGCTTGCTATTGTGATCAATGCCTCATCGCTAGAGTCGAATCCAAGGTCTTGCTGCGTGGTTTCTACCGTCTTTTGTTTACCCTTTCTACCATATCTCTTTGGCTTCTTTTCCGAGTACAACTTCCAACAATGATCCTCGTCATGACCCTCCTTTTTGCAGTGAGTTCAATAAGGCTTTTCTCCTTCATCTTTCTTTGTTGATGTCTTCTTCTTTTCCATTCCCTTTCCTTTCCCCTTGAATTTTCCATTTGAAGGTTTGAAAGGTGGTTTATTTGAATGATCATCTTTATCATTTATGCCCCTGTTTTCAAGATGAATGGCCTTTACACTAGCCAATTCAATAGTAGTAGGTTTAAACATTAACAATGAATGTCTAATGTAACTATGTATTAACCCAATATACTTAGTTACCACTTCAAGTGAATCTAATGAAATGCCCAAACTTAGCACTTGTTTTATAAATTCCTCAATAAAGCTTTGCACATTTTGGCCTTTGCCTTGCCTTAGGTATTGCCACTCCATTAAGGCTTTTTGCTTATAAACCAAGGGATATAATTGATCTTTTAGTGCGACAGTAAAATTTGACCATGAGGAAAGAAGGTTACCCAAATTATTGTTGCCTTGCAATTTTCTCTCCCACCAGATAAGAGCGATGCCATTCAGTCGAAGAGAGGCCAATTGGATCTTTGCCTCATCCTCCACAATCTGTTGAATCCTGTAATAGAGTTAAATCTGCCTAATCCAGTTGTTAAGCTTCTCTGCATTACTTTCACCATTATGCATGGGAAGATCAAATTTGACATCTAACTTAAAGAAAGGTTTATTAGATGCATTTCCTGAATTCCTATGATGATGGTGAGAAGAGGAGGAAGAACTTTCACTCGTAGGAGGAGAAGGAGGTGGATCTACTCCATCATCTCCATGCACTGAACCTCGTCCCTCTGAAGCATTCTCCCCTGCTTTCTCTAGTTTCTCAAGCCTAGAGAACAACTTCTCGACCCGATTTTCCATGGTGTAGAATGTTTTGCGAAAGTTTAACTCCTCCTCATTTCTAACATCATCATCCATGTTTCTTCTTCGACGTGCACGTCCCGCTTCGGGATCAAAAAAATTTAGTTTCCCTTCACCTCTTCGTAGCCTGTTTCTAGTTAGCATATATACATGTAATTCACATCTACAATGACCTGCTCTGATACCACTTGATCCAAAATCTTTAGCTTTGAGATGGATTAAAGATTTGCAAGTAAAATTGCATCTTAACCATGAAACTTAAAAGGCATGAACATAAGAAGGGAGAAGCACATAAAATCATGTAAAGAAGAAAAGAACTTGATAATGGAGTTCGTCTAGGAGGGACTACGTCTCTGGGCCCTGTTCAATCAGTGGGGAGGTCCTCTTTCATTAAGTGGCAAATAAAGTGAAAGTACAAGCATAATTGCAAAATTACACCCTTATACCTCCATATCTGAAAGTGCCCGAAAATTGGAGACCTATGATGAAGAAACGCACAGCACTGTTGAACTCGTGTTGCCGAGAGGTGCAAAATCCATATAAAATTTTCCTGATTCTGATGTCGGAAAATTTGGGCCCTCTGGAAATGAGCTCAGTTCATGGTTATGGCCCCCTCCTACAAGGTGTTCAGGGTTCCACTCTGCCTTAGTAAATGTGATGCTCTAGGTCTGCCTGGGTGCACTTCTGAATTGCAGGTTTATATAACATAAGGTGGGCAGACTCCCCATGGAAGTCTGCTTGGCGTGGTGGTTGAGATCAAAAATATGAGGGAGGGGGTCGGGCGGTCAAACCCCACCCCCTCCATAAATGGTGACATGTAGTTTTATAACCCCATGCATATCTTTTTAAATAATTGTCGTTGATTATTGTTGGGGGGGGCGAACTCGCATCGGGCGGCCCACTCGTATGATAGCCCGCCATGTGGTGTGATATGGGGGGGCGGCAGGGTTGGCAACCCACGCCCTACCCAAATTTCTTGTGTTTAATATATGTATACGGTAGGCGGCGGGGTCATCGTTGCTGGCCCACCCATTTTTTAATAATATTTTGTTGGAAATTTGGGGTAGGACGGGGGTCATGGCCCGCCCTACCATATATATATATATATATATATATCTATATATATATATATATATATATATATATTGATTTATAAACTAACGAGCCATTTTTAAAACTTCTGGAATTTGACCGAAGGAGTGATTTTATTTGTCCCACAATTTCGTATGTAATCTGGCCGGAGTTGGTTGGAATCCGGTGACCAGATTTCAGAAAAATTGTCGCCTCGTTAAGCTACCACATCATCAAGTCAACCCATAAAATTTGATTGGTTCTAACTCCTCCATACAAACTCGAAATTGAGTGTTGTCTGCACCATTGGAATAAAAAAGACAAGATATTCAACTTGACACTGAGTTTGCCACATTTTTGACACTTTGATTTTTGAGCTTTTATACTTAAGCCACTTGTTCTTGGACCTGTACAATCTTCCTGGATCACCTTCCAAAGGTGAATTCCAATGAACATATCTCGATGATAGAGATTAATCCTCTACGCCAATAATAGAAGAAACCAAGAGGTACAATAAAGAACTAATTCAGAGTTGGAAATCTGGAGGAAAGCACATGTGAAGGGATTGTACTCAACCATAGAAGTAGAATGATAAAATGTTATACAAAATATAAGGGTCAATGACAATGAATGATGTGGCCCATAGTATGCCTCTAATTTACGCATCATTGGACAATTGGCAAGCAGATCATCAAGCGTCAACCATCGAGATGGAATGTAAAATTATTAACTAATTAGTGTAAATTTTAATTGATACAAGATCTAACCTCAATTTTAGTATTCCTAAATTTTTCAAAGAATGTGCCCTGTAAAATAAAGATCATACCAAGTAGTGGTTGGTATAGCTAGCCACAAGAACTAGGCAAAAATTAACAGAGTTAACAGAATTTTGCCACCTAGAATTGGATGGCATGCCTACATTAGCAAACCTCAACATCCTTCCGTTGGGTTCATATGATGTATTAATTGGTATGGATTGGCTAGCAACCCACATGACCAAAGTGGACTATTACAATAAATCATTGGAATTCCTCGATGATGAAAGTGAGGAAAGGACATTACAAAGGAAGAAAAATCCTATTTTTGTTAAACAAATTTCAACATTGTAGACAAATAAATGTGGTTAGAAAGGGTGCACTTGATTCATGATCAAGATAAATAGTGTAATATGGGGAAGTAAAATTGAACTTGAGGATCACCCCATTTTACAACAATATAATGATGTATTTTTGGATGAAATACCAGGTTACCACCTAAGAGAGACATCAATTTCCCTATTGAGATCATTCCTGATTTGATGCCAGTCTTTTGGACACCATATCACATGGGCCCCTTCGAATTGGTGGAATTAAAATCACAGCTAAATGATATGTTGGATAAGGTGTATACCATACCCAATGTGTCACCCTATGGATCACTAGCTTTGTTTGTGAAGAAGAAGGATGGCATGTTACAACTATGCATTGACTACCAACAGTTGAACAAAAAAACAATAAAGAATAAATATCCAATGCCAAGAATGAGTGAATTATGTAACCAACTAAGAGGAGTTGTTGTGTTTTCAAAAAATGATTTAATATTTGGCTAGCAACAAGTCAAGATTAAAGATGAAGACATTCATAAGACAATGTTCAAAACAAGATATGGGCAATGTGAGTTTGTGGTGGTGCCATTTGGACTTACAAATTCTCCAACCACGTTTGTGTGCTTAACAAAAACCTGGACAAATGTGTGCTGGTATTTGCAGATGATATTTTGGTATACTAAAAAAACAAATAGGAGCATGAGGAGAACTTGAAGGTAATATTACAATTGTTGAGGGAATACAAGCTATATGCTTAACTTAATAAACATGAATACTTCAAGACACAGGTTCAAAATTTGGGTTACACGATCTCAAGAGAAGGTGTGGCTATAGACCCTTAGACAGGGAAAATTTTAAGAAACCCCCTAAATTTATATATATAATAAATGGGCGAATTCCCATGATACATAGGAAAAATTGAAGGCGATTTTATTAATAATATAATATGTATATATAATTTTTTGGCAAATTTTTCATGAGATTATATTATCTTGTAAAATCATGGCGAATCACGAGTACAAATGGGGAATCACTACTACAAAATGGTGAATCATTGTCTAGTGGAGTTCGGGGTGTTGGTTCCAATGAAGATATGGTAGTTGAACCAAGAGTAAAAGGAAGAGAACCACCAAGACCAAGCATGGCACATGGTGACTCGTGAGGGAAGTAGTTCTCGTGCAGTTTGGAAAACGCGTTCTTCTAGTTCTGCTAAGTGTAGTGTTGTTGATCATGCTACTACTAGCACTGATATTGAGGTTGGAGAGGAGTTTGAGGAGAAATGAACAACAACGGGAAGAAAAGAAAACATGCTATTAAAAAAGTGTTGATAAACATTGGATCCGATCCAGGTGCCATGGTACAATAACAATATCGCAAAATACTTCAGATGTTCAACTATGGAAACATAATTTACATTACAACACCATCACGACTCTTACATAACCATATTTATGGAAATGATTTGATGATGGGAATCTCTTAAAGGAAGACCTAGCATGGTAACTATAATAAGGTGAACTGCTTCTCACTTCTTCAAAATATTATTCATTCTCGTGCCTTCAAAATCTAGATATTGAAAGGAATATGTGCCAGTTGCAGCCACCCTACTGAATCTGTTAAAATTATAACCATCAACATGAAGAGAACCATTAGAAAAAATCCATTCGGAATTCCACATGTCATGCCCATGCCATGCCATGAATATGTTTGTAGCAGAATCCCATAAGTAGTAGTAGTGGAACCCTGTATTTACCTGATAGCTCCATTGATTGGAGAGGAGGTCCACTCTAGAACTTGCCAATGCTCTCCTAGTATTGTTGTACAAATGATGTCTTGTTTTAAATTTGTACAAGGATAGATACATTTTCAGTATATGCATGTTTTCAAATCTGGTAGTTATAGCTTATAATTCCAAATAAAATATAACCCAAAGAACCATCTTGTTCTATAGGCATGAAAAATCTGGCCAGATATCAATTACTGGCAAGTTGTTCGTGGATGTGATGAAGTCAATTATGACTGAAACAGTTTTCACCCTGGATGAACCTTGACCTAATCTTACTTTCAATCATGAAATGTGGCAAGAATGGAGAAGATAAAGGGATGAATTGGCTCTGGATTATAAAAATATCTAAGCATTGAACTGTGTATTAAATTCAATCCCAGTTCAGTGCCACACAATTCACAACAGTAATAAACACCTGCACAACAAGGAAACCTATTTTGGTTAAGTTGTGCGTGAATTAACTAATCAGTGGGTTGTAAATTTATTTTTTGATTGCCTTAAAGAGAACATAACTGGTGGTAAGAGAACATAACTAATTATTAGATAGATGGCCAAAAATAAAGTGCATAAGGTTTAAAGTTAAGTGTTTTCTCTTAGGAAGTCTGTGTATACTTTAACAGTAATACACCAATTGAATCCAATTTAATATCTGACTTGCATTAAAGATGAAGCATGTAATAAAACATGCCATATAGACACAATCTTCAGTGGAAAAATGAAAATTACTCACCGTTATTCTACTTCATACAATTCTTGGAGGTATCTTCACACTCTGGTAGGCTTTTTGTATATCCTCCTTTGATAGCTACTACTTTTTGTGGTTACAATTCTTCATCTGCAGATGCCTAGTTAAAGGTTAAAATACACTATAATTCTCAATACAATAACCAGATAGAAAAGCCTCATGACTACCTTTAAAAGATAAAAGAGATTCAGCGAAGTTACTATCAATCATTCATCCATGATGTATCGCATTGTTCTACATCTATTCCTTTGTCATAATCTCTTTGATAGAACAATCTCAAAACATGCTACCCTGCATATGATGTTTCATATTTGTGATGCAAAAATTCCCTATTATATACACTAAAGGGAATGTTAAACTCAACTTGATTCTTGTTTTGAAGGCTATGCTACAGAACAACAACTCATATGCGTGTTGCTATCGAGAGAGTGAGATTCTAGCTGTGTTATGAATTGTTACCAAATCTGGCATGCGGATCTTCTGATGTCTTTGCTGAATACCCAACAAGTTTATTATTTGTCTGCAACTTTGTTCTTAGTGATTTGGGGGATAACAACTGCTTCTTTGCAAGGGATTGGTGAAATGTTTCCACAGGGATAGATGTATCTCCTGTTTGGAACAAACTGATAAAGCCAATATAAGATAGAGATCTAGTACTTCTCTGTGAATCAAATTCTCCTGCAGTTCAGGAAGGTAAAGAGCATCACTGAACAATGCTTTTAATATCGGCTATAAATTAAGGTAAAGGTCACAAGTCTATGCCACATTTATTGTCATTAAATGGACATGTGCTAGTGCATATAGAAGGGGAAGCATATCTAAAAGCACTGGGATTCCTCTTGAGATGGGGAGACAAAGTGGTAGTTGCTTCCTTTCTAATTCGTTCATCTATGCTACAAGAAATCAGCATTTCCACAACTTCCCTCATGGAAGGCCTGTTGATGGGCAGAGTGCTAGTGCATAACAGAGCCACCCTTAACACCAGCATCATTTCTTCTTTAGATGAGTTTGCTACTTGTGCATCCAGGATGTTATTGATATCGATGTGAATATGATTCTAAACCCACCTAACAATGTCTGAGTAATATCCAAATTTTACATCATTGGGCTTCTTGCCAGTCACGAGCTCCAGCAGGACCACACCAAAGCTGTATATGTCACTTTTCTCATTCACGTTGTGGGTGTACGCATACTCTGCACACATTTCCACCAATTGAATCAGTTCATATAAAATTGTTTATTTTATGTTGGCTGAGGCATATATATACACACATATATTCACATGCATTAACAATTCGGCTGTAAATTCTTACCCAGGGAAATATATCCATATGTTCCAGCAACCCCTGACATTACATTCAATTGACCCAACTTCTCTACAATTCTAGCTAAACCAAAATCAACAATATGGGCCTCCAATTCAGAATCCAACAATATATTATATGATTTAACATCCCTATGTATTATTGGAGGGGAACAGTCATGATGCAGGTAGGACATTCCCTTAGCAGCACCAAAAGAAATCTTATAATGAGTAGGCCAATCCAACGTTTCCCCTTGAGAAATATGAAGTTGTTCATACAGGCTCCCATTTGGCATGTATTCATACACTAACAGATTAGAATCTGAACTAGATATGCAGCAGAGCAGCTTGACAATGTTGGCATGCCTAATCTTCCCTAGAGTCTCCACCTTTGCTTGAAATCCCTTGTCTTGGGCAGACTGCAGTTTCCTGTTGTTCCAGATCTGTTTCATAGCAAAAATATTATCATTTCCCAGTGTTTCCTTATACACTTTGCCTGCACCTCCACTTCCAATAACATTATCTTCTATCAATCTCTTTAGAATGTCTGACTCATCAAATTATACCCTGTGAAAGGCTGTGAGATTCCATGACTTTGTACTTGATTTAACCCGAACAAATTCTTGTATGCCTTATACAAGAAACCTATACCAATCAAGAAAAGTACTACTATCACAGCAATAACCGAAATTAATACCCTATATATGTGGCTTTCAGATCTTCCTTTATGCTGGAAACATGAAGGTAGGATTAATGGCCCGCCTCCACAAAGGCCCGGATTGTCAAGAAAACTTTATCATAGGCCAGATTATTGTAACCAAAAGGAATAGAGCCAGACAAAAGGTTGTCAGACACATTCAGAAAACTCAACTTGAGATTGTCTAACTCAGGAGGTATTTTCCTTGAAAGCAAATTGTTTGAGAGGTCAAGGTTGTTAAGAACATGAGGCAGCAACCCAAGCGATGCAGGAATTGATCCGGTGATGTGGTTGTTGGCAAGGTTAAGCTGAGAAAGACCTTTCCATGATATTATTGTCTTAGGAAGCTCCCCATACAACATCTTGTGATCAAGAGAAAGCCTTGATAGTGAGGATAAACTAGTGAATTCCACTGGAATAGTCCCTGATATATTGTTGTGACTGGCCAAAAAGCTGTTGAGATTCCACAGTTGTCCAATGCCAGAGGGAATAGTTCCACTGAATTGATTGCTTGATATCTCCAACGCCCACAGACTGGCTGCTTTAGTGATTTGAACATAAACAACTTTTCATGCAATTGATATCCCATTTCCTAAAAGCACCATAGGAGTGCTTATCAACACGTTTGCCAAAGACTTGAATGCCCCATCTTAAATAATTTTGGAGATCAATATATTTTCTTAGAAATACTCTAACACAACTTTCTCCATGGCCAGCGCCCATGTAGCCATCTCTAACAGTGTCTTGGCTAATGTGTACCATAACTGTGAACAGGAAATATTGCATAATTAGAACAGGAATACCACAGATCACTTCAAGGCTCGAAATACTTCTTTGAACTCCACAATATTTGAGAAACACCCAAATTTTATTCATATACCCCTTAAAAAAATGATCAATACCCCACCACGATGTGTTTAGCTTATCTGTGTAAAAATATATATACTTAGCACAAATCCATTTTAGCCCTGCTTCAATATGCACCAAATCTTTAGACAAAGGTTACATATGTAGACTTCTCAGTATTTGATGCATTTATAACCTGGGCAACTTCAAGGACAAAAATGAATTGGATATGGATTGTTGCATATAGAGAAGATGTATGCACTATGTTCTCTTTGCATGTTCATGATCCATCCTTTTTGCTGAATCCAATACTTCCAATCCAAATTCTCTTTGGTGTCAGGACTTCGATTTTTCATGCTCATAATCCATTTTTTTGCTATCTCTAGTACTTCAAATCCAAAATTATAAAATGAGATCATTTTGGCTTGGCAATGTTTTGACTTCTTGGTAAAAATCAAAAGGAACCATGTTGTAATTATTTTAAATATTTCGAGGTATGAAGCATGAATCATTTGGATATATTTCAATAAAAATGTTAATGGAGTAGATGATGAGATATGTCCCTTGGTTGAAGGAATTTGTTAGTTAAGCACTGCAAAACTCACATAGATTCTTTCATATCTTGAATTCTATGTTTGCAAACTTTTAATTCTCTGGATTATTCGACACGATTGTATGGACTTAGATTATTCATTGCGCATGTTGGGCTTGTAAAGTCCTCAAAGCATAGCCTCACAACTTGACATTTAAACGGCCTAGTGTATATTAAAATCCACAATATCCATTTGTAATTGCTTAATACAATTTATTTTTCACATATAAACAAATTATGAACTAGATTGTGTTTATTATGAAAGTGCAACTCTTTGTGAAGTCATTCACCAATATTAGACTAAGACTAAGGCTTAGAAGACAATATCGAAGAACTTATTCTAGAAGATATTTTGAGAATAGAAGCATATTTAGTTGCCTCAGAACTACGATTTCCTCTGAATTAATTCGAGCATTTACAACTCAAAACTTTGAAAATGAGAATACAAAAAGCGAGAACTCTTAAAATTCTGAAAGTTTTCAAAGGAATTGTCTACATTTTTGCTATAAACATTACAGATAATACATTATGACATTGTACTCAAGCAGTTAGACTGATGACTTGACCATATTATTCTTCATTTTCTTTTATCTCCTACATCCATAACATTGCCGTCCTCTTTGTTTCTTGCACCTCAAAAAATTTGCTGTGCAGGATTTAGGGTGCAAGACTTACTTGAATTTAAGGCTATTTGCTTCCAATATTTGGACTAGTTCTAGCCATGAAAACTAGAGAAAGAAGTGGGTTGTGATTAGGAACTTTCCATCTATGTAATGTCTATAATACTTGCAAGTCATAGTGCTACTGTGGAAAATCCCATGATAGGAATTGGGGAGTTGGTTCCACGTTAATACTCTCCTAACATTTGGCTCTTGGTAACAACAACCTCACTTAATCTAAGTTTCCACAAGTAGACATTAGGCACAACCAAGAACCCTCATAAAAACTTCCTGGTTATTGGGTGTGTCAGTTTGTGAAGAAAAAATACAATGGAAAACACAATCAGTCAATAATAAAACATGATAAAATCAGTATGTGGCATGTGCTACCTAAACTATACATCAATATTTCAATATTAAGTTACAATGAAAATAATCAAGTGAAACTATGAGTGGAGTCACTCTTATCCCTCATAAGGGAAGGGAGACCAAGTATTGTGCAATGAGAGGGGAAGGCATTAAGAATTTGTTGAATTTGTTTGCCAAGTATACAAGAGAGTACAAACTGCCGAGAGCCAAGAATAAATTAGAACATCAATTTATATAGAAGCAATCAGTTACATTTAGTTATGCCCAGTATCAGTTGCTTGTGCATCTATAACAACTACATTTTGTCTTGCCGGAAAGATTTCAAATCTCGAAATGGGTATGACTTGTGGATCCCACTATTGACGAGTTGGTGTGATCCGTTGGTAGTTGTCACTTCCAATGTGTCCATTAATGGCAAGTCGGATATCTATTGTCGGATGTCAAACCCAGTACCATTGTTAATGAGGGTTCTGACATGAGATTTGACAGATGGTCATGTCGGGTATCTTATGCCGAGAATGCTCGATCCGGGAGCTAAGTCAAACTGCTAGCACGAGTTCTACTAAGATTTTGACGAGCGAGATATGTTCCCTGTCAATGGGATTTATAATTAGAATAATCGTAGAGGAGGAAAGCACTAAGTTTCCAATATACTAGATCGGTTTATAGTTTCACGGGCCATTTCGGAACAAGAGATTTGTTTCAAATCCTCCATCCTTCCCGAGTATTGGCTCAAACTTTAATATTGTGCATAATAAAATAGAGAAAATTAAGGCATTACATGGTATATAATTTATTTTATCATTACAAAATATTGATGAGAAAAGGCCAAAAACAAAATGTCTTAATGTCAAAATAGATGTTGGCTTGCTACAGTTGGGCTTCTGTTGTCAAACATTCTACTTTAATAATCGGTGTCGATGTGTGGATTAGTATTGATATTTGTTGGGTTAATTCTAGTGCTCTGTCCATTTAATGAATGAAGAGAAATGCACAATTCATTAGGTTTTTTATTCTTGAGAAATTGATTGGGAATCCTCTTTGAATGCAAAACCCAATCTTAGTACCCTTCTAGAAAAGTGGAAGAACCAACATGAGTCATGCAATGTTTATCAATCCCTTATCATGTTAGTGTTGTCTCACAAACTCGTATCTTCTTTTATATTTTTTAAGAGGATTATCTATTGATCCAAATTACAAAAATAATGGTTTTTGCATTCATCTACTCAGATGAGCTTCCACCCATCCCAAGCAAGAAAAAGGCTAACAGCCCAAAATCTTCCTACTGCAAATATACACTTCGAGAAAGGACAACAATTGTAGATATCATAGTAAATTGAGGGCATAAAGTATCATGCATTCAACAATTTTGTCATGCTTAAAGAACTTCTTGAGTCTTTTCTAAAACATTGTCCTTAATCTCATAATAATCAAGTGTGAGAGAGTTATTCTTGTGTATCATTCTCCAACAAATTTGAAGCACTCTACAATTAAATTGTTTAGACTCTTCCCATGGTTGAGGATAGGACAGACGAACCTTGAGCTGTCCACATAGGAAAATAAAACCATGCAACATACAACCTACAACATCTAAGAAAAAAGGAATAGGTTGAAAACCACGACCCGGCCCTAAGCGTAGGGGGAGGCAGCAACTCATCTAGAGATAAAAACAATGAGAGCAACACAAAAACAAAGGATGAGCCAGATGAGGTTGAAACATGCGGTAGCGCTTCTTTGTTAGTAAAGGATCAAGTAAGAAATAATAACCTTGAAACAACTTCAGTAAATTCGTTGTCCAAAAACAATAAGGTCGAAACCAAGCAAATGAATCCTCAGGGACTTGGAGTCTCTGCAATTTTAGAGGAAGGAAAATTCAATAGCAATTTTAAAATAAAGGGAAAGGTCACTTTACCTTCAAAGGGAGCGAAAGACAAAAATTTAAACATCAAAGATGATGAATGATGATTGAAGAATCCCCACAATGATCAATTTATGGATTTGTAGATAGACAACATGTAACATGCCTTGAAGAAGACCTTCACCTAATTATTGGATGCCTTACCTAGAATTCAAGAGGAAGATAGTTCCAATTGTCCTTTAGAATGCAGTCAGACCCCACCTGCACTTTCCACCCCTAAGGTTAAAAAACTTGTTAATACTTATTGGTGTTCCGTGTTTTTTATTTTTTGTTACTCGAAATCTTTGTACATAAGAAAGAAAGGAAAAACGGAAAACTACTTCCTCTAGATCCCAAGTGGAGCGTTCATTTCATTTAATTTGTGAAGATGGAATTTCCACTTTCTCACCTTAGCTTTTTTTGGTGTCTTCTCTTCCATTGACCCAAGTAAAGTTCCATTTGATAATTAGTTCATTCTTGTTACAAAATGTACCTAAAAGGTTTGGCTTCCTTAGGGTGACTAATAACCCTAGGGCCTCTTCTCACTATAAGTAAAAAGGGCTTTGGCTTCCTTAGAGTGGCTAATAATCCCTAGAGCCTCTCCTATTTCTTCCCACATGTAGAGAGGGTTTGGGTTCCCTTAGGCTTTCTGATAAGCCCTAGGTCCTCTCTTATTGCTGTTTACACGATCCAAAGGTTGGCTAAGCTACATACCCTTTCTTTTCAACTCTCTTTTGTTTAAAAACATTTAGCTAATTAGTTCACGAGGAAATCAACTTTAATTTCTTTATGTTATTTCATTTGCTACTTAGTTATCATTCTGTTGAAACATAAGATCTAATCGAACTTGACATCCAGTCCAATAAACCAGAGCCCTAGATCACACATAATAAAACAGGCAATCTAGTGACCTCCTCCTCCTCTCCTGTTCTCCACACCCTTCTCTACTTTTCTTGATTTGGGATAGCTCCAATTCCTATCCAAACACTCAAGCTTAGGCCTTCCACCCAGTGTAACCATAGTGTTTCATTTTAACCATCACACTATATTTTCAGCTGAGCTTGCCCGTACTTTGGCTTACACTAGGTTTTGATTTTGGCTTTTTATGTAATTTGAATAGTGTTTATCACTTCTCCCAATAATTGCAACTGTATTGAATATTTGCAAGTTTGTGTATTGAATAGTTCCTTCTGTAGGAAAAACAAGGCAACTTCATGGGCACATCAAATATTCAAAATGATTTGGTCCTTTGCAAAATGAACTCACCGGCAAAACAATATCAACCAACTTGAATTTGGTTTCAATATCTTTACAATTGTTTGTTATATGAATAATAGGATCTCAAATTTGAACAATTGAAATGGTTGGAGACCTCACTCTGAGTCTCTTAGAATTGAATTAAAGAATGCAATAAATTTTATACAAGGCATATTCCCATACTAACTGGACCACATTTGCTTCTTGCTGTCAAACACATCCAAGGTGTATACAGATCCACTGCCAATTCCTAATGCCTTGGCAGTGCACCATGCTAAATGTGAAAATCGATTTTTGTGAATCTTCCAACAATTAATTTAGTCAGGGGCCTATATCCCTAAGACCTGTTAATGATTTATATGAATTCTAGGATGGTCTTGTATCAACTATTTATCTTTTGTTCTTCATAACAAGGCAGGCATTCTTCCAAAAAGCTGCCTAGCTGAGCACTATAAAGATCTGGGAATTTTCGAAAATGGTCCACATGGGGTGACAATACAAAATTACAAGCCCTAACTTTGTATCCTGCTTGATTTTGCTTTGCAATGAATGCCTTTACAGAGTCAGCAGGGATAACCATATCAGCAGAACTGTAGATGTATAGCTGAGGGAAAAGTGGTTGTTGATGTGATAAAATTCTGAACACATCAGAAAGCCTCCTATTATGGACAAGAAAAAGAAAGAGTTAAATATAACATAACTGAGCAAAGCACACGTTATTTAGACTATTGTCATCACACAATAGACTCTAACCTAGAAAAGGATGTTAGAAAGGAAATTCACTGACCAAAATATTTAAAACCCTGCTGAAAGACATATATGTGAATCACTAGCTAAAACTATATAAATACCTGTCAACATAGGGCAACTTGAAAAATAGTTTGAAAAAGTTCTCTAACATTACAAGTAAAGTTGTCTCTTTAACATCGGGCTTTAGATCACTTGAATGAGCTTCATCAAACCCCAACAATTCTGCACTCCCTTCTCTTCCCTTTATTAGTCCCTTTGTCGCAACACTCTGCTTCTTTAACAATGCAGCAGAAAAACCTGCAGCCCAAACCTGAAACAAGAGACAGAACACAGCGAGACTTGAATCTAACTAATAGCCAAATAAAACCCCTATAACCACAAGTCTAATTTGACATTCAATAATAAAGTGCAAGATTTGAAGGATCCAGTAACAATATATGGTAAATACATACCTCAGGATTGAGTGTTGCAACAGAAGCAGAGTCCACTACACATCCCTTGATTTTATCTATGAGAGTATGATCACAAGCCGAAAATTTATCAAGCGTAACTCCATAACTGCTCAAGGCACAAAATATTGCATCTGGTGAAGATGTAGTACTTTTAAGAAATTCATATTGAATGTATAGAAAATAACTAAAAAGAGTATACTCACGTCAGCCAACCAGTATTGCTAATAGTATTAAATATTAGGTGCTTCTCTCTGACATCTTTATTGTCTTCCTTCATCCAATGAGCTAGATGTGTTACAAGCAAATCAAGTTGCTGCTCTTTTTTTCCTCCTGGTTTGAAGCTGGCAATGTCTTTCATAGGAACTGTGAAAGTAATTGCTTGAATTCCCCTAGACGTGTACCAATCTACATACCTGCATCCCTTGTTCTGCACCCGCATGTAGAGAACAAATGAAGATTAATGCTTCAAAATTCAAACAGAACAGGGGATGCAGGTATGTTCTAAAATATAATTACGGTTGCAACCCAAGGGAAAGTAGCACTGCCCAAACTCCTCCTCACCTGTGGGTTTAGCTCCATGGCACCGGGGAAATGGGCTATCTTGGACCTTGAAACTCTAAATCCAGCTACCGTGGAACCAGTTGCCCTCGTCAATGCGTGCAACTGAGCAGATCCACCACATCTGAGCCCAAGGCGCCTATCCCTTGGTGAATCCAACCACCTCGCCGCTCATGCGTCGTCATTGATTTTTCCATTTTCTAAACAGTGAAAAGATCAAATAAAATCATAGGTCAAAAATGAATTTGAACTATGGGAGGGCCCTAACGGACCAGAGAGGGTTGGTAAAGTCCCTCACTCAGCCAGCAAGAAGATCGGCGAGCCTGTACACAAAGCCCCAACCACTTCTCCTAAATTCCGGCGAACCAGTGAAAAAATGGGGCGAATTAGTCTAACCCCTCCCTCCGACCCTGTAAATCCAGGCGAATGCCATGGAAATCTGCTCCAACCAAAGAAAATCAGGGGCGAATTTCATTCTTTCAGTTTTATGCGCCTTTTTTTGGTGGGCTAATATTTAATATTTAATTATTTTTAAAATAATTATTGGGCTAACTTTATTAAACTATAAAAAATGGGTTTTATATAAAAAATTCACCCTATTAAAATTTAAAATCCCTTAAAATTTTCCTTTGGGCTAAAATTCTCCCCTAAAATTTTCCTTGGGTGTCTTCCTTTGCCTAGTGGGTGAGTGTTTTTGAGCATAAGGTGAACAAGCTCATAGTTTGAACATATGGATATCGATGATTCTTTACGAAAATCCACTAGTTAAACTATGTTATATTGTTCCTGGCTCAAATGGAAAACATGTGCAGATAATGGGCCGCTTTAAAATTTTCCTAGTTAATCTACGTGACTAACTAAAGGGAGATGGAAAATTGTAAATATAGAGCGTTCATATGCTTACCTAGGATCACCAGAGGGTGAAAAGGTAGCAGGGATTACTTGGTCTAATCGACAATTCAATCCTAGTCCCGCAATTCCTAATGCAAAAATTGAACTAAACTAAACAATTTCTACACTAGAAAGAATAAAACTAGCTATGCATACGTGGTCTTGGGCCACTTACTTGGACTAGTTTATCTAAGTGCGAATACCAGAATTTCCAAAACATAAATTGTTCGGAATGTGATGGTTAATTTCCCCCTACTTAAACTATGTGAAGATTTTTGTAAAAACCAAATTGAAGAAAAACTAACTCTAAACCTATAAAAGGCAGCTAAAAGTGAGTTCTCACAAGTTTTGGGGTATCAACACAAGTGCTGGCAGATACATTAGGGGCTGTCCAGCACACTACAAGCAGAAAAATGTAGAATATAGGGAGAAAAATCTCATTTTGTAAATTGCATGCAAAAGGCCCTGACAAGTGCACTTTCTTGTGCGTAGGTTAGCCCTGAACGAATGCACTGCACATCTGTGAGAAAAAACTGCGCGCAAATTCCTGCAAGTAAAAAAGATTAGCAGCTACCCTTCTTCAGTCTGTCACTCAAAGTGAATCGAGGGATTGCAAGATGGATCAGAGGACTGTCAGTTCCACTCTCCAGCGTAGACAAAGGTCTCCTACAAGAGATGGCACAACCACATAAACTTGTAAAACGTCAGTGGAGTCGCCAATCCTGTTGTGGTGGATTTGACGCATGGGTGTACAAAATCGCACCAGTTTAAGGGGTGTGGTCTACCCCTATAAACTATTGGTAACAGTCAGAAAGTGGTGGAGCTAAAAAGCATACAATCTAGAGGAAAAAGTATGCAAATGTATTCTCAAATTAAACTAAAAACTAAAACAAAAATATACAGAAGCTATTGAAGAGAGTCAAAATGATAATAATGCAAATAATGGCTCTAGGCCTCTTCTTATTAAATGTTCGATATGGAGAATAAATTTTACCCACTTTCCAAAGGGCCCCTAGACAATGGTTCTAGGTCCTGATGCAAGGATGTTGTTTTTCCAAGCTTTTCCTCTGATGCAGTCTCCCTCTCTCTCCGCTGTGATGGACTAGGATTGTTGGGTGGCCAACAATCGATTCCCCTCTATCTCCAGCTCCGGGTCACACATTGCTGGAATTTCTTGGGAAATTCTGGCTAGAATAAAAATTTTATCCCCCATTCATCATCTCTTGGTGGCTTTATATAGGGGATTTAAAATCTGTAATATTCCTTTTCAGGAATTTCTGCAATATCTTCAATGAGGATGTTGTATAAGGAAAACCATGCAATAAAAATGCACAACAGGACTTGGATCCTCTTATATATGTTGTATTTAGCTTAAATATGAAATGACATCAGAAACAAATCATTCTAGATACACTAAACAGATCTCCCAAGCTCATATATGCTCTAAAACACCCCAATCCCACAACTTCACAAAATAGAACTACCGAAGACTACAACAACGTAATTTTTATTAGGGCTTCTACAGAAAAAGATTATTTCATACAGATCTAGAGCTTTCATTAATCATAGAATCAGAAATGAGAGGTTTGCCCTCTTTTACAAGCACATCGGAACATCCCGGCAAGGGATTCCGACAAAATAACAACATAGAATGCAACACTATAGAAAATAACGCTATACCTAGCAACTATGTATTAGAAAATATTGAATGTAATCTGAAATAGATTAATAATATAGAAATTTACCCAAGGCCTCCCTCAATAGACCTCCCAGAGTGAAATAGACACCTCCTCCTCCGAAACAAGCACAAAATAGGAGGGTATGACCCAGCAGCTGCTGCTACTGCAGAAATGATGCAGTTACTGGGAGTGACTGCGCTGTATATGATGCAGAATGGATATCCTCAAGATAGATGATAAAAATTGAGCTTAGGACATTCCCCTTAGATCTCCCAATCAGCTAGACCAAAGGTGAAGATGGAATTCCCACATGAGAATTCTTTGCACTAAACAGTGTTGCAGCTACATCTAAACAGCTAGAGCTTGCAAATAGTCAAAAGACCAAATAAATATGATTACTGAATTCCTTCCTTGCTACCATCTCCTTCTTCTTATCCTTGGTGAGCTTCCTCACCCCGGACCCCACTCATTGATGATGTGACTTCATTGAGAAGATTCCCCTTTCAAAACTGCATTTCCCTAGTTGGTTTCCCTCCTCTTGTAACAACGTTGTTGACTTGGTCAACTGGATCTAGCTCATTTATTTTCCCCTCTTTCACACCAAAGTGGCTTTATTTTTCCTCCTAATCCAATGCCTTTTCACACTGGGATATGTTTTATTGTCCTCCCTAACTTTTTATTTCAAAAATGGATGTAATGTTCCCAAGTTGGGATTGCACAGTAAGCTTGGAAAAATAATGAACTCCTTGGGAGATTGATGTATAGAAATGAGTTTCCAGCCCTGGGATCCCTTAGATCAGAAAATCTTGGGTCTGGATCCAGAAGGGGAGAAAAAACAAATCAAACTAGGTGTGGTAAACAGGTCTCCCACAACCTAGTCTAGCTGGAAAACACCCTACAAGAGGGGTTGCAGCTATGCACAACAAGTGGCTTCAAGAATAACGAAGTCTTTGATAGTTTAAGCAGGAGGCCATCAAATATTATTGATAAATGAATGTGCATTAGCAAATCAGAACTAAATTGAAGCTCTTTCAATATACAGTAAGTTACATGAGACAAGAGAGCAAGATAGCTTCAGAAAAGAGAGCTGCAACATGTATATATTACCAGAAATTCCTCAACAACGTTATTTTCAGGAGCTATAGTAGCTGCATATTACAACTCAAATCTAGGACAGATCTGTGGACAAAACATCAAATCTATATCAGATCTGGAAACTATATAGTTTTCTCTACAAGATCCCCTTGGGGTTTTGATCAATTCATGCATAAATAAGAGTAGATATGAGATACAAGTTGCAGATCTGTAAAATAATGCAGTAATTTCTGAATATTACATTTCATTACAATGGATCAGATCTAAATAGAATATGGATCAGCAAGCTAATCCATGGATCACCTAAGTGGAAGGCAAAGCCAAGCACTAGAGATCTCTACTCAAAACAGTGATCAAAAAATCAAGAAGAACCTCATATCAAAATAATGCAGTCCATCAATGGGAACAACGATGTAGCTCAAATGACATAGATAGCCACTGCCAAATTGTAGATCTAAAGTAAAGACAAAAGAGGCACTATTCTAGGAGGTTAAAAGACACACTCCATGAGAAGAGGCTCCCAAAATACACTAGATCTCTGCAGATCTAGACTCCCACTTGCTGCAGCTTACAAGAGCAGAAAACCCCATAATGGATCAGTGTTGCAATTTAAAGTAGAGCTTGGCCTCAAGCCTGATAGTGGATCAATTCAGAAAATACTCCTCCAATACTCCTCAAAGGAAGAGGTGAAATCCCTGCATAGGAATTTAAAAAAAAAATCTCCACTAAACAGTAGAGAATAGTATTTGTCTAAGCAGACCAAATACTCAAGAATATGATCAATCAACAACCTTCTATTGTTGCCTTCCCTCTCCTTTTATAAGATGAGAGCCTTTGCAAACCCTAACCCACCTTGATGAGTTAGCTCTTTTCACATGAGGAGTCCCCTTTTAGAACTGTGTTGTCCCTTTAGAAGATGCATTGAACCTAGACAACGTTGTAGATTTGGTCAAGTTTGACCCAGTCTCACAGCCCAAATCCCCTTCACACCTGCAAGTGATTATTTACATGGCACTGATTTAACTGTGTTCACATGGGCATTGATTTATTTAGTCTTCTTAGGAGTTTTACATGTCCTCCTTTATTCATTTATTCATTAAAAAGAAAATAAAGCAAAAAGGAATGTTCCTCTTAGCTTAGGCTAAGTAGGAACATTACAATGGAACAGTTATAATATTCCAAGTAGCAGTGGCTAATTGGGAATATTACAGTCTTCCCCACTCAAAAGTTGCTTTCCCACAAGCAACAGTAAAGAAGGATGCTGCAAGATTTTCTCTCCCTCCCAAGTGGCATCCTCATCTGGTAGATTCCTCCATCGAATCAGATATTTCTTGATGACTCTATTTCTTAGCTACCTCTCCCTTGTGTCTAAGATTTCTTCTGGCTGCAAAATTAGGTGGCCCTCATCATCAATAGGGGGGAGATCCATGTTGGCAACTACATTCCTCCCAATGGCCTTCTTGAGGCAAGATACATGGAAGATATTGTGGATCTTGCTCCCTTTAGCAAGCTCCAACTCATATGCTACCTTACCGATACAGTTGATCACCCTGTATGGCCCATAGAAACGTGGTTTGAGCTTCTCAACTCCCTTCTCCTTGGGTGTGGACTGTTTGTAAGGCTGAAGATGCAGATAGAAAAGATCCCCCACCTCAAATTGTCTTTCTATCCGACCACAGTCTGCATACATCTTCTGTTGGTTCTAGGTAGTAACAATGTTGACCTTGAGTGCCCCGAGTATGTCCTGGTTCTCCTGAATCCATTCCTTTGCCCTTGGAGCCTTACTTGCCCCAATCATAACATCAGCAAATGAGAGTGCCTCATACCCATATAAGGCCCGAAATGGAGTCATGCCAATAAAAATATGGTCAGTAGTGTTGTAACAATACTCTCCCAAGTGGAGCCAACACAACCAAGCTCTCTGTTGCCCTGCTACATAGTTCCTCAAGTAGCCTTCCAGCCACTTGTTCACTATCTTGGTCTGTCCATTGGTTTGGGGGTGATAGCTAGTGCTTGGAGTCAAATCAGTCCCCACCAACCGAAAAAGTTCTTGCCAAAAGCCATCCATGAAGCGACTGTCTCGATCACTCACTATGCTCCTTGGGATACCATGGAGTCTAAATACATCTCTGGAGAAGAGCTCAGCTACCTGTGAAGCAGTATAATGTGAAGAAATGGAAAATAAATGAGAGTAATTTTTTAGTCTATCAACAACTAAAAAGATACAATCCTTACCCTGTACTGTCGGTAAGTCGGTGATGAAGTCCATAGAGATACTTTCCCACTTCCCATCCAGAATAGGTAGTGGATGCAATAACCCCGCAGGGTGGGTGTGTTTTCCCTTATTCTGCTGACAAATGGTGCACTCTCTGACATGTCGAAGCACATCCTCCTTGAGACCCTTCCATGAGAATCTCTCTCTTATAGCTCTGTAAGTCTTTGTGAAACCTTGATGCCCGGCAAGTGGGGAATCATGTAATGCCAATAAGATCTTCTCCTTGAGCTTGGAATTCTTAGCCAAGAAGATCTGGTCCCGATACCACCCCATCAAGTATCTCACATGCAAAGTCATCTTTGGAATTCTCAACTAAAAGTTGAGCTTTCCAATCTGCATCCATGCCCCTCAAAGACAGCGCTGTAGGCCTTCTGGATAGTGCATTAGCTACTACAATGCTCTTCCCCTTGACATACTCTATGTCAAAATCATAAGTTTGGATTTTTCTCACCCATTTTTGCTGTCTCTCCTGGAGTTGTTTCTGTTCAAGGAAGAATCTAAGACTGTTATGGTCAGTCTTCACCTTGAACTTATTCCCCACCAAGTATTGCCGGAATTTGGCTAATGCATGCATGATAGCCAACATCTCTTTATCATAGATGGGGTATAACCTCTCATGAGGGAGCAACTTCCTGCTCTCAAAGGCTATAGGATGCCCACCTTGCATCAAGATTTCCCCAATACCTTCACCTGATGCATCACATTATAGAACAAAAGGTTGAGAAAAGTTAGGCAAAACCAAAACAGGACAACTACTCATTACCTCTTTGAGCTTATCAAAAGCCCTTTGCGTTGTAGGTGTCCAATGGAAAGCTCCCTTTTTTGTCAAGTTTGTGAGTGGTGCTGCTAGTTGTGAAAATCCTTTCACAAACTTCTGGTAATAAGTGCATATGCCCACAAACACTTTGAGTTCTATAACATTTCTGTGTTCAGGCCAATCTCTGATAGCCTGGATCTTCTCCTCATGTACCCTCACTCCATCTACTCCTATGATGTGCCCAAAATACAACATCTCTGTGAGGCGAAATTCATTTGGAGAGCTTGGCATAGAATTGTTGCTCGAGGATATGTAAAACTGTCTCAATATGTTGCAAGTGCTCCTCCCAAGTGTGGTTGTAGATAATAATATCATCAAAGAAGACCAATACAAACTTTCTCAAATTACCATGGAAGATGTGGTTCATGCAAGATTGGAAATTTGTTGGGGCATTGGTCAATCCAAAGGGCATTACCAGAAACTCAAAATGCCCATAGTGACATCTGAACGTTGTCTTGGGGATATCTTGCTCCCTCACCTTGATTTGATGATATCCAGATCTCAAATCAATCTTGGAGAAGTATTTAGATCCCATCAACTCATCCATGAGTTCATAGATCCTAGGTATAGGGTACCTCTTCTTCATGGTTTTCTTGTTCAAGGCCCTATAATCAATGCACATCCTCAATGTGCCATATTTCTTCTTTACCAAGACCACTGAAGAAGAAAAAGGACTAGTAATAGGCCAGATGTGTCCTAGAGCTAGCAGCTCTTGGATAGCCCTCTCAATTTCATCCCTATAAGCCTTGGGGTGCCTATAAGGAGTGGTGATTACTGCTTGGATCACTGCTTGGATCCCTTGTTCCAACTCAATGGTGTGTTCAAACCCTCGATCAGGAGATCTCCCTAGTGGGATATCTCCAAATACTGTAGAATACCAATCCAAGAGAGACTGAACATCTGGATGCAATGGTGAATCATTGCCCTTCACCTCTGATATATGCAGCTCCACTGCCCATTCAACATCCCCTCTGGGTAGATCTGCCAACATCTTGTGTGCTGAAACAACTTGAGGGGGTATGTGTTTATACCCTTGATCTTTTGATGCTGGCCATCCTTCCCTCTTGTCCATTCCATCTCCAAAGTTCTCCAATTAGTGGTAACTCTCCCAAGAGTGATTAACCACTGGACTCCCAATATGACATTGGTGTCTGGAGTGTCTACCACAAAGAAGTGGTATGTCAAGGTGTAGGTCCCCATGGTAATGGTTAGTGCCGAAACATACTTGGCACATTACAGGGTCATAGCTCTTGGGACCAAAAATGAGAATCCCTCAAACTCCTCCATGTGGATTCCTCTCCTTTGTACCAGCTGTGCATTAATAAAATTATGAGTAGCCCCACTATCTATCAACACAGAGACTCTTTGCCCCATAATAGTACCTCTCATCCTCAAGGTTAGATACTTTGGGGCCCCTCTAAAAGCTGCAATAGCTCCCCCTCTTCGAGAAAAGTCTTCTATGGATGGTACAGTGTTGGAATCCTTCTTCGAGAAGGATTTGACATGATGTGTCCTTCCTGCAACACACTCTCTCTCCAAAACATGGATTTCCTTCTTTGGTCCTGAGTAGGTCTCCTGCTGCAATAATGTCCTTGCCCTGGGCAAGATGTCTTGGAGGTCTCTAGCTTTCTCCATGGTTTCAAGGAGTGTGGTTGGTTTAGTGGATTTGACCAACCCCTGCAATGGTTCAGCCATCCCATTAATAAACATGCATAACTTCCTACTCATAGTGAGGTTGGACAACATCACTGAAAGCTGCAAATACTCAGCAATATAACCCTCAAGATCTCCCTCTTGTTTGAGCTTGGCTAGCTTGAAAAAATGGACCTTCGGATCTCTTGGATCAAATATTTCCACTAGCTTCTTAGTGAAAGCTAAGTATGAAGTAATGTGATGATGCCCAAGTGTGGTCAGTCCATGAAACCACCATTCTTGAGCCTCCCCTTCCAAGTGCAGCGCAACTATCTTGATGGCTTCCATTTCAGAAACCTTGTTGAGCGAGAAGTATGTGTCCAGCTTCTCCACCCAAGCCTCGGCTGAGCACTTAGGTGTCCCATCAAATGTGGGCAAGAAGAATCCTACCATACTACGTTGTAGGTCTGACCCCTACATCAATTTATCCCCTTTTTTATGAGGATTATCGCTCCTTCCATCCTTGATCCGGCAAAACTTTTGAAAGCTCAAGTGCTCTTTGAACCCCTGAGATTGGAGTTCATATTCTTCAAAATACTCTCCCAAGGTTCCATCCCTATATCCTCCAGTTAGAAATGAGGGCATGGTAGAGTGTTGTGGTGCAGCTGAATGCCCCATGCCAATTGCAGTGCTGGTGCTTGCCTCATGGCAAAACCCTATAGAATCCCATTCATGTCTCATCTCCTTGAGGTCCCTTGCAATGTTTTGCAGGGTTTGAAGTAGGAGATTCGAAATATATTCCTCCTCCATGCTGAATATAAATTTCTCCCACAAGTTGAGCCAAGAGCAGAGCTCTGATACCACTGTAATATTCCTTTTTAGGAATTTTTGAAATATCTTCAATAAGGACGCCGTATAAGGAAAAAAATGCAATAAAAATGCACAACAGGACTTGTATCCTCTTATATATTCTGTATTTATCTCATATATGAAATGGCATCAGAAACAAATCATTCTAGCTACACTAAACAGATCTCCCCAGCTCATATATGCTCTAAAACACCCCAATCCCACAACTTCACAAAATAGAACTGTTGAAGACTACAACAGCGTAATTTTTATTAGGGCTTCTACAGAAAAATATGATTTCATACAGGTCTGGAGCTTTCATTAATCATAGAATCATAAATGAGAGGTTTGCCCTCTTTTACAAGCACATCGGAACATCCCAACAAGGGATTTCGGCAAAATAACAACATAGAATGTAGCACTGCAGAAAATAACATTGTACCTAGCAACTCTGTATTATAAAATACTGAATGTGATCTGAAATAGATGAATAATACAAAAATTGGCCCAAGGCCTCCCTCAAGAGACCTCCCAGAGTGAAATAGACACCTCCTCCTCCGAAATAAGCACAAAATAGGAGGGTATGACCCAGTAGCTGCTGCTACTGCAAAAATTATGGAGTTACTGGGAGTGACTGTGCTGTATATGATGCATAATGGATATCCTCAAGATAGATGATAAAAATTGAGCTCAGGACCTTCCCCTTAGATCTCCCAATCAGCTAGACCAAAGGTGAAGATGGAATTCCCGCATGAGAATTCTTTGCACTAAACAGTGCTGCAACTACAGCTAAACAACTGGAGCTTGCAAACAGTCAAAAGACCAAACAAAGATGATTACTAAATTCCTTCCTTGCTTCCATCTCCTTCTTATCCTTGGTGAGCTTCCTCACCCCGGACACCACTCATTGGTGATGTGACTTAATTGAGAAGATTCCCCTTTCAAAACTGTGTTGCCCTAGTTGGTTTCCCTCCTCTTGTAACATCGTTTTTTACTTGGTCAACTGGATCTAGCTCATTGCTTTGCCCCTGTTTCACACCAAAATGGCTTTATTTGTTCTCCTAATCCAATCCCTTTTCACATTGGGATATGTTTTATTGTCCTCCCTACCTTTTTATTTTAAAAATGGAGCAATTATAATATTGTAAGTAGCAGTGGCTAATTGAGAATATTACAAAATCCTCCTTCCTTCCCTTGGTACATGGTTGATGGTGACCAAAGGGAGAGGTATGATTCCATTGTGTGCTCCAAATATTCCTTTGTGTGCTCACATAGTGTCTAAGGAGGTGCTGGTGGCTGTCCTTAGGCGATTTCATGTAAGGAGTAATTGTCCTTTGCTTTGTGTGGTCCCGGAAAGCGACATTTTGCCACTTTAAGGAATGCACGCTTATCGAGAAAAAAGGCGCGCAAAAGGCACTCTTCTCGAAGGATAAAGCACACAATTAGCATTTAAGACTAGTTAAAATTTTATTTTCTCAAAACCTTAGAGATTTTAAATACTTTATTGATCCATAATGTCTTCCTTGTCTGTAAATCCTTTGGCTTGACATTAATTAATGTCATCTTCTGTTGTACGAATTTCCTGTGTTAACAGTCGTGTCTCTGGATCTAGATCAAATATCTTGCTATTCTCACGTTCTACATTTCAAGTACTAATTTATGTCTCACCCTTTACAGCACAATTCCACCACTCCATTTGATTTTGTTTTGTTAAGATAATTGACAGGACCTTCCCATCCATTGTTTTACATCAATCAATAACCACCCATCCATGACATAAAGAGTAATAGATACACAACTAAGTCCAAGGATACACTTGATGTATACCTATGTTCCAAAAGGACTCATCCAACCTTGGTGCAAAGAGCTCACCCTAAAAAAAGAACATTGGCGTGGGATTTACAAAACTTTTTTAAATCAAGCTCTTAGTAAACCAATCAAAATATGAATATCCTTTTTCAATGTAATCTCTTACTTAAAATAAAAGTGGCCTAGAATTGAATGTTATATCAACCATTTTAATTAATTGACATCTGGTGAGAAATACAGGCCATGCATATTGTATTAGCGAAATAATTGATCTGGTAAAGCTCAAAATCAAGAATATCACTTACATCTAAGAAACACAAATGAACGACTTACAGCTAAGACATGAGGTTTCCATTCATCCATGCTATTAGATAACCCTTCTTTACATCATATACAATGAAATTTTTTTCCGGTACTAGGTGGAAGTGGTATTATAACATTAACCTCTGGTAGAGTCTGCGTCCATGAAAACTTCTCAAGATCCGCTCCATTACCAGTGTTTGGGGCTAGAAAAGATACATGCAAAAACCATCAACAAAATGAAATATACATCCTTATAAAAAAAGGGGAAGAAAAAATAATACACAAATTGAAAAAAATTGCAGGAAAACTCATTCCTGCAACATGATTGTCTTGTCATGAACAACAAAAAAATGAAATCAGGAGAAACATAATTTTAGCCATCGTTTTACAAACGTTTCCTTTTGCATATTCTATGAGAAATTGATGAAAAAGGTCAGCTAAATCTAGTCAACATCAAGATTATAGTCAAACATAAAGAATTGCTCCAACATAAATATAATCCTAAACGTAAATGTCTATATAGATAAATGTTTACTATTTATTGAGGACATTGTACTTATGAAAAACTAGAAGTCAAATCTTTGAAATAACACAATTTAAGGTAGAGATTCCTTACCACTATATGTTGAGTATTTATCGAAATCCATTCATGAATTTCTTCAAAGTTTAAACGATTAACATGTAGCCTAAAAAATCTCAGATTTGAAAAGGAGATAACCCAAAAATTTAGAGTATATATCTCACATTTATATATCCTAATTTCTAGATATTGAAATGACACTTTTTAGCATAGTATTCTGAATTCAACCCAAAATGCTAGACGAAAAATATTTGATGGTTTTTATGATAATATATAAGTTTTATACATGCTTTATTTGAACTGTTAGCTTGCAATATCCAACATAACTAAGGATACACAAAATCCGTTTCATTTTTAGTGTTGGTGTATGAACAATGTCATATCAATACTTCTAGCTATAGAACAATAATTTCAACCTTGCCTCTATTGTATGATATCGACATTTGTCCTTCAAACAGAGTTATGAGACACATAACCTCTTTCACCCTTAAGATAAAATGTGGGTGTAAATGCATGGTGAACTCTCTTGGCACAAATATGCTCTTAGTACAATATTGGATTATCAGACTAGTGCCAGGTTTAAGGGTGCCAAAGACTTTATATTTTAACTAATTGATATGGTGCATGCTAGGATTCAGGAAAACATGTACAATCATATTTTTCATGTTGGAAAACCTCCAAATATATGTCTATGAAAACTAAATTTAAATTTAAACAATGAGGCTGGTTGAGGAAGCAATTAATAGTGCCTTGTATTTGTTGCATTAATGGTTGTAGGGATTATTGAGGGAAACATAGAGGTTGTTATTGGTAATCCTAGAAAAATACCAATCTTTGTTTTAAGCCCTAGGGATGCAGTTGACCCACTTACCAATCAAATTTAAACAATGTTGGATAGTAATTCCAACCTCATTAGATTTCATATGAACAAAGTAGAAATTAGATACCATTCAAAATTTAGAAGACTTAATAACTTTCAGGATTTCATGAATGATAAGAAAACAATTTATGGGTTGACAAAGTATGATAGGAAGTGGTAAAATGGAAGTAAAATATGAAATAAAATAATTTTGGACAATTGAAAATTTCAAATGTGTGTGTAAGAATTGAATTCCATAAACAAAATCACAATTTAGCATATAATAATCTAATTTCTCCAGAACCCTAGATAGGGAAAAAAATAGAAACCCTAGCTCCACCAAATATATTCCAACAAGCTAAAATGACCACTAGCTAATCCTCGACCTCATGCAAGGCATCCCCTCTTCTCTTCCTCCTCAACCAAGATAAACCCTAGCTCCACCAAAGATACTCCAACAAGTTAAAAGCACTACTAGAAAGTCCTCCTCGGCCTCATGCAATGCATTTCCTTTTATATTCCTCCTCAATAAGTACAAATTAGGGTTTACACTGGCTCCACCAAAGATACTCTGACATGGAGGCTTTTCTCATGGTGATTTTAGATTGTTGGAGTATCTTTGGTGGAGCTACTACAAAACACAATAAACTGGTAACTATGACAACATGGAAATAAACTACAAACACCATAAAAATAGACAGAACAACTAAGCCATTTTATTAATAAGGAGGTGAAATATAAGTACTTGTAATATTCCAAGTAGGAAAAGACAGTAATACAAAAAAAAATAAACTGAAATCTACATCAATGTGGAAATAAACTGAAAATAATACAACAGTACTTCAAAATAGATAGCACTCATGCCGACAAAAGCAGGCTGGAATGGCCTCAATCTCTCCCACTGAAAACACAAATCTCTATTGCACTTCTCGACTCTCTCATTGCGCTGCCCTTGCTGGAAATGCTGCTGCTGGCTGAAAAGGATTGCGTAGATGAGGATGCTCTAGTGCTAAGAAATATCTGGGATTTAGAATCCGGACTCTATGGAAAAAAACCCAGAATAACCCAGAAAGGATTTCTGGATACCCCTGCCTTAACCTCTGTTTCAAAAGACAAATAAATGTCAATGCATACATTTTTAATATTTCTTTATGTTTCCTTGGGTAAAATGGGCAAGGGTTTCTTACCTTTAACAAAAAGTCAAATTCATTAATATTTATAACTATAATATTACCACCATGTTTTCTAAAGAATATTTTTCAATAATTGTCACTGATTTCAAAATTGAATTTTTATGATATAGGAAGATCATGGTCTCGACATTCCTGAACTAATCTCGATTTCAACTATTAGATTCAACAGTTTGACTAAGAGTTTGATGTGAGTTGTCAAGGAAGAAATCACACGATTTCACTCTTGGTCTTCAGCATAGTTTTGTTCATTGTCTTCCTACAATTTGTTTAAGTGAAACATAGTTTGTGAGGGTTTCTAATGTTAGGAATTAGTTGGCAACAAATTGTATTTTTGTGATTGGATTGATATAGTTGAAGGTATGTGTAAAATGTATATATATATCAAGTTACAACAGAATATAGGTTAGTGATATTGTGGAAAATTTATTTTTTTGGTATTTTGACGGCTTCTATCACATAACCACCTCTAGAGAGGGATATGTTGTTACATCAAATATATTGAACATAGACCCTTTGATTAATAAAAGGAGCTTAATGCCAAGTTCATGAAACTATTTTATTTTCATGTAGATGGTTAATTTGTTTCGCATAAGTTAACTTTTATTTTTCAAAGGGAAACAAGTGGGTTGGCTAGGACCCAACCAACCCATCACATTCTCCCTCAAATAATTTTACTATGTGATATATTATGTGCTAAAGTTGGTGTGTGCATGTGTGCATTTTCAATTTCTTATGATGGGTGTGTGTGAAACAAAAAGAAATTTTGTGTATCATTTATGACGAATGGTAATGGTTCATATCTGAAGTTTATTTTCCTTTTCAAGAATTTGTTTCATGAATGAAATCTTCAGAAATTATGTGCATCATTTGTGAGAAGAAATAAGGATGCAGATCTGAAAGTATATTTTCGTTTTAGATGTTATTTCTTGAAAGAAAGTTTAAAACCTGTATGATAACAAATCAAGACTTGGAGATTGGGGTAAGGGTGAAGAAGAACCTCTTGCATAGAATATTTGTTTTCACAAATTTAATATGCTCATTTAAGTTTGTTGACACACATTGAATATTTCTCATGGTGAATGAATGATGTATGTTGATACTATGTTAAAAACTTCAAGGTTATATATATGAATCTCTATGTTAATGAGTGGGTTTATTCCCCTATGCAAGGATTTATGATTCGAACGATACATGATGTGTATGGTTCTGTGAAGCCCAGTGTTGCAATCTAGTTTCCTTCAGACCTTCGGTGTAGGAATAAAGTTTCATTGTCATTAAGCTATTAGTCGAAGTTCTTTATTCTGGGTAACTTATATCATATTCATGCATAAACATGGATTGAATTTGAAAAATAATATCAATTAAATAAGAGAAGTGTATGATTCAATTTGATTGCAGAGGTATTCTTTCGTCTTGTGTGCACATGCATGAAACATTTCCTTTCTATTTGAAGAATTTTTCCTTCCATGCCAAGATTTGACTATCATCCATAAAATATCATGTGTTGAGGTTGAGAATGCACTTTTAATTTAAGAAAGCTTTTATTTCACACCAGGATAGCTAGTTTGTCACATAATATCTTTAGTGTGGGAAAAAAAACTTTTAAGAGTGCAAGAACAAAGTTTGTTAAAAAATACAGGAGCACAATATTTTGAATGTGTTGACTTGAAGGGTCCTGACGTAGGTTCAGAGATAAGCTTAAACAACAAAACCCTCTTACTACTGGCCCTTTCGGCAGTGGCCTACTTGTGTAGGTGAAAGTCTCATCCAAAGCAGTATGGGGGGGTGTTGGAACTAGGTTTCCACACTCTAAGAGAGAATTAAATGATGTGGGTGCCTTCAGATCTATAATACTAGCAGATTTTCCTGCGCACCAGAAACCCCACCCAAAAACAAATGTAGGTCAAGTTATGCAAGCTACCCTGCGCGCACACTCATAATGGCTTCGCAATCCCTTATCAGTCTTAATAAAGTACTATTTAGGTCTTAGAGTAAAAGATCTATGCATCTAACATTCAGATTAAGAAATGAAACATGTAAGCAACCGATCCAACCACAAATAATATAAAGCGTAAGTAAACAAATCACAGAAACGTATCACAGATGCATTTAATACTTAAAATTATCATCAAAAACTTCTTTATTCATCACCAATTGTAAAACCCTTTACAATTCTTCAAATTCACTCGCGCACACAACGAGCGGGGTCTGCACACAGCTAACAGGAGCCTTCTACACCCAAACATAAATTACAGACTTAACTCAGAGATCTATCATTCATCAAACTTACATCATACTTCATCAAAAAAATGTCTATTCGACTCGATCTAGACTCTTATTTATATATTAGCCTATGCTCATCCTAAGGCCCACAAAATATGGTTTGCGACCCCTAGTTTTACCCTTTAGCCCATTACAACTCATGAAGGGGATTTGACCCGCCCCATGTAGAAATTATATGCACTAAGCATGCATATGTCCTAGATCCACCTAATCTCACACTATTTAACTTTATGAAAGATACTGAATCAATTCCACTTGTTAATCTTTTGCAGATAATTTAATTGCACACACATGTAAAGCATAAATAAAAACAATCGCACATAACACAGTTTTTAACCGGGAAATCCTGAAGCTGAAAACCCAAACTATATATTATGTATCATGAAGATCATATGAAAATCCTCATACAAAGCTTATCAAGCTCTCATTACAGTATAATCATCATACACTAATCAGGACCAATCTTGCAAATCCATGCACCGATCTCTGCCTCCACTGCACAATCCCTAATGAAGAATAGATCTGAATGAATTCGAATTACCCTTGCTTGCACTGCGCAATCCTCATTGGCATCTCCAATGTGTGTGTGATGCAATCAATGCATCACTATAGTCACAACAGATAGTCTATCTTGCCCTTTCACCTATCTCTCCACTAGGTCTCCACTGAAACTGCCATGCACTGTAGTTAACTAATGTATTTTTCAGTTGATTAAGGAGTTATTATTTGTGAATTAATTAACTAATTAATTCGCTCCACTTTCACTAGTGTATCATTCAGTTAGACTAGATATAACTAGCTCAACTGAGTCTAACTAAGTTAAACTAAATACAACTCCATCAACTACTCTTCCAACTGTGTCATAACTCCGCCACTTGAGTTCTAACTGAGTCCTCCATGCATTAGCTCCAGTAAACCCTTGGGAATTGCATAATTCCCTCAGTCCACTGATGTGCCACATCTGTGCACTGAAACAAGATGCTCCAAGAGAATAAGTTGTTGTTTAGTGTCTGATTATTATTAAGAGCTAATAATAATCGACATGCATCTATTTTTAGATCAGCGATCTATAAATAGACTTCTTCCAATATTCTAAAAGTAGAATTTCATCTATTTTTCCAACTTGACCAACCATCCACAAATAGCATCCTGCAACTTCTGAAATATGATCATCATGTCTAAAAATAGACTTGCACCAAAAATAGCCTGCAGGCCCACTTAGTGAAGGTGACTCTTTTCACTAAGCTCATCATCTTATTGAATCTCAACACTCCCTCTCAACAAGATAGGGATTATCCTTCACCCCGATCCTGCTTCTATGGTATTCGAATTTGCTCCGGGTGAGTGCCTTCGTCAGAATACTTGCATCCTGATCCTCCGTAGGAATGTACTAAAGCAACATGATCTTCTGCTGCACACAATCTTTGATATGATGATACCAGATATCAATATGTTTATATCTATCATGAAACACAGGATTAACCGAAAGTTTATTGCAACTCTGATTATCACAATGTATCACTGTGGGATGTAAATGTGAACCGAACAAACCAACCAAGATCTTCCTCATCTAGATAGCCTCACATGCAGCTTGACTTGCTGCCATGTATTCTGCTTCTGTTGAACTGAGTGCCACGGATATTTGTTTCCTGCAGTGCCAAGAAACTGCCGTAGATCTGATACTGAAAAATCCCTCCTGACGTGCTCTTTTTTTCCGTTGGGATTCCTGCCCAATATGCATCCGTGAAGCCATGCAAATTCACCTCATCTTTCTGTCTGTACCATAAACCATACTCAGATGTGCCCCTGAGATATCTCAAAACATGCTTTTCTACCTTCCAAAAGAGCTTGGTAGGCTTAACCATCGCTTGTGAAAGCTAGTTCACTGCATAGCATATGTTCGATCTTGCATTAACTAAATACATGAGTGAACCCACCAATTGTCGATAAATAGTGGCATCCACTACCTCTGCTAATGTAGCATCCTCTTTCCTCCAATTTCCTGGAAGAGGAGTGTCGACAAGCTTGTAGCCTTGCATGTGAAACTTCTCCAGTATCTCCCGAGCATACTTGCCTTGAGACACAAACAGTTCACCTTTTCACTGCCATATTTCCAATCCAAGGAAATAATGAAGGAGGCCCAAGTCCTTCATCTCAAACTCCTTTGCAAGATCTGCCTTGCATGAGTGTATCAACTGCTCATCACCTGTTAGTATTAAATCATCAACATAAAGTATAATGATTAAAATCTTACCCTCCACCACAATCTGGTACAGGTTTGCATCCGCCTCACTCTTAGTGAAGCCAAGTCCAAGAAGAAGCTGTCATCCGGGAGGTACCAAGCACGGGGTGCTTGTTTCAGCCCATAGAGCGCTCTTTTGAGCCTGCACACATGCGACTCACTGCTGAAGATCTCAAATCCTTCAGGCTGCTCAATGTACACCTCTTCCTCAATGATCCCATTAAGGAACACAGTCTTCACATCCATCTGATAAATCTGCCAACCCATCTGCGCTGAGAGAGAAAGGATGGTCCGTATGGAATAATACCGTGCGACAGGTTTAAAGGTTTCTTCATAGTCATTCCCCTCAATCTGTGAGAATCCCTGGGAAAAAAATCTTGCCTTATACTTATCTACACTCCCATCATCAGCTTGATTTACCTTGTAGATCCATCTTGATCCTACAACTGATTTTCCCATCGGCCTTGGAACAATCTCCCAAGCACTGTTTTTGACAATGGAGTCATACTCCTCCACCATGGCATGTACCCATGTGGGCTCCTGCACTGCTTATTCAAAAGAAGATGGCTCTGTCATGATACACTTTCTCATAAGAGCCATGTATCCAGTATAACGATCAGGTGACTGTCTCTGTCTGCGCTGTGATGTAGGGACTCCTACATTCTGTGCCGCATCCACCTTCAGTCTCTCAGCTTTTGTGGTACGCTTTCTACCTTGTCTAATGTTTGGTTCTACATGAGTGGAATCCTCCACTCCATGAATCTCATCCTGTGGTTGATCCACATCTAGAGGCTCATCTTTGGGACAAGAATTTCCTCCTCTACATGCAAGTGTAGCTCCCTCTCAAGCGACAAATTCATGGCTTTCACCTCATTGAATTTTATATCCCGTCGCACAACAGTCATCTGAATGTTTGGCAAATACACACAATAATTATGGGGTGTTTCTATGTACCCCACAAATATCCTAACTTCTGCAGTCAACTCCATATTATTCTTGGCGTCCTTTGTCACATGAATGTAAACAGATGAGCCAAAAATCTTCAAATGAGAAATATCAGGCTTCTTACCAGTAAAATCTTCTTCAGGTGTACTCATTCCAAGTACTCTATGAGGACAACGGTTTTGCACATAAACTGCAGTGTTGCATGCTTTCACCCACAAGTGCATTGGTAGGCCCTGGTCATGCAGCATCGCTCGTGCAACACCCACGATCGTTCTATTCTCTCTCTCCACGACCCCATTCTGCTATGGGTTATGAGGCGCTATGAGTTCTCTTTGAATTCCTTTTGTTCTACAGAAGTATTTGAATTCGCCCGAGATGTATTCACCACCATTATCACTCTGTAGAGCTTTCACTTACTTCCCCGACTCCTTCTCCACCAATGCCTTGAACTCACAGAACTTTGATAATGTTTCACTCTTCTTCTGCATGAAGAAGATCTAGCATCTACTAGAATAGTCATAAAAAAATATCACATAATACCTGTGTTTTTCTGTTGAAGCAACTGAGAAAGGTCCACACACGTCTGTGTGAATTCTCTCCAGGATCACCAAAGCACGGTTCTCCTTCTCATGAAGGGTGGTCTTCACAAACTTACCCATAGTACATCCCTTGCACCGATTTGACTGTGCAAGAGTAGCCTTGGGAAGTCCAGTAGAAATCTACTGCAAAATCTTCAAAGCGCCATGGGAAAATGGCCCAATCTCCTGTGCCATAATTCACCCTCATCCCGGATCACCACTTCTTCTTCTTTTTCCACCATTGCACCACAACCATCTACCTCCAGCTTGTAGAGATTCTTAATTCGAACCCCTATCTTCTTGGTTTGACCCATTGTTTTATGTCCAAGGAAGGCTTTTCTTTCACTGAAAACAACATCATAACCTCTGTCTTCCAGCATTGCGACCGAGACCAAGTTCTTCTTCAGACCTGGAACATGCATAACATTCTTCAACAAGAATACCGGACTCCCTCTCAAAGGTAATGGTCCCAATTCCAGTCGCATAATACCGACCATTGTCGCCCATCTCTATATGCATCTGGAGGTCCTTCTCCTCCAAGTCACTAAACAACTCTTTGTCTCCCATCATATGGAAAGACGCACCACTATCAAGATACCACACCGATCCCATACAGCTTGAAACCAAGCAAGAGATCAAGGAGAAGTCAACTTCAAATTGAGAGGCTAAGGCCTCTCCAGCTGCAACTCCAGCAACCTTCTTTTTCTTCTTCTTCTGTGGACAATTAGTGGCGAAATGTCCATGCTCGTGACAGTGAAAACACTTCACTTTGGACAAATCCTACTTCTTACCTTTAGATTCGGATTTTGAAGGATATTTCTTCCCCTTCCCTTTCCTTGCTTTGGCAGCCAAAGTGAAATTCTCTTCATCTTCATTCTTCGATGAAAAACCATCCCTGGTACCCCGCCTTATCTCCTCTTGCACAAGATCCGACCAAAGCCGCTCCCATCCCGACAGTTTCTCCCATCCATTGACAGAGTCTTTGTAGCTATGCCAACTCTTCGGAAGCCCAAGGAGAGCCAAGCTCACCAAGTATTCATCATCAACAATAACCCCCACACTTCCTAGTTCATCCTTGCAATGTACAAACTTCGTGAGGTATTTTGGAATACTGTCGCCCTTCTCCATTTTTATTTTTCTGAGCTTCTCTTTAAGCGCCAACTTCCTCTGGTCACTTATGCTTTGGAAAAAATTTGTCAAAGCCTTCCACATTAAGAATGGATTGGATTTCCCATGAAGGCTGGACACAATATGGTCCTTCACACCTTCCAATAGAATTCTTCTTGTCTTTGTTGTCTTCTTTTGCCATGCGTCAAGTAATGCAACATTGCCAAATCCTGGCTTAGGAACATCACTATCGATGAACTCCTTCAGTCCATTATCCTCCAGCACTGCCTCCATCCTGTCCTTCCAGGATTTTTAATTCGAGCTCCCATCAAGGGCATACTCCAATCACAACCCATTGAAAGCCATTTCAATGTATACTCAACTTCTGCACCAAGATTCTTCTGCAGCAAATTCGAATTGTCCACCAGCACACACTCACTTTAAAATTGCAATCTTCAATTAACAATAGTCCGATAACATGTATAAATTATATGCACTAAGCATGCATATGTCCTAGATCCACCTGATCTCATACTATTTAACTTTATGCAAGATACTGAATCAATTCCACTTGTTAATATTTTGCGGATAATTTAATTGCACACACATGTAAAGCATAAATAAAAATAATTGCACATAACACAGTTTTTAACCGGGAAAGCCTAATTCTGAAAACCCCAACTATATATTATATATCATGGAGATCATATGACAATCCTCATACAAATCTTATCAAGCTCTCAGTACAGTACAATCTTCATACACTAAACATGACCAATCTTGCAAATCCATGCACCGATCTCTGCCCCCTGCTAGCCTGCCTCCATTGTGCAATCCCTGCTGAAGAATAGCTCTGAATGAATTCCAATTACCATTTCTTGCACTGCGCAATACTCATTGGCATCTCCAATGTGTGTGTGATGCGATCAATGCATCACTATAGTCACAACAGATAGTCTATCTTGCCCTTTAACCTATCTCTCCACTGGGTCTCCACTGAAATTGCCATGCACTGTAGTTAACTGATGTATTGTTCAGTTGATTAATGAGTTATTATTTGTGAATTAATTAACTAATTAATTCACTCCACTCTCACTAGTGTATCATTCAGTTAGACTAGATACAACTAGATCAACTAAGTCTAACTAAGTTAAACTAAATACAACTCCATCAACTACTCTTCCAACTGTGTCATAACTCTGCCACTTGAGTTCTAACTGAGTCCTCCATGCATTAGCTCCAATAAACCCTTGGGAATTGCGTAATTCCCTCATTCCACTGATGTGCCATATCTATGCACTGAAACAAGGTGCTCCAAGAGAATAAATTGTTGTTTAGTGTCTGATTATTATTAAGAGCTAATAATAATCTACATGCATCTATTTTTAGATCAACGATCTATAAATAGACTTCGCCCAATATTCTAAAAATATAATTTCATCTATTTTTCCAACTTGACCAACCATCCACAAATAGCATCCTGCAACTTTTGAAATATGATCATCATGTCTAAAAATAGACTTGCGCCAAAAATAGCCTGCAGGCCCACTTAGTGAAGGCGACTCTTTTCACTAAGCTCATCATCTTGTTGAATCTCAACACCCCAAAACCCCTTCAGCTATGCATTTCTTAGCGTGCACGACTAAAAACTAGAAAAATACTATTATTTTTATCAAAATGTGGTCTTAAGGGAGCCTGCTCCACTAGGCCTTCAACATAATCTTGTGACTCGTCCCAAGTCACGGGGGTGTTGGGGTCTTCATACTTTTCTTCAATTCTTCGATGGTAGCAATGAAGGACGCAAGGACACCCCCACTCTGATCGGTTTCACTCTGCGCTGTATCCACTAGTTTCTGAGAAATGACCCCCTCTGCTGCATGACTGATACTCTGGAAGGTATGATTCAAAATTTTGACTGCAGCATCCAAATATTGCAAGAACTTCATAGCTTCATCTGCCCAAGGCTTCATGTGGGTGGTCATAATATGCTTCTTTCTTCGCAACTCCTCAACTTCATCGCGTAGTACCTGGCTGGTCTGCAAGCATTCCAGCATCGACTCTACCCTCAAAACATCATCATATAGTATGCGCTCTAGGTAAAATTTAGGCGCTAGCTCAGATAACATTTACTTTTTCGCCAGGTCATAATCATCGAACTTCACCTAAGGGATTTTTCCGAACATGTCCCCTTGAAATGTTACCGCCTGTAGGATCAATGTCATCTGAAGATAGTCGTGCACTACATCGACATCCTTCGGGACTCACACAGAGGGTCTTCACAGCTTGACATACTTTGACCGCCATGAGATTGGCTTGATGAGCGTGGCCTCCTCAGTAGCACTCATGGGTCTCTTGGTTTGGTCACTCATAGGAGACCTATCCTTCATTGCTTGGCATGAGGACGTAACATGTCTAGGCAACGTCCTCGGCTTCGAGGTTGAACCCTTAGTTACTTTGCCATTTCCTTTGGCAGGCATCGAGACTACTTCTTACACTTCAGGGATTACTTCATGAACATCATCAGAGTTGGGCTCAGTATACGCTGTGAGTGACACAACGTGCTCTTCAGATGGTGTACTCTTAGGGTTCGTGGTTATCATTCTTGGTTTGAAAATCAACTTAGGGTTACTCACGTCGGATGCGGGGGTTTCTCAGCCAGACATACAGTATTCAAAAATGAATTCATAGAGAATTTTAAAGCGCAATATACTCAGACAACAAAGGAACAAAATATGACCCGCACCCTCTTTTTTATAGGCGATCCATAGTAAAAGTGGTACAAAATTAATTAATTGCACCATATCCTCATAAAAATGGTCAAAATCCCGCAAGATACCCTCATCAATTGCAGAAATCCCACTCCATTCAATCGTAAAATCTCCTTTTCACCCAGATTTACTATTCCAATGGCTAGTTTCTTCTATCGTGCATTACCTCTATGCTCCTGTCACACTTGTCTACGCATGTGCCCCACGCAGTGCGCAGAAAAGTGGATTTCCATGCTTCAGTCATATACTCATTTGGTACGCATAGGGTTATCCATATACGGCTTTATTCAGCTTCCGTTGAGGTACCCGGGAATACTTTCACCCCACAACGTAGCCAAGCGCTCTGCACCTCCATTAGTGATCTCTTTCACAATGTATGACCCTGTCTAGTGCTTTCTAAACTTCCCTAGGTGGAGCGCAAACTGACTGTCATATGACAAGACCAAGTCTCCTTCTTTGAATGCCTTTTGTTTAATGTGTCTATCATGCCTGACCTTTCGCGCGCCTTCTGTACTTGCTGATGGAAGTTGGAAACAAACTAATCCTCTTCTAAGGCCACCAATTGCACTAGACGTTCTTTCATGATGTCTGGCCCAACCATATTAGTGAATGTTGCGATGCACATGCTTGGGACAATATATTCCATTGGCATGATCAATTCTTGTCCTTAAACCATCCTGAAAGGTGTCTTCCCAGTCAAATTCTTACATGTTGTCCTATAAGCCCATAACACCGAAGGGATGCACACGTCCCGATCATTCCAATTTGCATTACAGATCTTTGTGAGCGAATTCTCCATGAATTATTTGAACATAGCTACTACTCCCATTCCTTTGCATTCTTCAATCCAAAATGCATGACTGTGTATTGGAAGGACCCCCATTCCATTGCAAAAGTGGTCTTGCTTCGGTCCTCTGGCGCAATCTTGATCTGATGATATCCTAAGAATCCATCAGTGAAAGAGTAAGCCTATTTTCGTCCCAAATTGTCCAATATCTTGTCTGAAAATGGAGTAGGAAATTGGTCATGCACACATGCATCATTCAGCTTGTGTATATCTACACAGATCCTTATTTATCCCTTAGTATTATTTCCTTGAACAACCATTGGGCTCACCCAATGAGACTGCTCCACAAGCTCAATAATTCTTGTAGTAACCATCTTCTCCAATTCCTCTTTCAATTTCTTCTTATACTTGGGATTTAATCAGTATGGACCATTCGAGTTTTGGTTCACCCATATTTTCTTAAGTCTACTTAGGTAGAACATTTGCATAAGACCCTAAGTCCAAAATGACCTGATCCATCTCATATTCTCTAATTTTCACGGTCAGGCACATCTCTCGACTTGTTCTCTTCTTGTTCTTATAAATCTTGTTCACAATTTTACTCTCAGTTCGAGGCAATTCCTTATCGGTGCAACTATCTATTAGGGCCTAGAGGTTGTCTACTTCTTTCTGGTTATGAAATAATTTAATGCAGACTTGCAGGAAATGTTTCACTTCATCATCAATCTTTGCTTCCATGATTGATTTGGATGTGGAAGCGTGTGTAGTAGTAAAATCCTTCCAGGCTTCTACAAAATTTTCCTTTTCCTTCTGCAGGTTGAGTCCTTCCTTCCTCTATGAGGCCTTCCTGATCAAATGCTATGCGTCCACCTTCTTTCCCTCATCTTCTATGGTGGAAGCACCGCTGCGTGTAATTATGTTTACACTTAGATCATCATCGTGTGGCTCAATATAACCATTTTTATGGTCTGCATAGGCGTCTTTAGTTGCTTGAGCATTCTAGCAATCAAAACAGAACAATCTTCAATAACATGATCAAATTGTCTGCAATGCCTACAAGATTGTTGTGCAGGATTCAAAAAATCGCCCGCATAGTGTCCAGTGTCTCCACAGTTATAGAAAATTAGTTGTCCTCTTCCACGTCCTACACCTCCACCTCTCCCTCCTCCCCTTCCTCTAGTTGGAGATCCTCCACACCCAGAGGGAGATGCTGGTGAAGATGGGTCAGCATGCAACCTATAGAGGTTGGCACTATCCATCATTAGGTCAAATGTGTAGTAGTCGTGCTCATCGTCGCCAACCGAAGAGAAAAACATGCACCATTGTTGCTTCAGTTCTGGAACATAGCTTCCTAATCAAGAGAAATTGTTTGTGTCATGTCGCCCAACCACCTTACAATCAATGCACCACAATGTTGGAGTACTACTTGATCCCGCAGCATCCCTAGGACATAATGGATTTGGCCCTTCTACTTGAATGTAATCTTGAAACAAGGTACACTGATATTTTGTGTGGTCGGAACCCTTACAACGTATACACCATACATCCGTGCCAACTTCCTTTCCTCTATCTCTATGTAGGTTCTGAATCTCCAAGTGCATTGCCTCCAACTAATTTTGGATTTGCATAGTTCCAAATTGGTCATTAGCTCTGGGCGCAGCTTCCAGTTTCATGGAAACTTCCAAGGTTTCAGCCTCAGAGTCAATCTTCTGATGATTCATAGGCCTGCAGAGATGTGGCAAGAGCATGGAAATAAACCATTCCTTATGCTGCTTATCATCATAGGTAAATCCTCCCTTGCTGATAGTGCGCTTCAGCCACTGATCTGCCTCCCAAACAGATTTAGTTGGCTCCTATTTAATATCTTTCAACTATGTTACGCACTATGAGTAGGACTTTGGTTTTCTGAATTGCTACTTCAAAGCATCCTTGATCTGAGCAACATTTGGATCAGTTTCCTGAGTCAGATATCCCATGAACCAATCCAGTGCATGACCTTCAAACGCCATAGCTAGATGCGCTCTTTTGACAACATCAGTGTTAATGTTTTGTGTAGGCCATACTACATTTGCAACAAACCAAAACCTATCCATATCTTCATCTCCCACACCCTTGAAGGTGGGTAGCTTCATGTGCGCAACCATATCTTCTCCTTGTGGTGATGGTGGTGGAGTAGAAGATGACTTCCCCTTGTGAGAGTTCGATTGTGGGGTAGGTGGAGGGCTACCTATGGCACGCGCAGCCTCACCGCTCTTTCTATCACTATCAGGCGAGTTTCTCAAAGGGATGTATACAGATCTATCCCCCCTCTAGTTAACTCGAATGTATTTTCCACTATACGTAGTGCTTTCCAGCTTGTTTGGGGTCATTCATTAAGTGTGACTGCACAAAAAACCCTTTTCACACAATATCATCTTAATCAGCATAGGCAGAGAGATAAGAACCTCATCTCAGCTTCAGAATATGACACAAACTGATCTATCGCAAAATCTGTTACAAACCCACCCAAAATATTGTCAACCCAATGGTCTATAGTGCATGTGACGGAGTTATCAATCTGCTCTAACTGTTGGATCAACTCAGGTGTCCACTAAGTGACCTTATCGTCCTTCCAGCAGGTTTCGAACTTAACTAATCTTGATAACCACTCCTGTAATTCTTGCGTAAATGTCACAAAAAAAATCTCGTGAACCTCTGTGAAAATATACTTCTGTTTCCAATCTTCAATAGACAACTTCTTACTTTTTTTTCCTTAATGGAAAATTCCTGAATTTTTTTCTCAAACCAGTCTTCTAACTCAGGCTTTCAGAGCTGCCACATCACCCAATCTCTATCTCAAATGATCCCGGTCCCAGAAATAGAACCATTTGTTGGCTTGAGGGGTCTTGACCCAAGTTCAGAGTTAATATTAACCAACAAAACCCTCTTACTACTAGCCCTTTTGGCAGTGACCTAATTGCGTAGGTCAAAGTCTCACCCGAAGCAGTATGGGGGGGTGCTAGAACCAGGTTTCCACACCCTGAGAGAGAATTAAATGATGTTGGTGCCTTCATATCTATAATACTAACAGAATTTATTTCGCACCAGAAATAGATCTAGGTCAAGTTACACAGGCTACCATGCGTGCGCATTGGTAATGGCTTCACAATCCCTTATCATTCTTAAAAAGGTACTATTTAGGTCTTACAGTAATAGATCCATCCATCTAACATTCATATTAAATAATGAAATAGGTACACAACCAATCCAACCACAGATAATATAAAGCGTAAGTAAATAGATCACAAAAACATATCACAGATGCATTTAGTACTCATAATTATCACCAAACACTTCTTTATTCATCAAGAGTCATAAAACCATTTACACTTCTTCAAATTCACCCGCGCACATAGCCAACGGGTTCCACACACAGCCAGCAGGAGCTTTCTACACCCAGACAGAAATCACAGACTTAACTCAGAGATCTATCATTCATCAAAATTACATGAGACTTCATCAAAAACTATATTATCCGACTCGATCTAGACTCCTATTTATATCTTAGCCTGCGCTCATCCTAAGTTCCGTAAACTGTACTTTGCAACACCTAGTTTTACCCTTAGCCTATTACAACTCATGAATGGGCTTTGACCCGCCCCAAAGCCCCTTGACCTATGCATTGCATAGCGCGCATGACTCAAAACTACAAAAATGTTATTATTTTTATAAAAATGTAGTCCTAAGGGACCTCGCTCCAACAGAATGGTTGTTTAGTACAACAACATGGCTTGCATTTGATTAATTATGCCATTGAATCCTAAGCTCATTTTTTTATATATAAAATGTTTTTAAAAAGTATGTGATAGTTATTTTGTATGGAGATCCAGTCTCTATATTGGTTTTTGTATTACTATGTGAACATTGTATGAATAAAGGTATAAAGATTTTATTCAAAGCCTTTTTCAACCTAATTGATTTAGTTGTTGGGATAGAGATAGGATTTACAGAAATTTTTGAGAACCTTTGGCATTACTTGTGCTACACGTCAAAGTTTATGAGGCCTTGGTTTAACAAGTAAAGGTTGTGATTTGAATTACAATTCTATCAACCAACAATATGACAATGAACTTAAATTAGTAACAACACTTAATATTGAGGAAATTTTACATGTTTGGGAAAATCAAATGATTGAAATAGTCAATCACATGGACATTGGTACTAAGCTTATCTCTCCATCTAGCCAACATGTAGTAGACTTTTATTTAATGGTAAAACTAAATTGAAATGATAAGCTAACGAATGTGCTACAAGGGGGCTAAAATTTTAGGATGCAAAGACATGAAACAAGTATTGATTTTGTCTTCATAAAATGAGAATGTTAGTATCCCAATATAGCCTTAGGATCCAAGTACTTTTATGGATGATGATTTAAATTATGGTGAGTTGTATTGTAGGATGGGAGAGTGTGACAATGATGTTAGGGTGCTATGTCAACTATATGTTGGATAATTCTATAGGTGCATTGATAAGCAAGTTTTGGATTTCTTGAGGGAAAGAAATCTTATGAAGGAAGGATTGTAATCTCCCTTTATAAGAAGAAAATTGTAATTGTTCATTTTCACTTGGAAAGGAAGGAAACATCAAAATGTGGAATGAATAATTGATTTAAAATGGTGTATAAATGGAAAAACCATGTTGGTCTAATAACCCATGGTATTGACCATGGTATTCAAGCGACCCATGGTATATTGACGAGAAAATCTATAAAAAGAAATAAGAGAGTCCATTCATGCAATAAAATTAATTTCAAAATTTTCTATAATTAATAAATACATTTTCCATGATGGCATTTATAATTACATTCTTTCCATTAGTTTGGGCCAACATGACCACCATAAATATAATCATTATGGATTTCTAGAACTAGAAAAAATATAAATAGGCCTAGTGATTTGCAATCACAATTTATTTCATAGGTATGGAACAACGGTTATATAAAATATGGTTTCAAAGTAAGAGAGAGTGAAATAGCACTATTCCTTTAATGACTTGTGATTTGTCTTCCCAATTATGTTTTTTCTTTAAATTTTTATATAATAATAATTTTATCAATTTCTTTATATATTGAAAAAATTAATAAATATTATTACTATAAATGGTTAAAACTCATGTAAAATAAAATAAACAAAAATGAATTAGAATGATACATTAAAAATGAATTAGAATGATATTTTAAAAATGAATTAGAAATAAAATATCATTATTACAAAAATTAATTTAAAATGATAAATTAAAAATGAATTAGAATTAAAAAATCATTATTACAAAAAAACAATTTAAAATGATAGATTAAAAATAAATTAGAATTAAAAAATCGATTATTACAAAATCAATTTCAAAATTCTCACCTCACAATTCAATTTTGAGAAATGAAATATCAGAACAATTTTTTAAAGCACACCTACTAAACGCCTCAATACAATAATTTCTAATACCATCTTCGTTGTTAAATTTCCACTACACATTCCTTGCCCATAGACCATTATCCAATGACACATAATTTATAACAACCAAAAGTATCAAGAAGTCTTTATTCTTGATTGCGATCTTGAAAACCCAAGAAATGAATGAGTTTTAGGATCATGTAAGCTAGAGGGAGTTGAGGAGAAATCATCCCTCACTTTTTATAACGCAATAAACTCTAAGGATGAGGCTAAAGATGTTCTCTAGGGACTCAAAAGAATAAGGAAGAACCTAGATCTTGATTACACTTCCTACAAATATATGCACAATGAATTTTGATCCATTATGTTGGCTTGAAGGATATTTTCATTTGGAAAGTTTCTTGTGACCCATAATTATGGTCCTTCAAATTCACAGGTGGTTAATGTTCTTCAAAGATTCAAGATGTTATGAAACCACCTTGTGATGAATCAATGAAAAATTTATTTCAAGAGACAATTATTGTTTTTGTGATTATAATGGATATAATTTTCACATGACCAGTATGATGAAGTTAAAAATGGTGTCGATAGGTGTCCTTATGCTTGTGTGGTATAAAATATGAAATATTTAGGGTTTATAAAACCTAGAGAAAGACTTAGAGTATTGAAAGAAATCAGATTTGGTGTAATGCATACTTGGAAACATACGAAATTACTTGGTGTTAATACTAGCTTGTTTACAAACCTTTGGTGTGGCTAGATTGCTCAATGAATGGCTTGCTAAGCCTAATCCGCAGAATGAAGAAACTCTAGCCCTTACATATCATCTAAGGAATGAAAGAAAAACTAGCAACTAATGTTGAGGACAGGGAGATTGAATATAAAATTCATTGATTTATGTAACAAGGTAAGGATCAAGAGGGAATTGACAATTCCCTACAATCCTGAATAGTTTCTTTCTAAATCAAGAGATAGGTACTTCATATATTTCAACCTTGATTATTGTTATTTTTATTTTTCTAGCCTCTTCTCTTTTTATTTTTTATTTGGTTATAATTATTTCTTCCATGGCATCATGAATGATGATTGTAGGTACATCATGAAGGCTACCAAAGTAATGATTCTAGCAACGTTGAGAATAATGATGCAAAGTTTGAGACATAAGGGTTCTCCCAGTAAGAGGAAGCAACTACAACAAAAGGAATTGCTTACAACTTCAATAGGGATTTCTTCCATGATAGAGGAAGAAACAATGGTATGAGGATTTGGTTTTATGATAGAGAGAGAAACTAGAATTACCAAAAGGTAGTTTGGCCTCATAGATCGAAATAAAGGATTCTAGAAAATACATTATTTTCTAGGATTGGAGATTCGTATTCAGTGAATCTCATGATGTACAAGTAGTTAATTAAATTAAAAAAGGACATGGTTAACACCAGGTTAGATATTTGTTTTACAATGAACATACTAAACAAATTTATAGTTGATCCAAATCATATACGATGGATAACAACAAACCATGTGGTAACTATGTTGTACAATTACGCATGGTATGAGATATATCTCATTAGGTGAATTGGAGATTTGTAAGAATATCAAAAATCATGAAGCAATGTGGATTTAGAAGAAATGTGGATTTAGAAGCTATGAGGACTTGGTCGGGTAACTTTATCTTAGACATCATGCAAAAAGGAGAAGTAGAGCTCCAATACATATCCTCAAATTAGTATATTATGGAAAAAAACAATATTGGTTTGATGTTGAATGTATACCTCATTGGAAGGGAATGATGATGTCTTTGTAGGTTTTAACCCTCTACAGAAATTATTTGCAAACGAATCTTAAACACGGAAAATAAACAATAGCGATATAATAAAACATAAAACAGATATACACAGAGATTTTCCCCTGGATCCCAAATCAGGACTACCAGCTTGATTTTTCATTATATTCCTTTTAGTGTTACAACACATATATATACATGACGAAGCATTCATAAACCCCAATCCATTAGCCCTAGATTAGAACATAACCGTAGTTCCCTTGACCGGATCTACAAAATAGAAGGGGCCGAAAACCAACATGCCCTAAAAAAATGTGCAAACCCATGCACAAAACCATGGGCGAGTCCGCCCACCGAAAAATAGGGTCCAAATTTTTTTTCCTGGGGCACTGCCCCGAACATTGTGTAAGGGGTTTCCCACCCCCTGCGAATCCTCAGACAGGGGGGGTTGCTGCCCCCCCCTTGTGACCCCCCTACGCATGCAACTAATCATGGAAAGAATATAACACATACCCAACATTCTCCCACTTGTTGTTTTCTTTCTGTAGGGGGCCATAAGAGAGCTTAGTCATTAGTCCAGCTCTGCAACACCCATTGTTTCTCCACACCAAGAGAGCTTATAAGTGCTCACAGACTTCGTCAATGCATCTGCAACATTCTTCAAAGTGTCCAACTTTACCAGCAAAACATTTTTATCCTCAACCATATCTCTCACAAAGTGATATTGAACATCAATGTGTTTTGTATTTGAATGATAAGCATGTTCTTACCCAAGAAAAATTCACTTTGGCTATCACAGTCTATCCTTATAGCTCGTTGCACCAACCCCATACTTGAATACAATCTCTACAACAAAACTGCTTCCCTTCTTGCATGAGTGGCTGCCATGCATTCCGCCTTTGTAGTTGAAAGAGACACTACATACTGTCTTTTACTCATCCAACTGACTGCACCTCCAAATAGGATAAAGACATACCCACTTGTAGATCTTCTTTGGTCCAGATTTCCAGCCCAGTCTGAATCAAAAAAACCACGTATGTCCAAAAATCTGTCCAATCTTGGTATTCCCTGGTAGCACAAACCATAATCACTAGTGCCACACAAATATCTTAAAACCTGCCTCACTCCTATCCATTGCTACTTCCCTAGTTTTGACATAAACCTTCTCAATACTCCCACTGCAAGTGCAATGTTTGGTCTAGTACATACCATTTCATACATCAGGCTACCCACTACACTTGCATATGGAACATGAGACATATTCTCCTCTTATTCTTGTTACTTGGGACATTGTTCAACAGATATCTTTACACCTACAAGAATAGGAACCTTCACAGGTTTACTATCTTGCATATTGAACCTTTGAAATATTGTCTCGAAATAATTTTTTTGGTTTAGCCAGAGCTTCCTCTTTTCACGATCTCTCTTAATTTCCATACCCAAAATATAGTTTGCAACAACAAGATCCTTCATGTCAAATTTTGAGAACAATTGGGTCTTCAAATATTGGATAATTTCTATATCATTTCCAATCATAAACATATCATCCACATACAACACCAAATAAATAACATGGTCACCAATTAATTTGAAATAAACACAGTGATCCTCTTTGCTTCTGGTGAAGCCAATTCCCCATATATAGGTATCAAAATTATGATACCACATCCTTGGTGACTGTTTTAACCGATACAGAGACATTTTTAACCTGCATACCAGTTCTTTCTTACCCTTCACCATAAAACCTTTAGGTTGCTTCATGTAGATCTCCACTTCCAGATCCCCATGAAGAAATGTTGTCTTCACATCCACCTGTTCTACCTCAAAATCAAATGTAGTAGCAACAGATAAAAGTAATCTAATAGAAGTAACCTTGGAAACAGGAGAAAAAATATCACCAAAATCAATTCCCGACACCTGGGAATAACCTTTTGCTACCAACCAAGCTTTGTATTTCTCCACCTTGACTTCTACATTCATCTTCTTCTTAAACACCCATTTTCTCTCGGTGGGATTCCTTCCAGCCGACAACTCCACCATCCTATGCCTTATTTTGGTGCAAGGATGCCATTTCATCAACCATGGCCTACTTCCAGAGTTTTCCATCCTCTGAATCCACTGACTCCCTAACAGTTCTGGGATCATCATCAGTGATAGTTAAAGAAAAATTGAAACATAATTTAGATGGACTATACCTTTCTGGCTGTCTTCTTTCCCGAACTGATCTTCTCACAGTTGGAGTTTGTGGCTCTTCCTCTTCTGAATCTTGTTCTATTGTAGAGTCCAATTCATCCTCCTTTAGCTCAAACTCTATCTTCTCAACTTCCTTCGGTAGGAATTCATGTTTAAAAACATATTTCACCTCTCTAAACACCACATCTCGACTGTACACTACCTTCCTTAATTCTGGGTTCCAATGCTTGTAACCTTTTAAACCATCCTTATACCCAATAAAGATACACCTTTCAGATTTATTACCAGACTTGGTCCTTTTCTCCTTTGGAACATGTACATATGCATCACATCCAAATACCCTTAGATGTGAAAGAGAGGGTTTCTTACCAGTCCATACCTCATGTGGATTCTTATCCTCCAAGGCTGATGAAGGTGATATGTTAACCAGGTAACATGCAGTCTCCACTGCCTCTGCCTAGAATTCATGTCCTGACCTAGTACCAATGAGCAAGCTTCTTTCCTTTTCCATCAGCATTCTATTCATTATTTCTGCAATTCTGTTTTGCTGAGGTGTGTATGGAGTAGTCTTCTGTCTTGCTATACCACACTTCTTACATAACTCTTCAAATTCCTTCTTGCAGAACTCTCCACCATTATTTGTCCTTAGCACCTTTATTTTCTTCTCTATCTGGTTTTCCACCAAAGCCTTAAATTCTTTAAATCTATCAAAGACTTTAGATTTATTTCTCAAGAAATATATCCATATATTCCTTGAGAATTAATTTATGAATGAAACATAGTACACATACTTAGCCAGTGATGGAAACGACACAAGTCCAAACACATCATTGTGCACAAGCTCTAAAATCTTGTTCAACTTCTTAGCACCAGAAAGAAAAATCACCTGATTTTGCTTCCCATATACATAATGCTCACATAAATTAAAATCTAGAGAGAAATTAGACATACCTTCTACCATACCATTGCCATGCAGTATCCGAAGGCCCTTCTATCCAATATGTCCAAGCCTTTGATTCCATAGCTTGGTCTTTTCTCGAGAGACCACTAGGTTGTCCGCTCCACGTTCAAGAACCACGGAACTATTGCACCCATTAATAACAGTGCTACCTTGAAGCTTGTACAAAGTTCCAATACGAACTCCCCGCATTAATACCAGTGATCCCCAAACCATCTTGTAGGTATCTTTCTCAAACACTGTTTTTACACCTGCATCATCCATCTTTCTTACAGAAATCAGATTTTTGTCCAATGCAGGAATATGCAGGACACCAGGAAGTGTTATAATCCTTCCACCTTGCAGATTCAACTTGAATTTTCCACATCTGACGATTTTGGCCTTCCTATCATCCCCTAAGAAGACATCACCACCATAATTATTCTCATACTCGCAGAACCACTCCTTATGAGGAGTGAAGTGAAAGGATGCACTTGAGTCAATCAACTATGCCTCATGATCTACATGTGTATTTGAAGAAGAATCCAAACAAACATCTTCACCTTTATCTGAGGTGGTTTTTTCCTCTACAGAAGGAGCATCATCAAATCCCTTTCCTTTCTCAGGAGCTTTAGATCTACAGCCCTTTTTGTAGTGTCCTTCCTTTTCGCATTTCTAGCACACCTTTACAAACTTTCTTGGATATTTAGATCTCCCTCTAGATTTGGATCTCCCACTCGAAAAGATATTTTTGTTTATCTTCTAGGACCTTCCTCATACAGATAAGGCATCTCCATTCTGGCTCTCTATATTTCTCCATCTCATTTCCTCCGACAAAAAGGCTGATACAATTTCATCAAAATTAAAGGTAGTTGTATTTCTACCTATTGCAATAACCAGAATGTCCCACGAATTTGGTAGAGAACATAAAAAATTGATTCACTTATCTTCATCTGAGATTTTAATATCAACAAATGACAACTGAATTACCAAAGTATTGAAGGCGTTCAGATGCTCTATCACCGAGTCTCCATCCTTCATCCTTCGGTTATACATATTTTTCTGCAGGAATAATTTATTCACCAGAGACTTAGATTGGTACAAATTCCCTAGCTTTTCCCACAAAGCCTTCACCATAGCTTCCCCAAATACATTCAACAATATCGAATCTGATATACACAACCATATTGTGCTCTTTGCCTTGTGATCCAACTTCTTCCAATATTCATCTGACATTGACATTGGTTTAGTACCCGGATCTATCACGATCCACTGATCTTTATCCACCAGCAGATCCTCCATATTGAGCTTCCACAACTCAAAACTATGACCATTAAATTTCTCGATATCTATCTTTCCACTTCTCATCGTCTTCTTTCACCACAAGAATCGATCCTACAAATCTCCCACTGAACAGGGTCTACCATAGGCCCGAGAAAAAAACCCCTCAACAGAAAAGGTGTTCCCTTGAGGCTGAAACAAATATGATACCAATTTTCTATTTTAACCTTGTACATAAATTATCTGCAAATGAATCAAAAAAATAGAAAAAAAAAAATAGCGAGATAATAAAACATAAAACAAATATACACAAAGATTTTCCCCTGGATCCCAAATCGGGACTACCAACTTGATTTTTCATTATATTCCTTTTAGTGTTACAACACATGTATATACATGCTGAAGAATTCATAAACCCCAATCCATTAACCCTTGATTAGAACATAACCGTAGTTCCCTTGACTGGATCTACAAAATACCAGGGGCCGAAAACCATCATGCCCCAAAACCATGTGCAAACCCATCCACAAAACCATGGGCGGGTCCGCCCATCGAAAAATAAGGTCCAATTTTTTTTTCCCGGGGCGCTGCCATGAACCTCGCATTGGGGGTTTCCCACCCCCTGCAAACCCCATGATAGGGCAGGCTTCTGACCCCCTGCTTCACCTAGCGCAATGTACAGGGGGGGATATCACCCCCCATGTGAGCCCCCCGTGTGCACAACTAATCGTGGAAAGAATATAACACATACCCAACAATATTTGCAAAAATGGGTTTTTTGTCTCTTGAATCCATAAAGTAATTTAGGTGGGTCATAAAAGACTTTGACTAAAGGAGATGAATAAATTCACCTTTGGAGCCCAGAGGAATTGGATACCAAAATGACATAGCTAAGTGATTTAGGAGTTTTTTATGCAACCAACTCACAAAATAGAAGAAAATATAGATCAACAACTTGAGAAATAGAATCTTTGAGGGGAAAACCTCATTTACATCACATAAATGAACAATTTTTTAGACGGTACAAATGTTAAGACCTACTTGGTATATATAAGAGTCTAAGGGGTCATAATATAATTAGAGCGTACATAACAATAATAATGCAAGGGCACAACAATAAAAATAGTTGGATTATATGGGGCAGAACAATAATAATATGGGGGCTACATGGGAACAACAATAACAATAAGGGGATACACTAAAAATAACAATTAGGCGGCTACAGTAGTATTATCGAGACCTAACATACCCCTCTCCTTAAAAAAGGGTTGACCTAAATTCTTGAGTAGTTATGAATGCTTCCGTATCAAAATTCTCATCCTCCCATGTCGAATCTTCAGTTGGAAAGTTCTTCCACTTAATGAGATACTCTGAAATTAATCGATTTCGTAGTTGTTAGGTTCTTGTTTCCATGACTGCTTCAATCTCAAATATGATTTTTCCTTATTCTTCAAATTCTGGAAATACTATTTAAACTAGGATCTTATCACTGATAACCTTATTTAAGCATGAAACATGGAAAATTGGGTGTACACGGGAAGATGCAGGCATCTCCAATTTGTATGCCATAATACCAATATTTTTCAACGCCTTATAAGGACCATAGTACTTAAGTGATAATTTATTATCCTTCTTAGCTTGCTTGATGGACATTTGTTTGTATGGTTGTTGTCATAAAAATACCTAGTCGACTACATCAAAACTTCCTTCGTTGCAATGTTGATATTCCTGTTGTTTCATTCGATTTTGCGATAGAGTGAGGTTATCCTTTAAGAGTTGGAGAGCTTGTTTTTGATGCTCGATGTGTTCTTCCACTACCTGAACCTTATAAATTTCTCTTAAATATGATGTGATGGTTGGTGAATGATATCCATAAATTTCCATAAATGGGGTCATTTTTGCTACAGTATGAAAGGAAGTGTTGCACCACCACTCAGCCATTGGTAACCACTTGACCCATTGTGTTTTTTATGAGATACAAAGCAACAAAGATATCCTTCCAAACATTTGTTCACTATATCAATTTTCTCATCAGATTGAGGATGATAAGATGAGCTATGAGCTAATTGAGTACCAAGAAAAGAAAATAATTTGCTCCAAAATTTCAGTGAAAATGGGATCTCTATTACTTACAATAATCTTGGGGATTCCATGTAGCTATTGAATTGTTTCCATAAATGCAGTAACAATTGTACTAGCTTTAAAAGGATGAGATAATGCACAAAAGTGTGCATACTTGGTAAGTCTGTCAACTACCACCATGATGACACTCTTTCCTTCAGACTTGGGTAAACTTGTTATCAAATGTTGCAAAACATTTGAGCACTACTAAGAGCGGGCGTGAATCGGTAGTGTGATATATATACAAATTTTTCATTTTATTCCTTCAATTACTGAATGACACATAAGTTAACAATATCTCACTAAACATGTGCATCAGATAAGCATAACTAAAAACCATAAGCAACAATATAAACCATAATAAATCCACACAAGAAAGCATCAAGACATAAGATACAAGATGTCTCATGGAAAACCCTTCACCGGGAAAAAAACCACGTTTGTTGCTGCTTCCCTACTCTGATATTCTATTAGTTAAGAAAATGATATTTTACATATGCTCGATTGGAGGTTTCGGTGGTGTAGTTTTTCTGATGTAAAACTTAGAATATCCACAGTCATCATTTTTAGTCTACGTTTCGATTCTAAATCAAGACTCATCTTCAGGACAACTTGCTAAGAAGAGAGAAGATCAAGGTTAATAAATAGTGGAAAGGAGGAGATGAAAGGGCTGACCAACTCTTAAATTTTTTATAAATTAATTAGCTATTTATTTTAGTTTTTTCAAAAAAATTATTGATTTCATTTTTAATTTAATAATGACACATTTAAAAATTTTAATTATTATTGTTTATTGAATTATTCATTAGCTACCCTACCGTAATTAATATTAAATTCAATTTTATTTTAAAAAAAACAAATTATCATTATTATTATTATTATTTAAATAAAATTGAATTTAATATTAATTAGGGTAGGGTAGCTAATGAATAATTCAATAAACAATAATAATAAAAAATTTTAAATGTGTCATTATTAAATTAAAAATGAAATAAATAAAAATTTTGATAAAACTAAAATAAATAGCTAATTAATTTATAAAAAATTTAAGAGCTGGTCGGCCCTTTCATCTCCTTCTTTCCACTATTTATTGACCCTGATCTTCTCTCTTCTTAGCAAGCTGTCTTGAAGATGAGTCTTGATTTAGACTCGAAACGTAGACTAAAAATGATATTTTACATAGTTTGCTGACTCCCATCATCATGAATACTCGACCTCATATACAACATTCCAACCACCATTTTCTAGGAGACTCTATACTACTATAGCAGCTTGAAATACTATCTTATCTATCAATCTCTACAAACTACCATCCATTGAAGGCCATCACAATCAATCCATCCTCACCCAAATACCATTGGACTATATGACCACCATTAGATTTAGAAACTTCTTCCTTTCACTAAAGCTTCACTATCACTACTCCACCTCCATGAAGTCACTACTCCTCACCACCATGCAGACCATATTTTCAAACTAGATTCCAAGACACTATGCTAAATAATAAATTAACTCTGCATACATGCTCTCAACAACAATATCTCATCATCAAATCAAAATAAATCATATGCACAAAATATGTGCTCTCTAATTGCAAACTGTGTCGACACAAATCTGAATATCAGACCCTCACAACAATAGAATGCTTCATATGACATCATAAGACACATGGCTATGTGCTACATGCATCAAAATCTCTTGGAAAAAAAATGTGAGAATCACCATAAAAAACACTGCCTAGCAACATACACAACTCATCAATCAATCACTACACGAGTAGCTCCAAATCTGATCTATTCTACAACATGCTTCAGATATGCTCACTATTCGGTCATGAAAACTCATGGAATGAAGCAGCTAGGCTCTCCAATAGGTTTGTAGCATAATATCCTTCACTGAAACCTTCTCACTCACTCACTCACTATCATCATCAATCAGTCCTCAGCTCCAAGATCAAGTATATAAAACATGTAGGGTGAAGTTGAGCTTGGGGCTAGGATCAAAGGTGCAAAAATTGGACGAAATCAATCCACTAAGGTAGCTACTAGTGCACTAAATTAATTCACATACTTGGAGGACCTTTTCAAACCATTTCCAACATTTTTCACTTTTTCTGGAAGCATTTAGGAATTTTTAGCTTAATTTCTTTTCAAACGGTGCAGGGAATGCATAGGAAATATTGTGAAAACCCTTAGTCGCACCCTTGGAAATATATTTGAGTTACTAGGGCTATAACTACTCGCTTAAAATTGCTATGCCAACGACTGGGACCTAAAACCGCTCCCTCGAGCTTCTCTACATGCTATTATATCCATGCTACTAAGGAGGTTATCCTTCGAAGAACCTTACATTTAGCTCAATCTAGACCTAATTTTGGAAAAATGCTCCTAAGAAAGTTACTTTGGTCCTTTCTTCACGAAAACCGTGTCTCATAATTTTTAGACCCATCCTCATTTTCCCAGAAAATACAATGCAAAATTTTCAGTTCTATCCAACACCATACTAAACAACTAGGACTAAAATTGAAGTAAAATATGTTTTCTTCAGCCAAGAACCTATGCCACCTCATGTATCACCTTCCCCTACATCTTCACTAGCCTCTAAACCTATGAATAGCCTCTGACACCATTGCAAGTGGATCAAACAAGCCTCGCAAGTGTCACTTCCAAGTTGACCTAGAATGGCCAAAAAACAAGGTTGGCAAGTGTGCCAACAAGTCCTCCACTCTCCATCAGACCTACGAACAAGCTGAAACACATCTGAAGTACCTCTACAAAATCGGCATCATCATCATGAAGTCATTACACTATAGAGATAACAATGAAAATAATGCTTCCCCTAATAATTCTCCCATTGTTGGCATTATATGAATTGTTGGCTTATGACTCATGGCTAACTTACCCAAAAGGTAGTATAATACAAGTACATGGATCCATGAGAATTTTACATGATTTATCAGTGAAATATAACTACCGTTTTCATCTCCTATGGAACAATCACTCAAATAAATATTACATCATGATAGTTACATCATATTTATCCCATACATGTGGTTGCAAAATGACTCCATAAGACTCCTACATAACATTCCTATCATCAACATGACTCAACAACTATTGATCAAACTCAATACCATCATAAAGTAATGAAACAATAACAAGTACATGGTTATAGTAATCATCATACAATAACTCATAGATGCCTGGTCCATGGCATAAGTCGTCATAATATATCCTGGATTCATGATCACAATCTATGCATGGTTGAATATATTTTCAACCAACTATTAGTGGAAACCAAAATCAATGATACATGGCTGAAAAATGTGCTCATTTTCAATCATGAATACATATGTAAAGCTACTATAATGACATGAGTGAAAAGAAGTGAAAGAGACAAAACAAATCAGGAGTCTTCGTAACATGCATAGCTCCCCCTGAGCTCAATATATCTCCAAGAGATAGGATGATTCTATCGACCTAAATGTGCATGAGGATGAAAAAAACTCATGAATGCTACTACAAACTCCATCATATGCTCCCCCTGAGGTTATGCACCCCTCATGATATGTAATCCTCTATAAGTATTAGAAATAATAATGGAGGAATTATTTCAATAGTTGAAGAGTTGAAGCTCCTTCTTTCTCCACAAAGTTTTCAGCTGCTTCTCATTGATCTGCTTATTTTCTTCCTTCAATTTCTTCTTCTCTTGCTTCGCTAGTTTAGAGTTATATCCTCTTTTTTTCTTCTTCCTTTGACGATCTTATCTTGAATAACGAGGCAACAAACAATCTCTTGCAATATGGCCAAATATATGGTAATTATTGCACTCCATATGGCCACGATATGAAATAAGAGGATCAAATATCCTACCATTCATGTTTGATCTAAACCATGCATGCAATGTATTTATCCTCGAATGGTTAGACCTACAATCTACTTCCTTATGGATAAAAAAGTGACATGAGTATGAATAACCATAAAAATCATATGTATACATGTTGATCATTATCCTTGGCTGGTGGAATTGCTGGAATCTCTGTTGATATGGTATATATGATGTGCTCCAGCAATTTGGTACAATATGCCAAAACTTGTGAGAGTTTTAACATTCTACATTACGCACAAAAGGAACAAAAGGACGTTGATTCCTTTGAAATCTTACAAATCTATTATGATTATCTCTAGGAGAAAATGATCTTCTGAATGTAGGTTCTCCTTGATATTTTATTCTATGATGTTGGTTCTGTTGCTTGACGGGTTGTTGGTTTTGTTTGTTTTTCTACTGATGGTTTTTTTATTTTCTAATTGACTATTATATCTGCTTCTTTTTCCCTTGGATCTCATCTTTTATGTTATTGTTGTTTGCTACATTTTTCTTGGTTTCTTCTTTGTTGTTCTTACTTGCATGCAAACTAGATTCACCTTTCTAGTATCCAAGACCAGATTTATCTAGTGGTGACATTTGAATCTCAATCAAATTATCCAATGCTACAGTGATCTTCTCCATTTGTCACTTGTTTCTCAAGGAAACCAGTTCAATTTCTAAATTTTCACATTCATCATCCGTTTATTTGTACTTCTTCCTCATGGATCCTTTGAATCTTTAAAATTTATCCATCTTAACTTTAAAGCTCACAATCTGCTCCTTGAGTTTAACCTCCTCACCTTCATAGATATACAATAATTTTTCTTTAACCTTGCACGCAACTGCTAGCCTAGAAATCTCATATCTAAGACTTTTAACATTGTTCTCATCTTCACTATCCAATTAAGCATTATAACTCAACAAAAAATCATTAAAATTTATACCTTGGTGTGCAAGATTTTCCGATCCCTTCTCATCATCTGATGAATCATGTGCATTTGAAGAATACGACTCTTGAGGTTGAGATTCTTGCATTTGGGGGCTCTTCTTCTTGTTCTCATATTGTTCTTCTTCTTATTGCTCTTCTTATCATTTTCCTTATTGTTCTTGGTGCCATCTCTAAAAATGGACTCTAGTTTTTCCTGCATGTCTTTGGCACATTTCAAACCCACTAGCCTCTTCATCTCATCATCATTCTTGTAGATTATGCATCGTGCTTGACTATCTTGCTGCAAAAAAATTTATGCAATTGGATCTTTACCACAACTTTCACATAAACTCTCCAAACATTAGATCCACAAGATAATAATGAATATTTAACATTTTTTCTCCATACCTTGTAATTTGTAGCAATGAGTACAACCATTCTAGAAAAAAAAAAAAAACCTTAATCTACTCTCCAACAATCAAGTTGCAACTAAGATCCCCACTCTAATACCAATTGTTGGAAATCTTTGAGCACTACTGAGAGGGGGAGAGTGAAAATAGTGTGATCTATATACAAATTTTTCCTTTCATTACTTCAATTAGTGAATTACACATAAGTTAGCATCATCTCATGAAACATGTGTATCACATAAGTATAACTAAAAACCATAAGAAACAATATAAAAAATAAGAAATGCAAACAAGAAAGCATGATCACATGACACACAAGATGTCTGGTGAAAAACCCTTCAGTGGGAAAAAAATAAACCTTGTTTCTGGTGCTCTGCTCTAATATTATATTAGTCAATCAATTGCTCTTTTACATAGTGTGTTGACTCCCATCAGGATCGACCTCATACACAACATGCCAACCACCATTGGATAGGAGACTTGATATTACTAGATCAACTTAGAATACTATCGTCTCTATGGATCTCTACGAACTACCATTCGCTGAAGGCCACCACGATCAGTCGATCCTCGCCCAACTACCATTGGACTATCCAACCACCACTAGATTGAGAAAATTCTTCCTTTCGTTGAAGCTTCGTTATCACTGCTCCATCTCCATGAAGTCACTACTGATCACTACCATGAAAAACTCCTTTCATCTATTTTCAAACTTGATCACAAGACACTATGCTCAATAATAAATCAGTTGTGCATACATTCTGTAAGGAACAATATCTCATCATCAAATCAAAATGAAACAAATGCACAAAATATGTGCTCTCTAATAGAAAACTGTATCAACACAAATTTGAATATCATACCCTCACAAGAATATAATTTTTCATACTGCATATAAAATCATAAACCATAAGGCTATCTGCTACGTGCATCAGCAACTCCTACAAAACAAGTGTGAGAATCACCATGAAAATCTCTACCTAGCAGCATACACCACTCACCAATCAATCACTACACCGACAAGTCCAAATCTTATCTATTCTAAAACATTCTTTAGATCTGGTAACTATTCAATCATGAACACTCATGGACTAAAGAATCTAGGCTCTCCAATAGGTATAAATCATAATCTCATTCATTGATACCTTCTTACTCACTACCATCATCAATGAGTCCTCAACTCCAAGAACAAGTATATAAAACATGTAGGGATAAATTGAGCTTGGGGCTAGGATCAAAGGTGCATAAATTGGAACAAATCAATCCAATAAGGTCCTACTAGTGCGTTGAATGCATTCACATCCTTGGAGGACCTTTTCAAACCATTTCTGACCCTTTTCACTTTTTTTGGAAGCCTCTAGGAATTTCGAGCTTAGTTTCCTTCCGAACATCATAAGGAAAGGAGAGGAAATATTTCGAAAACCCTTAGTTGCAGTCTTGATAATGAATCTCAGTGACTGGAGTTGTAACCACTCCCTTAACACTAGTTCCCTACCAGCGACTCAGACCTAAAGCTGCTCCCACAGGTTGCTCTTCATGAGACTAGGCAAGGGATCCTTCGAAGAACCTTTCATTCATCTCAATCTAGACTGAATTTTGAAAAATATCTAATTGCAAAGCTAATTTGGTCTGTTATGTACAAAACCCATGTATCTAAATTTTGATATCCATCTTCATTTGCCAAAAAAATACAATGCAAAGCTATCACTTCTATCCAAACACCATACTAAACAATTGGGCCTAAAACTAAAGTAAAACATTTGTTTTTCATTCCAAAATATCTATGACCTCTTGGATAACCTTCGCCTACATCTGTACTAGCCTCCAAACCTCTAAGATAGGCTATGTGGTTCAAACAAGCCTCACAAGTGTCATTGCCAAGTTGACCTAGAATGGCCAACAAACAAGGTTGGAAAGTGTATCAACAAGTCCTCCACTCCCCATCAGACCTCTGAACAAGCTGCAACACATCTAAAGTACCTCTTCAACATAATCATCATCATCATGAGGTCATCACACGATAAAAAATCATCTCCCTGAAGTACAATTGTGAAGACCTAGTTGACATGTCAACAAGTGTGCCATGAAAAATCTCCATCACATGTATATATACAACCTCCTCTACCTATAGTATCATCATAAAACCATCATGACATGTCCATCAATTCCCATGCTAACTCCTCCAATACCAACGTGCTACCGTGAAGCTCCATCAATGCCATCACATGAGTGTGCCATTAAGAATACCAACATCAATGCCAATACATACCGACACACACCAGGGTCCATCAATATGCATCATCATGAGGTTGACATAAGTGCATGACCTCAAGATTTGACATCAATGCCAACATAAACATCTCACTATCAATACAACAATGCCAACCAATAGGACCTCCAAGTCACATCCATATGCACATGATCATCACCATGACCTTGTTGACATCAATGCCAACATAACAATACCAACATAAAACCCATTGAGACCTCCTCCTAAATTTGACTTGGAATGGCTAAAGGTTATAACAAACTCGAGGTCTTAATTGTATCAACTTTATTCTGTTGGCAAACCAAACATTCCGCCACAAAATTCTGAATATCAAGTTTAAGGCCATCCCAAAAAAATTTATTATTGACCCTGTGGTAAATTTTTTAAAATCTTCAGTGCCCTCCTAAGGGGGAGATCTGCAATTCCAAAAGAATCTTTTGTTTGAGTTGAGAAAGTTATGACAAATTTCCCTAGGTTGCTTGTTTGAGCTTGAATTATGGAACCTGCAAAAACTCTAATTTCCTTAGATCATAACTTAGTAATTATAGCGAACAAAGTTCTAAAATTCATACACAAAATTCACAATAATTTTTTCTCCACTTGGTCATAATTTCAGCTTCTAAAGCCTCATAGAAAAAACTTTATAGCAAAAATTCCAAAATGACATGTTTAAAGAATTGAAACCCTAGAATCCAAAGATCTCATACCAAATGTTATGCAACCAACTCACAAAATAGAAGAAAAGATAGATCAACAACTTATGAAGTGACTAAGGGAATACTGTGTGCTAAAGTATATGTTTGAGAGATATATAAAATTGTTTGTTGAGGAAGAAATATCCAGACATGAGTATCATGTTGTCAATATTTCAAAGAAAATAACTAAATTTACTATACAAAATACTTACATCACCAATGAATTTTTTTAGATATTATCCATATGTAAATCAAAATATATTCCAATCCAAATCTTACTAGTAATTCTAATAGAATTTCCATTCCCTATTTACCACCTAAAATGTGATCCAATAATAAGAAAGGTATAAGAAATGATATTGTGAGTACTCACCAACTAAAATGTGATCCATTAATAAGAAAGGTATAAGAAAGAATATTGTGAGTACTCACCAAAAATTAGAGGCGTTGGTTCCACTTTTATAATACATTGAATTCATTGCATGTTTGGAGGAGGATAGGCACACTTTCCTTATTATAACCTTGTACCACAAACGTATACTTGAGATAAAGTTCCAAAATAAACCTTGTAGCCAAGGCTTATGAGAAGATTAAGATCCTTTAATGTCCAACCAACAGCTTCTTATGAAAGTATCAAATTAGTATTACATGTAGTTTGATACATTCTTGGAAAAAATCTATTTCGCAATTCACCCTTATCGTTAAATTTTGATTATATATAAATATGTGAAATGTAAAATTTTAGTTTAAAAATAAAAATGTTGTTGATGCAATACCTTCTCATTAACTCTCATAAGATCCTTTAATATCCAACCAACAGCTTTTTATGAAAGTATCAAATTAGTATTACATGTAGTTGATACATTCTTAGAAAGTAAAATATAAATTAACAAATTTTATGGTTTTGTTAAAATGTTTATGATAAAGATCCATAATGAAATTTTTTTATTGTAATGCAAAATTTGGAAAAGTGCCACTTTAAGAGCAAAAGTTAGAGGGGTACTTGGACAAATTCATAGAATTTATGTAGAAGCATTAAGGCCTAATGTATGGCACTTGTGGTAATGTATGGAATCTGTGGTATTTGAAGCGTGTTATGGGTGCATTGTAACAACATAGTGTGAAATGGGAGACATGTGAGTGCATATATATATAAAGATAAAAACAAACTTTTAATTTTCTATTATGTATATTTTTAGCTGTATTTAAATTAATTGACATTGTAGGAAATATGCCAATAATTTTTTCTCACAATCACAGTACTAAATTGATTAAGAAATTTAGTGGGTCATTCTTTCCAGAAGAGGTGATTACTTTATTTTCTAACAAAAATTATTAAGAAAGATAATAGGTCATTTTTTCCAGAAGAGATGATTACTTTATTTCTGTCTTGATATAGTATTTATGCTTACTTCACTTCAACTATGTTGGATATTTTACTCTTTTATATGTTTTTCTAGGAAATTCTGCTATATTGTTAGCCATAGCCATGGATTACCGCACACAAACCTTATATTGTTAGCCATAGCCATGGATTACCGCACACAAACCTTGTTCTTCATCAAGATCTCAAGGTATGGCGGAAATTATTTTAGCTGATATTGTTACTTTTGCAAATGTGTGATATTCAACCATCAACATCATCTCAGCTTTACAAGTGAGAGATATCCACATATTTTGAAGTATGGGATATCCACATATTTTGAAGTATGGCTAATTAATGAAGCTTTTCTTTGGGCTAACATCTTTCTAATAGAGAAGCAAGATATTAGTCTTGGTAATTCAAATGTTAAATGGAACTCGTTTAGTTTTTGAAAATAAGATTATCGAAAAAGAATTTATTCTTAAAAAAAATGAGAGATTAAAGCCATTAACAAATTCATGAACCTTTATTCTTTTCTTCTTTTGTGCTAAAAGGCTTCTATTAATTAGTTGTTGACCATGTGGAGGTGATTTTGATCTCTCTTTCCTTTGTTCCTTTGTTGTTAAGTTATTTTCCTAAATTACGGAAATCAACTGCAGTTAATTAATTTCTTGTTGAGAGCTTCTGAAGTGGTCCATTACTCTCACTGCAGTTCTCTACCATGTTTTGTGGAACACTTCACACATAGCCAACAAAAGCTTGATGGAAGCTTGGCTATAAATATTTTTGTTTGGTCCCCAAGCTCACTAACTCAATCCCCTTCAGTTTTACACTATCAAGTTAGAGTGAGCAGAGCTTGGAAGTCCCTTCAGATTTTCTGATTTTCTGTATTGGTGTGCAAGACATAAGGCATCTTCCTCCTGCAGATTTTCTATATAGTGAAGCAACTCGGAAGCTTTGCATACAAAATACATTCTGAGTGTGAATAGCATCAATGGCTAGAGGTATGATTTATTAGGCATTAAAATTTATTTTTCGATTATTTTTTAACTATTTATTCCGCATTATAGAATCGATATTTTTAAGCTTACACAAACCAAATATTTGATCATTAAGTATGATACATTTTTATTTTATTTATTTTGTTTCATTACTATTGATACCACTTTTATAAATGTTTCTTAATTGTGACAATGCATTTTACAATTTTCTCTATGCTTTTGCAGCTTGCTACATGTTTTAAATAACTGCTCATCCACCTACATTCAGAGCATTTGTAAGATTCTTCTCTTTCTATATGATTTGTGGGTCCTTGAGATTTTCTTGATAAAGGGACTAAAATTATAAATGATAATGTGATATGGAGTGTGCTAGTATAGTCTACATGAATGTTTGCATCTTTCTTAACAAAAATGAATATCATCTTCAGCAATATTTTTTTTGAATTTATGTTGGCAACGAATGGAGAAAAGATTAAAATGCAATGTTCTTTGTTTGTTTTATCTTTTATTTTACAGGATAGGGGGGACTGATTAGCAAGATAAATCGCTCAGCGCTAGGTACATTACCCACCATTAACTGTCCGTCCTTGTAAGTGACATGTGGCATTATATATTTTATTTTCTAAATGAATTTAGTCTGTTAGCATGTACAGCAATTTTCTAATCAATGTAGTTTAACAACTTTCGTTGACCTTCGATCAAATGATAATTAAAACATCTGTTTGTCAATTTAGTACTTTAATTTCTCGTTCATTGTTTGGCATTGCTTGCAGGAATCGTGAATAGTCTGATGAAAAAAGATGCTAAGAAAGAACCCAGAGCCTAGTCTTTAATAGCTTTAGCTTTGTGATATGTATCTATGCTTCTCTTTTCGTAATTTCGAAAGATTTGTTTTCCTCTGAACATATATATTCATATATATATAAATACAGGCTGCCGAAGTATTAACCGATCCTTATCATTAAAAAAAATCAATTAAACAAGTTATCATTAAATAAATCAATTTCAAAATTTTCACATTTCAATTTTCAAGAGTGAAATATCTGAAGCATTTTGTAAAGCAGACCCATTTAACTCCTCGTAACCATAATTTTTAACACCGTCATCCTTGTTAAATGTCCACCACGCATACCTCCCCCACAGACCGTCCCCCTTAGACACACAATGTAGAACAACTAGAAGTATATCGTGCTCATTTATTTCCCAACAGTTAGTTTTAGTACATATATATTCACGTTTAGACAGCTTAGGGAGTTTGAACGGATCAACTTGTTGAGTGTGCTCACTTTTCCGGCTCTGAATTCGGCTCCATCCAGTTTCTAAGTCATCCATAGCGTAAATATCCCTGATGGGATACTCGCCATAATGGGCATTGGCATCTGACATGTGAGATATGGCGTAAAGTGTTCCCGATTTGGAGGATATTAAAAATTTCCCTACATTGTATGTGACCAGCCACGATTTATTGGAAGAGCGAAATAATTTAGGAAGTTTCTTTAAAAGCCGAGCAAACGATATGTTCTCTTCTCCTCCCACTACCCAAATGTTGTTCTGAAAGTCGAAGTGCATCGGAACGACTTCGGTAATAGGAATAAGTTCCCAGTTAAACTCTACTAAATAGAGTTTTTCTTTCCACACGATGGATGTACGATTCCTGTTGAACATCTGTGGACACTCTGGAAGAAGTGACCACTTTTCAGAGTTTACGTCTAAAGAGAACATTGTTGCACGATGTATAGGGGTACCCAACAACACTATCAACCGATTTCCGACTGTTGCTTTCTTAAGCCGATCAGAAAACTCGTTGTGGAGTTGTCCAGCTATTGTGGAAGTATCCAAAGCCCGGAAAGACATATTAGAGTTCTCGCCTGAATTTAGTATGTAACAGAAGGAACGGTCCTGCTGAAAATCTCTATTCCAGAAAATAATCATATGTCCAATAGCTTCCACAAAAGATTCGTAACGGGGTTGTCCGTCACGGAATTCTTCTGGCAACAAGTGCGGAATAGTCAAAGCCGTGAACTCATGTTGAGGGAAGGGTGACAACCTCTTGTCTCGGATTAGACACTCGATAAATTTCATTTCTCTCACCATCTCTCCAAACCGCGCCATCTTAGGGATCACGCGAAACAGAAGATTGAATTGTCGTGGAGACGGCGGCGCTGCGTCAACCAAATGTCGAAGTCTATTAGCAATAAGTCCAGACCTGGCTTTGGAAATGAGGGTGCGCAGACGGCTGTCAAGAGTTGGAATAATTCGATGGCTTATAAGATCATCGTTCATCAAATTGAAACTTTCCATCGCTGTTGAACTGCCACTAATTTCTCTAATTCTTGGAGGCAGCTGATCAAAAATCTCTTCTGGCTCGTTATAGTCAACCTCTTTACCTTTTTCATTGCGGATGTGAAAGGGTTCCATCTTATCAGTCTTAAATTATTCGCTTCCCTTCACAAATTTGTTACAGAAAGAATAACCAAGAAGATTGTCCAGCGAGTAGTACGAAATATATCAATGAATCTCCAACTTGGTGATGAGCGAGTCCTCTAAAATGTTTTTCACTATTTCTATTAACTTGGTGATGAGCGAGTGCCATAAAATGTTTTTCACTATTTATATCAAGCATCTACGAAGGTAGGTCGGCTCCTTTGAGAAGGAAACCACATGAAGTCGGTTCACGTCGTTTTAATTGTGTGCACCGCATGAAATCGGTTCATATGGTTTTAATCAAGTAATTCCACAAATTGGTGGTGGCTCCCTTGACATGAAATCGGGTTGTTTTAATTGTGTGCTTCCACTAATTGGTGGTGTTGGTGGGTGGTGTTGGTGGCTGCAGCGGTTTTTTCTTTTTTCACATTCAAGATTGTATTAATGGGCTTATATTTGGCCTCCTCAGTTGACACGTTAATATTTTTATTTATTTATGTGAATTTTCAACCAATCATCTTATATAAAGATTTGTCTAGTTTATTTTAATTAGAGTGTTATTTTTTTGTCAATGAAAACTACCAGAGTAAAGTTAGCTAATCCTTCACATTCAAGAGAATCCATTGTAATTTTTGTAGAGGTTAGAGAGGTTAGAGAGACAAGTGAAGAGGTTGAGATTGAAATTGGTTGTTCCTCTAAAACTAATATTGGACATACTTATTGTATTTATGTGAAACTGTTGGAGACTAGAAGATATTGGAGAGATTATCGGAGACTAGAGAGTATTGGGGATATTTTTTATGGTAATTGTATTTATGTCAAATTGTTAGAGACTATAGGGTTTTTTTTGTGAGAAAAGAGTTTTTAATGTGTTTTTATTTGCTCTCCTTTTCTCTGTGATGGTCTTTGAGAGCACAAATTGTTCTATTAAACGATGTTATTTTCTAGGGAGCAACAGACAATTTTAATAAACCTATTTAGCTATAACTTCAAATCCAAAGGAAAACTGGATAACTCCATAACTTTGGACTAGACTAAAATTCATTGCATATGTAAATACCTGGTCATCCTCGCAATACTTGCACGGAGCAGGATATATGTGCCTCCAAGATTCAACAAAAAATATCCAAGAAGATGATCTTTGTGCATGTGCTAATCTTATGAGACAATCCATCATGTTGTCCAAGCTCAGTTAAGGATTTGCCTTTTGCTTCTATTTGTTATTGTAACAATTTCTCCCACTTGAGTACTATATTGGGTTATGGAAAGGGTTACTTGTTGAATTGACATGACCTTTAAGGTCTATTGTGAATATGAGTGCACAACTTCTTAAATATCAAATCTTATGCTACAATTATGTGCTACAATTATATTCATCTCATGGAGAGTTTATCTCAATTTGATTCTCGAATTGAAATTTATGCCTACTTGAAGTTTGGCCAATCATATTAGGACTCATCTTCAATGGGATGTCACATGCCACCCATTTGGTAAGCATGCAGCATCCATGTGTGTCCCACATGGTGTTGCCACATTAACCAAAATGATTCCATTATTGGAAGGTACCTACATGGTCTCCACATGAGCGATGCCATGTCATCTCATGGTAGGGCCCACGGGGTCCTCCCCCTATGTGTTTGCAAGGTTTTCTCGTTATACCCAATTTTGGATCAATTCCAAATCTTGGTGGGATCCATAGGTTGCATCACATTAGATTGGCTATCACCTCATGAACTTCCCATTTCACTATGTAAGACCATAATGTACGTGGCTATGGGAAATGATCTCACAACAAGGTTTCACCATAGAACTGTAGTTGATTCAACCCACTCTTTATTGGTGACCCACCTTTGTAAGAGTATCTAGTGCTAAATTCCTGAGGAGTGAGCAGTGTTAGGATTCCATGTGTTCACTTCCATGTCAACTTTTCTTCGGCCCCACCGAGTCTTACCCTTTGGTGTTTTATGGGGATTTCCCATTATATGCATTTTTTTTTATGATAGATCATGATGGGATTCATAGGCCCACATCATGTCAAACCTAGGAAAACCTCCATCAACACAAATTTCCTTCCCTTAGCAAGTAAGTTTCAAGGCTGGGAAATGGGCGGCAAGCGGTGGCATGGTTCCACACTAGAACGAGATCCATGTCATGCCACCTAGATGCTTTACCACCTACAACATTTGAGCATTAATAAAAAGAAGGAAGGGCAGTGCCTGAAGGCACTAGTTCCCATGTGGCACTACCATGTCAACTTGGTGTGGGGCATGCTAGGTCATTTCGAGGGTTTTTTGGGTTATTTCTCTATTATAATCAATTTTGGTCAAAATTTAATCCACCAACATATGTTTGTGTCCATGGTTGTGATAGCACATCGTTGTTATAAACAAATATGCCAAGATTTCAACTACTAGGTTTGTTTATGCTTCACATTCCAATGGGATGTATTCATGGTACTCCTTAGATTGGATGACAAAGCATGGACATGGGTCATATTCCCCATATTCCACCAAATCACTTGGACATACTTGTTTTTTCCACAAGCTTCCTCATAATTATGATCTAAGACAAGACCTACTTATTTATTATGATCACTAATTGTAGATTTTTCTTAGAACCTCATCTCTCAGAAAATAATATCAAAGGGCATGCCCTTGAGAAGGTTTATAATATTACATATCTAAGGAGGTTGGTAGTATGCATTATAACCCATCATCTATGACCAACATTGGGACTAATATGTTTCCTTTTGTGGGTGTTGTTAATTAACCCATAGTCCTTGGTTATTTACACAACCAAGGGTTGTTGAAATCTACTTCCCTCCAATAAAAATGGATAGTGAAGATATTTTGAAAACCACAAGGCTAGCATGTGACAATAAATAGTTGGAATATTCATTGTTCCAATAAATGTGCTTTAAATCCTCTTTTTCCTTCTACCCTACACACATAAACTTTTGTTTAGACCAATTCTATACCGTGTAGCTTGCAGCCCTCTTCCTTTGATTCACTTATGAGTCAATTAAACTCCAAGACTTTGCATATTTCACTAGTAGAAAATGATAAATTAGTGATTAGGTCACTAAAAAATTTAGTCAGGACATCTTTTCCAAGTGACTTACTACAAAAAATGAGCAATCTTAAGTGACCCAACTAAAAACAATTAACATAAATGACTAATTTAGTCTTGGGTTAAACTATACTACTAGCTAATAAGTAATACAACAAAAAATCACTAATTTAGTCTACGAACAAAAATACAACTACCTAACAATAATTACAATAATACTAATCAATAGTTTGTGTTAGTCATTTTAATTGTATGGCTTCAACAATCTGAACTTACAATTGATAGAGAATTCACAAGTTATTATAGATTGATTGAAAGGTTATAATTCATTAAACATTTTTTTATTTGATAAATGGATGATTGAGTTATGGAGTTGATTAGAATATTCAAGGTTATATCCTTTTATAACATTCACATAAAATTAAAGTTAAAAGCTGGCAAATTTATACATGAATCCATATTCAATCCCAATTCTAATTATATTCAATCCTACAAACAAAAAATTTGCACAAAATATCTATCAACATAAAAACAAATGAAACTTAACAGTAATGCTAGTGCCAATAGTTAGTATATCGATAAGAACAGAATTGAAAGGAAGATAAAAGAAACATTTAGAACTAACATTATGATTGCAAATTAAACAATAATGTATTCTAAAATAAGCTTAATATTTGTTCCAAATGCTTTTACATATATACCATCTATTGTTTGAGCTCCTTCATAAAATGTCTAGCAATAGTGTGAAAGAATTCATTTCAGAGATCACAACTTATGCCCCAGAACGATTACAGAGTCCCTCTCAAATCAATTACCAAGAGTCCCTTCCAAATCCATCGCTTGGAAGAGCCTAATTCTTAACCCCTTCTTCAGTGCAGACGTGGACATTTTACATGTTTTACAAACACTAACAAAATTCTATCATAATTACAATTACAATGAGGGCCACGCCATTCATTTTTCGAGAAAGAGAATCGTTTTGTTAGATTTGTGGGAGTATCTGGTTTTGTTTTAATTCTACAGAATATACCACGAGCCTTGTTTTAATTCCATTGCGATTCGTGCTGCCTGTTGATTTATGATGCAAATAGCTGCAATGGAAAAGGGAGTATTCCTTAAGGATTTCATTTAAAAATCTGCAAGACAAAACAAAAACAAAATGTTATGTGGAGGATTTCGTTATTAACCTATTGGACGTTGCTTAGCTTCCATATAAGATAGATTTTTCATTGTTGTAGGTATATTAAAAAAATGTGTTTATTGTAATCCTCCATACATAGCATATAAATATTGAAGTCTCAAAAATATAATGAAATGAAAAGAGGCAAAGTCATATTCAGGCTTGAATGTTTATATGTAATATATATGTCATATATATTATACATCATAATGATTAAAATGATAGAGAAATAAGAAGTATGTACACATAACTTTGAAAAACGTTTTATTTATAATATGTATAAAAGCGTGGTTTACTTACAAGTAACGACATTCATTTAAACCTTATATATATATATTACATTGTATATATTTTCCTATTATATTTTATGTTGAATCTATATTCATCAATGTCACATTTATTGTATTTAAAATTATAATATTTATATTACTTATAATATTAATGCAATTTATGAAATCATAAGATGGTTTAATTGGTTAAAAATAGATAAATAAATATTTTCTTTTTACAATATTACATTATTTATATAAAAAATATAATATAATTATATTACGTACAAAATGTTTTATTTACGATATACCCTTTTTCAATGTAGATATGCCAAGTGAGAGGGATAAGGAACAAAAGAGGGTAACGAAACAAAAATCAAAACATGGAGACAAAATGATATAGTAGGGTCCCCATTGTTATCGAAAAGAAAAAAATGAAAATGAGGGATTTTTGTTGTTATAACACACCACTAAGGCCAAAATACTAACTCGAACCAAACAACGCATGCTAGAAAAGCCCTAAAAGGTAGTTACATGGAATTCAATCCTAGTACTATGCTTTAGATAGTCATCCGAGAGACCTATTACTTGCATGATCTCAACTCTACAAGAAGATATGTCTAAGGGAAGGTAAAGTAGAGGGATGGTTGATGCTCAGAAACACCAGCTATAAGGTATTTTTCTTAGGAATTGCTACTAAGGTACGTCCATCCTTTGAGGGCATACGAATCTTGGGATTCTCATTAGTGAGCTAACGTCACGAGATTCTTTGCCACAATTTGGGTAGCCTTAAGGAGGACTTCTAGCACTCTGGCCTAAGCCTAACCCCCACTTACACAGGTTTTTGAAGTTCTTTGGCTTTTACCGTGGGATGATGGAGGATTTTTTTACTCCCTTCTACATGTTGAAAAGTGTAACTAAGTCAGTCTTCATGTTGACTATGTAATTATGTAATTATGAAAAAGAAGATGTCAAAATAATATATATTATTGTTGTATTTTATTCATGGGTTTCATGAGAATAATTTATTAAGTAGATGGACCTCTTCTTGATGTCCAATAGGTTTGATTTAAGTCTAGCTATATGTTCCAGGACCTTGTGGAATAAGCTCACTACAGCCATCAAGGAAACGTTGAAGACAACTCCAAATACAGTGAAAAACAGTTGTCACCTTGCTGGAATACTCCTTGGAGAAGTGGACCTCTTAAACTGTTGGACAAGTCAACTTAAGAACAATCACACCTATTCATGCACTGGTCGGCTTAAATTATAGATTCTGACAACTGTAAATACCCCACTGGGCTACGCAAAACAAAAAATAGATAAGCTTTTATACCTTTGAAATTTATGGATAAAATCTCAGGAAAGGATTGCAGATCTACCACGGTAGGAATTGCGGATCTGCCACAACAATTGTTGCACACAAATACAGGAAGAATTGGGGACAACTATAGAGAAAATTGCAGAGCCAATCTTAGGAAAAGTGTGGATTAATCTCAAGAAAAAAGTGCAGATCTATATCAGGATACAGTGCGGATAAAAGGACAACATATAGTGCGGATAGAGGACAATATACAGTGCGGAGAACAAGTCAGATTTCTAAGGTAAGACAATACAGAGGAACAAGTCGGATTTCTAAGTGAACAAGTACAGATTTCACTGTGTATGAAGTACATATTTAAGGAGCTATGTTTAGGGTGTAAAGTGAGGCCTCATCCAAGTTATCTCAGTAACTATAAAGCAAGAAAAGGGTTGCGGACATACAAATGATATTCTACAGATTGAAGTATGTTTCCAGAACTAGGAATAAGATCTTCCAAAAGAAAGTTAAGGCCAGTCTATTTGAAGAAGGAAGCTAAGAAGAAAGGTAGATCTTAAGGTGGGAGAAAGTGAGGAAGTTCTCTAGTGTTGATGTAGAACTAAGTAATTTGGTAAAGAGAAGATTCAAGGTTGAAGAAGTTGAATCAAGGTCTTGGAAGCATATCTAGGTCAAGGGTCTATGTCTGGGTCATGGTACTTGTCATTTGAAGATCTATAAGAAGAATTATTTGCGGGTTTTCCTCTACAAGAGGGAGAGGTTTTTCCCTGGCTCTAGGAGCCTAACTTTCGTGTCTTGTGCCTTTTGATAATTGACTTGATGAATGATTAACTAAACTAAAATAAGATAAGACATAAGTATCATAAGTAAGGTCACAAATAATTATCAAGAAGAGAATTTGTATTAATCTCCATCCCTCCAAATTCTCATCATGGTATTAGAGTTAAGGTGCTAGAAAGGGGATAGAGACACTCAAGGATCAAATTTCATGGAAGGCATCAAAGCAAGGTGAAATATTGAAGAATAAAAACCAAAGAATAAAGTATACACAATAGTTAGGATCTTTGTATTAATGAAAAACATTGGATCACATTATATAAAGCAAGGATTTGATTAGAAGAAAGGTAAGTTTTCCATAGTGAAATAAATAAGACAGTTTGGCATTAAAGGCAGTATTATAGTACCATCTTAAATGTTCTAGCAATTCATTGCCATCTCAAAGTATTGCCATCAAAAGCTTCAAGGAAAGTTACCTATCATCCTTGATCTTTCAAGGAAGCAGTAGAACATCCTCATCAATCACCATCAAAAGGGATGCGAGATCTAAAAGCTTTGACATCATAAAACGAGCAATCTCCTTCATTGAAGGACTTTTCATTTGGAATAAAAACCATTCGAAGGAAGCTTCAACCATATTCAAAGTAATCAAGCTGATAGAAGAAGAAAAGCATCTACTCAAGTAAGTATATCTATGACTTCATATGAATCTATTAAAATGTCTTCTTTGCAAATAAAGAAAGAAACTGGTTAGGGTTTCAAAATTTCTTGCATAGAAGACAAGGAAAATGAAGTCATGCTAAATTCATGAAGGGAGATATAAGAGCCCAAAGGATTCTTACAAAATCCATAAAAGACTATATCATCTCCAATCTACCAAATCTAGAATCATCAAAAGGAATATATGAGAAATTGGTGGAGCTATTCTCTGTACTGCAGGAGAAGTAATCTCTCTGATCAACTACAAGAACTAGGAGAAGTAATGTTTGACTCTGAGATGACTACAGTGGTGTTGAATTCTCTGCCAGAAGAATGGGGAAACTTCACTTCAGGATTATACGGGAAGATATAAGTCACACCATTCCACGATTTAGGGTCTCTATTTAAATAGAGGAAACAATATTGAAAGCCAAAGCTGTTACGGGATCAAGTGAAGGAATCAAGCCTTTGCAGCCATGTCTAGGAAGAAGGGAAGATTTGGTAAGTTTTGGACCTCAGAGTAAAAGAAGAAATGTGGATGAAGCATGATGCCTTGGATATGATGAACTTGGGCATTAAAATAGAAATTGTCCTTAATTTGAAAAAGGACAAGAGAAATAGGGAAGAAGCCCATGTCTCTAAAATGAGGAAAGAGTATGATAAGAAAGAAGAAGCAAGGGAACTCCACTACGATTGAGATCATCTTCTCCTTTAAATGATTTTTGTTGGTTATATGGTAGGAATTAGTGTAGCATCCTGTTGAAAGCATGGTAGGAGCTCCTGGTGAATTAGCTCTGGGAAAACCTCTCTAATAACATTACTAATGGAAAGCAGTCATCAAGAGCAAGGGTCATCATGGAAACAGATTTATGGGATGTGATGACATATTGATGGAGCATGCCAAGAGAATGAAGCTCTTCATTCTTGAGAAATTTCTACAAGATGACTCAAGGGAAAATGGTATGAGGTATGTATATATTTATATGCTGACATTGGATGCTGTGAAGTCATGTCATATGGTTGCAGGTAATGAGATTTTGTATTGAGAAGTATGACTATGGAGGAGTATCTCTCAGTGCACGGACATATGAAATCAACATAAGATGTCCTCATGGAATATGAGGTGGTTTTATATGAACGAGAAACTGGAAAGGTTGTAAGTTCTTGGGAATGGAGAATGTGCATAAAGGAAGAGATCATGAAATGCAACCATGTAAAGAGGCAATTATCATGTGGAAGCCCAAAAGATGTGACTAGAAGATCTCTTCGGAAGATATGTAGACTCTGACAGAAGTCTGGTATATAAGAAGACCCTTGAAAAAACATATCATTAGGAGGTGTGTCAATCTGTATGAAGGATGTTGATGCCTACAAGAAGATGTCATGGTGAAAGATCATCACTAAGGTAAAAAAAATTCTTAAGTTCATATGTATATGTTTATTTGGATGAATTTGTGCAGGGCTGCTAATAATAATAAAGGATGTATGATCCTTAAGGATGATTCGAAGGAAAGCAACATGGAATAATAGTGGACCAGATGAGGAAGAATGATGAATCACTTTCTCATAGTGGACATGACTCATGACTGAAAGTGATGGATGATCTGTGCCCTATGAAGCCAAAACTTGAAGATTTCTCAATATCAAAATCCATGACATGGAGGGGAAGAACTCTTCATGAGTAGCTATATTGTTGTTGCAGGACTCTGGTTGATGAGGAGCCTGGTGGTAAGTTTCTTGCTTGGAATAAACTTGAAATATGTCCTTCCTGTGCTAAGAGAGAGTGACATATGTGATTCTCTATTACATGTGTCATGCACTAGACCAGGACTAACATCCGTAAGTCTTAGTGAAGGCCATGCGAAGAGAATGGATAGACACATCATTTTGGTCTTCACCTAGAAGACAAAATGGATGATTAGGTAATCATCTGGCATTTTATACTCTTTGAGAATAAGATATGGCATTCAAGATAAGAGTAATCATGGATCGATATTATTTGAGGGCTGGCTACCCAAATGAAGAATAGCCCAAGAAGGTCATACTCTGGGAACACCTAGGTGGGGTATGTCCTTGGAGAGACAATAACTATGGTGTCTATTAGTCATGTTTCTCACCAGCATTGTATCCCATTGTCTCGATGAGAGATGGGGTTGTTCGTCAAGACCTTGCACTACGACGATGCTGGTTGATATGATGCTATACATATGCGATTACCAATTTGATTCTTCAGTTTTAAAGTGACCATGTACATGTATGAATACCTCCCTAGTTAAGAGGGAGTGTTTAAAAGTGTAACTAGGTCGTTCTTCATGTTGACTATGTAATTATGTACTTATGAAAAAGAAGAAGTCAAAATAATATATATTATGTTGTATTTGCTTCATGGGTTTCATAAGCATAATTTATTAAGTAGATGGACCTCTTCTTGATGTCCAATAGTTTTGAGTTAAGTCTAGCTATATGCTCTAGGACCTTGTGGAATAAGCTCACTACAACCCTCAATGCAACATTGAAGACAACTCCAAATACAGTGAAAAATAGTTGTCACCTTGCTGGAATACTCCTTGGATAAGTCAACCTACTAAACAGTTGGACAAGTCGGCTTAAGAACAGTCACACCTATTCATGGACTGGTCGGCTTAAATTATAGATTCTGACAACTGTAAATGCCCCACTAGGCTACGCAGAATAGAAAATAGATAAGCTTGTATACCTCTGAAATTTACGAATAAAATCTCAGGAAAAGGATTGTGGATCTACCACAACAAGAACTGTGGATCTACCATAGTAATTTTTGCGGACAACTACAGGAATAATTTCGGACAACTACAGAGAAAATTGTGGAGCCAATCTCATGAAAAGTGTGGATTAATCTCAGGAAGAAAGTGCAGATCTATCTCAGGATACACTGTGGATAAAAGGACAACATATAGTGTGGATAGAGGATAGTATACAGTGTGGAGAACAAGTCAGATTTCTAAGGTAAGACAGTACAGAAGAACAAGTCGGATTTCTAAATGAACAAGTAAAGATTTCACTGTGTATGAAGTACAAATTTAAGGAGCTATGTTCAAGGTGTAAAGTGAGGTCTCATCCAAGTTATCTCAGTAACTATAAAGAAAGAAAAGAGTTGCGGACATACAACTGATATTCTACAGATTGAATGATGTTTCCAGAACTAGGAAGAAGGTCTTGGAAAGGAAAGTTAAGGGCAGTCTATTTGAAGAAGGAAGATAAGAAGAAAGGCAGATCTTAAGGTGGGAGAAAGTGAGGAATTTCTCTAGTGTTGATGTAGAACAAAGTAATTTGGTGAGGAGAAGATTCAAGGTTGAAGAAGCTGAATCAAGGTCTTGGAAGCATATCTAGGTCAAGGGTATATGTCTGAGTCATGGTACTTGTCATTTGAAGATCTATAAGAATAATTCTTTGTGGGTTTTCCTCTCCAAGAGGGAGAGGTTTTTCCCTGGCTCTAGGAGCCTAAATTTCATGTCTTGTGCCTTTTGATAATTGACTTGATGAAATATTAACTAAACTAAAAGAAGAGAAGACATAAGTATCATAAGTAAGGTCACAAGTAATTATCAAGAAGAGAATTTGTATTAATCTCCAGCCTCCAAATTCTCAACACCACAGGCTACTAAGTTTTTATTTACTGTCATGGAGTAGTTTACTCACACTCCTAGCTCTAAAACCCTAGCCTAAGCTAGTGTTGGTGTACTATTAGTAAAACAAATAGACAATTCTAGTGAATTTTTTAAAACATTAGTTTTAAGGGTTGTTGTATTACTCAAGTAGGTGGTGGCATAAAACAAGGTGGTGTGATGGACTCTTGTTAGAAACACTTTAATGCATTTATATGCAGAAATATGTTTTCAATTCAATGAATGCTAACTATAATAGGGTAAGAATATTTTCACTTTCAAAAAATTAATCTAAATTCCTACCAAATTCATGTCTCACAAATCTTGAAATGACATCCCCAAATTCATTCAAATTAAGACCCAAAAGGAAATCAATAAATTAAAAATCGAAAAGTAGCCAAAAATTCCCCAAGCTACAATGCAAAGCACTCAAAAAACATCAAAGCTAGGAAGTAAACTTGCCAAAAAGACACTTTCGAGCAATCAACAAAAAATAAAAAAGTTGGAAAGAAGAAGGCAATGCAAACAAGTTATGGTTGTACCACAATGTCTCAAAGAGAGGTAATGTTCTACACGGTAAAAACAAAACCCTAATACTAGCATGGAAAAGGAAATATTTAATGGGGTAAATAAAACTTAAATATGAAGCAACAAATAGATCTAAAACATCCAACTCAACTTTTCATGTCCCAATTTGTACAACAACACTAAAAAATATCACCTCCTACAATCAAAAGTGAGAAAACAAGAAGAGAATGAAATCACTCAATAAAAGTGAAAAAGGACAAACAAAACCAAATATGGTTGAAAAATTGAAATTCGGGGAATATATTATTTGTTACTTAATCAAAAAATAGATCTAAAAAGTTGGATCCAGAGATGAGGACAATAGCCCCAACCAAAGTAGACCAAACCTCCAAGGAAAACCCTATAGTATCACCAAAGGAAGGACATAACACAAAACAACAAAAGTAAACTTACATATGATATGTTTCATAGCTGAAAGCAACAATATCAAACAGATCCAACCAATAACAACAAGTTTTGAAGAAAAACAATTGAAAAATCAAGCAAATATTCTGAAAGAAAACTCTAAAATTGGGGAAAACACAAAAACTAGGTTTATTTTTCAATCAGTCGTATCTTCCATATATATAATTTGTTTTAGGTGGTTTTTAATTTTTTGGGGGTAAATTTTTGAGAGGAGGGCATACCTATGGTTATTTTTTTCAAATTATGTACAAAAAAAGAGCACAAATCAATAAGACAACCACAACTTGTTACTTCCTCATTTTTTTTTGATAAAAAGTTAAAATAAAAAATGAAGGTTTGGGCCTAAGATATTTTCAAATCTAAAATGTATGAGGCTATAAAATATCTATAAGTTCATACAAAAATAATAAAATCAATGAAAGAAATAGAAATCTAAAAGCACAAAGGGAGGAAAACATCCCAACAAAGTGAGAAGAGATCCAATACAAAACATGGTATACTCCCTAGTGGCTTAAAATTATTAGATTAATGACTAAAAATGATTTGAACCTGCTCAGAAAAAATGAAGGAGAGCACAAGAAGCCAAATATATAAGATAAAAGGGAGATCTAAAGGAAAATAGGGGAAGCTCTCATTGAAAGAAATAGTGTTGTTGTGATAAATTATTCACAAGGAGCAATTTCTCCATGGCATTATGGCCCTAGCAAGACTACCAACCAACAATATATATGACCAAACTCAATCAAATAGGTGAATCCCAAATCATATGATCAAACAATCAATTATGAATGCAATCCCTAGACTAAGTGTTTGAGCTAGAACCTGAAGACCTCACATACTAGTGAAGAGTGTTGGGTTTGATGAAAAAGGTATTCGCTCCAACTAGCCTATCTTACCTTCTACTATATATCTACCACCTGCACAGAAGCACCACCAAACAAGGACCATAAATATCCTTCTGGCGATGAAGGCACCACATCAACTAAATGTCGAAGTCTATTAATAATAAGTCCATACTTTACATTGGAAATGAGGACCCTTAGACATTTGTCAAGCTTTGGAATATTTGTATGGATTATAAGATCATCGTTCCTAAAATTAAAACTTTCCATGGTTGTTGAACTGCCACTAATTTCTCTAAACAAATCAATAATATCCTCTGACTCGTGATCATCATCTTTTGCACTATGGATGCGAAAAGGTTCCATGTTCTCACTCATAATTTATTCTCTTTCCCTTCACAATTTTGTTGCAGAAAGAATATCCAAGATGATTGTCGATGGAGTAGTATGAAATATATCAATGAATATCCAACTTGGTGATGATCGAGTCCTATGAAATATTTATTGGATTCAATATTTATATCAATCATGCAGGATGCTGGTCTGACTCCTTTGAGAAGGACACCAGATGAATTCGGCTCACATATTTTTAATTGTATGTTTACACTATTTGAAATATCGTTTTGTTTTCTCTGATTTAGTTTGAGTTTTATTTTGTAAGATTTAATTTTTTTAGTGACTTGATAAATTGGAGGATATGGTGTCAAGGGAAGACAAAATTCTTCTCTGCACATTGGGAATGTTACTATTCCATATCAATGGGCTTATACTGACCACAAAAATTGATAGTCTAACATTCATTTTCATTTATGTGAATTCTAAATAGGTCATATTATGGAAAGGTCTTGTCTTGGCCATTCCAAATAGATGGTGATTTTATCTTCAATGAGGACTAGAGCTATAAGAGAAGATTACAATAGAGTTCGGTTTAGGAGTGGGAGAGTAGATTTCGCTAATACTTCAGATTCAAGAGAGTCAATGGTAACTTTGGTGGAGGTTATAGATATAAGAAAAGTGGCTAAAATTGTTCAAGAAGCAACAAACAACTTGAATAAACCTATTTAGCTATATTTAGGATTTGTTTATTTCTAGCCATTAGGTTTCATCATCATAACTAGCCATAATCATCAAAACTTTAAAAGGAGATCAATATTCCATACCATTTCCAACAATCCTTTTTATTATCCAAACTAATATTCTATATAAATCCCAAGTTCATTATGTATTTTCATGCCAATCTACATCTTCTAACAATTTTATACTAGCTCATATCAAGTGAGAATGGATATGGTCACATGTGTCATCCAATTAATCTAGGTGTTTCAATGAACAATTGGTTTCTAATAGGAGTGACCAAGGAAATATTGTGTGCTAAAGTATATAATGTTTGAGAGATATATAGAATTTTTTGTTGAGGAAGGAATATCCAGAGATGAGTGTCATGTTGTCAATATTTCAGAGCGAATAACTAAGTCTATTATATAGAATACTTGTATCACCAATGAATTTTTTTAGACGTTATCCATATGTAAATAAAAATATAAACCAATCCAAGTGTCACTTTTAATTCTAATAGAATTTCCATTACCTATTTGTTAACTAAAATGTGATCCAATAATAAGAAAGGTATAAGAAATGATATTGTGAGTACTCACCAAAAATTAGAGGCATTGGTTCGACCTTCATAAGACATTGAATTCATTTCACGTTTGGAGGAGGATAGGCACACTTTCCTTATTATAACTTTGTGCCACAAACGTATACTTGAGATAAATTCACAAAATCAACCTTGTAGCCAACGCTTATGAGAATATTAATATCCTTTAATATCCAACCAACATATTTTTATGAAAGTATCAAATTATTATTACATGTAGTTGATACAATCTTGGAAGACATTTTTTTCAACAAACTTCCCACAATTCACCCTTCTCTAGGAACATAACAATCAAATTAATGAACTTACATTTTTTATTGCAATATATTACTTAGACACTAATTAGATTCCTAAGTTTATAATTACCTCAAGGTGATAGTTAGAAACATGGACACAATGTTTCTCTATTGGTTTTTCAAGTTCATGAGTCCCATTTTTCCTAGACCATGTCTTCAGACATGTAATTTCGTCTTATTTGTCATTTTGATATATTGTGCATTATTGCATCCACTTCTAGGCTTCAGATTATAACTATTTTCTATATTAAGTTCGTAACTTAGATATGAAACACATTTTTATCACTCACTTACTCTTTAATAGATACATGACTTGAAATCCTGATGTTTCGTCCATGCACATCCTTTCTTATACAAATAACTAAATTTGAGGGCCCAAAACAATCCGTTTTTAAAGTATGGGATATTTTCTATAGCACTACAAAAATACGGGCTCAACTTCAACTTTACCATAAAATAAATGATCTTTTGTCACTATATAATTAAAACTTTATTATGGGATATCATCACCATTACTTTGTTTCATACTACGCTCACTTTCCCTTCAATCAACTTCCTTATCTCTTTTCATCACAATTCTCTAGCCCAAATGTAAAAATTATCTATTCTCTACCCATTTTCAAATGTTAACTGAGATTCCTTACATATTACCACTTTTTTTCTCCCTTTATGATTTTTTCTTAGTTGAATCACAACTATTTGTAGGTCACGAGATTGAATAGAACTACTAGACATTTCAATTGTTGCATCTTTTGTTTAGACAAATGGATAGTCTTCTATGAATTTTTCTTCATATTTTCACATCGTATATTCCTCGTTGAATATCTAGAAATTTCTTCTTCCAAGGCTCCTAATAGTAACCTCCTCTTTGATACACTTCTAATTAAGGCACAAACAAACATGCAATGTAGTTCTACATTAGAATCATTTTATTGTTCAACACATGACCTTACAACATACTCAGTAGAAATTTTTTCTAATAATATATAGAAGATACTACCACTATGAGAACATATACCCACCATAGCAGAAAATATGTATGTAACCTCATACAATCAATCGTAATATCGAAGGACGAGATCACATATTTACATTTGAATGCAAAATGTTGCTAACAAATCCAAGGAAGTTCCATGTTCAATATTTTTTTTGAAGAATCATAATCCTCATTGGAGGGATCTTCATAGAATGGTAGAGAAATACTTGTATAAAACCCTTTAAGTTCATGGATATGCCAACAAAATTGAAATAATAATGCTTTTCGCAATATCAACAAAAGAAAGGCATCATATTATTTCGAAGTGATTATTGTGATAATTTACATTTTCAAGTTGCATACATGGGAAATATTTTATCCATAATTATAACTTGTTGACTAGTCTAATTAGGAAACTTTTTTTTTATATTAAATAGTAACAAAAAGATATGTAAAATTTCCACTAGAATTATAGCAATAGGCAGTCTAAGCCTCAAATAAAGTGCAAACCTTAGGTCAATTAAACATGAAGTAGTATTGTTCCTAAAATACCAATGCACATACAATAGAAATCAAGTGTCTATCAATAATTTCTTCATTTAAGGCTCTATGCTTGTTGATAATGAGCAAGAGAAGTTGTGATCTTCCTAATTTTTGGGTGTTAACCTTTCCTTAACAATCTATTTGCAAGGAACACAAATCCAATATATCAAGTTGATTATGGTGTAGCAGAGGCATCCTAGTTCTTCTTAATCATCCTATATTACTCCAATAGAGTGAGAGCAGTGAAATTTGGGTCAATAAATTTCTTTTTCATTGGGAGTTTTTGCCTTCCTTGCATGCATTCCATTTTATTTTGGCATATTTGATGGATTCATATAGTTGTTAATATTTCCTATACCACATAAAGGGTAGTCAAAGATGGTCCAACAACTAGCCAATGGTCAAATTTTCATCCAACAAGCATGCAATGCATTCACACAAATGAAATAAATATGCTGTAATATGTCCTAAAAAAGGCTACAACCCACCACCAAGATGAAAACAAATAAAATTGAAGAAACAAAGAAATTATTTTAATTATTTTCATGTCTATCATTATTTATTTTGAAAATAAATCACTATATCCATAAAAGTGGACATGGGATACAATACTTTACAAGAATCTATAATGTATAACTCAATATATAATTTAGATGCAAAAGATAGAGCAATAAGCATGATTTATTCCCTTGTGTACATAGTTGTAATGCATTCTCCCTTCAAATGAGGCTCGCCAATAGCAGTCATAAGCCCATATCGATGCTAAGTGATGATTCATGAACATCCTTACATCATTTCCATTTACTTGTCCAACAACATACCTTAAGCAACGAGAAATTAATTATGTCCTCCACTACATACACCTTGTAGCTTGCATCCCTCTTCCTTTGCTTCACTTTTGAGTCACTTAAACTCCAAGACTTTGCATATTTTCTCTTTTAAAATTTCATACAAATTTCTTGTGCTATTGGTACTTTGGTTAGTATTTATATTTTTATTTGTACTAGTTTCAAAGTACAAGTGAATGAAAAAAGAAAAACCCACAACATAGTTGTGGCGTTGCTACAAAGGTTGAGTCTAGGATGAATTCCCCATATTATTCCAAAACATATTGAAGCACTAGGTTGGTGTCTGGTACATAACCTCCAATCATAAACCTTTATAATTGCATATTCAATTCATCCTTTTTAGGAAAAAAAACACAAGCTTCATATATATTACAATTTTCTAATATATCCTATGATCAACTTATTTTTTGTGATGAGCCTTTGGTTAGGAATTTCATCAAACAAATTTAATGCATATTCCAATGCACTGCATTGCACAAAGAGACAACCTTTTCACTATCCCAGCATGCAATAGGTCACTAGAGTTTTACAATCATTAATACCAACTTCCAAACATGTTCTAGGTATATGAGTAAACCAACTAGTTGACAATAACAACTACAAGAGATACTTGGATGAGTATGTCGAAGGAAAATATAGACATAGTATAGAAATAATATTAGCCCTTCTAATAAGCATTTTTTGTGATACCTATTGTACTATCCCTTTTATAATCCAAAAATTTGGTAATGTAATTAAAAGAAGATAATGTTGGAGCACCAACTTGGATGTCATTCAAAGACTATTTGATGTATATATCATATTTAAGTAAATCATAAATTTTGAAAGCTAAAGAATAGGAATAACATATATAGATCCCAATGTCTAAAAGGAAATATTCCTTGAGGAATAAATAAGGGAAATTGAGAATTTTCTTTCTTACTTCCCTAAATTTATTGTTTCTTTCCATTGAATTTCTAGTAAATAACCCAAGAGCCAGATAGTTATGAAAGGAGTGGGGGAGGAGGTACCAAACTTGACAAGAATTAGGTGTATACCATGTGGAAATACTGGTTGAATATATATCTTGAGGAGGGGGCACTAAGGCTTTCATGTTTTAGGAAACGTTATGGAAAATAGGGGAATTTCCATTTCGACAAAGAGAGATAGAGTAATTGCGACCATTATCTGTATGTACCCATTGTGAGACTAGTGACTTGTAAAATTTGTTTGGATTATTGGTGGCCACATATATTATGATAGGATGGCTATAGACGGTTCCCTTGGATTCAAGGTATACTTGGGATGGTTTCTCTTCCTAATTGTGATTAGAAACAAATGAGAAGCAATTGTCATATTGTGTCAGGTAGATGGAAGTAATTCAATTCTTTGGTTGTATCATGTATGACAAGCACTAGAAAAAGGGAGGATCAATGAGAGAACCATAGGAAGTGGTGAAGGGTTCCCCATTTGTGCTATGTAGACCCATAGTGTCCATATCTTATCCTTTGCCATTTGGTTGAAATTCCCTGAGTGAAGCATCTTTCAAAAATTGGATTCAGCTCTAGGGGGCGCACTATAAGAAATTTGTAGTGTATTTGTGCCTAGAATTAGGTGGAAATTGTTTTTCCCTTTTCAATGTTTAGCAAGTTTAAGTGGAACAAAAAATTATATTCAATTCTTCATAAATGATATGTGAATGTTGATAAATACTTCATGTTTTCATACTATGTTGGATTGATTATGTATGCATGTTGAAATGTCTTATTTAACAGGTTTGAGAGGTGAGTAGAGTATATTGTTTAAGTACTTGAATGTTAAAGAGCATCCATTTTATATGGATGTTGTACATAAAATAATCCTTTCATTTGTGTGTTATTCATGGTTTTTGTATGTTTTATTCCCACCAATAGAGAGATTGGCAGGGAAAATTTTAAGAACCCCCCTAAATTTATATATATAATAAATGGGCGAATCCCCATGATACATAGGAAAAATGGAAGGCGATTTTATTAATAATATAATATGTATATATAATTTTTTGGCGAATTTCTCATGAGATTATATTATCTTGTAAAATCATGGCGAATCACCAATACAAATGGAGAATCACTACTACAAAATGGTGAATCGTTGTCTAGTGGAGTTCGGGGTGTTGGTTCCAATGAAGATATGGTAGTTGAACCAAGAGTAGAAGGAAGAGAACCACCGAGACCAAGCATGGCACATGGTGACTTGTGAGGGAAGTAGTTCTCGTGTAGTTTGGAAAATGCGTTCTTCTAGTTCTGCTAAGCGTAGTGTTGTTTCTCATGCTACTACTAGCACTGATATTGAGGTTGGAGAGGAGTTTGAGGAGAAATGAACAACAATGGGAAGAAAAGAAAACATGCTATTAAAAAAGTGTTGATAAACATTGGATCTGATCCAGGTGCCATGGTACAATAACAATATCGCAAAATACTTCAGATGTTCAACTATGGAAACATAATTTACATTACAACACCATCACGACTCTTACACAACCATATTTATGGAAATGATTTGATGTTGGGAATCTCTTAAAGGAAGACCTAGCATGGTAACTATAATAAGGTGAACTGCTTCTCATTTCTTCAAAATATTATTCCTTCTCGTGCCTTCAAAATTTGGATATTGAAAGGAATATGTGCCAGTTGCAGCCACCCTGCTGAATCTATTAAAATTATAACCATCAACATAAAGAGAACCATTAGAAAAACTCCATTCAGAATTCCCCATGTCATGCCCATGCCATGCCATGGATCTGTTTGTAGCAGAATCCCACAAGTAGTAGCAGTGGCACCCTGTATTTACCTGATAGCTCCATTGATTAGAGAGGAGGTCCACTCTTGAACTTGATAATGCTCACCTAGTATTGTTGTACAAATGATGTCTTGTTTTAAATTTGTACAAGGAGAGATATATTTTCAGTATATGCATCTTTTCAAATTTGGTAGTTATAACTTATAAGTCCAAATAAAATATAACCCAAAGAACCATCTTGTTCTATAGGCATGACAAATCTGGCCAGATATCAATTACTGGCAAGTTGTTCGTGGATGTGATGAAGTCAATTATGACTGAAACAGTTTTCACCCTGGATGAACATTGACCTAATCTTACTTTCAATCATGAAATGTGGCCAGAATGGACAAGATAAAGGAATGAATTGGCTCTGGATTACAAAAAAATCTAAGCATTGAACTGTGAATTAAACTCAATCCCAGTTTAGTGCCACACACAATTCACAACAGTAATAAATCCATGCACAACAAGGAAACCTATTTTAGTTAAGTTGTGTGTGAATTAACTAATCAGTGGGTTGTAAATTTATTTTTTGATTGCCTTAAAGAGAACATAACTGGTGGTAAGAGAACATAACTAATTATTAGATAGATGGTCAAAAATAGAGTGCATAAGGGTTAAAGTTAAGTGTTTTCTCATAGGAAATCAGTGTAGACTTTAACAGTAATACACCAATTGAATCCAATTTAATATCTGACTTGCATTAAAGATGAAGAATTTAATAAAACATGCCATATAGACACAATCTTCAATGAAAAAATGAAAATTACTCAACGTTATTCTACTTCATACAATTCTTGGAGGTATCTTCACACTCTGGTAGGTTGTTTGTATATCCTCCTTTGATAGGTACTCATTTTTGTGGTTACAATTCTTCATCTGCAGATGCCTAATTAAAGGTTAAAATACACTACAATTCTCAATACAATAACCAGACAGCAAAGCCTCATGACTACCTTTAAATGATAGAAGAGATTCAGTGAAGTCACTGTCAATCATTCATCCATGATGTACCGCATTGTTCTACATCTATTCCTTTGTCATCATCTCTTTGATAGAACAATCTCAAAACAGGCTACCCTGCATATGATGTTTCACAGTTGTGCTGCAAAAATTCCCTATTATATACACTAAAGGGAATGTTAAACTCAACTTGATTCTTGTTTTGAAGGCTATGCTACAGAACAACAGCTCATATGCGTGCTGATATCGAGAGAGTGAGATTCTAGCTGTGATATGACTTGTCACCAAATCTGGCTGGTGGATCTCCTGATGTCTTTGCTGAATACCCAACAGGTTTATTATTTGTCTGCAACTTTGTTCTTGGTGATTTGGGGGATAACAACTGCTTCTTTGCAAGGGATTGGTGAAATGTTTCCACGGGGATAGATGTATCTCCTGTTTGGAACAAACTGATAAAGCCAATATAAGATAGAGATCTAGTACTTCTCTGTGAATCAAATTCTCCTGCAGTTTAGGAAGGTAAAGAGCATCACTAAATAGTGCTTTTAATATCGGCTATAAATAAAGGTAAAGGTCACAAGTCTATGCCACATTTATTGTCATTAAATGGACATGTGCTAGTGCATATAGAAGGGGAAGCATATCTAAAAGCACTGGGTTCCTCTTGAGATGGGGAGACAAAGTGGTAGTTGCTTCCTTTCTAATTCGTTCATCTGTGCTACAGGAAAGCAAAATTTCCACAACTTCCCTCATGGAAGGCCTGTTGATGGGCAGGGTACTAGTGCATAACAGAGCCACCCTTAACACCAACATCATTTCTTCTTTATATGAGTTTGCTACTTGTGCATCCACGACGTTATTGATATCGATATGAATCTGATTCCGAACCCACCTAACAATGTCTCGAGCACCTACCCTACATCATTAGGCTTTCACAAATTAATGGATACCTGCAGACTCACACCAAAGCCGTATATGTCACTTTTCTCATTCACACTGTGGGTGTATGCATACTCGTACATGTCCACCAATTGAACTTACCATATAAAATTGTTTATTTTTTGTTACCGAGGCATATATATATATATATATATTCACATGCATTAACACCATAAATTCTTACCTGGGGCAATATATCCATATGTTCCAAACAACCCCGACATTGCATTCATCTAACCTACCCTCTACAATTATAGCTAAACCAAAATCCCGTTAACATGGGCCTAACTTAATCCAAAGAATATATTATATGTAAAGAGGAGGTAATCTTCCGGCGGAATGCATGCGATCCCTACTAGCCCGCATCGGGTCTAGTGTTAAACAAGAGCGGGCTTTGTAAAGCAGCTCAGAACAGGAACCGCGGGTCTCGCCAGGAGGGCTTACCTCGGAAGTGTTTGCTGTCGTTTGTAGAAGAGGTGGTGCTCCCGTTCCTTTGCCCTGGCAGATCACAATCCTCACGATCTCTGTGATCGGACACCTGCACATGCAAGAAACAACACAAACGCAAGCATAAAATCTAGTATATACAACTATATGTCAGTTGAAGAGGACATAACTCATGAACATGATCAAGAACAAGAGTGGAACCATAACCAATAGTCGCTTAATATTAATGAGTCAAAAAGAAGAATACAACCAAAGCTTCGACGCCGAATTCTCCTTTGGCAGGTCGTCAGCAGAACATGTCTCGATAAAGCCTGTAAAGGATGGGACAAGCCTCTCTCTCCGGATACTTGGCAATAGTCTCCTTGCTTGGATTTGGCCTTAGGGAATCAAGAAGGCTCTTGCAGCATAAGGATATGAAAGCTCTTGGGAACTTGGAGATTAGCTTGCCATGGAGATCAGCAAGCTTTTATAGAAAGAGGAAGAGAAGTTGGGATCCCTATAATTATGGGATTGGCCCTATCATCAAGGAAGCTTCCATGAGAGGTGGCAAACCACTTCCTCTCTATGGAAATCCGTAGCCAAACCTCCCAACTCAAGATAGATATCAGTCCAGGAATCTGTTAGGATGAAACTTCCGCTTTTTATTTTTAAAAAACACCTCTTAATATGGTTGGCGCGGGTGCGGCTCTATGACAGAGCGCCAATTGGCATGCCCTCTTTGGAGGATTTTCCCCCTTGGTGCAAGGGCTGAACTATGAAACCGCGCTCATGGAGGAAAGAGCTATTCTCTGTGGTTTTTTATGGAGATGTGTCTTTGTGGCAATTAAAGCTCATCTAGAGGGATGCAATGAAAGTATTTTCTGGAAACCTTCATTTATGCTCATGTGTCACTTGAATGAGCCCTCCAATGTGCGGGATGGGGATTGTAGGCATGGTGACAAATTTCGTGTAACAGTA